>OX392464.1:95438016-96102969 GCA_947623515.1 Neoascia interrupta | reverse complement strand
CACCCCTGCACTTTCCATCCTTGAGGATAATTCTAAGCAGAGAAGCAAGAGGCTGAATTATACCGAAATCGTTTGCCATTGCCGTTTCTGCTCATAAAGGAACTACTCCCCACTGACCTCCCATTCCCTTTTTGACGGGGGCTTACACCGAAATTGGTTACCCTCGACCTCAATTTACTTCCCCCAATCCGTATTCGCCCTTCCTATCATCAAGTCAAGCTCCCATCGTGAATCTAACACTCACGAGACCCCTTTCTTCAAGAAGTCTCTCACTGGACCCTTTAACCTTGCTGACAGTGGATCACACCGGAACGGTTGCCTCCAGTCTTCACAACCCTTTTCAGGTAAGTCTCTAACCAATCAACTATTGAATGGTGACCTTGGGCACAAGTTTATACCGTCACAGGTTTCCTTGACCCTTCTCACCCAAAACGGCTTGTTATCATTTAGTTCCTCGGGACGGTGGTGGTAATTTCTGTCTTACAAAGTGCGTGGTATCACAATGTACCTCCTTTGGTCTAAGGTGTGTTCCTGCCTAGCTAACACAGGCACCCAACCTAACCTAATCGTGTGTAGAAAAATATGTTGTATGTACGATTTACTGTACGGTTTTATGAACTGTGGACACAATACTGAAGGCAGTTAGGAAGGGACAGAAGTGACTAGCCTTTTCGGTGGGAAAATAGAATCGACTGTTAAATCACTTTTCTTAAAGATGTAAGGCATTTGTCAAAAGCTTCTGTCTCCACAAGTTGACTTGTCAAAGACTATAATTTAAATTTTAAGTAAAGTCAAATATCAAAGTTAAGTTATCAGATATAATAAGAGATAAAAAAATATCTTACATCGTCACTATTCACAACGGCGTTGAAATAAGCCCGTATTTTACCATCGATGCATTTGTGAACCGAGCATTTTTTCAATTCCATCTCCATATTAGCCAAAGATGTGCTGAGCTTAGATTCTAAGTCTTCCCTCAGTATTAAGCTGTGTCCTCGATCACGAAGAAGGGTGCATGCATCATCATACAATTTCCTCGACGAGTCTATGACTTCGACCAACGTTGTTCTCAGTGTTGGACCCTCGAGCAATTTTCCGTTTGGATGAATTGACTCCAAGGCATCTGCTGTTCTACATGCAACCGTATACAGGTCTTGTTGCAACGATGGATGGGAAATTATCAAAAATTTAACCCATTTCACCAGAGAGCTGACTGCCTCAATGAAATTCAAAAGTACATAGCACTCGCGTTCGGAAAGAATATCCTCGGACCCAGGTGAAGGTTGATCGGAAGCTGTTGATGATTGTTCCCGTTGAATTGAAATGCTATGTTGGCGCTGCTTCTCTTGCCATTGCTTCAACGACACTTCAAGATGTCGGTTCCGACAAAGCATTTGAACTCTGTTCTTGTGAATGATGCGTATCATGCCAGGTGGCTGCAACCAAGCTTCACCGTCCACTTGTATTGGTACTTCTTCATCGCCCAAAATGTTAATTTGCACACTTTGACATTGAGCGATTCGATGGTGTTGTAGATTTATAAGTCTCGATGCTGCCATTTGTACCGATCCAAAAACTGCGACTACCTCCAAAATGCGATCATCAAAACTGGGAGCCAAAAAGATATCATCTTTTTTGGTTCCACCCCAAAAGTTTGTTCCTCCCATAAAACTGAAAGAGAGAAACAAAAAAATGTTTTCACATTTTGTGACAACATGCTGCTGCAGCAGGCTTAATCTCTTGGCCACTTACCTCGGAATATTGAGTATTACAATTCCTTGTAACGAGGGCAAGGGGATCCGTTGACCGTCACATTCCAGTTGAACACGCTGCTCCAAATTTTTATACGTTTTCTGTAGCAATTGCTTCGACCCGAGCACTCCATACCACATGTAGTTCTTAGCCCTCGAGCGACACTTCTCGGGATGCTCTTCTCTTTTATTATGAAAGTCTAGTGAGATTTTTGCATCTATTCCTATACCGAAGTAGTTGTTCATTACACATTTTTCGTGATATCCTTCCAGTAAGGTTTCATCAGGATCCATGAGGGGACTGACCGCTGCACAAAGTGTGTCAGCATTAGCAAGAAGACATTTCGAGATAAAGCCCTGTCCGTTTGTGATATCTATTCAAAGGAAAAAAAAAAAGATTTAAAAAAATAGCTTCTTATAACCTTAATTCTTATTAGAAAAAAATTACTTGGCCACGAGGGAAGTCGAACCAGGGGGTTAATTATGGGAAGCTTTTTATTGGCATCGTCAGTTGTTTGCTCTTTCTCCTTATAGTTCCGATCCTCTTTACCGTCACCATGATCAAAGCTAAACAAGGACGAACCCATGAAAAGACTTGACTTTGAACCTTTGAGTGTTGGCATTGATAAACCCTCATTAGGCTGCAATTAGAGAATTAGTCTAAAGTTATTAGTTTTTTTTAATTCCAAAAAAAATCTGCTCATAAACACAGCTTCAGGTGAAGGTCTATCTCAAAACAAATAAGTGAAAAGTGATAACTGAAGGACGAAGAACTCGTAAACCAATGCAGTCAGAAAAGCCAAGAGCTCGGTGACAGGTTGGAGCTCGATTAAACAGGTCTGCAAAAAAGATGTTTTGGCAAACCTCCATCTCAGGGGAAGGAAGTTTAATATCCTACACAGGGCAAAATCCAACGGCGGTATCCTACACAGATGGACCGAGCTCTTTTAGGAGATGCTCGATCCCCCACAGAAAACAGATTTGGGCGGTTTCCACAGTAGATGAAGTCACTGCCGAGAACTTTAAGTATTGGGATTAGGACCTTCCGATTGTCAGTAGAGGGTGCTTCCATTGGCTCCAAAATCCTACTACCATCTCGAGAGCTTAAAGCCTACCTTGTTCCCTTTACATACCAAATGCACAAAAACCAACAATGTTGAGCAAGAGACATTACTCTAACCTCAAAAGTCTCTCTTATATATTCCGGTTAATGTATTCGCGAAGGTGTTGAAACCCCTCTCCAGAGCTGTAATCGAGCAACTGTTACGATAAGAGCAGTGCGGCTTTCGGCCAACAGAAGCACAACTAATACGCCAAACTGCGATACACGATGTTTTGTTGATTTGGACAAGGCTTAAGGCCGGGTTCCTTGGGATAAACGCTGGAGAGCTTTTTAGGGCTAAAGCCTAAACTGCTTTCTTCTGAGAGCCAATCATTCTTTATAGAGAACTGCGGGGGTTATGTCCACATAAATGAAATCATACTCGTTCCGTTTGATACATGCTTAGGATTTCACTGTGTGCAATCACCTTTTCTCCTTGTGGTTTATAAGGACTGGATACTAAGCACAGACTTAGCGAGGAATATTACGAAAGGGCTGGCACATTTTTGCTTCCTAGATGATTTTTTATCGTTGCATCGACCAAAAGCTAGCACAGGATGGGTTTGTAGTCCGTGTGAGATGAGCGGGGATGAATGATAGGTTGATAGGTGATTACTTTCTTCCCTTCTACCATTCATAGATCAGAAATGAATGGATAATCTAAAATGTCTCTACTTCTGGTGGTATTAGCAATTACCAAGATCAATCCGGATTCTCTTACGGCCAGGGCATGGATTCTGGAGGCCCCAAAATTCATTTATAAAGAAAAGCCAGCTACATTTGTAGCTCTTAGACTGACTCGCTTGACAAACTGAGCATAAGTGAGACTGTACCCAATGCATTGCTGTTGAGGGTACGTCTTGGGATACATCTATAAGTAGGGCGCAACACCAGAAGTGAGGGGCTGGTGTTGCGTCCGCCTAAGGGCAGCAAAAGTGAAGCTGCTGATCGAATGGCGGCGCAAACATCGAACTGGGAAATCAGTTAGGTTAGGTTAGGTAGGGTTGCTAGCAGCCAAGGCCACCAAACCATAGCCTTACGAGTGCCCTTAGCGTCACCCTATGGGGATATCCTGTAAGGGATAGAAATGTTAGTATAAATATGATGCTAAGTTAGTTGAATTATCCTGAGCTTCGAACAGAAACTTGGCCAAGCCGGAGTCCCTGCTGCACTTTACGATATTCGCCACCGATATTCTTGCAAGCTTGTTCACCTCCTCAAAGAGGAATTGACCTACAAGTTTAAAGCCTTGCCTTCTGCCACTTGGAGGAGGTGTTTCACATCTTCCGCTTCGGGATCGTGACAGCCCCTGTAATTGTAGTTGGTGTTAATGATTCTTAATTTTAAAAAACACATTGAGTGTTTTCCCACCAGGTTGTGGCTTGTTTTAACCCATGTGGCTATGGCCAGTGATAACTTTTTAGTGTTATAAGGTTTTGACTTGCTGATGTCTACAGATGGCCATAAAGCTTTTGTCTGGCTGCAACTATGCAGATTTTCCCACCTATTTTGGGTTATATTTTGAATAGTTGTAGACATTTTGCCCGTCTCAAAAGAAAGCGAAGGAAGAGCCCTTTTGTCCGCTGTAATGATGCATAGATGTGAGCCATGTTTAGCTAGCTCGTTATTCTTTTAATTTCCGACGAATGGCCTGATACCCATAAACAATGCGAACAATGTTCCGTCTGCTTAGAGCCCTACTATACGATACTTTACTGTTGGTTTTGCCCTAATGGCCCTAATGGGTGCTTGGGTGTCTACGTAAATGGAAATATCTTCCTGCGATTGCTCCAATACTCTGGCCTTTTTGGCGGCTATAAGTATTGCTAGAACTTCGGCTTCAAAGATACTGCAGGAGCTCAGCAGTATTCTGCTTGTTTGGATATCGGTTTTCTCAGAGCATACACCTGCTCCAGTACCCTCACTTAATTTAGAGCCGTCTGTGTCCAGATTAGCACGGAAGGCTCTATTTTCACGTATCCTTGGAAAGACTGGGTTACGCGGAGGATATCGAAACGACATAATCACCCAAACGAAACGACAAAATCACGAAACGACAAAATCACCCTCTAAGCGTGCCGTGACAGAGGCTTTTCAACGATTAAAGAATAGGCGTTGTTAGGATAAGGTTAACGATGATAAGACTAAGTAGCTACATATTAAAAAACGACTACATAAAAAAACGTCACTGCTGGTATCGGCAATTTTAAGATAGTTAAGGATCTACCTTGGAGTCAACATCAACTCCATAAATGACGCCATAGTGGAGATTTTTCGGCGAAAGCCCTAGGAAAGCGTGGGTTTTTCCGTTAGGCATAACAAAGGAGTTCAAAATTCCTCTCATGAGAGAAAAAGTGTACAAAGCCCTTATGCTGCAAGTTCTGCCTTATGGCAACGAGTACTGGACGATGAGCAAAGAAGGAATAATTATGTTAGGCTTTTTCGAGAGAAAAAATGGTTTTGCGAGTTTAGGGTCTTATGTGCGAGAAGGGCGAATGGGAGAGGAGATACAACAGCGAACTGTATGCGCTGCACCACTATGTGGATGTAGTTCAAAAAGCCAAAAACGAAGACTACATCAGCTCGGTCACATCGAGCGTATCGACATGAACGCTCCATCCAAAAAGGATCTTCGAGTCCAAGCCCTCAGATTCAAGACGGCCAGGAGGACTGAACCTCCGTTTTAAAGATCAAGTCATCGCTGATGACAGAGCGCTTGGTAGGGGCAACTGGAAGCAGTACGCCAAGCTGCTATATAAACCAAGTAGGGACAGATATAGCTAGTGTTGTGTTGTGTAACTTTTTCCACGACACCCCTGTTTAGCCTGGCATCTTGACCACCAACCTGGAGGACCCAATTTTTTGAATACTTGACTCCAAGGTGAACTGAATGCAACGCGCCTTATAGAACTGAGTTCTGCATATAATCGCCTCCATTGAATCCGTCTAGGGCACTAGTCCGCTGGCACGTGGGTACAAGGTTAGGTTATTTTGATGGATACCCTTGTAATAATAGTCACGTATCACTTAGACCAGTAGTTGGGTCTGGTGTATCCATTTGGGAACCTTCTTAACACCTGTTAACAGAAAAAAGAAATAAGGCACTGTTAAAAGCTCAGAGTGCCTAAACCGTTTCGGATTTTTGTACAAATCTCAGGAGGTCCTTAAGATCTGCATTACTAAGACCTTCGGGCTCATTGAAGAAATTACTGCCGAGGGTACTACGCCTAAGGCTGCTAAGGGCTGGACGTTCGCATAGCAGGTGACGAGCCGACTCAATTTTTTCAACGTCCATGCAGCTTCTTCAGTAATCGTTATGCGGTATGCCTAGCCGCTCTCCGTGTAGACCCACAGCGCAGTGCCACTTAAGAGTTCCCGTGAGTACTCGGATATCCCTGCGGGCTAGTCCGCTCATTAATCTCTTTTTGTTTGCCGCTCGCCATAGCTCCCTTGTGTGTCATGTCTGCACGTACCAAGTTCTGTCCAACGTAGTTTAGTCCAGAGTTTATCCTGCGTGCTATCGAGCTCAGCGAAATTCTTAAAGATTTGATGGCTAAAGATGCATTAATCCCTGACCCAGATCTCGCAAGCTTGTCCGTTTCTTAATTTCCCGGGATATCGGTGTGACCTGGCTGGAACCCAACACATAGAGTTACAGTCTTGACAAGTGATAGCTCGTCCAGAATCTCCCTGATTTCCACATCTGATTCCATTGGCTTTGATGGCCGTTTGGCCGTCAAAGTGTATGGTGATGGTCTTGTTTACGAGGCTGTGTTTCTTCAGCTCAGTGGCAGCTTCGGAAAGATTTGCTTAGTCTTAAAGCTTACAGAAGATGCCTGCGCCGGTTCCTACGTTCATTTTAGAACCGTAAGTATATATGACGATCTTGTCATCTCCTGTGATATTCACATCTTTCAGGTATTCTAATAGCGAATCTCCTGTTGAAAGCAAATGTCATAGAAAGGTAATCTGTGACAGGGGTATCTGTGGAGGCAACTCATTGAGTTTTCACTGAGACGTGTCTATAAGATCTTGACTGCATGATTCAGATTGCCTTTTGACTGCCAGATCCAGACTGCCTTTTGAACCTTGGGCAGGTTAGAGAGGTGACATTTTCATTCTGTATCCTTCAACCGAACGATGTTCTAACGCGTCAAATGTCTGCTTCTGGTCCGTCATGTGGTCATGCCAATGAAGGTTGTCATTCAGGCAAGTACCAAAAATGGAAAATTTATCGGTCTTGAACGAGGATTAGAGGATAAAAAAATTGATGCAACTCAAAGATCGATTTTGCTTGTTTCTCCAGTTCTTTTTGAAATTAGCATTTTACATTTATGTGCAGAGTAATAATCTAAAAAAAGGACTTTTCACAGAAAAACCTTAACCTTAGGAGGAGGTGTGATCGAGTACAAGAAAATTATTGCCCACTAAAATATGATGGCAGTTATTTTCTGTTTTCTTATAGTGTTTAGATTCATAGCAAAATGATACGAAAATATATAGCCTCGACAAGCCTAAAATCTTACCAAATGCAGAATGTTAATTGTAGGAAAAAATTACCTCCATCAAAAAATGGATCTAACAAAATCTAGTGACCGGAAGATACAAACCTTAAAAAGACTTCCACAACTAATTCGCCTACTTGCTGCTGGCGAGCTATTCAAAAACTTCATATGCTCCGGATCAAGGCTAAGGTAATTTGGATTAAACCCTGAGTGGCGTCGATCTTTTTCCTTTTCGAATTCCCGAACTGTTAAACTGGGTGAATGACTTGAGTGTCGGCGCAAATCAATGGGCACTTTAGCTGATAGTTTAACACTGTCTCCTCGCAAAGGGGTTGGTGGTCGAACTACCACACTTATCTGTGGATATTTTGGATTATCATCATCAAATGACTCTTTCTTACACGACTCATCAAATGTTATTCGTTTTACATCTTGGTTTATGGAGCTGGGTGCTTTCATTTGTTTCTTTGGCGATATTTGTTTAACAGTTTCCGTATCTGATAAATCTGAATGCGAGCCTTTAATTTCAAATTTATTTGAGCACGGTGAAAGTTCGTCTTCGGAGCCTCCAGTTAAATTTGTCGTATGACTTTGGCTGATAGGCTGGGATTTCCGACGCTGGGAAAAAAATGTACGTAAATAAAAAAAAAAGATTTTTACATTAAAAGCGATATTTTGGTATTTATACATTTCATATTTTTTTTCAAAGTAATAAAGTTAATTTACCTTAAAACTTTTTCGTGCTATATCATTGCCCTCAACAAATTGCGCCAAGCTGCAATATCTTGGTGGTTCCCTAATTTTTTGATCGTCGCAGCGATTATCTATTTCAAAAACTATGTTTTCGAAGCCGAACTGTTGTGGATTGTCTTCGAAGCTGTCTGCATGAGCGATTTTTTGTGGTGCAGATGACCGACGAGAAAACATCTTTTTGCGAGCAGATGGTCTTGATAACTCGGAGCATATCGTAGTATCTTCGGTTGTTGTGTTGTCCTGAAGGGCGCCCATGATATCATTTCCCAGAACCGAACTTATATCATCCATTATGCTTTCGCCTGGCATAGCTTCGGTTTCATCGCTGGTTTCAGGCGAATCAATATGATTGAAGGTTTCAGATTCCAAGTTCTAAAAGATGGAAACAAAAAAAAAAAAATACTTTATGGAAAAGCAAAAAAGTATGAAAAATTTCTATGAATTTTAAGTATTCCATAGATTCCACGAAAACAAATTCTAGTCAGCTTTTAGAAAGTGTGAATGGCTTAACGAGTTTTCGAAAAGTTTTTGCCCTGAACTCAGTTTTTGATTCAGTGGGAAGAGCTTATTATCTAGAAGGCATTGATGATTGCTTAAAATAAATTTACTCCAGTCAGCTGGAATTTAGAAACTTTTAGAATCAAGTCGTGACTCTAAATATTCTTAGTTCCTATGTATGCACCATAAAAATTCTATTGGATTCCACAATTTTGAACAGGTTAGGGGCCCAGACCACAAGAATAATAGGAAGGTTTTAGAAGATTTTAAAATTATTGAATAAGAGCTTGCAGCCATGAATTTTAAAGGTTTTTGCAAATAACCAAAAATGGCGTCGATTGGTGGAATCGAGAAACTTCGAGGAAGAAAAAACAGCGACACGAAAATTTTTAACGTTTTATAATTTGTCTTAAAATAAATTTACTCCAGTCAGCTTGAATTTAGAAACTTTTAGAATCAAGTCGTGACTCTAAATATTCTTAGTTCCTATGTATGCACCATAAAAATTCTATTGGATTCCACAATTTTGAACAGGTTAGGGGCCCAGACCATAAGAATAATAGGAAGGTTTTAGAAGATTTTAAAATTATTGAATAAGAGCTTGCAGCCATGAATTTTAAAGGTTTTTGCAAATAACCAAAAATGGCGTCGATTGGTGGAATCGAGAAACTTCGAGAAAGAAAAAACAGCGACAAAAAGAAGTTTCGAGCCGGAGACTATCTGCAGCATGAGGAGCTTTGGGGATGCATTAGTAAAGAGGAAAGTCATGTCAAGAAAGTTTCGAAGGTCAAATTAAAAATTATTGAGCTGACGAATTATACACATGTCCAAGAAGCGTAAACAGCAAACAAAGTGTGGCATAAGTTGGCTGGAGCATTCAACGGTAACGGTTATCCGATCGACCTAAGGCACTTCTCCAGTAATATGGATGTCCGAACTTTCCGAGAGGGCAACATTGACTCGGATCACTACCTTGTTGTAGCCAAGAAGCCAAGGTAAAGCTGCGAACGACAACAGCCAAGTTTGACGTCAGCAGAGTACAATCGCAAGAGATCGTCAGGTTATTCTCCAACCGAGTCTCTCAAAACCTTCTACGAAGTCCTATGCAGCCACCATCAAATATTGTCAGCCAATCGCAACATTGCCAAAATGGAATCAGAGATGCCATCTCTGATGTGCTAGGTTTCACACGGCCATCACAACGAAACCCCTGGTTTGACGATGAGTGTCGGCAAGCAGATGCAACTTAACAGAAAGCATTCCGAACAGAAGGACTAGAGCTGCTCACGAGCTCTACGAGCAGAGGAGGAGAGGGGAACACCGGCTTCTCCGAAACAAAAAATGAGCACGCGAAGCGCGCGGTTGAAGAAACAGAGAGATGTTACAACAGGAAGGAGGCTCGAAAGTTTTACCAGAGGATCCTGCCAGAGACCCTGCCAAGAGTATAAAATTCGAACTTAAGCCTGCAAGCACCATCAAGGAAACATCCCAGTGGAATCGCAGTCGGTACTGAGGATGTGGAAAAACCATTTCCGCAGACTTTATAACTGCGAAGACGAACCAAATACCGCTGTCAGGCAGAACGAACCGTTCAAAGCAGGGGAACACGTTACCGTCGAAGCATACGAGCGATACCCCCCACCCGACTTAGATGACGTGAAAGTAGCTGTGTCTTAGGTTAAGTGCCACAAAATAGTTGGAGCAGATGGCCTAGCTGCCGAACTGTTTAAATCCGATGGCAATGAGCTGGTTGGGAGCATGCGCCAGCTCATCTGCAAGCGGTATTTCGTGCTGTACTGTGTGAACGGCTAAAGCCGTCTGTCAACAATCTGATAGAAGTATATCAGTGTGGCTTAGGCAGGAAGCCATGGAATCAGACGTAGTGAAGTCAAGAGCTGTGAAACTATGCAGGGAAATCCTGGACGATTTATCACTTGGCTGTGTGTCGGGTGCCAGGTCACACCGATATACCGGGAAACGAAGAAGCTAACAAGCTTGCGAGATATGGGTCTGGCATCAATGCATCTCAAGCCCTCAAATCTACAAGAATCCCGCTGAGTTTGCTTGCACGTAGGATAGAAACTGAATCCTTGAGTAGAACCAACCTACGTTGGACAAAACTTGATACGTACACACACACGGTAAGCAAAAAGAGATCATTATTTTTGATCGGACTAGCCCGCAGGAATATCTGAGTACTCACGGGAATCCTTACGGGGCACTGAGCTGTGGGTCTACGCGCTGAGCGGCTAGGCACACCGGATAAAGATTACTGCAGAAGATGCTGGGACGTTGGAGAAATTGAATCTGTTCGTCACCTGCCTTGCGAAAGCCCAGCCCTAAACAGGCGTAGTACCCTCGGCAGTTACTTCTTCGACGAGCTCGAAGATCTAAATAATGTAGATCTAAAGGACTTCCAAAGATTTGTATACAAATCCTGATGGGTCCAAGAAGGCGGAACTCTGAGCTTCTAACAGCGGTTTGTTTCTGTTTTCGTTTCAGGTGTTAAGAAGGTTGTGGGGTGCCGTGGCGTAGTGGTTAGTGTGTGTGCTTACTACGCCGGAGGCCTGGATTCGAATCCTGCCATCGTCACCTGAAAAAAAGACTTGCTCTTTTTCCCGGTCCCCACCTCCGCGAGTATCTGACAAGCCTTCCGAAAGTATAATTTGTCTTGAAAAAAAAAAACTTCTCAAAGTGCCGTTCGGATTCGGCAAAAAATTGTAGGTCCCCTTGTATGTAAAGAAATTTACACACCAGCATACATTGTTGAGAAGTTGGCCCTGGTTCACCTCGAGCTGTTGCGCCACTCTATTTTATTTTTGTTAAGAAGGTTCCCAATATGGACACAATAGACCCAACTGCTGGTCTAAGTGAAGCAGTGACTATTGTCAAAAGGGCATCCATCAACCTAACCTAAGTAACCTAGGCCAGGAAAGTCCACCATCTATCAAATATTCACACTGCAGCAGATCTTAGAGAAAACCCAGGAATTCCAAATCGATACACACCACCTTCTCATCGATTTCAAGGCCGCGTATGACAGCATCTATAGAGACGAGCTATGTAGCGCAATATGTTCAGTTTTGGCACTCCTGCTAAACTCGTCAGTTTGTGAAGAATTCCGATGGAAAATTCACGCTGTTCCGTCAAGGTCGTCGCAAAGACCTCACAGACCCCTTTGATGTCAAAAAAGGATTTAGACAAGGCGACGCGCTGTCATATGACTTCTTTAACATCATACTTGGAGAATTGTGCAGAACACTCAACACCAGAGGCAGAATCTTTCAAAAGTCCGTTCAACTACTTGCATACGCAGACGACATTGACATAATCGGAAGAACAAAGCGTGATGTTAGTGAAATTTCTTCGTGAGTATTGGGACGGAAGCCAAGTGTCATCAAGAAAAGACATCCCAACACCGACGTCTTGGACAAAACATCACCATCGACAACTATAACTTTGAGGTAGTAAGGGATTTTGGCTACCTGGGTTCCGCTATCAATTCAGAGAATGACACCAGCACTGACACAAATGAAGGTTAACTCTTGCCAATGGCTGTTTCTTTGAACTGAGAGAGCAATTGAGTAGCAATGACCTTTCTCGAGCATCATCCCAGTCCTGCTTTACGGTGCAGAAGCATGGAACCTGTCAAAGGTGGAAAAAACGGCTTAGGCTGCTTCGAGAGGAAAATTCTATCGACGATTTATGAGCCCATTTGCATAGATGGAGAGTGGAAAAGGGGATATTACATCGAACTGTACAGCGACACCGACCTTGCCAGAAAAGTTAAAATACAATGTCTACGATGGCTAGGTCCTCTAGAGCGGATGGACACCAACGCCCCAGCCAGGAAAATCTTCGAATCCAACCCGCTGGGTCGGCGCAGTAGAGGAGCAACGAGACTCAGGTGGCACACGCCAGTGAAAGGGGACCTCAGCAAACTTCGCGTTCAAAACTGGAGACGGCTAGCTAGAGACAGAGCTTGCTGGCGAAGCTTGCTGGTCCATCCCGGACTGTAACTATGTAAGGACGGACATGAAACTGAATACAAACAATACGATTGGCTTCCTTTCAACGAAAATTTGGAGTATGTTAGCAAAAAAGGCTCTAGTCAGTGTTTAGCACCGCCATCTCGCGCATCACGACAAATATAGGATGACCGAAATACACAGCAAGCACCTTCTTGCAAAGGTTATCACTTTAGTCGTAGTCCATATTGGAAAAATTGTCGCGCAAAAATTTCCCTTCATTTTTCACTTACAATAATAAGTTCAATTTTCTGTTACCCTTAAAGACTCGACGCCTTTCTACCTTTCTTACTTAAAACATAAGGGAAGCTCGAACCTGTAATATATCACCAAGTTGCAGTGGTTGCATAGAATCGATGTTTTTATCCAAAATCTCTGAGCCAACACTGCACTCTTCATTGCTGATAGCCGATAGAATGTCGCTTGGTTCTCCGGGTAGTTCTTCTGAAGATGATTGTTCCTTAAAGTACACAGAAAATCTTTTGTTAACACTGTTTGTAATAAGGACTAATCAGTAAAGGAATAGGACATACTTGACAATCCATGTCTATGATAGTAATACTTTCACCTATATAAACATTGGAATCTTTTCTAGGGGCAACTGCATTCGGTACCTGTAAGGTGGTGCCGGTTTTCAGGCCGTCAGTACCATCTGCGTCCTTATCTTCAGCATCATTCTTACAAGCACCGGCATCCGCATATTCGCTACAATTCCCTGAGGATGTCCTCTTTTTGGCGAGCAGTTCTCGAGTCATGTACAGATTTCTTTCAAAAACTTCTATAGGTCGGTAGTCGGAAAGCGGGTCAATTATTTGTTCACTGGTCAGCACTGGAACACTTAGAAAATCAGTTTTCCTAGGATCCGAAGCTAAGGCTAAAGGAAGGACAAAAACGCCCAAAAATAATAATAATAAATGGTTAAAAATCACTGTTTGAAAAAATTACCGTCATTTCCGTGACAGTTTTCTTCAATTTCTTGTATACTCTCGGGCACACCCGAACTGCGGCGACTATCTGCAAATTGTCTAGGCACAGGTAAGCTGAGGGTGTTGAAAAAGTTTTCATCGACTGAATCGCGGCGGTTATCCGGTAACGGTGATAAGCATGTCAACTGTGAAGTTGAGACGGATGGTGAAATAATATTAATAGGCGGGATAGGTAGCGGCGAGGAACAAGGCGAGGTGTCGGTCGAGGTAGTTGGTAATTTCAAAGCTTCAAAAGGTGTTACCGATAGCTTTCTCTGGTAGCGTTTAGGACGTCCAGGCTCGGAGTGCTCAATCACATTGTAAATAGCGCGTTTTACGCTGTTCGCTCTACATTGCAAGGCTTCTTTTTCGTTTGAACGCAAACAGCGGCTGTTGCGTCTTTCCTTTTTGTTGAGTTGATCTTTTTCGTTTTTTTCCATCGACAAGTTAGCATTCCTGAAAGAAAAAAGAAGCCGATTGTTAAATAAAATCTTAAACCCTCCATACGGAAGTTTTCTTGCTATGGCTGCGAACAAAAAAATGCGTTTTGAAATTTAATAGGTAGTAATTAAATATTTGGTCGAGTCCTAGCCAGTTCAAAGCTTTGCTTTACACGGTCCAGATCTCATTCCCTTTCATTATATTCTCTTCTCAGTTAGGAAGATATATTTTTTAAAGTTATTTTTTAAAGTTCTTCTTTGCGGTCCTAAGTGAGTTGGGTTCTTCGAACCTGACAACCCCCTCAACCTAACCTAGTTTGGGGTCCAACCTGCGCCAGGAACTAAGAAACCTTTACTTACAATTATCAAAAGAATCTACTCAAAATCTTAATCAAGTGTTCCCTTCAAAGCATTGAGAAGTGGACTAGACGACTAAGGGTAGGGTAAGATTTTCTTGAAGTGGTTGTCGGGTGTTTGAAAACTAATGAGCTAAGATCGATGAATGTCTATTGTGGTACCACGTGGATCTATAGAAAGTTGCGTCAATTCGTTGAGCCGTTTAAGGCTACTAAAGAAGCATGAGAGATTTGAATCGTTCCTGCAAAAGACGTTTGACTCAACACCAATCCTTGTAGTATACTTGCCTATCGATATCAAACGGTGTCCTTTAAGAAGAAGCAAACCTGCCCAGAGCTGAATTAAAGAAGAGATGTGTCGTATGCACTGATCAGATTATAACATGATATCAATATGCCATATCAAGTTTGCGCGAATGTCAGTGCCAAAATAAGCAAAACAAAGGGGACTTCTGAAATTTGACAGTTGATTGTTACCATACCCATCCCTGCTGGGTCGGGGTTAGAAAAGCCTTGAGGTAAGGTATGCCTGTCCTAAGAGCCAACTAAAATGCATTGGAAGAAGTAGTCTTTAACATGTTATAAGTCATGCTGTCAGGAGTATTTACTCCTGATGGAGCCACCTTTGCCAGTAAAGTTATAACTGAGAGATGAACCTGAAAGTCTAAATGAAACCCAGTAGCGTCTGATACATAAAGTGGGCCAAACTGGTCAGCATCTGATCTTAGAGGGGCGGCTTAACTCTAAACAGAAAAAAACTAATGTGGTGGATGTCCCGCTCGGCATCCGACCGGGTTCAACCCAAAGAAAGTACGAGCAGACTGGCAATGGCGACGCTATACTTTAAAGGAGGAGGCAGAGAGGGGCAACGCTAAGCCAAAATGATGGTCAATCGATAACGGCACCAACTCAAAGTTGCCACATGGAATGTCTCATGGCTAACGGAAAATTAACTTCAACAGGTCGAGGAGGCTAAAAAGTATCAGTTCGATGCAAATGGCATCTCCTTAACTAAGATCCCGGACTTGACTGATGGGTGGGGAGTTTTAACATGACTGCACAGACGGATGTGGGGATACTCACAAGCCCCAGGCTGTTGGCAAACGTATATGAGTGTATTCCATTAGGCGGGAGGGTTTTGATCTTAAAGCTTAAGCTTGAGCGATCGACTTTGGCTCTAGTGCTGGTGTGTGCACCTAATCGGGAGCCAGAGTATGTGGCCTTCTTGAGCGAAGTTGATGCTGCCCTGGATAGAGTGACAGAAATAGACTTCTTTCTCCTTATGGCTTGTTGAACATGAACACCTTTCTCCCCCACAAAGGCATTCACAAATACACTTGGTGCCCGCACAGTTTAAATTAGAGATTTTTGATGAATTTCCTTGTTGTGGCATAATGGGTTCAAAAAATTATTTGTGATGTTCGCATTTCGAGAACGGCTAAGCTGTCAACTGATCATCAGCTAATGTGTTGTGCAAATTGCGCGTTAGCGACAGTGTTTCTTTGCCCCTCAGGAGAAAACCAAGACTGGCGAGCCGCACATGGTGGGAAAGGTTACAGGATACTGAATCTGATTGCGGGAAGCAATTTGCTCTGCACGTTTCAGAAAAGTTTGAACAAATTCCAACTAACTTTTAAAATGCAGAGGACGAAAAGCAGCTCTTTCATAAGCAGTCATTTCCTCTGCAAATAATGTTTGTGGAGTGAAGCGGCTTGGTGTGGCACCTGGTGGCCAAAAAAAAGAGCTGCGTGGTTCAAGAAGCCATCAGAGAGAAGAAGAGAGCCTATATTGTGCGGAATCAATGTAGGAACTCTATTTCTCAAGCCCGGTACATTGAGGCGCAAGGAATTTCCAATATGGCGGTCAGAACAGCCAAGCAATAGGCTTGAAAAAGGTTCTGCGAGAGGTCAGAGCACGATAACAGATCTGCAAACAAGATGTTTTGGCAGACGTTTTATTTAACCCTTTAAATATCGCACAAGGGGTTAAATCCAAAGGCGGAACACTTCTTTCAAATGAGAACGACGTCTTACGCACATGGAGTGAGCACTGCTCAATCCCCAACAGGGCACTTATGATGACTAGACCACTGCTGACGAAATTGGGTGGGAGAATAGTCCTACAGTAGAAAAAGTCATTGCACTCACTAAAGTCACTTCTTAGTCTTCTGGAATTGATAAAATCCGGCAATAAATCTTCAAGGCAATGGGTGACGAAGGTGTTAAATGGCTAACACATATCATTAAGGTGCACTGGGAAAGCGGGACAGCACCTAGCGATTGGCAAACAGGAGTTATAGTGCCATTTTCATAAAAGGGGACAAGAGAGATTGCTTTAACTTTCGGGGTACACCACTCTTAAGTCTTCCGGGAAAAGTATTCGCGAAGGTGTTGGAAGTGCGTTCCAGAGCTGTAATCGAGCCCTTGTTGCGAAAAGAGAAATGCGACTTTTGGCCTGGCAGAGGTACAAGCGACCAGCTTTTTACTCTGAAGGTTATTCTTGAGAAGGCCTGGGAAGATGCCAAACCGGTCTACGCGTGTTTTGTAGATTTGGAAAAGGCCTATGACCAGGTTTTTCCGGATAAAATCTGGAGAGTTCTGCAGGACTATGCACTGAGTGGGCCTCTTCTGAGAGCCATTCAGCCTCTGTGCGGGAGCTGCAGAAGCTGTGTTCGGATAAATGGCGTCAAATCCCAAACTTTTGATGTGTGCGTAAGACTTCGCCAGGGCTGTGTTCTATCGCCTCTCCTTCTCATAGCATATATGGACTGGATGCTGAACCGCAGTCTTGGTGAGGAATCTTTCGAAGTGGCTGGCATCGGCATGAGCCATCTGCTTTGCGCAGATGATTTAGGTACCCTGGCATCGTCCGAGGAGGAACTTCAGTCAGCAGTGGATGGGTTTGTGGTGAGACTGGGATGAAAATAACCGTGAGCAAATCCAAAGTGATGGCTGTTTCCCGAACTCCTGTGCAGTGTACCCTGCGCCTGCACATAAATGAGGTCCCATTGGAACAGGTAGAAAAGTTTAGGTATCTCGTGGTCTTTTCACGAAAGATAGAAGGCAAGTGATGCTGAGTTACATTGTAGGATTGGCCAAGCTGGAGCAATAGTAAAGGAACTGCGCCGCCCAGTCATCAGTAAAGCTCAGCTTGTAGTGAAAGCAAAGATCTCAGTTTTTAATTCGGTGTTCGTTCCAACCCTCATCTATAATCATGATTCGTGAAATTTGGGTAATGACCGAAAGAACTAGATCGCAGGTGAGATCGATTTCTGAGGTTCGTTGCTGGTGTTAATCTTAGGGAAAGAGTGAGAAACGTCAGTATTCGTAGGAATATTAAGCAGCTACTTTTCCGAGTGGAACGATAAATTTTTCTATGGTTTGGATCTGGCTAGGATACCTGTCGAGGCTTCCCGTCGACAGGCTTCCTAGAACGCAATGTGTAGATATTATCTCCGAGGCGAATTGCTTAAATGCCTAAATAGTGAACCACAAATCTTCTGGGCATGGGTTTTCACCGGCTCCGGTTACCCTCGCCCCTTATATCCCACTCGATAATTCCAAACCAGATCACCTAAAACACCAGCCAAGCTAAAATGGTATCGCAATTGACATTCTAAGATTTCGTTGTGTTCCTACAGAAGTGCAGAGCGGCAACAGAAGTTACGCGTAAAAGTTTTTCCGTATTCGAATATGAAAAAAGAAGAGCAGCAAAGAAATATTATCGAAATAAGGAGAAAAAATTTTCTTTTTAGAAATGAACTCGCGAAGAAGAGATTGAATACTCTTTTGGAATCGAAGGTGGAGAGTTACCGATGTTCTGTTGCTTTGAACAGCTGTAGGCTATATTACGCAGGAAAGCGGGATCGTGGCAGGACATTTAACATTAGCGTTGAAAAGATTAAGAAAAAATCGCTTAACTTTACTGCACTTTCGGGCAAGTGCACTCAAGGATGAGCTCGAACTGATGTGCATTCGATTGGCTTTTGTGGTGCAACACTGTTTGTAAAAAATAAAAGATGGAGAAACAGGTATTGCGTTGAAAGAGATTTACCCAGGTTCTTAGCTCAAGAAGATCGAAGAGTCCTGAAATTTCTAAAAAGAAAAGCAAAGCACATGGTTTCTGACTTAGAAGCTAGGTCTACCAATGCATAGGACGAGTCTTTTCAACTGCCTCAGTTAGTCTCAGAGAAACTCGAAGATGTATTATTCTTCTATGCTTCCGAATCTCATGAACAGGCGTATATTTCAAAAACTCTTAAATAAAAATAAATGGTTTCCACTTACATATATTCTGCAGAACTACGAGAGATAATGTGTCTTATCGTAGAAAGCAAATCATCCCCAGAGTGTTCACCAGTCTCTTCGTCTTTTAACGCATCTAAAAGCATGTTTAACTTTTGTCTCAGCATATCACATTTCATAGTCAGTTGTTCATCGTCTTTTCGATTTTCACATATTCTTATCATGAGATCGCTAACCGTCTCACATAGAATTTTCGTCGACGTTTCCACCATTTGAAGATCATCGGTTTCTACAATTGATCGTAAATGTTCATTTGCTGCTGTTACCATTCCTGTGAGGAGAGCTTCCTGAGCACTCGATAACGACATTTTGGGAGCCTTAACCGATATGGCTTTCTCAAAAACCATTATACTCCATCTGTCGAGCATTTTTGTGCTTGCAGATTCATAACGTTCCAAAATCTGTGGCAAATGTGCATCGTCGTCGCAGGATGATCCCCAACCAAGCACCCGGGCAAGATCGTTTCCTGTTCCCAATGGAAGAACAGCTACTTGGCATTGTTTCTTTATGAAAAAAAAATAAAATAGCAAGTCAGTATTTAGGTAACAAAGGTTTGTATGTCTTACTTACATGCATATTAAATCTATCGATTTCACTCAACACCCACCCCACAGAACCATCTCCAGAGCACACCAATATGCGAAACACATCAAAATGTCGGAAGAGCCTTAGTCCTAGGCTTGGTCCAGTTGAAATTAAATCGAATACTTGCGCAGGATTAAGTAACTGCTTGAACCTTCTCAAAAACTTTACCCCTTGATTGTCTCCTGATTTAGAATTGACAAAAACCAGCAAAGGCGAAAAGTTCCCTTTTGGACTTACAACATCCCATGCTTCATCGATTCCAATGGAGTGCACACTTGTAGGTGGTACAACTGACACTTTTGCGGCTCCTATAGGACAGGATTCTCCTATTTGAGGCCTACATGCGGTATGCACTGTAGCTCTACACCACAAGCATCTCCAATCTTGCAGTCGAAGAACCGAGCCGCATGTTTTCTTACACACAGCACATGCAGAGGCTACTGGCAGATTGCCTTCCATCCATTGATGGGGCATGACAATACTCCCATCTTTCTCCTCAATAATGTCTTTACCAACTGAAGCTAGCGTTGTCCATTTACAATTCGATATAGCTTTTGCCGCACATCGTTTGTGCGCTTTGCATTTGCACACTTCACAGGAGAGACCATGCGAAGTGACTCCTGACAGAGCTTCTCTGCACACATTGCAATATGTGGGCCGGGCATGTGACGTTGAGTACCAATGGTGGTTATTAAATAGAATGTCGTGTTGATCCATTCCTGCATCATAAAGATCTCGGCTCGATGACGATTTAAGAGACGATAGCCAGTCATCCATTTCGATAAGGTCTTAGGTCGGCAAGCTCAAATTGATAGTTTTGAAGATAACCTGCAAAGAAATGATAAAATATTTTGTTAGAAAACAACAATTTCTATAACAGAAACCCAAGGAAGCACTCTGGAGCACATATATGTAAGATGAGCTCCAGCCCATCTTTAAGGCTTAGAAAACACAGTAGGCGGCATCACGAGAGCCATCAGAAACGCGTATGAAACCAGCTGTCCTCTTAGTACGAATATGAGAGGTAAGGAAGTGCCATGGTGGAGCAACAACCTGTCAAAACTGATATCCGAAACGCGTAAGCTGTTCAACTGTAGATCTAAAGGTCCTCCTAAGATTTGTATACAAATCCGGATGGCTCCAAGAGAGCGGAACTCTCAGCTTCTAACAGCGGTCTATTTCTGTTTTCGTTCCAGGTATTAAGAAGGTTCGCAATGGACACAATGGACCCAACTGCTGGTCTACGTGAAGCCGTGACTATTGTCAAAAGGGTATCCTTCAACCTAACCTAAGCTGTTCAACACAGCACAGTGGAACGCAGACTGGCAGAGCTACAAAGAGGAACTTATCATGCACAATAAAAAAATGAGGAAATCTAAAAGAAAGAGCTCCAGGAAATTTTGTGCGACAATAACAAGCACTCTCTGTGCAGCATGGCTTCACAATGCTCTTGCAAAATCAGGTGTGGAGTGTCTACATCTCTCAAGAAAGTGGATGGCAGCTACGCCGAGCATGAGCAACAGAAAGCACAGCTGCTACTAGAAACTCACTCTCCCGAAAGCTTCCCTGACTAGAATGTCTGAAGCAGGACCAACACATCAAGACCTTGGAAGGAAAACGGGCAAACAGCAAAAACCATTTGCTCTCGTGGCCGATCAGCCCCTTTCAACCTTTTAAGTCACATGGTATGGACGGTATTTCACCAGCTCTATTACAGAACGGGAAGAAATGCCACTCCCAAACTTGGTAAGAATAGCAAAAAATAGTCTTTCTTTCGGATATATACCGAGCTAGTGGGCAAATGTTGTATTAATTTCAAAAGTGGGTAAAAAAGACCAAACGCAATCAAAGTCCTATAGGCAGATCAACTTAACATCCTTTCATCTGACAACAATGGAAAAAGCTGTGGACAAATACATAAGAGAGAAGTGCTAGGCAACTTCAGCTAACAGAGTGGGCAGATCTACCGAGACCGCTCTGTATCAACTGACGCAAATGATTCAAAATGCTCTTGACACCAAAGAAACAGTAGTCTGTGCCTTCTTGGATATCGAAGAAGGATTTCCCAACACGGCACATGAAGCCATAAGACGAGTTCTAGAAAGGAAGGGAGTAAAGCGGGCACAGTTTACAGATAGATGCATGAGCTGCTGAACACAAGATCACGTACACATCACAGGAATTAATTAAAGTCATCACAACAAAAGGGTGCCCACAAGGGAGGGAGGGTATTGTCAGGTATATCCCGATGACATAATTTCAATTGCCGGGGGAAAGGAACGCTCTGTAAAATTATTCATAGAGCACTCAAGGCAGCCGAAAAATGGTGCAACACAGCTGGGTTCAATCTAAGCTCGGCCAAGACAACTGCAGTACCAATCACCAGGAAAAAGAATATTCAAATGAAACCTATGAGACTACCGGGCGTGGCATTGATACCAGTCAAAGAAGTTAAGTATCTAGGGTGACACCTAGACAGCAAACACACCTGGAAAACAAAAAGAGAATAGATCGAGACAGGTTACTCGTGCTCTTATAATATGCAGGAGCCTTGCGGGTAAGTCTTGGAGATGAACAACGAACACTGCCATAGTGAGATCAATGATCACTTATGGAGCAGTAGCATGGATAAAACGAACCACTCTGAGGACAACGAGGGAATCACTTAATCACTGCCTCTGCATAACCGGGGCTATGCGAACATGGCCCACCGCAGCCACGGAAGTGCTATTGCAATTTGCCCCATTACACATTGTAGTTGAGGAAACGGCCAGGAAAATGGTCTTGAGGATGGCTTAAGAGTGGATTGGAAAAGAGAGGTGCATTGGGTCGAGGCATGGTTTAGCTTTGAGAAGAAATGTCTGGTGAAGCTCATTACTAACAAGTTAGTAAGTGCAATAGTTCGTCTGTGACAAACTTCTATATCCCGACCCTATATACCGTATATATAACACCAAATATAAAAATTTTTTGGCAATTTTTATATATTATTTGTATAGGCCACGCCCCCAAAAGTGGGCCTAAAAATTAAAGTTAATTAACTGTAATTTCGTTCGAATCATGACAAAATACTTTAAAGACGAAAATTATTTGGGAAAAAAACCGTTTTTTCCTAAAAACGCCTTTCAAAAGTGGGCGGAGCTCAAAACTTTGTCGGTCTCGATGATATCTCTAAAAGGTCTTCGGGGAGGGACTACGGTGATTATCTCAATGTGTTTCAAACTATGCATTAAAATTAGTGCATGCATCCAAATAGTGGATAAAAGGGATAAAATCGGTTCACTTTAGTCTTAAATAGAAAGGGTAGAGCAGTGGTATGAAAATCTGGCTTAAGAGCTTAAAAACGTATGTAAACAGAAGACTGTAGAATGCAATAATCGACAATTCATGACGAAAAGAAATTCTGCCTGTCTGTCTGTCTTCGATTGCCAAACATCATGTCTTATAAGAGGAATTTGGAGCTACATTAGTAGTAGTAGTCATTAGAAGCTACACGACATAACATTGACAAACAACTTGGTTAGGCTAGGTTAGGTTCAAGTGACAGTCGGGTCCATTGTGATACCACGTGGATCTGGAAGTCCCTCCTGTACTCGTTGAAACATTTTGAGCTTTTAATGAAGCGTAAAAGAAGTGTTAGGTTGGTGGTGTTTAGATCGCTAAGTTCATTAAAGAAGGACGCTCAAGGTGAAGATTTCGGTTCCTAGAAAGAGCGTTGCATGTGAGGAAAAGGTGGAAAGTGGACAAATAACTGGGACGAGAAGATAAATCGATTGCTCTCACATTTTCGTTCAGAATAATAGCTGCCGCCGTCGAGTTGCTGTATCGGCAGCGTCCATCCTTGAAGCCAAACAACAGTATTATGATGCCATGGCCAAGGCAATCAATATGAGGTTTGGCACATCCTGCAAGTCTACCGAGCTGAAACGCTACAGCAATTGCAAACCGACATCAAACGGTTGGCATTTTTTTTCCTATCTATCCTAATAGCTCCGCTAGAGCTCCACCAGGCGTCGTAAGCTATGCAGAATGCAATGACGAAGCATCTGTCAGGGAAAAAGTTTGCCTGTTGACCACGCGTTTCGTAGCAACAGCAGTCAGGAAACGCGTAAGAACAAACTTCGCGGGGCAGATATCGGTTGATGGAATCTTTGCCGCCATGACCATCATTTAAGTTTCACATACAAAACGCTGCAACAAAAGTCTGCAGTAAAGGTAGTCATCGCAAACAGAACGTATGCCACTGTCTTCAGAGTCAGAAAAGGCCTTGTCCATGGCCTTTTGGCTGCATATTACCAGCCGCTTGAGCCTGAAGACAGCCGCGGGAGAAGCAGAAAAAGTATATAAGGGGGTACTTGTACAGATACAATTCGCAGGGGTGACATTCTCATGTATTTTTGGTAGCCCACATATGTGACGTGTGCATCAAAGGTACATTCATGAAGGAACGTGAGGTATTTTCAGATCTTCGAATGGAAACGCTTAGGTATCGAGCTATTGAGATCCTTTCCCTATGGTATACGATGTGAATACGTGGACGATTATGAAAAGCGACTAAATTTTGTCTTTTAATAGACAGTTCATCAGACGCGTTAAGAGGTTGATCCTGGGAGTTTCACATAAGAATCTCATCGAACTCGAAAGGGAAATCCAAGAAACTGCATCGGGGTAAAAAAAATCAAGGACAAGGAGACTTGATTTTAAAATGCCATTTCGACATCAAAGGGTGGGTGAATCTGCAACTCCTGTCTCTCCACCAAAATTGGCCAAGATATGTAAGACTAGCCTGGGACACTGTGAGCTAAATTATAGAAGCAGCAAAACTAAGCGGAAAAACTCATTGGAGAGTTTGCTGATATATTTGCGTCATAGCCTACCAGGCGACTTCCATTCAGAAACAGGTTGAGGTTAGAAGGAAAAGAAGGAAGAAAAGAAGGTTTGGCGGAAATCTCGAAAAGCTTGTGGGCGTTATCTCTTTTAAATAAATAAATAAATAGAGTGGCGCAACAGCTCGAGTTGAACCAGGGCCAACTTCTCAACAATGTATGCTGTGTGTGTTAATTTCTTCATATACAAGGGGACCTACAATTTTTTTGCCGAATCCGAGCAGCACTTTGAGAAGTTTTTCAAGACAAGTGATACTCTCGGAGGGCTTGTCAGGCCCTCGCGGAGGTGGGGACCGTGAAAAAGAACGAGTCTTTTTTTCCGGTGATGATGGTAGAACTCGAACTCAGACCTCTGGCGTAGTAAGCACACACTAACCACTACGCCACGGCATCCCACAAACACTTTTACTGTAGAAAAAAAAGACTGCACTTTGGGGAATGTGATTTCGCTAAATCGAGGATAAACGGATCCAGAGAAAATCGAAACCGGCCAGTTTTCGAAGACACAGCAGCTGACAAGCTTTCTCGGGCCCGCCATGTTATACAGGATGGTTGTGAAAGATTTTCGCCAAGTGCTTGCTTTATCTGAATAAGAAGGGAAAATAATTTAAATGGTCAGGTGAGTGTAAAAGAAGCTTAAGAAGCGAATTCTCGATACTAGTTCACTCCAGCTCTGGCTAGAGATTTATTTTGGGTGCAGATGTTACTACTACCGGCGATGGTGCGGTTCTTCAGCAAATAAATGATGGACATGAGAAACTGGTAGCACAACTCTATCCCGACCAAAAGGAATTACAGTTTTAACAGACATTTAAGCCTGCAACCCAATGAATGTGTCACGTTGAAGTACACAACTGACAACTAAGTTCAATACACACGTTCTTATGGGAAGCGGCCATAGAAGAACTTCGTGACGTACGTCGCTTCTCATAAGAACGTTTGTATTTCACTGAGTTGTCAGTTGTGTACTTCGATGTGACAGACGCAACGGATTCATTGGGCTGAAGGCATTATTTCTGCTATTATTGGTAGAAAACACTTTTGTAAGTACCCGTGTGGTCGGAAATTGATCTTGCGCACACACGGCGAAGCAGTTCTAAAATTCGGTCGAGGCATGGTATCTGGAGGCCGCAACATTCATGGTTCTGGAAGAGGTGCGGGAATACTTTTATTAGCTAAGTGCAAAAAACTAAGTCGAGAGATGCGGTCTACTACGTGCGCCGCTAGTAAGAGTCTAATCGCGAAGGCAAGGCAAGGAGTTATATGCATCAGTTGAAGGTGGGTGAACCATTTTGTAGGTTCGCAGTCGACCTTGCAGGCCCGTTTCCGGGCCCACTATTTCAGCAAGTGGCCGAAGGTATTTGCGTGCAGAAACCGCTGTCAACCAGCCATTGGACCATTTGGTAACAAGTTTGGTGTTCCTATGGAACTACATTATTTTCAAGGGCGAAACTTGGACATGGACCCGTATAGATGTCTATCACACGGACCACACCGCTTTAACAAGACCCTGAAGAAACCTCTGTCTAATATCGTGGACGAGAATCTTCATGGTAGAAAGGGAGATAACCCAAGCTGCAATAGGAGGGACTAGGCCCCTACTAAGAATTTGCTTATAATAAATAACGTAACTCGTTGCGAAGTTATAGAAGTTGAAATTAAATTACTATGAAAAACCATTGCAATATTAGTATTTTAATCAACGATACATTTTTTCGACGTACCTTAAAAACGTCTCTCACATGCTAGTTTTTGTTGGGGTTTTATCCAGCGCTGTGACTGTAAAGAAATTAAAAAATATATATTTAAATTTTGCTTTCAAACTTTTTTACTAACGTTATTATACGCGTAATTGTGTTACACATTTATATGTGTTGTCTCTTTAATTTGACCTTATTGACACACTTTTTATAGAGCTCGAAGTTCGGACATATCACCTAACGAGATGGTGGTAAACAATCCATTTAAGGACTGCTGCACAGCCTACGGTGTAGGCTTTTGGTGGGATCGGGGTAAAATTGACAATTTTTAAATGTAAGAGCGTTAATAAGCGAGAGTTTCAGCAGCAATGGCCATCAAAGCATCCATAAAAAGATGCAAATACTTCGAAAGAAACAAGGTCTAAAATTTTTACTAAAAAGCATCAAGAGAAAAAAGCTTTACGCGCTTTTGTCGGTCGGTACTTTTAGCGGTCGGTACTGCATGGGGCATGCATTATTCATAAAGGCTCTAAGTACTGAATCTTACATTGCTGGCTTACAGGCATAAGCTGACCGCAGTCATTTCGCACCGACTGTAGTCCTTGTCCTCTGTGTAGATAGAGTCAGGGATAGATCTGGAACAGCTTTCTGGTAATGCATACCTCTGGTATGAGGAGGTCTAACGACGACTTTTCGAGGTATATGTACTCAGCCTTAGTGCGCTATACAAGACTTAGAAGCTTATGAAGGTAATGGTGGAGAGGAGTAAAAAAAAGGTATAAGGCAATGGTGCCAGGATAATCTTTTCAAGCTCAGCACGAAAGTGCGAAAAGGAGCCGCGACCATATTATAAGACCAACTAGCCGACCATATATAAAGAAAGTTTGCTCAAGGCAGTTTTGCTTTAGTTATCTTAATTGGTTTCTAACTACATGCTTAGGAAGTACATAGAGTCAACATACTTAAGTTTAAGAAGTAGGTACTAGTTCGAGGTACACGATTTCGGTGGTTTTATAAAAAAGGTGGATAATTACAGGACTTCTACAAAATAGGGACACTAAAGATTAGTCAGTATAACCGATTTTTGATGAATTCGCCCAGGCCCAGTGCGTTAATGAACGCAAAAGTTCTTATCCACTGAAATATAAAGTATTCTATTTAAAAACTGTTGCATTATGCACAACTCTCCATGACTGGTTAGGTTAGGATTATAAAATTAGCACATTATCATTCATATTGAAAGCAGAATAGTCAAAACTCAATTTAAAATGTGCTTCCGTTCGCTTTCATGCGAACAATTTTCTGCCATTTATTTTGATTAAGGTACACTCATAGCTTAAAGTATAAGGAAGATGTCAATAGGACAGCTGTGAAGTCATTCACTTTGCCTTGTACCCACACAAACAAAAAATGACCAAGGGAAATGGTTCTACGGAAATGTCATTATTCCTTATTCACTATTCAATTAAACTTAAAAGGCAAAATATGTACGTATATAGAAGAACGTAAAAAGAGTAGAAAATATATATAAGACAAGAGATATGAAAAAAATCACTCTTAATAGGTAGGTACTTTCGTTTTTTTAAGATCATAAAAAAAAATTTACCAAATATATATCGATACACCGTAAAATGTGGAAACATTGTCGACTAAAATGATATGTTTCCGTCACAATTTTTATACCATAACCACACCCAACACACACGGTTACATTTGTTTTAATATAAAGATAGTTTTTACAAATGCGTCAACACACTGACTTAGTATCCAATACTAATTTACTATTTTTGTAAAGGTAGGGTGTCCCCCGGCGGATGAGCACAACCATCTCTCGAGCGATTAAAGAGTCCATTTCGGGAACCCTCATCATTCCAGTCCTACTTTACAACGTATGCATGGGCCCTACCAAAGGCGGATGAAAATGCTTTAGGCTGCTTTCAGGGGAAATGAGAGAGTGGAGGAGGCAATATAGCATCGAACCATACCCGAACGGGTTGTACAGCGACACCGACTTCACCCGAAGTATCAGAATAAAGGGCCACGACAGCTGGGTCATTTAGAGCGGATGGGCAACAACGCCTCGGCCCTGTTTATTTTTGAAATCCACAGCCATTTCGCAGGGCCAGCGCGGACGTGGAAGCACGGAAGTGGAAGTAGACTGAGGTCCCCCAGTCGATCTCAAACGTAAATCTGGAAAGGCGCTAGCTATAGAAACATATCTGACTGGTGAAGCTCGTTGGTTAAGGCCCAGGTCCACCCTGGGCTCTCTGAATCTTCGAGATAATTGTTTTTATATTTACCTTTATAGGTAGCCCAGAGTCATTAAGACTGATTAGAGAATTAAGCTGAGATTGTTAGCAGTCCAATTTCAAGTTTGGATCCAACTGTACAAATCTGGTTGTCTTAACTCGACGCCCACCAACAGCCATTTCGAAAGAATCCTCACTGAGAAAAAGGAAAGCGCTTCATCATCCAGTCCATATATGCTATGAAAAGGAGAGGTGATAAGACACAGCCCTGGCGGGCGAGGTCAAATGGACACATCAAAAGGATGGAATTTGACGCCGTATTCGAGCACAGATTCTGCAATTGCCATACAAAGACTAAACGGCTCTTATAAGAGGCCCACTCAGTGCATAGTCCTGCAAAGCTCTCCAGATTTTATCCTTCAGATTTTATGCTCTTCCCACAGCAATGGCCCGATTAAAGCTCTTCGAACACATTCGCAAATACTTTTCTCGGAAGACTTAAGAGAGATATACCCCGATAGTTAAAGCAATCTCCCTTGTCCCCGTTTTTTGAAAATGGGCCCTCTATAACCCCTGTTTGCTAATCGCTAGGTGCTTGCCCGCTCTTTCAGGCCACCTTAATGACACTTGTCATTTGACACCTTCATCACCCATTGCCTTCGGCATTTTTTCCCGGATTTTGTCAAGTCCAGCAGACTTACCAGCGACAGTGACTTCATCCACTGTGGGACTATTCTCCGCTCTAACCTCATCAGCAGTAGGATTGCCACCTTCAGTTTGATATTGGGTCTTTGGTTATAACCCCTTGTACGATATTTAACTTCTTTTCTCTGAGATGGCGTAACACTTTGTTTGCAGATCTGTAATCGTGCTCTTACCTCTCGCTGAACTTTTTTCAAGCCCGTTCCTTGGCAGTTCTGACCGCCATATTGGAAGTTCATCGTGGCTCAATGTACCAGGCTCGAGAAAAAGAGTTCCAAAAAATTAAACAATTTATAAGTCAACTGTCTTCAAATGCTAGTTGAAGACATATTAAATGCTTGTGGGGTCTTTTGAAAGTATTTAAAGAAATTATGAAGGTAGTCTTCATTCCATTTGGTAATTCACAGCAGGCACAACAGTTTGATCGTCAGTTGGGCGCCTGCCACGCCCTTCCCAAAACACAAACTTCTAAGGATTGCACAATGTACTCAAAGAAACACAATATAGGTTCTCTTTGATGGCTGCTTGAACTCCAGGAATTTTAAACCACGCAGTTATTTTCTCACCACCAGCCGCCACATCCAGCTGCTTCACTCCACAAACATTCCTTGCAGAGTCAATGGCTGCCATTAAGGCTCTTGAGGACAGTTGGAATTTGCTCAAACTTCACCGAAATGTGCCGTGCAAATCGCTCCCTGATATCAGATTCAGCATCCTGTAATTTTTTCTGCCACATACGAGCTCCCACCAGTCTTGGTTTTCGCATGGGTGGCAAAGGAATACTGTCGCTTAAGCGCAATTCGCACAACACTTGGTGGTAATAAGTTGACAGCTCAGCTCTTCTAAAAAAAAACGCGAACATCACAAAGCGTTTTTGAACACACTATGGAACCACAAAGAAATCAATAAAAGATCTCTGATTTAAACTGTGCCGGTACCAAGTGTCGTTTTGAATGTCCTTGCGTATAAAGAAGGTGTTCATAATGAACAAGCCATAAGCACAGCAAAAGTCCAACAAGTTCCCTCCATTGCTGTTTTGATCCGGGTCACAGTGCCTCCCAATCACACTTCTCCAAGTACTGTTGTCCGTACCCAAATAAACATTGAAGTCACCTATCAGGAGAAAGATTCCCAATTCTGCCGCTCTATCCAGGGCAGCTCAATTTCGTTCAAGAAGGCCGCATACTCTGGGTCTCTACACCTGCACTAGAGAAAAAGTCGATCGCTCAAACTTAAGCCTGAGATCCAAACCCTCGCGCCCAATGGAATAAACCCAAATACTTTTCCGATAGCCCGGGGCTTGTGAGTATACACACACCTGCCTGTGCAGTCATGTTACGTGGGACGCCAGGCCAAAAAAGTCTCCACCCATCAGCGAAGTCTCTGGTTCCGGAAACTTTGCACTTAGTAAAGAAGATGCCAGTAACATCGAGCTGATACTTTTTAGCCTCCTCAACATGATACATTATTTGTGGCAATTTTAAGTTGGTGCCGCTGTCGGTTTGTAGATTGACCATCTAAGTCCTCATTTTGGCTAAGCGCTGCAAACCATTGCAGTTCCGCTCGTAGCTTCTTCGGGTTGAACCCGGTCGGATGCCGAGCGGGATATTCCGACCACCAAGACATAAAAAGATTTTAAGACATAGAAAAGAAAAACTAAATCGATAAACCTCCTTCAGAAGGCGTGGCATCGACTTAAATGCTAAATTTTGAAATGCATTATTTTCAATATTTTTGTTTAAAATCGAAAAAATTTTATTTTGTTTTATTACGTAGAACACACTTGGAAGAATACACTTGTAGGAAAAATGAAGAAAAATCTTGAATTTTCCAAAAAAAAAACGTAGTTTCAACTAGCCTTAAGTCTAGTATATGAAAGAATAAAAAATAAAAATTGGCACGTCAGGTAAACGAAACTCCATTCTAGATTTCGTCCCTTCAAAGTTTTCAGCCGCGCCTTCTTCTAGGGCGAATTGAAAAAAATTTAGAGTTTGACGCACAAATTAACACCTAAAAATTGGTGGCATACAGACGAACGGACGGACGGACGGACGTGGCTCATTCGACTCAGCATTCGGTCTGGATCATATGCTCTTAAGGTCTTGGGGTCTATCGTCATTATTTCTCGATGTTACATTTTCGCCTGTATCAAACTTAATATAGGTTCTCCATTCCTGTGGAATAGGGTGTACAAACTGAGATCTTTGCTTTTACTCAAAGCTCAGCCTTCCTGATTACTGGCCAGCGCAGTTCCTTTACTATTGCTCCAGCTTAACCAATCCTACAGGATAACTCAGTATCACTCCTTCCATCTTTCGTGAAAAAGACCCCGAGATACTTAAACTTCTCTACCTGTTTCAATGACTTCATTTATGTTCAGGGTTCGAGAATTCGGATTTGCTCACGTTTACCTTTATCCCAGTCTCGTTGAGGTAATCCTCCTCGGACGATGCCATGATAGCTTAAACATCTGCGGAAAGCAGATGGCTTATCCTGGCGCCAGCCATTTTAAAAGATTGCTGACCAAGACCAAGACTGCGCTTCACCGTTTGGTCCATATATGCTATGAAAAAAAGAGGTGATAGGACACTACCCTGGCGGGAGCCCAACGCACAAATCCAATAAATGGGATTTGACGCCGCATGTATTCGAACATAACTTCTTTAATTGCCATACAAAGACCGAATGGGTCTCAGAAGAGGCCCTCTCAGTGTATAATCCTGCAAAACTCTCCAGAGTTTATCTCGAGGAGCGCGGTAACAAGCCTTCGAAACCAGTCGTTATTGAACGTCTGCTCCAAATCTTCGGCCAGCATTTGTAGCGCGTTTGTCTCCTCGCTGCAACTAAAGCACGGTTTCATATTGCTGTTTGTTTATCTTGGTGAGCACCGAGATGCAATGGTTAGAGTGTAGGACTATTATTCTAGAGATCCCGGGTTCGAGTCCCAACCGGGACTATACGTTTTTTCACCTCCCAAGGATCCGGCAAACCCTTCTCGGAGTATAATTTTGTCGAGAGTATCATTTGTCATGATGATTAGTCACATTTTGCAGTACGGGATCCGTAAAAAAAATTGTAGGTCGCTTTTATGTGCGGTTAGAAACAGCGGTTACCCACACCCACACAGTATCCGTGATTGCAAGATAGGTTAGGTCACTTGTAGCTCTAATTAGCTACAAGTGACAGGTTATACCCGATCCATGGTTCATTAGGGTCAGTTTTTCAGTTCAAGGTCATCCAAATTTCCGAGTTAAACTGAGATTAACCCCAGAAATTAATTTTTCAATGAATAGTGACTAATCTCGGCTTAACTCGGCGAATTTGGCGAGTTAATTCTGGATGAACTCTGGTGAACAGTAGTATGAACTTCTTTGAATGTTTTTTCTGTGTGAAGGACAGTGGCTTTGCTTGTTTGAGTGTAAAATGAGATCTGAAAATAACTGGAAGTTCTTTTTTCTTGTGTTTTTCGATGTGAAGTGAGAGCTGGGGCGTCAATAATTTCAAGAGTCGAAGATTATGACAACTTTACTGACGGAGTTCACTCTGCACCGAAAAACTTTTCGGTAATGGGTTTGCTCTAGATGCATTTTGTGCCGGAATAACAGATCTCGGTTTAACTCAGCACTGAAAACTCGGCCCTTAAAGATATGATCGAGACAGACAATATGTGTGAAGTTCGTCCATCTGTATGTGTGAAGGTTTAAGGTCTTCAAAATCAAACTAGACACCAGAAAGTTAGAGCACACCTTAGGTTAGAGCACACCTGTTGTACAGCCAAGGTGTGCAAATCGGTTAAATCCGCCAACGGCCACGCCCACTATTGCGTCAATGTAAGACAACTTTCAATTTACATTTTATTTCAAAATACATTTTTGTCAAGTTGGGCAAGGCGTAGGAACTTAAATTTTGGTGCAGGGGAAAGTGGTCAGAAGACACTAGACTAGAAACCGGGTCGGGTATATAGAAGTTCGTTACAGAGAAACTCTTTCACTTGCCTACTCATTGTTTATTTTTTTTTTTTTGTTATCTCGACATTTTATATGTACGTTCCGCTTAAATTTACTGTTTTATGTTTAACTCAGAAAGGTTTCAAAATTTGCCTTAAAATAAGCCCCATTCAGTGCTTAAATTATCTTACTGCCGTGCTGCCTTTATCAGACCGTCATTATCGTACATAAGAGAGCAGGGAGTGGATTTTTAACCGCAAGCATGTTGACTGGTATTTTTCACAACGCATGGAATTTTCAAGCCATTGCTCTGCTTTTTGCAAAATCCTTTTGTCTATTGCAGAGTAGGTACATTAAAAAAATGAAAACTTTTTTTTATTTCTTTGGATGAAACCACTGCTTCAAATTAAGCTCTTGATTTTCATATTTACCACAACTCGTTACGTTATGTTCTGCTTTATGTTTAAGGACCTGTATATGTGCGGATTTTGAAAGTGTTGACCCCACCTGTGGAGTGTTTTCCAAGTAACTGATTGTTGCCAAGCCTCGGTCAGAACCCTCTGTATAGCTACTAAATAGGTATACATTGACCATGACGCATTTTAGTGCTCATCTATGCATTTTACACGAATAAATTCATTATCGTCCCACTTTATCGGTATTGTTAGGTATACAAAACTAAAAACGCCCCCTGTCCCGCTTTTGTCTGGAAAGTCCGGTTGACCCATTATGAAATAATGACCATCTTTGATGTACGAGTATCTATATGTATTAAAAAGCCCCATTAGCTTACATAAAATTACAACCAACCCATATAAATTGACCTTCAATCACGGAAGTTGCACATTGTAACAAACACTGGGAGCGGGAGGTAATAACTTTATGATCTTCCTTACCTGTTTAGGTTTCTTATTTTGCTCCCGTTTTTAGTTAGGCTAGGCCCAAGTTATATGTGTGTATATGCTTTGCTATGCTTTTAAATATACACACTTGTATAGCACGTCTACCATAGGTACACACATAGCTAGCTACACACGAAACTCAAAAGTTGGAACTCATTTTAGGGCAGGCATTGAAAATTTATATTGTATGGGTAAGCTCGTCTGCGTACATCCGAGCTATCTACTAATTAACACAATTATTATTTAAGAATGCAAAAAACAAATATAAAAGTGTTTCTCTGTATGCATTTGGAAGCTAGAGATGCACACAACAAAACACGCGAGTAAGATGTAACACTGCAAGGATTTTACTGTGTAAAAATCAATTGCTCTAAGGAAGCTTGTTCTCAATGTGACTTTTACTTTTATTTCTTAATATGATTTTTGCAAAGTATACAAAAAAACTTTGCTTAAGGCTTCAGGTATAGATATTATTATTTTGTTAACAGAATACTTCTAAAATTTTGTAAATGAATTCAGTCGATTGTCGAATTGCTTCGTTGTAAACGTACGCGACGCGTTGGTTCTTACTCAACTATGAAAGTTCATAAGGACGATTATTTTCTATATAATATCCTGAACGTGGTGGAAATATCCTTTGATTTTTACTCACCACAATGAGACGAAAGCTTTAAGGAAGCTTCTGACAGCCACGACCAGTGTGCACAGTTGGGTTTTTTAAGAAACATTTTCCTTGAAGCGTCTGTACCTTTAATGCAAATAGTTTATGTGTAGGTACATTATAGGGAAATAATGCGTTAGTTAAATATTCTAATACTTCTTACACTTTTTGGGTTACGTACAGGACAGCGCTAGAGCTATAATAGAAAGTAGTAGATATATTAAAAAGGCAAGTTTAACAAAATGGGGATCAAAACGTAATGATAAACAAGGTGTAGTCTAATTTGGAGGTATTTAAATACTATAATTATTATAAATCGCTAAATTATAGTCCCCTAAAAAACTCTTCAAACTACAACTCGAGTTATTATGAGATTTAAAGGAGTGCATTAATTTCGCGTCAAATTTAGTAATTCCATATTTATATCTAATAAGAAGCATTAAATTTAAAAGCTGTGAGACCCCTTTTTAGCTAATGCAGAGCTTTGACGGTGTCGTGACATTGTGCCAAACGACGTTGTCCCAAATCTCTAAATCTCGTCATAATGACGCTTTTGAAACTGCCATCTAGGCCGAATTTTAACATTTGGCCTAGTACGTAAAGTGTTCAGAGGCCAATTTGGTACTGCATGTCACTTTCGACTTTAGGACCCAAGGAAAGGTAAAGGAAAAATCTAGCACGGGGCTCGCTGGGGGCTGCATGCCCCCATACATGTTTCACTTTTGTATGCATAAAATTTGACTCTATGACACTTTGGTTAGTAGGCCATATTATGTCCCTTTGAAAAGTGTCATAATGCGAAATAATAAAATTTGACACTTGCACAAAGTGACTTTAGGCCAAATTTTGATATTTGGCACAATGTCACGGCACTGCTTTGACTATTGTGTCATTTTTGAAAGTCATTACGATAATTATCTGAAAGTTGTGCTTAAATGTATGCGGAGGATAAAGATTTTGATTTGCGCTTTAGCGACAGTATTCCTTTGCCACCCAGGAGAAAACTAGACGGGTGACCAGCATACGGTGGAAAAGGTTACAGGATGCTGAATCTGATTACAGGGGGCGATTTGCAAGGCACGTTTTGGAGAAGTCTGAACAAATTCCAGCGGACGTTTTAAATGTAGAGGACAATGGGCAGCTGTTTTCATCGGCAGCCATTGCCTCTTCAAGAAATACTTGTGGAGCGAAGCGGCTTGGTGTGGCGGCTGGGGGTGAGAAAAGAACTGCGTGGTTTAAGACTCCTGGAGTTCAAGAAGCCATCAGAGAGAAGAAGAGAGCCTATATTGTGTGAAATCGATGTAGGAACTCTATTTCTCGAGCCCGGTAGACTGAGGCGCCAAGTACTTACAATATAGCGGTCAAAACAGCCAAAGAACAGGCATGGAAAAAGTTCGTCTGCAAACAAGACATTTTGGCAGACTATTCGCCGGCTCAGAGGAAGGAAGTTGAATATCGTTCAAGGGGTTAAATCCAAAGACGGTACACTTCTTTCAAATGCGAACGAAGTCTTACGCAGATGCAGCAGGCACTTTTCGGAGCTGCATCTGGTATTGCATTTCAGTTCCCATCAGGGCACTGAAGATGGCAATACCATTGCTGACGAGATTGAAAATAGAGTGGCGCAACAGCTCGAGGTGAACTAGGGCCAACTTCTCAACAATGTATGCTGTGTGTGTTGATTTCTTCACATACAAGGGGACCTACAAATTTTTGCCGAATCCGAACGGCACTTTGAGAGGTTTTTTTAAGACAATTGATACTCTCGGAGGGCTTGTCAAACCCTCGCGGAGGTGGGGCCGTGAAAAAGAACAAGTCTTTTTTTTCAGGTGACGATGACAGGATTCGAACCCAGACCTCCGGTGTAGTAAGCACACTAACCACTACGCCACGGCACCCCACGCTGACGAGACCAGGGAGGTGTTAAATGGCTAACACTCGTCATAAAGGCGGCCTGGGAAAGTGGGAAAACACAAAGCAATTGGCAAAGAGGAGCTATAGTGCCCATTTTTAAAAAAGCGGACAACAGAGATCGCTCTAACTATAGGGGTATATTTCTGTGAAGTCTTTCGGGAAAAGTATTTGCAAAGGTGTTGGGAGCGCGTTCCAGAGCCTTTGATACGGGAAGGGATAAATCAAGCCTTTGTTGCGGAAAGAGTAATGCGGCTTTCGGCCTGGCAGAGGCACAACCGGCCAGATTTTTACTTTAAGGATTATTTTTAAGAAGGGCTGGGAATATGCCAAACCCGGTCAAGGCCTACGACCGGGTTCCTCGGGATAAACTCTGGAGAGTTCAGCAATGCACTGAGTGGGCCTCTTCTAAGAGCCATTCAGTCTTTGTATTGGAACTGCCGAAGCTGTGTTCGGATAAATGGCGTCGAATCCCATCCATTTGTTGTGTGCGTTGGTCTTCGCCAGGGTTGTGTTCTATCGCCTCTCCTTTTCATAGCATATATGGACTGGTTGGTGAACCGCAGTCTTGGTGTGGAATCTTTCCAAATGGATGGCGTCAGGGTAAGCCATCTAATTTTCGCAGATGATTAAGCAATCCTGGCATCGTCCTAGGAGGGACTTCCGCGTGCACTGGATGGATTCGCGGCAATATGTGGTAAAGCTGGGATGAAGGTAAACGTGAGCGAGTCCAAGGTGATGGGTGTTTCCCGAACTCCTGTGCAGTGTAACCTGCACATAAATGGAGTCCCATCGAAACAGGTAAAGAAGTTTAAATATCTCGGGGTCTTTTTTACGAAAGATAGAAGGAGTGATATTGAGTTATTCTCTAGGATTGGCCAAGCTGGAGTAATAGTAAAGGAACTGCGCTGGCCGGCCATCAGGAAAGCTAAGCTTGGAGTGTAAGCAAAGATCTCAGTTTTTAATACAGTGTTCGTTCCATTCCAACCCTCATTTATGGTCATGCAACTTGGGTAATGACCGAAAGAACTAGATCGCGGGTACAAACTGCCGAAATGAGATTTCTAAGGTGAGTTGCTGGTGTTACTCTTAGGGATAGATTGCGAGTATTCGTGGGAATTTTAATGTTGAGCAGCTACTTCTCCTAGTGGAACGATCAATTCTTAGATGGCTTGGACACGTTGTTCGCATGCCCCCCGACAGACTTCCTAGACAGGTTATGTTAGCCCAGATGCGAGCGCGTCGCCCGCCTGGCAGGCCAAGAAACAGGTCGTGGGTTCAGGTAAAGAACATCTCCGGGACCCATCTGGGGATTGAACCTGTGTCTCTAAGGTTGGTGGCGGAGGATCGGGAACGATGGAAGGGCCGTTTAGCCGCCCTCGCTCCGTGACCCCTTTAAAAATAAGCGGTGTCATAGCGGTCAACAAAATGTTGTTGATGGTGAAGATTTTGATATATTCTAGGATTTTGAGCTTTGTAGCAAAATAAAGACGTATTAGTCGATATACTAGTGAAAAACAATAATATTAGTTGTCCAAAATTGGTGGCTTATTAAGTCTACGAAGTCAATTTTGAAGGCCTCAGAGGGAGGACGTGGACGTGCAGCAGAAGAATTCACAAATAAGAATCAACGGTGATGTTATCAGTCTGGACAGCAATTATCTTATATTAAGCTATCCCAACTTATTTGGAGCCAAGGTCAGTAAGGATTTACCGTACAAGGGTACCGCCAGGGTAACTGGAACAGAAATGGCGGCGGATGAGCCCCTGAGTGGGTCAACGGTAGCTCTCACATCCCTAAAGTGAGTTACTGACTCTGGTTTACCAGGCCCGCTGTCCTAGGGTTCCATTATGGATCTGGCCCTCCAAGTTTGGGGTTGTGCCACAAGGGTAACTTCTCGCCCACGTAAAAAGTCTAGTTATGAAAAGGGAACAATTAGCCTTGTATAATTTTAATAATAATTAACCCTGAACGTTTAAGGACTACGATTTGAAAGTTTCCACCTGGAACGTAAAAAAACTAAACACAGCAGGTGCAACTCAAAAGCTTGAGTCTATCCTCCTGCGGTATATAGCGGACACTACTGCAATCTAGGAGGCATAGGCATGATAGATAGGATCAGGTATGATGAAAAAAAGATCTAGATAGACATTAACCACAGCTGTTATAAGAGACTCCACATGTTAGGATCCGGATTCGTCGTGGGGAATCGGCTGAGGTCAAAAGTCATTGACTTCAAGTCGGCTAGTGATCGCCATGCTGTGATCCGCATCAAAGGCACTTTTCAAAACATGAGCCTAGTATGTGCACACACCCCTACCGAAGACACTAAAAACCCTTACAAGGAGGAATTATCTGAGCCTACGAAGCCTGTCCGGAGGACGTTGTTAAAGTTGCACTAGGGGACTGTAATGCAAAGGTCGAAAAGGAGAACACCTTCGGCGGATTAGTTGGTAAGCACAGCCTCCACGAAACAACTGCAGATAAGGGCTACCGATTTTGCTGCAGCTCGTAACACTGTTACGAGCAGCGGGGTTATAAACAGCGGGGTCCCGATCCATAAGGTAACCTGATAGTCACTAAGCGGTCGAATAGACCATGAGCTCATTGCCATCTAACATCTTAAATGTGCACACTTTCCCTGGGCAAAACTGCGTGGACTCTGGCCATTTTCTTGTCGTGGCTAGATTCGACTTTTTAACGAGAAGAAGCTGTGAGCCGCCAGGAAAAAGAAACTCTATGTTGGACGCCTATGTTGGACACCTCAGTTTGGACACCTTGAGTAGCCGGAACCCACAGAGACCGATTGTGCGAGAAACTCTCCTCAGACGTCAACAATTAGTGCAGCCAGTACCACGAGCCATGGCACCTTTGAAAGCGTGGCTTAATCAACTTTAGGTTTTCAGCCATCCCTTAAAAAGAGTCCTTGGTATGCTGATGCTGGCGTTAACATAAAAAAAGGGTCAGAAGATACATATGTGAAGACGTCACAGCGAAAAATAAGAATAGTGTATAAAGAGTATCGAGCCAAGAGAAAGGAGGATAGAAGATACTGCGTAGAAAGAAGAGGGCCTAGGCAATCTCCCAGCTCAAGTAGATCGAGAACTTAGCGATGGAAACAAGACCAGAAAGTTCTATAGAACTGCCAAGCAGGCTCTTCGAAAAAGCGTAGGAAACGAAGCACAGGGAATAGTTGAAGTGTTTGAGCAGCATTTTCAGCAGCTCCATAATGGGTTACATGTAGAGACAGTATAGAGAAAGGAAAAAGGAGAGAAGAAACTACCAGAAGAGAACGCAAGCCCAGTCGACCGAGAATAGGTGCCGCCACCTAGTGTTGAAGAAGTAAGCTTAGCTATAACTAGTGGGCGGGTTACTTTCCACTTTGGCGAATCGTTGAATATCGACATCATCGTCTGCTCCAGGCGTATCGTGATAGAGGCCTAAAGCAGGTGAATTTGGTTGGTCTGGAAGTAAGTGAGGATAAGTCCAAGTACATCTAACAACAAACAAAGAAACATCCGTCCGCCGCTTAGGACAAAACGTCACTGTTGGTAGCACTTACTCCACAAACGATACCTTAGTGGAGATTCGTCAAAGAATAACCTGAGGAAATCGCTGCTATTTCGGTTTGGCAAAGCATTTATTACGCTATCAAATAAATTTTTGTTCCAACCCACAATATTCATCTTCTTGCACATCCAAGCAGCTTTCAAGGCACTTGACTCACCTATCCTAAAATGGACTCTTGTTCTGGAAACATTCATGACCAACTAAGACTAGCTAAAAATAATCTAATCATCCTTCTCCGGATTCTAGCCGATAGTGGCTTTTGCCTGTCCAAAATCATTTTGGGTCGTAACTAAAATACTCTTCAAGAACTGAGCCCAGCTTAAAACGAGTCCAAAGAAGTCTGTCTTAATACACCTGGAAAGAATTGCTCCAAGGAATTCTTCTCCTAAACAGGACAGGACTAAATTAAAAATCCTCCTTGATCGGCCATTTTTCCAAATTTTGATCTGCCATTGCAAACTGAAGAAACAGCTTTATTGTATCGGCTTTCACAATGTTCTACATGCAAACTTTGTCTAGAGAGCGATGCCTATAACTCTCTTCATGTTACCATAGACTGCTTGGCCTTCCCTCATCTCAGGAAGAATAACCTCAGCGAACAAATTTATTCCATCTTCAAATCTTGGTAATAGCCCTTAATAGAATTAATAGAAGATCCTTGTCTTTACTGCCCCCGGAGTAAAAAGATGGCTCTAGAACTTTCTCAAAGAAGGCACAAAAGACTCCTTTTTAAGCCGTCCACATCTAGTAAATGAAGACCAAACGAAGGAAACACAGAGATGAACGTTTGCCGCCTTAAAGTCCTTATCTTTTGACACCTGTCGTGTTTGCAAAATTTAAGCTTTGCAAAAAATTATATTTTTCAAAATTCCGACTATAGCAATAAAATTCTCCTTATTCTTTTAAAACTAGTTTTTTTCTTCTCAGTGAAGGTGGAAAAATAAACAGAAAAGAGTTTTGCAGGGAAGCAGTCATACTTGTTTCATCGTGTTGCTTGGTAAAAGTTGCATTTTCCGAATTTGGTAAAACAAAATTTTGAAAAGTCGAGTTGAAATGTTATCGGACGGAAATGTCGAAAGAAAAAATCGTGTGCGGTTCACCGGCAGGGTACGATCCTGCAACCCTTACTTGTCGTGAGTAATGCTCTACCAGTTGATCTACAGTGAACACGATTGATTCTTTTTCCAAATTCAACCACATCACTAATTTTTGCCTTACGTATGATATATTCGTTGCTATTCTTTGTAGCCAGGACCTTCTAATCGTCGGTCATAGGTGCTACCATCTGCACCACAGTCCACTTCCATCTCGAGTGTCCAAATAGCCTACATGTTCTCTCTGCATAAAAAATGCACATAAACCAACAACATGTAAGATTTTGAAAAGAAAAATTCTGAATCCAACCCGAGTTGCCACCAGTTAGTTAGTAAGTTAGATAGACTTTATTTACTTCATACAATTTGGTATTGTTTACAATCTTACAGTTTATGCTAAGTCATTTATGGTTTGGCTAAAGGCCGTCTACCAGATTGACATTCAAGTTTTGTAGAATCAATAAAATAAAAAATTTAAAAAAGAAAAAACGAAAAGAACCAAAAGTAATCAAAAATCGCCTTCCAAAATGCGGGTTCTATAGCTGGTTGCAGTAACAGTGTAGTAAAGAAACACCAGTCACGAAGCAGATCTGACAAGCCTCGGATTCGGACGGATTTACTGTTGACGACCAATGCAAACGAGAAAAGGACAACGAGCTCCGGATCTGCACGTGGAATGTTAGGTCCCTTAAACGACCACGTGCAGCCGAGCAACTAGCGGAGGCCCTTAACGACTGCAAGGCAGACATTACTGCCATCCAAGAAATGCGGTGGGACGGGCCGGGCAAAAGAAGGATGAAAAACTGCGACATCTACTACGGCGACTGCTATCGGCATCAAAGACAGCGCCTATTTGGATGTGGTTTCGTTGTTGGAGGCAGACTTAGGCAAAAAGTCTTGAGCTTCAACCCTGTAAGCGAGCGCCTCGCGACGATCCGCATCAAGGCTAAATTCGCCAACATTAGCCTGATATGCGCACATGCCCCCACAGAGGAGAAAGATGACGAGACCAAAGATATGTTCTACGAGCTCCTGGACAAAACTTATGAGCAGTGTCCTAGCTACGACATTAAGATTGTCCTAGGCGATTTTAATGCCAAGCTAGGAAGGGAGGGCATCTTTGGTCGTACTGTCGGAAAGCATAGCCTGCACGACACGACCTCCGATAACGGATTCAGGCTGATCGACTTTGCTGCGGGGCGACACGTTGTGGTAGCTAGTACACAGTTCCCGCATCCCAATATCCACAAAGGGACATGGAGATCTCCCGATCAATCAACCGTCAACCAGATTGACCATATTGCGATCGACGCAAGGCACTCCTCCAGTATCATGGATGTCCGAACTTTCCGAGGGGCCAACATTGACTCGGATCACTACCTCGTTGTAGCCAAGGTACGGCTGCGGATATCCCGACCAGCGCCAAGTAATGGAAATACTGTGAGGAAGTTTGACGTCGGCCGACTACAATCGCAAGAGATCGCCAGGTCCTTCTCCAACCGAGTCTCTCAAAACCTTCTACGAAGTCCTATGCAACCAGCATCAAGTATTGATAGCCAGTGGCAACACTGCCAAAATGCCATCAGAGACGCCGCCTCTGAAGTGCTGGGTTTCACACGGCGACCACAACGAAACCCCTGGTTTGACGATGAATGCCGGCAAGCACGTGCAGCTAAACAGGAAGCATACAAAGCGGCGCTGCACAGAAGGACTAGAGCTGCTCGCGAGCTCTACGAGCAGAGGAGGAGAGAGGAGCAAGGGCTTCTCCGAAGGAAAAAGAGAGAGCACGAGAAGCGCGCGGTTGAAGAGATAGAGAGATGTTACAACAGGAATGAGGTTAGAAAGTTTTACCAAAGGATCAAAAGTCCTGCCAAGGGTATAAACTTCGAACTGAAGCCTGTAAGGACCATCAAGGGAACATCGTTGTAGAATCGCAGTCGGTGCTGAGGATTGGGAAAGACCACTTCTGCAGACTGTATAACGGCGAGGACGAACCAAATACCGCTGTCAGGCAGAACGAACCATTCAACCCGGGCGAAGACGTTACCGACGAAGCATACGAACAATACCGCCCACCCGACCTGGAGGAGGTGAAAGTAGCTGTGTCTAAGCTCAAGTGCACCAAAGCAGCCGGAGCAGATGGCCTAGCTGCCGAACTTTTTAAATCCGCTGGCGATGAGCTGGTTAGGAGCATGCACCAGCTCATCTGCAAGATATGGTCGGAAGAAAGCATGCCCGACGAATGGAACCTCAGCATTGTTTGCCCGATCCTGAAGAAAGGAGACCCTCTGAGTTGTGCCAACTACAGAGGCATAAGTCTTCTTAACATCGCATACAAGATCTTTTTTGCTGTACTGTGTGAACGCCTGAAGCCGTTTGTCAACAATCTGATAGGCACATATCAGTGTGGCTTTAGGCCAGGAAAGTCCACCATCGATCAAATATTCACACTGCGGCAGATCTTGGAGAAAACCCACGAATTCCAAATCGATACACACCACCTCTTCATCGATTTCAAGGCCGCGTATGACAGCATCTATAGAGACGAGCTATATAGCGCAATGTCTAGTTTTGGCATCCCTGCCAAACTCGTCAGTCTGTGCAGGATGACGATGGAAAACTCACGCTGTTCCGTCAAGGTCGGCAAAGACCTCACCGACCCCTTTGATGTCAAAAAAGGATTTAGACAAGGCGACGCGCTGTCATGCGACTTCTTTAACATCATACTTGAGAGAATTGTGCAGAACTCTCGCGCCAACACCAGAGGTACAATCTTTCAAAAGTCCGTTCAACTACTTGCATACGCAGACGACATTGACATAATCGGTAGAACAAAGCGTGATGTCAGTGAAGCCTTCGTGAGTATTGGGACGGAAGCGGCGAATATGGGTTTAGCAGTCAATGAGGGCAAAACCAAGTATATGCTGTCATCAAGAAAAGACACCCAACACCGACGTCTTGGACAAAACATCACCATCGACAGCTATAACTTTGAGGTAGTTAGGGACTTTGTCTACCTGGGTTCCGCTATCAATTCAGACAATGACACCAGCGCTGAAATCAAACGAAGGATAACTCTTGCCAATCGCTGTTTCTTTGGGCTAAGAAGGCAATTGAGTAGCAAAGCCCTCTCTCGAGCAACTAAAGTGTCCATGTATAAGACCCTCATCATCCCAGTCCTGCTTTACGGTGCAGAAGCATGGACCCTGTCAAAGGCGGATGAAAACACTTTAGGCTGCTTCGAGAGGAAAATTCTTCGGACGATTTACGGTCCCGTCTGCATAAACGGAGAGTGGAGGAGGAGATATAACATCGAACTGTACGGGCTGTACAGCGATACCGACCTAGCCAAAAGAGTCAAAACACAACGTCTACGATGGCTGGGTCATCTAGAGCGGATGGACACCAACGCCCCGGCCCGGAAAATCTTCGAATCCACACCGCAGGGACGACGCGGTAGAGGAGCACCGAGACTCAGGTGGCGCACGCAAGTGGAAGGGGACCTCAGCCAACTTCGCGTGCGAAACTGGAGACGGCTAGCTAGAGACAGAGCTGGCTGGCGAAGCTTGTTGGCTGAGGCCCAGGTCCACCCCGGACTGTAGCGCCACCTTAAGTAAGTAAGTAAGTAACAGTGTAGTTGTACAGGACCTCCCATCCAAGGCTGAGCACCACCCTCCCATTCAGTAAGCTGAGCACCTCGTCTAAGTCCAGTGAAGTTGCGCCGAAGTATGTCACGCGGAATTCTCTTAAAATGGGGCATCTTCCTATAAAATGGTGTACGCTCTCTCTTTTTTTAAGGTTGCACAGATCACATAGAATAGGTAGATCAGGTCGGTGCGGGATAAAGTGGAGACTTGTTAGCTCGCCCCAAGTTTAAAAATTGTACTGATGAGATGCATAGAGTAGCAATTATGAAAGTAAGTTGAGCCGTTTTCAATGAGGTTGAAATTCAGCCTGCTGTAAATCAATCGGTGTTGCGATGCGCGCGCTTCATCCAAAAAACGACCATATAAGGCATTGCCTGCTTTTATCAAAACGCGTTTTAACATAGGCTCTTTCGAAATATTTAGGTTTTCTCCAAAGCTCGCAGCCAGCTCCTCCCACTTTTGTACCAAGGTACGTCTTGTCGAGATTATGTGCTCCAGCACAATCCTCGGCAGCCTTCCTTCTTCCATCCTCGCGATCCTTGCACAGTCAGCATGCAGCTTAAGTGTGTCAAAAAAAACCGGTGGGACGGATGTTTCCAAGTGAAGCACGTAGATTGGGGTACATGTTGGAAGCCTAAAGATTCGCCTCAAAAAATATCATAAAAATTTTTCAACTTCCTCAAAAAAACAATAACCCCAAATTGGGGCACCGTATAGCAGTACAGAAGCGGCGGTTGCCCGAAATAGTTTGATTTTCGCCGAGTGCTCGATATACTTGTTGTCGATGCAGCGACCCCAAACAGATGAAATACCTCTTTTAGCTGCCGCTAGCTGGGAATTGAAATGCTTTTTCGATACCTGTAAGGTCGCTGAAATTATATTTTTTCTTCCAGTTACGGCTTTTGCAGCCTTCCAAAAGTCAGCTGAACATCTTGAAGAGTTAAGAACTAATATATTTTGCTGGAAAAACATTTTTCTTTTTTTAAAACAGAGCTGCCTGAAATATTTATTTGCTTCTAAATAGCTTTTCTTGGCACCGTTACTACTTTGCCTACGCAGGCGTCTTAGGGTCTAATCATAGCTAACATCAGATAGCATCATTGGAACAAATCAGTGGAACAATGTCTTCGGTTTTCTGACAAGTCATTCATAGCAATCATTGAAGATTTCTGTCAGTGCAAAAACAGTTACAGGCATTTGAAGTTGGAGTTGATCAGAGAAAGGAAAACTGACAGTTGAGAATAGGAAGAGAATGGAATGCTTTTCAGTGGAACGATTTTGTCGCAAAAACACAAATCCAAATCAGCTGTTCCTTGAAATCGTCAGTGAAATAGTAAAAGCGAGTTTACATAAAAGTTTTAACGCAATTTATGAATTTTTGTTACGGAAAAAATTCTGCAACTCATAAGCTTCATTTTGATACCAATAACAGCCAACATTGTTTTCTTAAACGTCTAGAAACATGAAAACAAATTTTTCAATGATGCAATCCGATGATAGCTATGATTGGACCCTTAGTAATTTAAAAGATTCATTTTTTGGCTTCAGACAGTCGTTGTCAAACCACTCCTGCTTGTTCTGCCTGGGACGTCTTTCAGTAGCATTATCTGGTGCAGATTTTTTTAATAATTTGTGTAAGGTCATCGATTCTTGGCGCAGGATTGCGTTCCATCAGACGTATAAGCTCAATGTTCAATTTATTTTTATATGACAAACTAAAATTGTTTTTCCAAGTCAACTTTGGAAGAAGCGCCAGCTGTTTTGAGTTTTCTTCGGCTCCCGACTTAGAAACGCTGCAAGAGATTTCCAGTGGCATGTGGTCGGAAAATGTTTGAATGCCGATTGCAAAATCGCTGATGATTGAGTTCCAAATCCCGGTTGTACAAGAATAACCTATGACGGAGCACGATGTACCACGGATAAAAGTAAGTTCCCCATCATCGTCGCCATTGCAGCTACCGTTTAAGAACCCTTAAGTCGAAAGCATCAGCATATTCCATAAGTTTGGTACCTTTTCCATTGCAAGTTTCGTCTTTGGAGTTCCTAGGTGCCTTTATAATTGAAGCCGGAGCGCCGCTTAAAAGATTATTTTGTGATAGTCCGATTCTCGCGTTGAAGTCACCTGCTAGAAGAAGATCAGTCGAACTTATGAGCTGCAGCGTGTCACTATGAATATGAGTTGCCACTATGAATCGGGTATCTAGTTGACAGAGTGGATTTACAAGGCATGGATTGATAAAAGTCTCGTTATAGGCATCCTGTTGGAACTTACACCTGGATCAACTCCTATTTTGAAAGTTTAGCTCCTCTGCTGTATTAATAGATTAATACCATGTCTCCACAGGGCACTAATCCGCGATTAATATAAATCTTTATTCAACCCTCTACAAATCACGCGATTAACCATATAAATTTAAATTCTCTTTAGGAGATTTAAAATAAATCCCATTCACCCTGTTCTCAAACCTATTTTCTGCACCTTTGTTTGAGAACAAAAAAAAGGAAACTGAAACTGTCCCTGTACGACAATTCAGTCACAAAGTCGTTTTCTTTTGTGATTTTCGGAGAGAAAATTGTTTTTCGCTCCTGGGAAATGACATCGCCACTCTCTTTTGAGAGCCAAAATGACAGAAAGAGAGTGTTCGAGTGCATGTGAAATTAATCCTATATTTATCCAGTGGAGCCATGTTGGGGTTTATTTTTAATCGTCACCCGCTAATCCTCTTTTTATTGCCGGTGAAGACATAGTATAAGTGCTGTAAAGTTTGTACTACAAGTTTACAAAAAAAAAGCCATCGTATATTTGTCTATATGCTTTTATTAATTTTATGTTGGAAACGTGAGCGTGTCTTAAGATTTTCGTTTTATTTTTGTGGCAATGCTGTATAAATAATTTATTCTTTAAATAATAAATCATCAGATTTTTTTCGGAGCTAAGAGTAGGTTTTACCTATATAATTCTTAAAATAATTAACTTGATTTTGTTTTATTTTTTATTCTTACATAAGAATTTTGTGTTGAATTTTCTATATTTCCTTTTACTTCGACTTTTGATTCTCTATCTGGAATATATAGATGAAATTTAGCTTTATTATTTAATAAGTTTTATTAAAAGTGTTAAACTATGATTCATGCGATTCATGATTTTACAACTTTTGATTACTCGTTTTGTTTTCGGGATGATGATGTAACATTTATAATATGTTACTTTTTTCTTTTATTTTTATGGCTTAGGCCCTGTGTTAGAGGTTAGGATTTACAGGTTTTCAAAAACAATCATAATAGTAATGGGTACAAGTCATGTATATAAGTATTTGGTGTGCTTGTGGCTTGGAACTTTTTCTTTTCGTTTGCTGAATCGTGTGGCATATATTCAAGAACACTACACTTAGACCCGATACATTATTAAATAATTTACACTTAAAATCGTGAGTGAGTTTTTTTTTGTTTTAAGCTAAAACGCAAATTTTTATCTTTAACAGACAGATCGCCACTGAAGATTTTCTTCAGCAAACTTACATTAATTTAACAAAAAAATGCAATAAAATGATGTAAGGTTGGTATAAGCAGGTTTTTTTTGGCCCGTATTCATGGCTGTATTCCATTTTTATACAGAATAAAATTGTATACTTAACAAGTTCTTAAAATAATTATTATTTTTTTCAATATTCATTTCAACAAATACATGAGTGCACACAACTATAAAATATATAAGTATTTAAGTATTTTTATTTCAAATTCAATAAGACATTATGTATGTATGTATAGTAACACTTATGCGTAGGTTATAACAAGGATTTTATTAATTTATTAAAGCAAATACATCTTCGATTAATTACAAAAACAATATTTACCTTAAGAGTGAAGTTGTTATATAAGAAGTACAAAAAGTTCATTTTCAAATTTACCAAAATATTTTTGTTTTTCTTTTATTTTCATTTGTAAAAGTTGACCCTATTTCTTACAGTTTAGCTTGACCACATTTATCGGAATTTCCGGGTAAATGGATTTGTAAGGGGAGTCTACTCAACCCGGTAAAATTCTTTAGTGTTGGGTTCAGTCAAATCGTAACAAAAAAGGTCCTCGGTTAATAATCTAATCTATACTCATCAGCGAGATAACTTAAAGCTCAGCCGCGCTTGTTTTAATTCTGAGAATATTGTTGTTCCCATCAGCAACATTTAAATTAAAAAAGGGAACAAGTTCAGAAATACAGGAATCGCTTATTTTAAGCTCTAAAGAAACGACGGTGCGTAGAAACCAGTTTAAACTTCGCGGGTTGTAAGAATACACTGGAAGGATTTATTCTGTAATTCAAAGGAATTAAAATCGAGCACTTTTTTCGCTTAACTACTGGCGTAAAGTGTAAAAATTGCTTAACTTAAAGTTTCACAATGGGCTCTTTTGCTAAATCTAAATTATATACATTTTTAGCGAATTTTTGCCGTATTATTGTTTGAATTATTGGAAAAAAAGTTTTGACGAGTTGGCAATGCCATGTAAATTTTAATATTGCGACAGTATATCCACATTCACTGAACAGCGACTTGACAACCCACAGTACTCATGTAGGCATATAAATCAGAGTCAATTGTCTGTAACTCATAGGAATATTTTGACATAGATAAGTTGACACGGCCAATGCACTGTCGCTGTAGTATTTCTTGCCATGGCAATTGTCACTGCATTGACACAATGAAAACGGCAGAATGGTACCTATGCCAAGATGGAATTATGCGCATCTTTGAGGTGACAGTTGGCTGTCAGTAGAGAGTTTTGTTGCTTTGACTTTCGCTTTTAACAAATTTTACTTAGACAAAATGGCACTAGCTATTATATTATATTTTTTCTTTCAGTGTAATTGGCACTTAAACTTGCTTTTTTCAAGCAAAACCTACTAAGATTTTATTTAATCATAGTAAGTTCAATTGGCGGAAAATATGTATGCAAGCAAATTAAAAATAAAACGTATTGAATTTGAATGTAATATGGACCTGAATCTAAGAAAACGTAAAGTTTTAGGCCAATCGCACACAATTTTATGAAGCATCAATAGTTTACTCACGATCCACGCACAAATATAGAAAAAAAATTTATCCTTTGCTCTCTAAAGCTGCCTGTGTTAAGAAGTCATTTCGCGCAGCGAGCAACTAAAAAATCTGTGACAAAACGCAGATCTTAAAGTTGCCCACAATTGGTTTCATGACGGTTGCTCGTGTGCGCGCATTTCTATACAAGCCCATAGGACTTAAAAAGGCAATCAAACAGTTGCGTGACTAAAAGTGTCATGCGTGCGATTAGCCTTAGGGAAGAAAAAAATTGCTCTTTTCGGTTTTCGAATGGCAGAACTCAATGCTTGTAATTTATGTCTCCAATTTTTAGACACTAGGGGATGTGCGGTTTTTCATAATGAACGCACTGTGTTTCGTGGCGATTACCATGAACGTTGAAACATCGTCAAGTTTGTATCATTCTGAACGTTATTTTTTTCTAACGTTAAAATTAGGTACATGTTATGCATTTGCTAACGAGATGACTGGGTAAGCTCAGAATTGAGTAAGAAATTCAAAATTAATGCCTTTTGAAAGACATACATACAAATAACAACTCCATACTGGATCTCCGATTTTTAGTTTCTTAAAATAATTCATGTAGAAAATTAAGAGTACATACGGTTCAGCTCTTATTTAAATTAAGGATAAATGTTTTATTGGTTGGGCTCTTCTTTGTATTTTATTGATTAAAACGTGCGAAAGTGATGGATTTTTTTTGTTAATAACAGTTCAAAGAGCTATTTGCCATCAAACTATTATTGCTATTTGGACGGGATTTTTTTTATTATATATGAATTATGCTTGTAATTTTATGCGATATAGTAGGCATACGATGTTGTCAAAAAAAATTTGGTATATTTTGTTATACAAATAATTTAAGACCCTATTCTATTTTGTTTTCGGACTTCTTAAAGTATGTTTACCAACTTAACAGGCGATTCGATATTTGGATGCCAATGGTAACTGCGTAAAAGAAATACTGTTTTGGGACGTTTAAACGCTAGAAATGTTGACATTATTTCAACAACGGGGAGTCAAGTTTTGCGTAAGCCTGTTCCACATGCGTAATGTTCTCCTTAGAAAGAAAAAACTCCAAAAAACTTGCAACTGCTACAACACTTTTTTTTTTTACAACGCATTGAGTTTTTATAATCAACCTTATGGTAACTGCCAGGCCTTTTACTTGGCTTGCGGAATTCGGAAGTGTGATTGTTGAGTAAGTCCAGTAAGTAGTAAGTAGCTGATCAAACCTCTGAAATCGATTTTAAACCCCTCAAAAGGAGAGAACGCATCACATAAATTCTGAAATATGGACCAATAGTGCAGATTCCATGGCTGACGATGGTTGTAAGAAAATGCTACAGTATTGCAAGGGCAGCGAATGAAGGACTTCAATCCAAAAGAACATGGCTAGATTTAGAGCTCAACTTTTTAACGAGAAGAAGCTGCGAACCTTCCACACCTCGAGTAGTCACATGCTACTTGAGTAAGAAACACTTCGCTTTTTGTATTTGCTGTTGGCTTTGACCACCCAAGAAAAAGAGCCCTGGGTATGATGATGATTGCGTGAACAAGAAATAAGTGATATGTGATGCGAGTTAGCAAAAGATATTGCGTAAAAGAGGATCTACTCAGCCCAGTGTTTCAGCTCGAGGAGATCAAAGAGTCGAGCCATCGAAACAAGACTAGAAAGTTGAAACTGGTATACTGGAGAGCTAGCTTTTCGTAAAGGGAACCTAGTCATAAAACCAGAGGGAACAGAAGAAGTGTTTGAGCAGCACTCATCTTAGCCGTCTCAGATGAAAAAAGTTAAATCCAAAGACGGAACAACTCTTTCAAATGAGAACGATGTCTTGCGCAGATGGAGAGAGCACTTTTTGGAGTTGCTCAACAGGGCACTGAAAATAGCAGTCCCACTCCGGACCAGATTAGGGCGGAGGATAGTCCTACAGTAGATGAAGTCACTGCCGCGATTAAATCACTTAAATTGGGTAAGTCTGCTGGAGTTCATGAAATCCGGCCAGAAATGCTCAAGGCAATAGGTGAATGTTAAATGGTTAACACGTGTCATTAAGGTAACCTGGGATAGCAGGAAAATACCTAGTGATTGGCAAACAGAAGTCAAAGTGCCAATTTACAAAAAAGGTCAAGAGAGATATAGTTCTCACTATGGGGATCTATCGCTCTTAAGTCTTCCGGTAAAAGTATTGGGCGAAGGTGACGGAAGCACGTTCCAGAGCTGTAATAGAGCCTTTGCTGCGGGAAGACAAACGCGGTTTTTGGCCTGGCAGCGGAACAACCGACCAGCTTCTTACAATGAAGGTTTTTCTTGAGAAGGCTTGTGAATATACCAAACGGTCTACACGTGTTTTGCAGATTTGGAAAAGGCCTATGACCGGGTTCCTCGGGATTAACTGTGGAGAGTTTTGCAGAACTATGCACTGAGTGGGCCTCTTCTGAGAGCCATTCAGGTTTTGTATGGGAATAAGCAGAATCTGTGCTCGGATAAATGGCGTCAAATATCATTCTTTTGATGTGTGCGTTGGACTTCGCCAGAGCTGTGTTCTATCGCCTCTCCCTTTCATGGCAGTGAAGACTGGGTGAAGCGCAGTCTTGGTGAGGAATCTTTCGAAATGGTTGGCGTCAGGATAAGCCATCTGCTTTTTGCATATGGCTTATCCTAGCTTTCCTGACATCGTCCAAGCAGTAACTTCAGCGTGCACTGGATGGGTTTGCGGCCATCTGTGGCGGGACTGGGAAGAAGGTAAACGTGAGCAAATCCAAATTGATAGTTCTTTCCCGAACACCTGTGCAGTGTACCCTGCACATAAAATGAGTCCCATTGAAACAGATACATAAGATTAAGTATCTCGGGGTCTTTTTCACGAAAGTTGGAAGGAGTGAAACTGAGTTATCCTGTAGAATTGGCCAAAATAGTAAAGAAACTACGCTGGCCGATCATCAAGAAAGCTGAGCTTGGAGTGAAAGGAAAGATCTCAATTTTTAATTCAGTGTTCATTCCAACCATCATCTAAAGTCTTGGATTTGGGTAATTACCAAAAGAATTAGATCGCGGGTACAAACTGCCGAAATGAAGCACTGAGGAGCATTGCAGGGATTAGTGACTCTTAAAGATAGAGTGGGAAACGTCAGTATTCGTGTGTAGGAATCTCTATGTTGAACAGCTGCTTCTCTGAGTGGAACCATCAATCTTTTGATCTTTCGGACACGTTGTTTGCATGCTCCCCGACAAACTTCCAAAACAGGTCATGTTAGCCGAGATGCGAATGCGTCTCGTTGGCCAAGAAACGTCTGACTATATGGGCCATTCCTCACTCATATTCAATTCTATTCTATTCAGTGGCCAGTCATGTTTGCAAGAGCCTGTAGAAGACTGATATGAAGCTAACGCTGACATTGCCCATGCGTGTTAATGTTCTGGGATCTCGTCGTCGTTCAGAAAGGAGGAGTTACATAAAATTTCTGTCCAACTAGCTAACTAGTCTAACTACTGCACCAAACAGATCAGCGCTATTAATAGACATAAGAGTTAACTTTTTAGTATTTGACACATTAATAGAAGCTTTTTCATATTAAATCAAAATCAGGGCTGAATTAAGTCCTTTTTTGTATCATCTCTAGCCTATAAATCTTTTTGGTAAAATGATATTGAGAAAATATAGCTAAGGTGAATTCGGCAGATTTAAGATGTGAAAATTTTCCCCTGATCTGACACTTTTCCATAGTTTCTGAAGTGTCTAAATCAATAAAGAGCATCGCTACCGACTGATTCAACATCAATATGAAACGAGAATCCTTCTGTTGAAGTCATGTAAGATATTTAACTTCATATCTATCGTTGTACAACATTGAGTCTTCCCCACAACTAGTTCTAATAACTTGATGGCTGTTTCACAACAAGAGAGAGAGTCTCGGGCGAGTTGTCACATCAAGTTTAATCAATGGCAATAATGTCTCGCAGGCCAGCCTTTTTGAAGAATTGGAAAATCTTCACCAATGTCGACAAGGATTCTGTCATTCGCTATCGTGAGTTGTCACACGCAATTGCATAGACGTTTTTTTTTTCTTTTGAAGCTTATGCCATGTCTCCACCGGGCACTAATCCACGATTCATATAAATCCTTTATGAGAGGACTTATTTTTAATCGCTTGCCGAGAGGATTTAAATTGGTAGATGGTAAATTGCGTGATTTTTAGAGGTTTAATTTATATAAATTTTTTCATTTACAAATTTAAATCCTCTCGGCAAGCGATTAAAAATAAATCCTCTCATAAATCCCATTCACCCTATTCGCAAACCTATTTCCCCCACCTTTGTTACAGTTAAAGTATCAAAAAAGATAGCTGAAACTGTCCCTGTACGACAGATCTGTCACAAGTACATTTTCAATTGTCATTTTTACAGCGAAAATCGTTTTTCTCTTTTGAGAACCAAAATGAGAGAAACAGAGTGTTCGTGTCAAATTAATCCTACTTGTCTGGTCGAGCCACTTTGGGATTTATTTTGGGTCGTCTACCGCTAATCATTTTTTAATTTCCGGTGGAGAAATAGTAAAATATTGTTTTGAATTAACCTGAATATGTTGCATTGTCCGTTTGCAGTCAAAACAATCGTCGCGGTTCTCGCTCTGATTGTGTATTAACAAATCCTTTCTCTAGTCTCGCTTTGACACTGACGTTCTGGTTTGGCACTGACGCGCTTGTTGAGAAACAGCCATGACACTTTGGAGCTCTCTGTTTAGCCTCATCGATCGTCGAAAGCTACCTCAGTCTTCGTCATTCACTCAACCCAATGGATGGGTTCTTATGTCAAAATACTTTCATGGTTGTTGAAGCTGCAATTGCTATTATGGTGTCGATTTGACACTTAGAACAGATTATTACAACTTCAACAAAAACTAGACTTGAAGAAAAAGGAAAAATTAGGACGGTAGAGTTGATTTTTGAGTCTTGGAAAAATACTGAATCTTGTGTGCTTTTGAGTTTGATTAAATTGTTCATAAGCTCGATATCAAAAGCTTTGCAATACCTTCAAAAACTGCCTTTTCTTTGGCATTTTTGATATTTTGAAATTTGATGTCAAAATATCAATTCGTAAAGAATGAAGCCTTAAAATATATCTGTACCTCCAAACATGTCATGATTTGTGTCTCTTGCTTTTTTGTGTCACCTGCGTTAGCTTTAAAAGAGTAAAAGAGTGTTCAATTCAGTTTCCCACTATTTTCAAAACATGTATTGAAGAAGTTATATAAGGAATCGTATAAAATATAAAAGGAGAGTTATTTTCGTTATGTCATATGAAACTAAGGACCTTTTAATGAGGGCATTTTTTTTTTTTTTGTTAAAGTAAATATGAGTAGGTCAATTAAGTCCTTCTAGACGTAAATCAAACTTTCGTTGCTAACGCATGTGGTATAAAGCAATTAGAAAAATAACATTCCATTCTTTGTATTGTGTTGATGCTTGCTATTTTAACAGAATTATATTTTTACTTATTTTTTTTTGTTTCTTTTTTCTAAATCGCTTAAAAATGTTTACTACCCTGTATTTAAAGTACACAGTTATTAAATCATATATACCTTTAGTTATATACCGATAAATTCATTTTAATCTATTTCATGAAGTGAACATTCTAGAGCGTTTTTCTTTTTGAATAAAAATTCAAAATCAGATAGAAAAACCGAAAAAGCTTTTCTTTTATTTTTTTGTTATCGTGTGGCTCTGATTGTTCGAGATTAGATTATAGAAATAACAAAACGTCGGTTTATTTGAGATTAGACATTGTCCTCTTTGCTTCCACCCCAAAAGCGGTCAAAGCGATCACGAGCTTTTTCTAAAACATCTGTTGCTGTGTTGCGTGGTGTCGATGATGGCGCTTCAGTATCGAAAGTCGGGTCATCCAAACAGCGAAGCGTTGAACCTGGTACCGGCTTATCATATCGTAGATTGGAGATCGCTGACGAATCAGTTGAAAAATTAGTTTTTGGTCCACCATCTATTGGGCTGCTGGATGATTTTGGGTCATTAAAATCGCATCCCTTCCAAGCTGTTCGCAGAAGGATTGAAATGATTAAATGATTTTTAAATTAGAAGAAAAAATTATGCTTTTAAAGTCTCACCATCCATTTTAGCTTGTTCAGTTAGTTCAGGTGGTGCGGATTGTGGCGCGGGTGGAGGCTTTTCAACGGGTGTTGAAGCTTTGATCTCACTCTGAGGTCTGCTATAGTTTTCGCCTGCAAATAGAATTTACAAAATTGTTAAATAGGAAAATTATATTTATATTTCAAAAAGAACGTCATGGCTGTTTCACAACAAGCGCGTCAGTATCAAAGCCGCAGAGTCAACGCGAGACTAGCAAAATCGCTTGATAATACACAATCAGAGCGAGAAACCGCGACGACTGTTTTGACTACAAAGTGACAAAACATAGCTTTGTTGTAAAATTTTGTCTTCTTTATTACAGAAGTGAGAACTCACAACATCGAATGACATTTTAATCGTCAATTTTTCGATAAGGCCGGCATGCGAGACAGCGTTAACGCCGGTATTGTGAATAACTCCATATATTACTCCCTATATTATTTTCGCCAAAATGTCACTTTTCATCACTTGGTATGAAAACAAACTTCTTTATCTCGTACGCGCTCAGGCTTACCCTTGGAACCATTGTTTTCATACCAATTGAATGGATTTCGACAAAGGTTATTACGAAAGGCGATGCGAAAAACTGAACTCATTTGACAACGACCCCGAGACTCTCCCTCGCTCTCTCGCTCTTGTTGTAAAACAGCCATTAGTGGAGGAAATACAGAATTTCGCAAGGATGAAATGATGAAGCACATTTGATCTTGAGACAGACGCATCTCATAGTATATTCAACATGTCATTTGCAATGTTTGGGGCTCTAGAGACTGTTTAATCGAACTCCACATGACCCATTAAGCGTGGAAGAAGAATAAGTTGAATCACCAATTATGTGATAAGAAAAGAACTAACTTAGGGTGGCGCTGGGTGGACCTGGGTCTCAGCCAGCAGCTCTGTCTCCAGCTAGCCATCTCCAGTTTCGCACGCGGAGTTGGCTAAGCCCCCCCCCCCTCAGTCTCCATGCTCTTCTATTGTACCGTCTATGCGGTGTGGAGTGGACTCAAAGATTGTCCGGGCCGGGGCGTTGGTTTCCACCCGCTCTTCTCCTCCACTCTCCATCATCCAAAGAATTTTCCTCTCGGAGCAGTCTTTTCATCCATCGTTGACAGGGTCCATGTTTCTGCACCATAAAGAAGGACTGCAATGCTGGGGGTCTTATGAGGGACACTTTAGTTACTCGAGAGAGGGCTTTGTTACGCAATTACCTTCTTAGCCCAAAGAAACAGCGATTGGCAAGAGCTATCCTTCGTTTGCCTGAATTTATAGCGGAACCCAGGTGCATAAAGTCCCTAACTACTCCAAAATTTAAGCTGTCGATGGTGATTTTTTTTGTTCGAGATGTCGGTGTTGGGTGCCTTTTCTTGATGACAGCATTTACTTGGTTTTACCCTCGTTGACTGCTAAGCCCATATTCCTCTTCCGTCGCAATACTCTTGAAGGCTTCATGACATCAGGGTTAGTTCTTCCAATCAAGTGTTGCCTGGGTATGCAGGTAGTTGAACGGGCTTTTGAAAGATTGTGCCTCTGGTGTTGGCGTGGAATCTCTGCACAATTCTCTCAAGTATGATGTTAAAGAAGTCAAATGACAGCGCGTCGCCTTGTCCTAATCTTTTTTTGACATCAATGAGGTCGGTGAGGTCGTTACCAGCCTCGACGGAACGGCGTCAGTTTTCCATCGTCATCCTGGATCCTGCACAGACTGACGAGTTTGACATGGATGCCAAAACTGGACACTACTCTATATAGCTCGTCTCTAGTGATGCTGTCATAAGCGACCGCGAAATCGATGAAAAGGTAGTGGGTATCGATTTGGAATTCCTGGGTTTTCTCCAAAATCTGCCGCAGTGTGAATATTACCACACTAATATGTTCCTATCAGATTGTTGACAAACAACTTCAGGCGTTCACACAGTACAGCAGAAAAGATCTTGTATGCATTTTTAAGGAGTCTGATTCCTCTGTAGTTCGCACAATTCAGAGGGTCTCCTTTCTTGAGGATTCTGCGGTTCCATTGATCGGGCATGCTTACCTCCGACCATATCTTGTTGAATTATCGCCAGTTTTGCTACGGCTCTTTGTTGCTCTCCTCTACTGCTCGTTGAGCTCGCGACCAGCTCTAGATCTAGTCCTTCAGTGCAGAGCCGCTTCCGCTTTATATGCCTCCTGTTAAGCTGCATGTGCTCGCCGGCACTCATCGTCAAACCAGGTGTTTCGTTGTGATGGCCGTGTGAAACCTTGCTCTTCAGAGGCGGCATTGACACTGACTTGATGCTGGCAGCATAGGAATTTGTCAAAGGGTTTGCGCGAAAATAAAAGAACTGTGTGGTTTAAAACACCAAGAGTTGTGGAAACCATCAGAGAAAGAAAAGATCATAAGCTGTGTGGATTTATTTTGGACACATATTTTCGAATCTGATGTACTTCGAGCACATGAAAAAGTTCGTTGAAAAATAAAGGAAGGCTATTTGCCGTCTTAGAGGAAGGAAGCCTTGCATCGTAAAGGGTGTTAAATCCACGGGCGGATACTGATTTCTCATGCAAATTGAGCAAGCACTTTTTCGGAGGTCTGCCAGAGGTTAATAGGCCTGCTAGAGTGAAAGAAATCCGGCCAGTGATGCTCGAGGGATTAATCGATGCCTGAGTATTGCTCAATAGATACATGTATTCGATCAACCTAACTAGCAGCCAAGAATGAGGAGGTCGAACGTAACTATGAGCAGTCATTCAGGTTATACCTTGAAATAAGTATAAGTAGATAAGATTTGAGTAAAAACATTTACAACAAAGAATATTGGTTTGACAGCACAATCTTCACTTGATTTCTGAAAAAAATGACTCCTGCATGTTGGTGGGAAACTTTTTTTTCTGTCGGAGGTTGCTCCTATCTGCTCGCGCACTCAGACGCAAGTACATGTCCATTTTACACCATGCAGGCACCCTAGCTTAATTTGGATAAGGTTTCAGTGAAGAAGGACTTAAATGTTCGCCACTCACCACGTCAGCCCCATGAAACTCGCTCCGTCTTGAGTGTTTGTTAGGTAGAAGGAGAGGTGGTGCCCAATGTACCAATGTAAGAGGGACTGGTTTGTTTCAGTCGAATCGTCGACTGGAATCGGTCAATTGGTCAGCTACTTCCTTTCCCTCTTGTAAATATGCTAACTTACTCAGCGGGCGGCTCACGACCCTCCATAGGCCGCTGCCTGGTTCCCTGGACCACAGTTGTCTATCAATCGTCCTCTGTGATCTTGGGCACGCTTTCTCCAGTTGATTGTTAGGCAAATTTTCCGTCTTCCAAGTCATTTCGAACCCATTTACATAAATTTATTGTAAGTACTCGGTGATTTTTTCCCTGAGTTTTTTTCACCCATCTCGGGTGAAGAGCCGGGCTTCCGTTTCTTTTTGAGCCTTTTCTTAAAGATCAGATTCGTACAAGCCGTTTTTCTTCCGTTCTGGAGAGAGTTAGGACGTTTCAGGGTTGCTTGCATTCTATAGTACCACGAGGGTTCCTTGAGGCTCAAATTTCCTTTACGTAACGTAGACTTTTGATACAGATAGTAGAGATGGAGGTACCCTTTATCTCTTTAAGAAGGGATTTGAAAGGGTGTATCTTTTCAATAAGGGATTTTTAGGGCAATGCGCGCATGAAAGGAATCTAGCCTTGATGCGAATCGTCGTGAGGCGCTCGCTCACATGCTTGATGGTCAAGACTTTAACTCTGCATCAAACGATGAAGCTGCATCTAAACAATCGTTGCTTTTGTTGTAAGTGTCAGTCAGTGTAAAACGTGAATATCGTCGTTTTCCCACCTTTTTTTGCCAGACTCGTCAAACTGGTTTCCTAAAACTGCAATGAAAGCTGCTTTGTCATGTGCAGGTCAGCAGCTCGGTGTACATGTTTCGTTTGCATTCTTCGTCTACAGTAAATCCGTCCGATTCCGAGACTTGTTGTCGCTTCCATACTTGAACTTTCTTTGCATTACCGAAAAGTCTACATCTGGTAAGACCAGAAAGAAAGTCTGGACCTGGTAAGACCAGATTAGTAATACCAAAAGTAGATAGCCTTCTCGGTGGAGAGCAGCTTCTTATAGGGCTGGGCTTCGAATAAGGCGAGAAAGTAGCTCATGTAAGGCATACCCTCGGTCTCAGTAGTTCGGCGTGACTGGAAATATGGACGTCACCGTTAATTATATCCGGAGAATTTCTCCGAAACCGTCCGGATGTAGGGAAAAGTGCTTTAGTCGAATCACTCCTCCCCATCATTAATGTGCTACCAACATCAGCCTTTACAAGGGATTGGCACCTTGAGTCGAGTTACCCGGTGTTGACTACGGGAAGGTGAAAACAGGAGCTGATTTTATTTACATATGCTTAAAAAACTTGTGGACGCTTTTCTTCTCTTTAATGTAAATGTTTATCCTTTGACAACCCTTTTTCTCTTCTTGAGCCAGCTAATTCTCTAAAAGGGGGGGATCAGTGCTTTAATTATTGTACGTAAACATTTCATCTTAACAAATTTCCTTGATGCTGCCCAAATGTCGGGCTTTCACAAACCCTGAGCTGGGCACAAGCCTAGAGAAAGTCTCACTTGAGCCCGCATGGACAATGGGCATCTGATTGTCCTCCCCTACCGTTGTTATAAAGTTAGAAACACTCGTAAAAAGGGAACCAGGAAATGAGTAAGGCTGTTACACAAAGAATTTTCGCTTACCCTCCTTTACGTTCTGTGTAACTGTAAATGTTTTTCCAGTATCTAATGGCACAGTCCAGTTAACTGGATCTGGTGATCGCATTATAATTTGCTCGGGTGATTTTACCCTGGTTGGTTCAGGAGGCGACTTCACAATAGGTTCATCAGAGACTTCTGGTACTGGTTGAGGACTGCAACTAGATACTGAAATTCCTGTGTCTTTCTCTCCAACGATTTCGCCATCATCTGAAGAATTAAAAAAAGCAAATGTTTCAAAATTAGATTATTGAGCCTGTAATAAACTTGCATGATATGAATTAAGGATAATTCGAGTATACCTATGTAATGTTTTTATGCGTATAGTTTTCTGTTCATAGTAATTTTGTTTGATTGGCTAAGCCAATGTTAAATGATCTTGAGGCTATCAAAGGATTAAGTTGAAGTTTTTGTATGGGCGAAACCGCACATTAAGGCAAAAGCGTTTGTTTCTCCTCGATTTCGTAGGAGAAGAAATTTACTAGTAAAACTTTTGTTGCAGGACCGTGGACTGCTATTTTGTTTGTTATTTTCACACAATATTAATACCCCACCCCGCCGTTTGTGGCAAATTAAAGTTGTTTTTTTTTTCTGGTAAAATGGTTGAAAACTTACATTTTTGTTTTTATTACTTAAAAGTAATATTTAATAAGACTTCAAAAGCGTTCGTCTTTTCAAAGAAATTTCTAGAATCCATGAGGTTCGGATTGGGCAAAAAAGCATAGGGGTATAAATACACCCCTAGTTGACAATAAACTAAAATAAGAAACGACACACCAGCACAGGGGCGAAAACTTTTTTAAGGACTTTTCAAGGCTTCGAAACAACAAATTTACAAATTTGCACTTCAATCAGAATTTTCAGTGTTTGGCTCAAGCCTAAAACATGAGGAGGCAGACTTTAATAGTGAAAAACAGAACTGAATTGTTACAATAAATTTAGAAATTTAATTTTGAAAATTCTACATAAATTTACATAGTTTGTTTTTGTCACAAGGAATTCTCAAAACAAAACCTAATAGAGCCACCACAAAACGAAAATTACCGCACATGTGATGAGATCTAAATTTTAAAGGAATAAACTTTTTGGTTTTTCGGACTTACTGCGATCGTTTTTTATTACATTCCGACCGACGTTTCGAAATGATTGATTACACATTTCGTTGTCACGGGAAGACTGAGGTTAGTCCCAAAAACGAAAAAGTTTTTTCCTTTAAAATGTCTACAAATCGCGAAGAAATCAATTTATTAAATTTTTCAATAAAAAACTTTAAAGTTTTAAAAAATAAAAACCCCAAGTGAATTCTTGAAAATTGTAGTGGAATCGAAATGAGGCATTGCCGCGTGCGTACGTTGATATGCTTTGTCACGCTTTTTCAAGCCGCATGCTTTATGTCAACGCAAGCGAGCAATTCTGCAAAACGAAATGTCACTTCGCTTTTTGAGATAGGAAATTGGGGAAGATAAATTCTCCTGATTTAACTTTTATTACAAATTGAGGGCAGTCCCTTACATTTAAGTCTTGGGTGTGAGCTCTAACAACAAGAATCTTGGAGTTTTTTATATGTAATCATTAAAAGGAATCATTCAAAGGAATGAGCAGGAAAGAAACTTTTAAGAAACGAACCTTTTTATACCCCATCCCATAGGATAGGAGGTATATTAAGTTTGTCACATAATTTGTAACACGGTGAAATAATATTAGTAGACCCTCAAGACCTTAAGGGCATATGATCGAGGTCGATTTTTCAAAAATATTGAATTTGAACCAAAAAATTGCATTTTTACGTACATTTAAGTGTAACTTTCTATTATTTCTGTGGAAATATCTTATAATTAATAGTTTGTAATTAGGGGCGGTTGGACCACGTCCCTTTTCGAAGTTCGCATTACTTATAAAATGTCAAAAAATAATTATGCCGTCAGCATTTTACAATGTGGGATAGGATGAGGTATTCAACGGTCCGTTTTACGGAATGTAACTTCTGCGTACACACTGTAGCACTTACTCACTGGCTGTGTCTCCATAAAACAAAAAGCATCTAAAGTCGATTTGGCACACAGCAATGAAAACAGAAATTAAAATCGAACTCGCTGGCCTGACAGACGTTGATTTGTCTAAGGTTTGTATGTTAAATTCAAACTGGATTAGTTATTAGAAAATATTTGAAAAAAGTATTTTTTTTCTAGGCTAATGCTTTTTGAAACCCATGCAGGACTAAACACTGATCTTGGCTTTCGCCTCGGTGGCTGACATCGCAAGTCATAATCGGTTAATAATAATCACCGTTTCTGTTTCCGTCTGAATGACACTCCAACTTTTCGTTACCGCACGCAAGCAGCAACTCCTCATTGCAACTCGATCTGTATTTCGGAGCACAAAAATGTTCCACATACGCCACAGTGTTCGAATTAACTTTTCTGTATCGATTGTTGGAATTCTTGCCAATCCTCAGAGGTAAAAAATAGAGATTTTTCAAAAAGTTTTAAGTGCTAAATATACAAATAATTGTTTTTATTGTTTACTCTTTGTACATTAAGTTGGAATTATATTAATTCTTAAGGTTTTGCTTAAACTTTTGAAATAATGTCCAACCACCGCCAAAGCTTTAAAATATTATATTGATGTCAAATTTCTTGCTAGGTCGAAACTATTTTAACAAATTTTTGTTTTTCATAAATTCTGTTTTACAAATTACTTCTCTTCTCTTTCAATGAACCTGGCGTTTTTACATGGGTGTGGTGTGGTATCCTATCACAAGTTTATGAACTTGGGCACCTTAACTTTTTGCCATTTCGAAACTGTGCTTCGCCTGTTATCTTAATTGTATTCCATCAATAAATTCTTTTGAGCAAAGGTTTCTCGAACAAATTTTGCCATTCAAGGGTCATCATAATTCTGCTTGCAAAATTCTGCTCTTAAGATTTCTGGTTTTTGACAAAAACTGCATTCAAAATTCTGCACCTTGCCGCTTTACAAAAGTTGCATTTCTAGAATTAAGTAAAACCGAATTTTAATAAACAGAGTTTTAAAAGCGACCTTTCTAAGGATAAGCGGTCACGGAAAATGATGATAATGATAATAAGGATTTTTAAAAGCAAAATTTTTTAAAAAGTTATTTGACCCCGCCAAAAACTTTGACTCCAACTCATTTTTCCAGTTTTGAGGGCCAACTATAATAGTCAGAAGCACACTGATGCTAACGTCATTACCGGACAAGAAGTTAACTTTAGTTTCGTCAAACAGACAAGCTGCAATTGCCTTTTGCAAAAGTATAAATCTGTCAAGTCGCAATTTCATTTGTTTTGCGAAGCGTTGTTTTGTTTACGTGCATCTATTTTAAAAGATTAAAAAAACAAAGTAAAACAATTAGCAAAACAATTCTGCTTTCTTTCGGTTCAAGTTCAATAGAATCAGCCACACCGATTCCAATTTCAAAATCTACGTACGAAATGTGCGGTCGGGAGGGCTCAATACGTACGAAACAAAAGTCAAAGAGAACTTGACGAAACTGACCCGACCGACATTATGGGTGCGTTATACGTATCGAATGTATTCGCACAATTTCTTAAGGCTCTGTACGTAGCATTCAGTCTATTATAGTTTGCCCTTTGGACTGTAGCGAAATGCCATTGAATTAGAACGTAAAAAATTCTCATTAAGGAATTTGTCGTAGAATAACTTATGTCTGACGAAATATCTTCTGCTATAGGACAAGGATTTTGATTTATACTTTAGAGAAATAAACGCCATATACCCCTAGCCCCTACGAACTTAAGCGCATGATCAAGACAGATTTGTGGGTCGAATAAGATATTTTCTTTCGTCCATGTCACAAGTCTAAAGGCCATAGATTTTGAGCCAGGAACTTCAAATCGGTGCTTTCTACAGGCCTCAAAGCATAGATCTGCCCACTCGCTCTAATTACTTTTTGGTGACAATGCGTGTTTTGATTGGCACTTGAAAAATAGTTAAAAACGCAATATTTGGGCTTGTTGATGGCATTTTATTTGCAGTGTTTAAAAGGTAATTTGTGAAAAACGTTTGGTTTAAAGCCAGAAAAACTGACATAATAAAACTGACATAAAAGTTCGCCACGCCCCATTTTTGGGAGCCTTCTTAAACAAAAACACACTTTTGAATTTTTTTTCATAAAATATCAAAGCAATCAATAAAATTTTTGTGAAAATGGGTTGAAAACACGCCCCTTAATATACATAATATTTGTATAGTATACATACACATACCTGTGCATTTATTAAATCAGATTTTCACAAAAAAAAAGCTCTAAAATCAATTTCAGTTAATGTAATTTGTTACTACATTAATGTTTGACGTAAAAGATAGCGTAAAGACCAGTCAATAAAGTATCAGGAGTTTGCATAAAATCAAAAAAATTTGAAACTTTGTACACATGTTTGTAATCGAGATACACTAACTAATAACAAAAATATACCAATTTTATACCCTATTCCACAGAAATGTAGCATATTCAGTTTGATACAGTGAAAATGTAACATAAAATGTACAGCTACTCACAGTACTCAACAACAATGGCATCAGCATATCATTGGATATGCTGATGATCTAGCCGTTCTTTTAAGAGACAAACATGAGGATACAATTGGTAATCTTACGCAAAAATCCTTAAAAATTACTTGGGAATGGTGTGAGGGTGAAGGACTCTCTATAAATCCCAACAAGACCAACATTATTCGCTTTACAAGAAGGAGACAGAACAAGCTTCAAACCCTAAAAATTAAAGGTACACCTTTTACAACCAGTGAAGAGGTTAAATTTCTAGGGATAACTCTAAACAACAAACTCACCTGGAATCCACATATAAATTCAATATGCAAAAAAGCGACGAAAGCTTTATGGACCTTAAAACAGCTCGTTGGCAAAACATGGTGACTCAATCCCAAAATGAGCCTGTGGGTCTTTACTCAAATGATCAGGCCAATTATTTTCTGCGGCGCTGCCATATGGTGGAAAAAGTGTAAGCAGCGGACAGTTATAGTGCATCTGTACCACTGGAGCTATGCGAACCGCTTCCACAGCTGGTATGGAAGTCCTCCTAAACCTTCCACTACTACCAAGCGGATCAGGCAGAAGCAGGCTATAAGTCTTCAACGCAAATATACATACAAAGAAGGTAATCTACAAGGGCATCTAGAGATACTTAAGAAAGTGGATCTGGTCAGGAACTGACACTTTTCAGCGATATCATAGACCCTATTGTAAGCTTTAGCAAAAACTACAAAATCTTAATCCCAAAAAGAGAGGAATGGACTAGCAATCCACATTGGCTAAATGACGACGCCCAAAAAAGGTATACGGCTGGTATAGTGGGCTAGTATAGTGGGCTGGTATAGTAGGACCAAGCTGCCATAAACACATACCTCTCTGTAAAGAAGAGGTATTATAATAGAAATCTCACCAATGTGAAGATCTCACTATTCTCGGACAGCCAGGCAGTCCTAAAATCTCTAAGGAGCGGTAGATATGGCTCCAAGGCTGTTTGGGAATGTCACTAAATTCTAAATACACTGGCTACCAAAAACAGTGTAAGTCTGATTTGGGTGCCTCGACACGAAAACTATGAGGGTAACGAAAAAGCCAACAAATGGGGAGCTGAGATTCCTTTTATAGGGCCTTTTCCCCTCTTTGGTTTCACTAAGGCAGAAATTTATCATCAAATCAAAAGCTGGACTATCATGTTTACAAAAGTGGAATAATCTGGAAGGCCTCAAAAACTCCAAAAAATTCCTCAGGTACAACCCCAAAAGAGCCAAGGAAGCCCTAGATCTCAACATATCCGATCTAAGATTGTTATGTGGAGCTCTCACTGGACATGCAGCATGTAACTATCACCTATCCAAACTAGACCACAGCAGCACTGAAATCTGTAGACACTGTGGAGAAACAAAAGAAACTATGGAACACCTTTTGAAAGAGTGTCCTGCTCTTGCTCTCCACAGATTTAAAATTACTATGATACCCAATTTAACAGGGAATGATTATGACAGCATCCCATCTAGGGAGGTTAACAGGTTTGTAAAGATAGCTCTAAGAACCTAGATCAAAAAAAAGGGGTACAATAGATCTTTAAGGTAGCACTACAAGTGGGTTTTATACTCGCACCCTATACATTCAATTCAATTCAAAACATAAAATGTTACCCAAGACCTTAAGGGCATATGATCGCTACTGAATTCTGAATCGAATAAGCAATGTCCGCCCGTCACATGTTCTTAGGCCTTAAATTTTGAGCTAGGGAGCTGAAATTTCGTACGTACGCTCCACGTCATGCGTTTAAGTGCAAACGTTTTTGAAATCCGCCAACAGTCACGCCCACAATCGTTTTAAATTCGCAATTATCTCCAGAGCTTTCAAAACTGCAAGACGTCTTAAAAGGCCGACATTTAGCATCTCCTAATGAATGAAAGATATAAAAAAAATTCAATTGGTAAACCTTCTCTAACGGGCGTGGCATCCATTTTAAGGGTAAATTTTCGAATGCATTTATTGCATATTTTTGCTCCAAATTGAAAATTTTACTTAATATTTTATATATAAAACACTTAGTTCTTGATTTAAGTCATAGAACAGTTTGGGCTGCGCCCACATTTAGAGGCAGAATATATGAAAAATACCTTGAATTTTCTATAAAAACGCAATTTTGATAGGCCTTAATCTAATTTATCCAAGAATAAGAAATAACCAGTGAGTAAGTGCTACAGTGTGTACGCAGAAGTTACAGTCCGTAAAACGGACCGTTGAATACCCCATCCTATCCCATATTGTAAAATGCTGATGACAAGGTTATTTTTTGACATTTTATAAGTAATGCAAACTTCGAAAAGGGGCGTGGTCCAACCGCCCCTAATGAGAAACCACATATATATCCAAGTTACACTTACACACACACTGTTTCCGTCTGAATGACACTCCAACTTTTCGTTACCGCACGCAAGCAGCAACTCCTCATTGCAACTCGATCTGTATTTCGGAGCACAAAAATGTTCCACATACGCCACAGTGTTCGAATTAACTTTTCTGTATCGATTGTTGGAATTCTTGCCAATCCTCAGAGGTAAAAAATAGAGATTTTTCAAAAAGTTTTAAGTGCTAAATATACAAATAATTGTTTTTATTGTTTACTCTTTGTACATTAAGTTGGAATTATATTAATTCTTAAGGTTTTGCTTAAACTTTTGAAATAATGTCCAACCACCGCCAAAGCTTTAAAATATTATATTGATGTCAAATTTCTTGCTAGGTCGAAACTATTTTAACAAATTTTTGTTTTTCATAAATTCTGTTTTACAAATTACTTCTCTTCTCTTTCAATGAACCTGGCGTTTTTACATGGGTGTGGTGTGGTATCCTATCACAAGTTTATGAACTTGGGCACCTTAACTTTTTGCCATTTCGAAACTGTGCTTCGCCTGTTATCTTAATTGTATTCCATCAATAAATTCTTTTGAGCAAAGGTTTCTCGAACAAATTTTGCCATTCAAGGGTCATCATAATTCTGCTTGCAAAATTCTGCTCTTAAGATTTCTGGTTTTTGACAAAAACTGCATTCAAAATTCTGCACCTTGCCGCTTTACAAAAGTTGCATTTCTAGAATTAAGTAAAACCGAATTTTAATAAACAGAGTTTTAAAAGCGACCTTTCTAAGGATAAGCGGTCACGGAAAATGATGATAATGATAATAAGGATTTTTAAAAGCAAAATTTTTTAAAAAGTTATTTGACCCCGCCAAAAACTTTGACTCCAACTCATTTTTCCAGTTTTGAGGGCCAACTATAATAGTCAGAAGCACACTGATGCTAACGTCATTACCGGACAAGAAGTTAACTTTAGTTTCGTCAAACAGACAAGCTGCAATTGCCTTTTGCAAAAGTATAAATCTGTCAAGTCGCAATTTCATTTGTTTTGCGAAGCGTTGTTTTGTTTACGTGCATCTATTTTAAAAGATTAAAAAAACAAAGTAAAACAATTAGCAAAACAATTCTGCTTTCTTTCGGTTCAAGTTCAATAGAATCAGCCACACCGATTCCAATTTCAAAATCTACGTACGAAATGTGCGGTCGGGAGGGCTCAATACGTACGAAACAAAAGTCAAAGAGAACTTGACGAAACTGACCCGACCGACATTATGGGTGCGTTATACGTATCGAATGTATTCGCACAATTTCTTAAGGCTCTGTACGTAGCATTCAGTCTATTATAGTTTGCCCTTTGGACTGTAGCGAAATGCCATTGAATTAGAACGTAAAAAATTCTCATTAAGGAATTTGTCGTAGAATAACTTATGTCTGACGAAATATCTTCTGCTATAGGACAAGGATTTTGATTTATACTTTAGAGAAATAAACGCCATATACCCCTAGCCCCTACGAACTTAAGCGCATGATCAAGACAGATTTGTGGGTCGAATAAGATATTTTCTTTCGTCCATGTCACAAGTCTAAAGGCCATAGATTTTGAGCCAGGAACTTCAAATCGGTGCTTTCTACAGGCCTCAAAGCATAGATCTGCCCACTCGCTCTAATTACTTTTTGGTGACAATGCGTGTTTTGATTGGCACTTGAAAAATAGTTAAAAACGCAATATTTGGGCTTGTTGATGGCATTTTATTTGCAGTGTTTAAAAGGTAATTTGTGAAAAACGTTTGGTTTAAAGCCAGAAAAACTGACATAATAAAACTGACATAAAAGTTCGCCACGCCCCATTTTTGGGAGCCTTCTTAAACAAAAACACACTTTTGAATTTTTTTTCATAAAATATCAAAGCAATCAATAAAATTTTTGTGAAAATGGGTTGAAAACACGCCCCTTAATATACATAATATTTGTATAGTATACATACACATACCTGTGCATTTATTAAATCAGATTTTCACAAAAAAAAAGCTCTAAAATCAATTTCAGTTAATGTAATTTGTTACTACATTAATGTTTGACGTAAAAGATAGCGTAAAGACCAGTCAATAAAGTATCAGGAGTTTGCATAAAATCAAAAAAATTTGAAACTTTGTACACATGTTTGTAATCGAGATACACTAACTAATAACAAAAATATACCAATTTTATACCCTATTCCACAGAAATGTAGCATATTCAGTTTGATACAGTGAAAATGTAACATAAAATGTACAGCTACTCACAGTACTCAACAACAATGGCATCAGCATATCATTGGATATGCTGATGATCTAGCCGTTCTTTTAAGAGACAAACATGAGGATACAATTGGTAATCTTACGCAAAAATCCTTAAAAATTACTTGGGAATGGTGTGAGGGTGAAGGACTCTCTATAAATCCCAACAAGACCAACATTATTCGCTTTACAAGAAGGAGACAGAACAAGCTTCAAACCCTAAAAATTAAAGGTACACCTTTTACAACCAGTGAAGAGGTTAAATTTCTAGGGATAACTCTAAACAACAAACTCACCTGGAATCCACATATAAATTCAATATGCAAAAAAGCGACGAAAGCTTTATGGACCTTAAAACAGCTCGTTGGCAAAACATGGTGACTCAATCCCAAAATGAGCCTGTGGGTCTTTACTCAAATGATCAGGCCAATTATTTTCTGCGGCGCTGCCATATGGTGGAAAAAGTGTAAGCAGCGGACAGTTATAGTGCATCTGTACCACTGGAGCTATGCGAACCGCTTCCACAGCTGGTATGGAAGTCCTCCTAAACCTTCCACTACTACCAAGCGGATCAGGCAGAAGCAGGCTATAAGTCTTCAACGCAAATATACATACAAAGAAGGTAATCTACAAGGGCATCTAGAGATACTTAAGAAAGTGGATCTGGTCAGGAACTGACACTTTTCAGCGATATCATAGACCCTATTGTAAGCTTTAGCAAAAACTACAAAATCTTAATCCCAAAAAGAGAGGAATGGACTAGCAATCCACATTGGCTAAATGACGACGCCCAAAAAAGGTATACGGCTGGTATAGTGGGCTAGTATAGTGGGCTGGTATAGTAGGACCAAGCTGCCATAAACACATACCTCTCTGTAAAGAAGAGGTATTATAATAGAAATCTCACCAATGTGAAGATCTCACTATTCTCGGACAGCCAGGCAGTCCTAAAATCTCTAAGGAGCGGTAGATATGGCTCCAAGGCTGTTTGGGAATGTCACTAAATTCTAAATACACTGGCTACCAAAAACAGTGTAAGTCTGATTTGGGTGCCTCGACACGAAAACTATGAGGGTAACGAAAAAGCCAACAAATGGGGAGCTGAGATTCCTTTTATAGGGCCTTTTCCCCTCTTTGGTTTCACTAAGGCAGAAATTTATCATCAAATCAAAAGCTGGACTATCATGTTTACAAAAGTGGAATAATCTGGAAGGCCTCAAAAACTCCAAAAAATTCCTCAGGTACAACCCCAAAAGAGCCAAGGAAGCCCTAGATCTCAACATATCCGATCTAAGATTGTTATGTGGAGCTCTCACTGGACATGCAGCATGTAACTATCACCTATCCAAACTAGACCACAGCAGCACTGAAATCTGTAGACACTGTGGAGAAACAAAAGAAACTATGGAACACCTTTTGAAAGAGTGTCCTGCTCTTGCTCTCCACAGATTTAAAATTACTATGATACCCAATTTAACAGGGAATGATTATGACAGCATCCCATCTAGGGAGGTTAACAGGTTTGTAAAGATAGCTCTAAGAACCTAGATCAAAAAAAAGGGGTACAATAGATCTTTAAGGTAGCACTACAAGTGGGTTTTATACTCGCACCCTATACATTCAATTCAATTCAAAACATAAAATGTTACCCAAGACCTTAAGGGCATATGATCGCTACTGAATTCTGAATCGAATAAGCAATGTCCGCCCGTCACATGTTCTTAGGCCTTAAATTTTGAGCTAGGGAGCTGAAATTTCGTACGTACGCTCCACGTCATGCGTTTAAGTGCAAACGTTTTTGAAATCCGCCAACAGTCACGCCCACAATCGTTTTAAATTCGCAATTATCTCCAGAGCTTTCAAAACTGCAAGACGTCTTAAAAGGCCGACATTTAGCATCTCCTAATGAATGAAAGATATAAAAAAAATTCAATTGGTAAACCTTCTCTAACGGGCGTGGCATCCATTTTAAGGGTAAATTTTCGAATGCATTTATTGCATATTTTTGCTCCAAATTGAAAATTTTACTTAATATTTTATATATAAAACACTTAGTTCTTGATTTAAGTCATAGAACAGTTTGGGCTGCGCCCACATTTAGAGGCAGAATATATGAAAAATACCTTGAATTTTCTATAAAAACGCAATTTTGATAGGCCTTAATCTAATTTATCCAAGAATAAGAAATAACCAGTGAGTAAGTGCTACAGTGTGTACGCAGAAGTTACAGTCCGTAAAACGGACCGTTGAATACCCCATCCTATCCCATATTGTAAAATGCTGATGACAAGGTTATTTTTTGACATTTTATAAGTAATGCAAACTTCGAAAAGGGGCGTGGTCCAACCGCCCCTAATGAGAAACCACATATATATCCAAGTTACACTTAAATGTACGTAAAAATGCAATTTTTTGGTCCAAATTCAATATTTTTGAAAAATCGACCCTTAAAAGGGGGCGTGGCTAAAAACTTTATATGAACGAAATCTGGACTGAATTCTCGTTTACCTAACCTGCTACTTTTTTTGTTTCATTCTTTCCTAAATTAGGCTCAAGGCTAGTCGAAATTAAGTTTTTCAGGCAAATTTTAGGTTTTTCTTCAATTCTGCCTCCAAATATGGGCGTGACCCAAAGTCTTGTATAAACGAGATGTAGAACTAAGCGTTTTCTACATAAAATATTAAGCAATTTTTTTTTAAGTTTGAGCAAAAATATTGAGTAAACTGCATTTGAAAATTTACTCTTGAAATAGATGCCAAGCCCACTAGAGGGGGTTTACCGATTAAATTTTTCTTTTTTATGCCTTACTTTTATTAGGAGATACTAAATGTTAAATTTCAGCCTTTTAGAACGTCTCAAAGTTTTGAAAATTCTGGAGGTAGTTGCACATTTAGACTGATTGTGGGCGTGTCTTTCGGCGGATTTCAAGAATTTTTACACTTGTAGTGCTTCGCATAACGCGGACCTTACGTACGAAGTTTCAGCACCCTAGCTCAAAATTTAAGGCCTTAAAACATGTGACATACAGACGGACGGACGGACATGGCTCATTCGATTCAGAATTCGGTCTCGATCATATGCCCTTAAGGTCTTGGGGGTCTAACATTATTATTTCACCGTGTTACAAACTATGTGACAAACTTAATATACCTCCTATCCTATGGGATGGGGTATAAAAATAAGCAGTTTAGGAAAATTAAATCCCGGCTTAGATTTCACACTTTCAAAATTTTTAGCCACGCCTTCTTTAAGGGGTTGAAACCGCGAAAATATTAAATAAAATATTATAAGCGAAACTTGGAGATATCTATGCTAATATTGATAGTTTGTAATAAGGGCGGTTGGACCACCGCCCCTTTTCAAAGCATAAGATCTGATAGGATGGGGTTCTCAAAGGTCCGATTAACGGGCTCTTACTTCTGCGTACACACTTTAGCACTTACTCACTGGTTTTTATCAATTAACGAAACAGCAAAAACTATAGCGAAAAATAACTTAATTATTCTACACCATTTTGTTAATGTCAGTCTGTATTTATTAATGAGATCATTGATTGGATCCCAAATTTAAAGATGACAACATTGATTGGCAATTATAGATCTTAATTTCGTTAGTAGGTCTAATTTTCATAAGTGATAATTTGGTAAATTTGTGTTCAGCACAAGCACTGATGTATGGCATATGTGAGTATTTGAATAATTAAATTTTCCAAGTTTTTGCATAAAAGTTCTCCCAACTGGTTCGTCATTTGTCCAAATCTGTGCCAAAAACTCTTCAAAATCTTTAACTTCAAATACGTCTTTATATGCATTTTCATTGCACTTGTATCCCTCAGACTTTTGACTCCTCAACGATGAAATTAAGAAAAGGATAGAGAGTAGAGATATTGGAATGTGAAAATCCCATCGATTCACTCTACGAGCACACCAGTTCGATCACGTTCGTCACGAATTGAACACACTCAACTCTCATTCCAGTCAGCTGACAGTAAACTGATATTCGAAGTTCGAATTTCGATATCGGAAATTTCCCCTCCATGGAATTCAGCGGAAGAGTACCAATGGAAAATTACCAAAGGGGCTTATTATTCTTGATTATTGTTACAGAAAGCACAAAAAGGTGCTTAATTTGTATAAAAACACGAATGACAGGCTCATACGGGACAGTTATATTTTAAAGCTATCGACTTGTGAAAATCAATAGTAAAGTAAAAAGTGATTGAATTGAAATGTGTATACTGTTGGATTTGAAGTAGTTAAGTGGAATTAAGTGTTATTCGAATTAAGTTTTGTTTGATAAATAAAGTGTTTTATTGTGTAATTATAAAAGTGAAATTGACCTTTTTTCGACAAACCCCAGGCAAAAACCTTACAATATTTTAAGAAAGTGGTAACATTGTGGCCCGCTGTTGGAAAAAGGACCAAATGGAGACTTAAGTCGCCCAACGGTAGTCGTGCCATGCGGTGGTATAGAAAACGTTTTTATAGCCTTTGTCTTTTTTTTTTTGAAGTTGTCGGATTTCAACTACTGGCCAGACATACCTACCTTCTATTGCATAATTTTACCTAATTCACGCAGGTAGCAACGCTACATTGCGATTTCACTTTAACTTTCAATGCATGACTTAGATATCATCGCATTTGTCAAATTCTTATACCTTTCAAAATATTTGTTGATTGGACAAATAAGAGCAAATCTTACTTTAAGATAATCAGGCAAACTCTTATCTCTTATTACATACTTATTTGCCTACGTTCTTCTAACACCAAACAAACTATTTATGAATATTTTATAACATCAAAGCAAATTGAAATAAGGATAAATGAGCAAAAACATAAAGAAACGTCAAATACGTTTATGGATATTATAAGGCTCTTAAAAAACGATGCAAACATGCTTTGATTATGCACATTGTACACTTAAGTAGGTAAAATCTACTTAAATAAATACTTAAAAAAAAACATTAATTATAATGTGTAAGACAAACACACCTTCTCAGAAAATAAATAAATATATTATTCGAGCTAAATACTGTACTAAACACTTAAAGGTTAATGCACAAATAGACAACATTCAGAAATTATACCATCAACATTTGTTTTATCTACTTAAACCGCATGTGAGCTGGCTTGGAGTAAATGGTAAAATGTTACCCTTATTTTAATTTTAATTAAAGTAAGAAAAAAACATAAACAAAGTAAAGAAAATAGATTAAGCTATTTTCTTAACTTGGCTTGTACTTTCTGCTTGCTTCTTAGCTGAAAGTTCAACCAAAGCGAAATGACTCGTAAAGGAAATCCTTAAAAATTTATCTAACGCACCACACTTCATCGGGTACAACGAGCCGAACTCACACGGAGTCATGGTTTAAAAGTGGGAGGGAATAGTAAACAACTACAAATATTTGTACACAGGTTAATTAAAATGGTTAATAAAAACAATTGATACTATAAAATAGGACAAAACACAATATATACGGAAGTAAAGCAGTTTATTTTATTTTTTACATTACATTTAAAAAACACAAATACACGTGGTGAATAATTGTGGGTTGTTGATTAATATTTTGGAGTGTTTAGTTTTGCTTTTGGTGGATTTCAGTGTTTTGTGATTTTGATGGCTACTCACTTTCTGCCAGTTTCAGATGAATGCTGCCCTTATCCTGAGGAGCTTTCGGAATCAAATTCTCAATGGTGTCTGGTTTATCTGCACCATGAGTCGATCCGTCTTTACTCTGAGTTGCATTTGCAGCAGACGAGCTGCTGTTCTCGGCGTTTAGCGTAATTGTGGTCGATTTCGGCTTCAATTGTTTTGATGCTTTGCTACAAGGCTCTTTTCTACGCACTGTACGATGTGGTGATTTATTTGTATCGGTGAATGGTATTTGAAATTGATGATTACCAGGAACTGAATGAGCTCTACCACTAGGAGGTAAGGTACTACTTATCCTACGGGATGGGGTTGATGTAGAAAGGGTTGCTAAAAATAATTTGAAAAAAAAGTAATTGAATGCGAGACCAGATTTTAAATAACTGCGTCGGTGAAGTTAACAATTTATCCAACAAACTGCACAGATAGTAATATTTATTATATAACTGTACCCAGAAGATGTATAACTAAAATCATACTAAACTTATGTATACTTTATTCCCGTACACGAAATCTGAAAAAATAAATTCAATTTGTTCTTGATATGAGTTGGTATGTTGGTTTTACTACCAACATTTCCTTGAAACAGAATACCTTCCTACGACCTTTTTACACACAACTTGAGCGAAACGTTCGGGGCAAGTAAGGTTCGTACTCATAACTTCTTACTACGCGGTAGATCCCAAAATCTTTAAAATTATGTCTAACCAGCTTAAAACTTATATTCGTACGTCCTACCTCGCATCGCAGAAAATATAAATAGGGCATGGGTGGAATCGGTTAAGGTGATCTGTGATTTGCACATTTTGTGACAGTCAATGTGATCGAACAAAACAATCCGTCAGCGTAAGGTCGACCACAAAACTATTGTTCCGAATACTTGCTTTTTTGAGCTTGTGATGTAAGAACATTTTTTATTAATTAATGCACCAGTAAAGAAGCCTTTCGTACGACAGGAACAACGCGGCACACATCGATTAAAAAGAAAAATTGTCCTGGGCTAATACGGGAAAATACGTCGCTATTTTGTGCCCTACCCAAACACACGCGAGGCGAACTCTGAAACCCTGGAGGATGTAGGCAGGTGGAGCTGCAGGTATCCTTTATAAAAGTCAAGCATAAAATTTTTCGGGTACTACCAGGTTAGGAACACCAATGAACCCAAGGAATACTGCAATAAGCCCAAAGAATTCTGGCGGAAGTTGGCAGGAGCTGGAGGGATCCTCTATGAAGTTAAATCATATAATTTTTCGGTTCTACCAGGTCAGCAACTACAATGAACCTAAGGAATTCTGGAGGAAAAGGGCAGGAGCTGGAGGAATCCTCAATAAAGGTGCAGCATTTCATTTTTTGGTACTAATGCGTTAGGAACACCAATAAACCCAGGGAATAATGCAATAAGCTCAATGATTAAGTCTGGATGTGAGCAGGAACTGGAGGAATTCTTTATAAAGATGAACCAGTCCATTTTTCGGTTCTAACAGGTAAGGAAGACGCATGAACCCAAGAAATACTGCAATGAACCCAAGGAGTACTCCAATGAACCCAGAAATTCTGCAGAAAGTGGGCAGGACCCGGGGGCATCCTTTCTAAGGGTAATGCAGTCAATTCTTCGGTCCTAACAGGTGTTATTATTATTATTATTATTAAGTTGGGTTTTGCACTGCGACCTGTTGGTCTATTGTGCCCCCTTGGAGAGGTTAATTCCCTCAAAGGAGCTCTCCTCACATTACAATTTGTTACTAAATTATACCGATGGTATGTGCTCCTGTTTGGCCCTAGCTGAAAGAACTCAACCTTATAGCACCTTCTCCAGTCCAGCTTCACGTAGGAATCTGAGATTGAGGAGTTGGTCCAAGGTGGGTATCCCTCTGTCTAGCATCTGGTATTTGCCCAGTCATTTTATTCTCTTGTGGTTCAGAGCCCCACAGGATTGCAAAATGTGTTCCGGAGTTTCACTAGCCTCATCGCAAAATCTGTAAGAGGGTTCATGCGTTACACCAATTTTCCTTAAGTGTTGCCTAAGTTTACAATGCCCCGTTAGGAAACCTGTAAGAATGCGCTGATTATTTTTACTAAGGCCGATGCATGCTTTGAATCTTCTCTGGTTGTAGTTCCCTAGAAGTTTCTTGTTTGCTTAAGATCTTGAAGGCTTTCCCACTTCTTAGCTACTTACAGGTAAGGAACACCAATGACCCCAAGGAATAATCCAATGAGCCCAAGAAATTCTGGAGAAAGTGAGCAGAACCTAAAAAAAAACTTTCTAAAGGTGAAGCAGTCACGGTACAAACAGGTAAGAAACACCACTGACCCCAAGGCAAACTCCAATGAGCCCAAGGAATTCTGCACGCAGTGGGCAGGAGCTGGAGGGATTCTTTATAAAGGGGAATCATATCAGTTTTTGGTACTACCGCGCCAGGAACTCCAATGAACCCAACTAATACTATACTAAGCCCAAGGAATTCTTGAGGAAGTGGGCAGAAGTTGGAGGTTTCTAACATGTGAGAAACTCCAATGAACCCAAGGAAATAAAAATATTGCAGAATTTATTAAAAAGAATCTTTGCCCCTGGCCCTCAATGCGATTTGAAATCCGAACCAACGAAACGGGAGCCGAACACTCTCGTAGTGAGCTATCGAGTACCGAGTCACACGACTTGGACTTGTCATTTGGTGACTGTGTGTGACATACTTACGCACATAGCGCATAGGAGATGCAGATAGTCAGCCTAAGTGAAGACAGAAAAACCACCTAACCAGAATGTTTGAAAACTGGTGATTTTGACGGTGATTGATCGAGAGCTGTCACAAGAAAATTGTAATGATCACAATTCACGCAGACTAATTCACTTTAGCAGATTCCACCCCATGTTTGACCGAACAGGATGTGCCCTTCATGTAAAAATATACAACAGTTTTCTATTATACCGATAATAGAGATAGAGCGATCTTACAACAAGAATGAGGTCCGAAAGTTTTGCAAAAGTTCCCTCCAAGGGTATAAAGTTCGAAGCCTGTAAGGACAATCAAGTGAAATCGGAGCAGTCGGTGCTGAGGAATTGAAGAAACCGGTGCTCGAATTGAAAAGACGAGCCAAATCCCACTGTCAGGCAGAATGAATCACTCAACCCGGCCGAAGTCGTTACCGACGAAGCATATGAACGATACTGCCCACCCGACCTGGAAGAAGTGAATGTAGCTGTGCTTAAGCTAAAGCGCAACAAAATGGCCGGAGCTGACGGACTAACTGCCGAACTTTTTAAATCCACTGGCGATGAGGTGATTAGGAGCATGCAACTCATGTAGCTCATCTGTAAGATATGGTCAGAGGAAAGCATGCCCGACTAATGGATCCCCAGCATTGTTTGCGCAATCCCCAATGAAGGGTACCATCTGAACGGAGCCAACTACAAATGGAGCGGCAGATCCTGGAGAATTTCTGCCCAGGAATTCCAGATCAATACCTACATCCTTTTAATTGATTCTAAGGCCGCGTATGTCAACTTATATAAAGACGAGCAATATAGCTCAATGTCTAGTTTTGACATCCCTGCCAAACTCGTAAGTCTGTGCAGGATGACGACGGAAAACTCACTCTATTCCATCAAGGTCGGTAAAAACTTACCGACCCCCTTGATGTCAAAAAAGCAAGACAAGGCGACGCGCTGTCATCTGACTTCTTTAAAATCATACTTGAGAGAATTGTGCAGAACTGCCGCGCCCTGAGGCTCAATCTTACAAGGCTCAATCTTACAAAAGTCCGTTCCATTTCTCGCAATCGCAGACGACAACGACATAATCGAAAGAACACAAGAGTGGTGTCAGCGAAGCCTTCGTGAGTATCGGGACGGAACCGGCCGGCGATCTGGGCCTAGCAGTCAACGAGGGAAAAGCAAGTATACGCTGTCATCAAGAAGAAACACCCAGCACCGACGTCTTGGACAGAATATCCACAGATAGGTAGAACTTTGAGATAGTTAGGGACATTGTCTACCTGGGTTCCGCTACAAATTCAGACAGCGACACCAGTGCTGGAGGTCAAACGAATGGTTAACTCTTGCCAATCGCTGTTTCTTCGGACTAAGGAGGCAATTAAGTACCAAAGCCCTCTTTAGAGCAACTTGCTTTACGGTGCAGAAGCATGGACCCTGTCAAAGGCGGATGAAAACGCTTAAGACTGCTTCGAGGAGAAAATTCTTCGGACGATGTATGGTGCCGACTGCATAGACGGAGAGTGGAAGAGGCGATATAACATCGAACTCTATCGTTCGGCCTGCAGGGACACCGACCTTGCCAGAAGAATCAGAATACAACGGCTGCGATGTCTGGGTCATCTATAGCGGATATAGACACCAATTCCCCGGCCCGGAAAATCTTTAAACCCACTCCCCCTAATGTGAAAAGGGGCCTTAAGTGCAAAACTGAAGATGGCTATCTGGAAATAAAGCTGGCAGGCGAACCTTGTTTGCTGAGACCCAGGTCCACCCACCGGACTGTAGCGCCACCATAAATAAGTAACTAAGTAACAGGGGAGGACTGGGAAAAGAATAAGTAAGTCGAAAACAGAGGAAGGAACAGGTTGTGGTATCTTCTAAAAACATTAGGAACTAAAAGTATCCATGAAATTTTCGGATACAAACAGTGTCTTTCAATCAGAGGTTCTGGCTGTACTTAAGCCGGCGGCATAGTTTATGCAGATGAGAAAAATATCCGGCAGAGGTATCGCCATTTACATCGATAGACAGGCTTACCTCAAGGCACAGGAAGCGGTCAACATCAAACCTGATATAGTCAGGGGCGCTCTGAACAGGGTCAGACTGTGCTGGGTACCGGGGCCCAGGACACTGCGGTGCAAAAATAAATTAAAAACGCCAACGAGCTCGCAAGAAAATATGAGTCAAAATAGTCAGGTTGCTATCATCAAACCACCTCTCTGCATAGCTCGAGGCACTATTGAGGACAGAAAATTACAATGACTGTCTATGACTAGATTGGACAAAGGGTATCCAAGGCGCTCTGGCCACGCCGTGATGGAAAAAGAACGAACGGACCAAAAAAACTGGTCAGAAACAAGCACAGGGCTTTAGTCGAAATTCTAACAAGACACTGTCTCCTGCGGAAACACGCAAAGAGGCAGGCTCGGGCTTCCTAACACGGATATTAGTCGCTTCTGCAGTAATCTGCTGGCGGATGAGGACATAGAACGTATACTGTGGGCGAACGAGGCGATTTGGCGTATGCGCAGGAAATTTTTTGTGGAATATTATTTTTTCGGAAGTTTAGCGAAGGTAAACGTCGACGGAAATTGGCTGTTTTACCAGGGAGAATGTTAAGGTTGTTTTGCCTTTTGAGGGTTTCGTTCAACTGGTTTTCCAGGGATTACAATGGGCCCGCTTTCGGCCTAGTGTCTGTGGGGCCTTTATTCACCACATCCCTGTTAAACCTAACTTTTCGCGACAACATTTTGCTTTTGGCAATCCGCAGATCAACTTTAAAGTGCGAGGAAGTTTTCATATGCAAGTCAGTGTGCATATGTATTGTGTATGAATAAAAAGTAAATTTAAATAAACTAAGGAACAAACAACAATTTAACGGAACTATTTTCAACATACAAAACTTACGAACACTAACCATCCATGCAATATATCACATTCATGCAATTTTTTTTTAGATATGCTTGGCAGCTCAAAGATTCAAAAGATGTTTCTTATTTCCTCAGATTTCTTAAAAAGTTCAAAAGAGATTCCTCATAGTCTTCCATTTAAACCGCGTGTAACCCAAGGGAACCACTGGAAAAGGCCTGTGATAAACTTAGCAATTCATCAGTCAGCAAGATAAGGAGCTAGCGGTGCCCAATAAATGCAAACACTTTGAGTCGTATAGCAGGAATAAGGATAGGCCCGCTTCAAGATTTGTTTTGGTCAACATCTTAAGATCATTAGTTTCAAGAATAATAAAAAAAAATTAGAGTGGCGCAATAGCTGGCGGTAAACCAGGCCCAACTTCTCAACCATGTGTGCTGTGTGTGTTAATTCTTTAATACATACAAGGACTAACAATTTTTTGTCGAATCCGAAATGCATTTTGAGAAGTTTTTCGAGATAAATTTTAGCCTTGGAGGGCTTGTCAGACCCTCGTGGAGGTGGGTCTGAGCCTAGACCTACGGCATAGTAAGCATGTACAATGACCACTACCTTATGGCAGCCCACCATTATAGTTTCAAGAGCAAAACTTATCCCTTCGACTACCTTATCAATGCAGCGGTGTCTTCCAAGCTGAATTAATAGCGATTAGCGAAGCATTGTCCTGGTTAAAGTGGACCTTTCTATCTTAACGGATAGCCAGGCTAAAATTAAATGTCTGACATAGTTCTCTATAAACGCTAAAATAGTTTTCAACTGTCGCACATCTCTAGACGAGATATCCGAACAGTTACAAGTCCGCCTGTGCTGGATGCCAGGCCATAGAGAAATTATGGGAAACTGTGAGGCTGACAAACTCGCTGAAAACACGCTTCTAGAATGTCAGACGATGATATCTCTTGTAATATAGGTACTCCCCTAGCTACCTTTAAATTTCAACTCAAAAATCGCAGTCAACAAAAAACTAACGCCACATGGAGAACATTCACCACAATGTCAAACCACCAAGCAAATGCGGCCCCGTCTCGATCCAAGATGATCAGATAGCTTGAGGTTGATCTCCTTAAAGGGATCTAAAATTAGCACTGCAGTGGCATTTATTACAGGACACTGCTTATTAGGTTGTCACGCTAAGGTCGTCACGTATAGGTGTTTTCTCAAAAGACTTCTGTACAAGCTGCTGCCTAGACGAAAAAGAGGGGGAAGGTGTACAACACCCCCTCTCTAGCTGCCCGGCACTCGCATCGTCCAAGAAATCTACAAAAGGTTTCTACTTTTACGACTCTCTAAGTGAGTTCAGTGACACCAGACAAAAAATTACTAATATTCACGGACCAGACTGGCTGGCTGGGCTGTCATAGAACTCACGCCAACCGACCTCCCTTGGTTATAAACCCACGGCCTTATAATCCCTTTGTTATAAGCCCGGCTAACTCAGTCGGTAGAGAAAATCTTCATCTCAGGGTCTTGGGTTCGTGCCCCACGTTGGGCGTCATTGCTGCGGGTCAAAGTAGGGCCTTTTGGCCAGCTTTGGGGTTGGGAGTCAGGTGGCGGCGCACTAAAATTGAGCCCGGCTACCCTACTGTCTCTTCTTTGTACGTACTCTAATACCCTATCACTAATCTAATCCTTTACTGAGAAAAAGAATTACAGCAAAACAATAAAACTATGCCCTAAACGCTTAAAAATCCCTACATACCAATCTCCACCCTAAGCCTCGCCAAGCCTCGCCAAGGTGCACGCCAAGAACTCTAATTAAGGTCTAAGGTTGGCCTACCCACCCTATTTGTACCGGATGGTACAACCGACTGCCACTTTCCATGGCCGATGTTGCAGGAAGTGGGCCCTTTGGCCATGGGCCTTATTTGTCTTCAGTGCACCTAAGAGCTGCTGACCTACCTATCTAGGAGACCAATGATCACTTACGGAGCTGTTGCATGGATGGAATGGCGGATGAAAACACTTAAGGCTGCTTCGAGAGGAATGTTCTTGGGCCGATTTATGGTCCCGTCTGCATAGACGGAGAGTGGAGGAGAAGATATAGCATTGAACTGCACGGGCTGCACAGCGACACCGGCCTAGCCAGAAGAGTCAAAATACAAAGACTACAGTGGCTGAGTCATCTAAAGCAGATAGACACCAACGCCTCAGCCCGGAGTATCTGCGAATCCATCCCGCAAGACGGCGTTGTAGAGGAGCACCGAGACTCAGCATGCGAAACTGGAGACGCCTAGCTAAAGACATAGCTGGCTGGCGAAGCTTATTGGCTGAAGCCCAGATCCACGCCAGACTTTAGTGCCACTTTAAGTGAGTGAGTAAGCATGGATGGAATGAGCAAGTCTAAGCACGATGAGGAAAACATTTAACAACCTTTCGAAACGTGGTTAATAAAATAATGTTCGATGTTTGAATTCGACCGGCTCTGTGAACTTAGTGACAACTCTCGTGCGTCAATGAAATGCAAGATCTAGCGGAAATTTTGACGCTGATAATGGGAGTGCAGGGGACGCGGTTACCTTCGATCACAAGAACTAGGCCACTTGCAGACCAAAACCAAGTGAATTTCGTATCAGAAATTGGGTCATCACCCGTTACAACTTGAATTGATTCATCAGAAGCTTGCGGCGTAAACGAGCATAGGGAATGAAGCGCGCTCTGTGATTTCTGCTAGCTAGATTTCAACTAGTTAAATTGTCGGGTTCTGCACAGTCATAATCTGGAGCAACGGCGAGACCACCGAAATTGCGATGCTTCTAGAAAGTCATTGTTGGGTTTGTATACTTAACTGGGATCATCAGCGTCGCCCAGGCCATCACTGTCAAAGGCCAACTTTATCGATCTTTTCAAAACAATGTTTTTGTGTCCAGATTGGTAACTAACATTGGTACAGTACGGCGACGGTTAATTGGCCACCGTCTTATTGCGGGATTTTCTTAGATGATAAACTCAATCCCATAGGGTAAATTAAGTCTTTATTCATGCGATTTAAAGATTCGAATACGCCTCACCCAGCGAAGCCACGGAGGGCATTTGAATGATTTGAATATCAATTCGATACAAAGGACATCGATCGCGTACCAATGACAGCTTGATTTGTTTTAAATCCAGAAAATATTAAAAACAAAATATTTTATTCTGTTTTATATTTGCAGCACGAAAAATAAGCTATTGGGTACCGCTGCGAATTTTGAAAACTCCTCAAGTAACCTAGCTCTATAGTACTTCTTACTTTCAAAAAGTCCTAAAAAAAAATTGCAGTGTAAAACGTTGGCATCAGCAATCTTCTACAGAGGTCAATAAATATTTTAGACTAAAATTGTATTAAATATTTCCTATTATTTATCCCGTTTTAAGAATTTTAAGAAGATTATTTGTGTAAAAAAAGAAATAAGGTACAGTTATATGACTGCGATAAAAAAATACACGTTTTTCGTTCATATACTCATAGTTTAATCAACTAGGCTGAAGATGTGACAATAAACTTAGGAAAGGAACATAAATAATTACACATACAGATACTTACATGGCCTCGGCTTTCTTTCAGTTGCCGGTGCTGAGGTTGGAGTTGAAACAGGAGTTTTTTTTCCTGTTGTCTTAGGGCCTGACGGTGCTGTGCTTGAAGATCGAATTTGCCGTTTTGGCGACTCATTTTCAATTACACCTGGACCAACGGATTGAGAACGGGCTAGAATTTTTGAAAAAATTTAGTTCTCTCTTTTTGCTTAAATTTTCTAGGTATGTACAATTTCTACACATGGAAAATTATAATTCGTGCCGCTGTAAATATCAAAGTACCAAAGCTATTCATTTATAAAACTGTTTAGTCACTTTATACCATCGTACATCACGTATCGATTTCGAAAGATTTCGTCTGAGAGTTCTCAATATAAGTTTTTAAAGTTTCAAGAATAGATAATCTTGAGCACATACCATATTATCATAAATTAACACATCCGTTTATACTGTTAAATTAGAAAAAATATTGCTTTCTTAAACTTCATCATAATGATCATCATTTTCTGGGACTGCTTATCCTTAGAGGCTCGCGGAGCGAGGACGGCTAAATGGTTCTTCATCGATCTTCTGCCACCAACTTAAGAGACACAGACGCTATCAACATTAAGATTACTACGAATACTGACGTTTCTCACTCTATTCCTAAGAGTAACACCAGCAACGCACCTCAGAAATCTCATTTCGGCAGCTTTTAGCCGAGACCCAATTCTTTCGGTCAATACCCAAAATTCATGACCATAGATGAGGGTTGAAACGAACACTGAATTGAAAACTGAGTTCTTTGCTTTCACTTCAAGCTCAGCTTTCCTGATGACCGAGCAGCGCAGTTACACAAATTTGACAATCATAGTGCGATTTGCAATCTCCAAATGTAGCGTAGAAATAATAGCTCCTTACAGGCCTTTTGTATACGTACAATGGTCTTTTTTTTAATAAATAGTTTGCTTGGAAGCCTTCTAATATTGACAAAAAGTCTTGCGTCAACAATGTGAGCAAGCGCTCACGACGATTCGTATCAAGGCTGGATTAGCCAAAGTTAATCTCAAATGCGCACATGACCCCACCGAGAAAAAAGATTACCACAGTAAAGATATGTTCTACGAGCTCCTGGAAAAAACGTATGAGCAATGCCCTAGCTACGATATAAAGATTGTCCTACGCAATTTGGTCACGCTTTCGGAGAGCACCTGCCCGTCACGTGCTCCGATAACGAATGATCAGATCAGATCACATGCGGTGGCAGATAGTATAAGTTCTCACATTTTAACATCCTAACATCGGGACAGGGATGGAGATCAATGAACCGTCAACCAGATTGAGCATATTGAGATCGACGCAGGACATATTTATCCAGAATCATCGACGCTCGACCCTTGCGAGGGGTAAATATTGACTCACTACTTCACTATTTTGAACCTCTTCGGCAGAGTATTCGATGAAGTTTGATAGATCGCTGGTCATTCTCCAATCAGTCTCTCAAAGCCTTCTACGATTTCCCATGCAGCCAGAGTTCCAAGATTTCGCCTCTGATGTGCTGGGTGTCACACATCTACCACAATGAAACTCCTAGTTTGACGATGAATGCCGGCAAGCACTTGCAGTTAAATAGAAAGGATATAAAGTACCTCTGCACAGAAGGACTAGGCTGCTCCCGCGCGACCTCTATACGGACAGAGGGGTACAGAGAAACGCCAGCTTCTCAGAAGGAAATTGAGAGGGGACATAAAGCATGCTGTTGAAAAAACAGAGAGACGTGAAAACAGGAACAACGTTTTAACTTTCTACCAAGCGGTTAGAAGGACCTGCTTAGGGTATAAACTTCGAACAGAAGTCTATAAGGACGATAAAGTGAACTTCGAATTGGAATTATTGTTGTCAGTGCTGAGGACTTGGGAAAACCATTTCTGCACACAGTATTACGGCGTAAAAGAACCCAAACATCTGTCAGATAGAACTATCCGTTCAATCGGGGTGAAAAAGACACCCACTCGACCTGGATGAAGGGAATTTAGCTGGGTCTAAGTTTGATTGTAACAAAACTGTCAGAGCTTACGGTCTAGCTGCAAAACTTTTTAACTTAAATAGGGGCCTTGTCAAAGGCGGATGAAAACACTTTGGGCTGCTTCGAGAGGAAAGTTCTCCGGACGATTTATGGTGCCGTCTGCATAGACGGAGAGTAGCGAGAAAATCTTCGAATCCATCTCGAAGGGACGGCGCAGAGTAAGGGAGCACCGAGACTAGGGTGGCGCGCCCAAGTGAAAGGGGACCTCATCCAATTTCACGTGCGAAACTGGAGACGGCTTGCTGGACACAGAGCTGATTGAGGCCCAGGGCCAGCGCGGACTGTAGTACCACCCTGAGTAAGTAAGTAAGTTATGGACTTCGTCTACCTGGTTTCTGCTATAAATTCAGACAACGGCACCAGCATCGAGATCAAACGAAGGTTAACTCTTACCAATCACTGCTTCTTTGAGCTAAGAGGGCGATTGAGTCGCAAAGCCCTCTCTAGAACAACTAAAGTGTTAAAAATTTATAAGACCCTTATTATCTCAATCCCGCTTTACGATGCAGAAGCAGGGATCCTTTCAAAGACGTATAAAAACACTTTAGGATGCTTTGCGAGGAAGAAGGAATGATCGTAGGCGAGTAATGGCACAATAACCGTCTTGAACTCGTACTCCCAGAGGATGATCCAATGAAGATCGGAGTCCCAGCTCCCTTTTAAAGCTGTGTCAATCGTTAATTTTCCCGGATCGAATCGATCCAGGATTGATTTGAAAAAGGACCCGATCTCTTCAGTCAATCATTCATTCGTTCCTTTTTCAACCATTCTCGTTCTTACCGATTTCTTTCTTCTTTCAGTCATCGATCCAAAGTCAATCACCGTTTCTCCGTTCAATCAGGACTGGCATAGCAGCAGCCAGCGTGTGCGCGGCGAATATACATTTTTCGAAATCTCGTAGCAGTTTCGCTACGGTTATCGACGTAGGAATGGAACGAGGTAATATTGTGAATGATTGAATTGACCCTTTCTCTTTTGTTTCGTTCATTTGACAAAAAATAATGGAGAGAGAAAATTGTTGGTTCGTATCGATTTCATTCGCTTCGTTCATTTAAAAGAAAAAGGGATTAATATTGTGGGAACGATTGATTTTACTTTTTCATTCGTTTCGTTAATTTGAACGGGAAAGAGGATTGATATTAGGAACGATTGGTTTGCCCAACCGGTATTGGGTCCAAAGGATCGAATCAATCACGACTGACACAGCTCTACTCCCTTTCCGAGCAGGAAACTGTAGGTTTGTGTTACGCATAGTTGGGTCAAACTTATGGCTGTTTCACATAAAGAGTGAGAGAGCGAGCGATTGTCTCGGGCGAGCTGCCAAATGAATTTCAATCAATGGAAATGTATGGGGTGGTTCACAATACCGGCGTGCTTGCTGTCTGCTTGCCGGGCTTTTCGAAAAATTGAAAAACCCTCGCCAAGGTCGACGATTATTCTGTCATTCGCTGCTGTGAGTTATGGCACGCGTGCGAATAGACATTTCTTTTCTCGAAGCTAATATTTGTTGTGAAATATAAACTATTCATGTGCTAAAAAGTCGCCAAATTTTAGAAATATGTTATGTTTTGTCACTGTGCAGTCAAAACAATGGTCGCGGATTCTCGCTTTCATTGTGTAGTGACAAACGGTTTCTCTAATCTCGTGTTGTCGCTGCCGCTCTGGTTTGACGCTTTCGCGCTGAATGTGAAGCGTCCATTACTTACTTACTTTAGGTGGCGCCACAGTCCAGGATGGACCTGGGCCTAAGCCAACAAACTTCGCCTGCCATTAAGGTTAAGAACATACATATTGCAGTGCTATTTCAAGAGCCATGAATCTTGGCGGTTACTCAAGCCGAAGCATGGAAGGATTCAAAGATGTTTTGGGACACAAGAGTGATAGGTCCAAAAACACCATCATCAGTGTTTTCGCGTACTGTGCTGGGGATGAGCCAGCAACGCCGAGAAGCTAGTTAAAAGAAAACTTCAACGCCAGTGACCGGGAATAGAAAGGAAAAATTAATCAGCGTAGACTTGAAGATAAGCCTTTCAAGCAACATACCTTAAGTCACGCGTTTATTTGAGAGTAAAACTACCGCGAGTCTGGTAGTCTGGTACTCCAAATCTGGGGAGTACCACCCTCAAGTCGAGAGGTTGAGGGTGAAAAATCAACTCTCTGTGAGTACTCTCGGGGCTCTCGCGAGTGGCCTCAGTTTTACTCTCAAGCGGACACGCACCATTGAAAAAGCTGGTCTCCATAGCGGAATGAAAACGAAAAAGCTCGGAAGTATTGACCAGGGCTGCGAGAAAGTTTTGAGTGATTACTAGAGCCTTGCTAAGCACCTAGCTAGCGCGCTGGTAAGTAAGTCCATAAAGTCCATGCACATGCGCCAAGGCGTTTGCAGTGCCAATTTATTGCGCTGTTTTTGGCAGGATAAATTTCGCTGAACGGCTAACTTTGTTGTTGCAGCTGTTTCTTCACATCCCTTTAAGGCAACTTGGACCAAAATATTTTGCGAATAATTAAAATGAAGAATCTCCTAGTCCGCAATAGATTCCGTTCTTTGTTAAATGTTTTAAAAGCGAGGTAGATAGGCGATAGTATCTATTTGATAAGATGATAGTAATTAACATGTCGCAGACATTTTTCAAATTTGTCATTGAAAAAAACCCATTTTAACACGGACTTCTGAGAAATAATTTGTAATTTTTCGGAAAGGTGACCTCAAAAACTACAAAAAACGAACGGAAGAATATACCCGTACAGATTAGTCTGGAAACTTCACGCTACCAGAATTAAAATGTTCAAACTTCTTATTAATCCTTAATCAATACTTTATGGTTCAATATTATAGATAAAATATGTTTAAGAGATTAAAACTTATTAATAGACCAAAGTTCACAAAAGTTCTAGTAAAGCTTCTTAAATTCCACGTCATAGCTTATTCAAGAGTATTTGAACAGCATCAGGATCCTTCAGATCATTGCATCAAACAATTATAAAAGAAAGATGTACACTAAATTTGGGATCAAGAGAGGTTGTAGTTTTAAATTAAAAGGACACTAGCACACAACTATTACATAACATAGGTAAACTCATATCACTTTTCAAATTATCGTTTTACTTACATTTTAGAGTTTTCTTTGGGCTTCCTTTTTGCGGGCTTCCTTTCTGTGGACTTCCATGTCTAGAAGCTGCACTCTTCTTGGGACTTCCACGCTGTGATTCTGATTCTCTGGACTTTGGAATGGCTGGCATCAACTTTTCCCTTGTTGGGGAAGGTAAAAGAGCTCCTTCCTCTACATCTTCGTATGAAATAAAATAAAATAAATAAATATGGCTAAACATAAAGTGTTAATGGGGTAAGTGTCTCACCCGGACCAGTAGTCCTTTCTAGGTGATGGCGAATACTGCTGTAACGGGCTGGCAATGAAGATTCATCTCTATTATCAATTAGGGGCTGTGCAGGAACTTTTGGTTTATTTGTCGATTTCAATGGAATAAACTTTTTGTTATTCTCTTGTTCCTTTTCTTCTTTAGTTATAGGCCTACAAAAGGAATAAATATAAGGCATAAATAGGCATATAACTTTCCATGGTTTTGTTGGTATTGTGACTTTCTGAAAACAAAGTGGGAGCTATATCTAGATCTTAACGTCTCAAAGCACCTTGAGGTAAGGCATGTCTGTCGTAAGAAAGAACTGAAATCCACCGAAAGAATTATTTCTATTTATTATTCCTAATAGTGAATAGGCCCTGAATCCTTGCCAATATAGGTTACAAATACTACTCTTAAATTAACCGGATGCTTCACCAAAGTTCAGAAGCATCTGATACATATTCTGCGGCTCATTGGACGACCTCAGTCCCCGGAGACTGAATTTGAAATGAAAGTACAAGTACTTAAATTATTCTTAATAAAAGCGATGAGAGCATAACTATACCTACATAAAGAACGAACATCTTTAGCGATTAGGCTTTATGGTTACGAAACGGAGAGATTATGGCTCTCTGGGGACGAGAGACTTTTATTACCTATTTATTCCTTATAGGCTAAGAGATCACAGCACATTTAGGGTCTGGTTATACAACCAAAAAAGTAGCATATCGTTGAAAGGTCTATTTTACGCGATGTCCAATTGCAAAGTCTGACAACTTTCTCTTTCAGCCGTGGCAAGTAGTGTTAACTTAAGAATGGTTCTTTTTTTATGGTTTTTAGAAGCCCATAGCGCACTCAGCACAGACAAGGAAATATGAAAGCCAATAATCAAAAGCAGACAAGGTGAAAGCGGATGTGTTGAAATATCTCCATCGCTATTTTGGAGATATTATTGCCAAGACACGAAAAAAGCATTTTCCATTAAGGAAGCTCCCTGGGTACGCTATAGCGATATTATAAATAAATAAATAGAGTGGCGCAACAGCTCGAGGTGAACCAGGGCCAACTTCTCAACAATGTATGCTGGTGTGTTGATTTCTTTACATACAAGGGGACCTACAATTTTTTGCCGAATCCGAACGGCACATTGAGAAGTTTTTCAAGACAATTAATACTCTCGGAGGGCTTGTCAAACCCTCGCGGAGGTGAGGACCGTGAAAAGAACAAGTCTTTTTTTTCAGGTGACGATGGCAGGATTCGAACCCAGACCTCCGGCGTAGTAAGCACACATACTAACCACTACGCCACGGCACCCCGCTATAGCGATATTGGGTTCCAAAGTAAATCCCAAAGTTTAAATTTTCATTTATCTGATAATTACGTTGCAGCTGTGTAATGCAATATACAAAGGTCGGCCCCTCGGGAGCTTTAAGTGAAAATCTAAAAATGCTGGATCTGTATTCTGGATTCTTTCGTTAATGACCTGACTCTCCAATAAAAAAATATAAACCAGGCAAAAAAAAAATGGTGTGCGAATTTTTTTCAACTGATTTTTTTTTTAAAACTACTTTTTGTTTTTTGTTTTAATATTTATTTTAATAAAGTCTACATTATTTAAAAAAATATGGAAAATAATAATCTGTTTATTTTTCGAATAATTTCAAAAAAAAAACTTAACACATAACACAAACTTCTGCAGCAATATTTTCTGCTTGGCCAAAAAATAGGTGTGTCAAGGTTTTTTTTCGGAATTTTTCCCCCCTTGAATACTATACTCTGTATAACATAAATCGGCAGTACAGCGAAGGATAGGGATGTTTGCCTCTCTTTCCCACTCCTTTGTTTTCCGTAAGGTGCTATTCGAACAAAAGCTCTTACAGGGTTTCCGTATGAAGCATTTTAAGTACCGTTTTAAATACCGTACGTTTATAGGATAAACGGGAGGCTAAAACTCCGAAGTCGTAAAGTATCTTCAAAAGATGCCAATACGATCTAATTTCATTTGCTTGTATATATTTACTTATACTTTATTAAGCCATTTAACGGTCTTGAATTAGGCTCATCCTTCACTGTTTGTACACAGTTTATACCACAATAAAGGAGCGTGGTCAAAATGTACACTGTGAAATTTTGTACCGCCGAAGATACCACTATTAAACCAAGATCTGTTAGCGCCGTAACAAAACGAATCTTGAGTTAACCCATCGAGGGGTTTTTAGCGCGGATTTAACTCCGTCAACAAAGTTGTCAAAATCTTCGACTCTCGAAATTATTGACTCTTCACAAAGAAAAGCACAGGAAAACAAGTTCGAGCTATTCTCGAATGTCATTTTTCACAGAAACGCTTAAATCAACTGCCATTCCACGCAGAAAAAAAACATTCAAAGAAGTTCATACCGTTCTCCAGAGCTGATCTGAGATTAATACACCAAATTTGGCGAGTTAAGCCGAGATTTGCTTGAAATTCGAGTGTTCAGTACCACACCTAACCACGAAATAGTCTTTTTTCGAGATTGTTTTTCAATATTCTAAACATGTTTTCCGTGAATTTTTGCCTTAGCTTATATTTCAAGCTTTCGTGACATACCCTGTCGAAAGCTCACAAAATATCGAGGAAAGCACTTAAAAATATTTTTCCCCCTTTTAAGGCTTTTTCAATTTTATGTGTTATTCTGTAGACTTGATCTATTTTGGAATGGTTAGGTCTGAAACCGGATTGAGGATACGGGATCAAGAGTCTTTCTGCAATTATTGGTTGTAATCACTTCAGCAGAAGTTTCTCAAAGACCTTCGATATTTTCGGCAGAGCCGATGCGGGCCTATAAGATTTTTTATCATTTGGACATTTCCCCGGTTTTGGAACCTTTTGACTTCAGCACCTTTCAATTGCCTTGGAACGCATAGAAGCCTAAGAGAAGCGTCTATCATATGCAGTGGCTTGACCAGCGCGTTTTACGGTAGTTCTTTCGAGATTTCAGTGTTCGTATCAGTGGTCGTATCCTGGGGCTTTATAATTTTTTTATGTTTTCTTATTGATTGCCGAAGTTCAACCAATGACACTTTATTTATTCTGAAGTTATCAGGTTCGCATTGGCATTTTGAACGGCGGACCGTCAAACGGTTTGAAAATTTCTTATAAGTGTTCGGCAAACAAATCCGCTTATTCTTTGTCTTCTTTGCCCATTCGCCGTAAGCTTCCTTTATTGGTGCTGAGTGCATTATGGGTTTCTTAATCGATATAACCGCTTTTCATAGCGAGTCGTTCGAGTTCTTATCCGCCGACAAGCCTTTAAGGTATTCAGTGGTCTCACGATGTCTATTATCTTGCATTATTTCTTGAAGCTCGTTAGTGAGGTGATTTAAGAGGGTTTTGTGTGGGGGTTCCCTCGTATTTACATTACCATCTTTTGCACGCTCTTCTTAATTTTCCATCTTTTGCGCGAATTAATTCCTGGATTTCGAAAAGATATGTTGTGCGTACATGCCGGTCAATGCTTACTACTGTATTTTGTTCCACGCAGCGCTTTAAATTGCTTCAATGAATCTATCAACTGCCTCTTCTAGTTCGAATGGAGTTTTCAATAGCATATTACAGCCAGAACCTTCCTTACGGTCCTTTTTCAAGGTGTCCCAGTTTGTGTCTTTGCTGGCTTATCTAGGAGCTCTTTCTTTTTTCGCTGGTCTTCCGCCCATCATCAAGATTACTGCTGAGTGGTTTGAGCAAAGATCATAGCATTATTCGACTCGGGTAGGGTGTTTGGGGAACCCTTTAGCGATGAAGAAGTCGACTAGGTCTGGCTTTTTATATTTCTGTCGGTTGGCATCTTGCCAACAAAAGATGTCGAATTGCATCTTGCCTTGCATTGAAGTCGCCCTTAATGATAAAATTCGACCGAGTGAAGTCATACATATGTACGATCAAGATCGTCTTCCACCAGTCTATATCCCGTCGGGAAATAATAAGAATAAGTTGCTAGCTATTGTAGCCTTTTATTTGGATCCACCAGATCTCTTTCTGAGGGGGTGAGTTTTAGAATAGAAATACTCCTAGTTTGTCGATTTTATTCAGAAGACCGTTTGCGTTCCATGTTAGTATTTCAAATAACTGTTTCATATTCATGTTTTCTTGTATTTTTTTCGATGTTTAAGCTCGGGTGGTTAAATTTTAAGGGCCAATGTTGAATGTGAACCACACCTAAACGTCAAGTTTTTTTCTGCATTTCATTTGACATTTCTTCATTTCAGACTAACTCAATTTGAAACATGGAAAGTTACGCAATCGAGCAACGCATTAAAGTTATTCAGGCTTAGTATGAAAATGGACGTTCAAATCAAAATGCTTATCGTGCATCTCGTGATTTTTTCGGTCAATTTAATGGTCCAAATGTGCGTACAATCGGAAAAATCATGCAAAAATTTTAGCAAACCGGATCTGTAGCAGATGTTAAAACACCAGTGTATGCTCGTAAAGCTCGTACTGCAGAAAATATTGCTGCTGAATAGCCGTCCACCTCAATTCGTCGTTATGCCTAACAATTACACCTCTCACGCTCGTCGTCGATGAACATTATGCATAAAGACTTGCATTTATACGCTAACAAGGTGCAATTGACTCAAGAACTAAAGCCTTTTGACCATTTCAAGCGTTGTCAATGGTCAGAATGGTGGCAAGAAATGGCAACACTGGATGATCAATTTTCGAAGGAAATCATCTTCAGTGATGAGGCACATGTTCGCCTCAGATCATGTGATTTGACAACGTTGGATTTTTTTCTTTGGGGTTATTTGAAAGAAAAGGTGTACGTCGACAAGCCAGTACCAACTTAAGAGTTGAAGGATGAGTTAATTCGGCACATTAACGGCATAGAGCCTCAATTATGCTTCATCGTCATCGAAAATTTGGACCATCGGATGGAGGTCTGCGGCCGAGGTCGCGGTGGCCATTTGGCCGATGTTTTGTTCCTTACACAATTGAACCATACTCAAACCATACCAAAACATCGTCGTGACACTATTTAATGAGCATGTTCCAGTAAAAAGAGTTGCCATACGTAATGAGTCGTGCCCCTGGTTGACTTCTGAAGCACTTACCGCGATTAAAAACAGGAACAGACTCTACAGTAACTGAAAGCGAGGTCGGACCTTGGTCAACTGGAGCGCCTATAAAGTAGCACGTAACATAGAATCAGCAACTGTCCGCTAGTCTAAATGCAATTATTTTGCCAGTAAACTGAATACGAGTCTTCATCCTAAAATTTTGTGGCGTAGCCTTTGACAGATTGGGGTGGCCAGCAGGGGTAGCAACGAATGCACCTTAGACCCAGATGAGTTAAATAAATTTTTCTTGGAATCCCCGGAGATGTTGCCAATAGTTTTGACTTTGAAGCCAGGCCCACTGAAGCCAACTTGTCAACGCCAACTGATTTTGAAGTTGTGTCTGAAAATGTTTGCATCAATGAAGTCTAACTCTATTGGCGAAGATGGCTTACCACTTCGTTTTATTCGGCTCCTGTTGCCGGAACTAATAGGTCCCCTCACGCAAGTGATTAATTTTTGTATCACCACGTCAACTTTTCCCGATGCTTAGAAGCATGCAAGAATAATTCCTATAGCAAAGAAGGCAAACGCTACTACTCTTAATGACTTTAGGCCTATGAGCATCTTGCCGTGCTTGTCAAAAGTTTTTCAGAAAATGCTTACTCGACAAATCCAAGACCACCTAGCAACGAACTCTCTACTTTACCCTTATCAGTCTTGTTTCAGAAAGGGCCATACCTGCTCATCTGCGGTTGTTAATATCCTTGAGGATATTCGCGCAGATTCTGATAAGGGTCTTGTAACTTTGCTCTGTTTGCTTGACTTTTAAAAAGCTTTTGACAAAGTACACCATGGCATTCTGTGCTGGAAACTTAGGCTGGAAACTCTTCAGGTTTGGTGATAGGGCCATTAAACTTATGCGTGACTTTTTGACTAACTCTTTATGGTAAGAGATTATCTGCGTTTAAACCACTGAAACAGGGTGTCCCTCAGGGATCTGTTTTAGGACCCATCTTGTTTTGCATCTTCATCAATGATCTTTCCTCGGTGTGTAAGTATTGCTCTACTTATTTAAATGCTGACGATGCCCAAGTCCGCATCTCCCTCCCCGTTAAAGAGCTTGCTGTACTAGCGTCTCGGTTAAATGAAGATTTAATAGCGATCAATGACTGGGCTGCTAAAAATGGGCTTCGCTTAAATGCAAATAAATGTCTTGTTCTGCCTATTTCTTATCGGTCATTTGAACTCGACTTGGTTCCTTACATCTTGCTCGCTCAATCCAAATTAGAAGTTGTTGAGTGACCTGCCTGGGATTCGTCTTGATTCGCAAGCTCTCGTGCTACAATCACATAAATCTCGTCATCGGTCGGATGTATGGGTGCTTAAGAAAGACTGAGACACGACAGAAGCTCGTCCGCACTCTCATTATGCCTATGGTGACCTACTCTGAGGTGGTTTATCCTAACCCTCACTGTCCTTGCATAAGTTGCAGGTAGCGTTAAATGATGCAGTGCGATATATTCACGGGCTTCGTAGATATGATAGGATATCCTTATACGTTAACAACTTTTTAGGGCGCAGTCTCATTCAATTCCTTAACGCCAGAATTTGAATCTTTCTGCACAAGGTTTGAAACTATTTCAAAATCACCCCGGTACTTGTATGATAGACTTGTTTTTTCCCGATCGCATCAAATGATGAACATCAATGTTCCCAACGTTAAATATCTCACATCCTCTCGGTTATTTTTCACGCATGCAGTTAAATTGTGGAACTCGCTACCTCCGCATTTAAAATCTATCAACAGAACTGCTGTCTTCAGGTCGGCTATTAACAATTTTTTCACCACGGTTTAAGTACACAGTTATTCATCACTGATCCTCAAATTTTTCCAAGATTACAGTGAGGATCTGAGACACTGCATCTTATTTGGGCGATCTTGCCTTTTTTTTGTTTGATGCAACCTGTACGTTGGATTTTGGTGCAACCAGTGGCGGTTTTTCTGCTTTTCGAACTTCTTTTCCTGGTTTTTCTTGGTGAATTGAACTTTACTGACGCAGCTTACTCTGCACTGAAAAATTGCTCTCTGGGTTAACTCGGGGTTCATATTGTTCCGGGATTAACAGATCTTGGTTAAAGCTGGGCTTAACTCAGCAATGAAAAACCGGCGCCTAGTAGTCTTTTACGACAAACTCAATTTTTCGAGCCTGATATCTCTGGTATTTATTTTAAACACTAAATTCATGTTTCCTGATCATCACTTCTGTATATTTAAGTGTTGAAAAAAAATCTACTTACCTATGAACGGAAGAAGCTAATGAAAGAGCTGACAGAGAGCTGCGCTTAGACACTTGGTCCCAAAGCTCTTTTTGCTTTTTGTAAAGTTTCGGGTCGATTTCTACTCCCCATCCTCGACACTACATAAATAGGAAATTTAAAAATTAAGTTAAAATTTTGAGCACTCTGAATTAATTTACCTTATACTCTCCAGCCTTTTTCCTCAGTTCCACAACTTCCTTGTACCATTCGTCAATATTGGGTTGTGGAGGCGCATTGCCATTCATCATCGCGTACTTCATGTCAATCCCATCGACTGCATTGTTTTCGATTTTTTGTTCAAACCCAAAATTCTCCTTCCGGGTTATGAAATGGCTGTTTCTATCTTGATCAAATGTTTGTGAAAACGGACGTATTGTTTTTTTCCCCACAATTGTTACTTGTCTTTAGTGAGTGATGTTAATGTAAAAAATAAAAATTATGAACAATCAGTTAGTTAATTAGGCATTATCTATAATATTTTTTTGTAGGCATACTTTTCAACAGGTTTTCTTTCTTCATTATCAGTAACAAGAGGCTCGAGTTCCTGAAGTGTAGCTGAAATCATACAATTATTTTTTTCTGCGTTAGTTTAATATAGTTCTCAACACTTAATTACTAATTTCTATAACACTTCTTCTATTATTAAAAACTTGATAAAACAGAAAATATATTTCCATTTTAAGTAATGGCAAACATGACAAATTCTACTTTTATAAAACCAACAATATTTGGTAAACAATTAACCAAAAAAAAACCTTTAAAGAAAAGCCAGAGTATCCCAAAAAACGTACCAATCTGCCTTTTCAAGGGGATATGGGACTCGTCATCAGCACGCACCATACAAATCAAAACGTTCGTAATATCTTGGTTCCTGCTTACTGACCACAATGCAATGGCCCAATCCAAGAAGATGAGCTCATCCTCTTTATCTGGTATTAAACTAGTAAATGCGCCAAAGGCAGGTGGGGATCTGCCAATTATTTCAATGTAATTGGCGTAGGCAAGCTAATGCAGCGTTAAGTCTTATCACGCAGCAGAAATAAGAATGAAAAGTTTTACAAAAAGCGCTAAGAGAAACCCAAATGAAGTTCGAACCAAAGCCCATAAGGACGACAAAGTACCAACGTAGTAAAATCTCAGTCGAATTTGAGGTTTGAATGAAACCATTTTAGCAAGCCAGATTTCCAATTACCATTTTCTTGCCAACTATAGGGGAATCAGTCTCCTTAACATAACATACAATCTTTTTTTCTTGAACCTAATTCGTAAGCACCTAAAGCGGTTTGTTAACAACCCAATAGGGCCATATCCATGAGCTTTAGGCCATATGAGGCCGACATCGATCAAGTATTCACATCGATCAAGTTTTTACACTGGCGCAGATATTCAAAAAAAAAAAAAAACAGTGGGAAAGTGCAACAGTGCGTATGCTTAAGCTCCAGTCCATCTACGACGGATTGCAAAATACCCGACCATACCAAAAAAAAAAAACGCAACGCCTCCAAAAAGTGGGTGGGATATAATAATATAACTGTTGAATGCTTTATACTAGGTGGTTGCATACATTTCGGCCTAAAACTCCGCCTTTTTCACTAAAAAAATCACCTTTTTTAACGACACGCCCACAAAAGTGGGCGGAGGCACATACAATATATGAATAAAAGTTAGAAAATGCTAATATCATTAACTTTTGTCATATAATTTTTAGTCAAATTTCATTTCATTCATTTTCATATTTATTGAAAAACAGTCATTTTGAGATAAAGTCCCTTAAAAAAGTGGGCGTGGTCAATGAAAATGTTTTTAAAGACAATTACAAGGCAATATTACATACCAAAAATGAATGCGCTAGCGCCATTGTTACAAAGCTGATAATTTGGGAAAACTATTTTTTAAATTAGAGATGGTCGCACTTAAAGGCCTGTAGTGGGCGTGTCTGTGGGCGGATTCAGCTAATTTTCAAACTTGATCTGGTCCAATGGACTTCCAGCCCACTCACCAACTTTCAGCTTCCTACCTTAAAATATAAGGCCTAAAAGCTGTTTACATGCAGACGGACGGACGGACATGGCTTAATCGATTCTCCTGTCGGTCCCATAGATATCTGTAAAAGGTCTTAGGGGTCTACATTGATTATTTCACTGCGTTACAAACTATACATCAAACTTAAGAAACCCTGGGTCGGGTATAAAGAGGCATTGACGGACTACTGCTATTTACTGAAACGTTTAAGGACTGCGCTTGGCTTAGCAAGATTCTGTCAAAGGAACACTGCAACAATTCCTTTCTTAGACGGTCAGATGGAGGATGAACAGAGTCGTAATCAGAGACCCTGGAACTCCTACTAACCTGCAATACCCAACAATATTTTTTCAATAATTTCCGAGGAAGAGATTTTCTGGGCTTGGGTTTTGAACAGCTTCTCGCCGTTTAAGTTTGCAGGGCCTGACGGAATATTGCCTATAATCCTACACAAGACAAAAACACAATACCTTGACTGGAGTCAGTCCTTAGAGTAGTTTTTCTGTTTATGCCAAAGGTAAACGAACGCGGTCTTGAATCCACGAAGGACTTCAAGCCGATAAGTCTTACTTTACTTACTTACTTAAGGTGGGGTTAGAGTCTGGGGTGGAAATGGGCCTCAAGCAACAAGATTCGCCAGTCAGCTCTGTATCTAGGCAGCCGTCTTCAGTTTCGCACTCGAAGTTGGCTGAGGTTCCCTTGCACTTGCGTGCGCCACCTGAGTCTCGGTGCTCCTCTACTGCGCCGTCCCTGCGGGGTGAATTCGAAAATTTTCCGGCCCGGGGCGTTGGTGTCCATCCGTTCTAGATGACCCTTCCAACGTAGACGTTGCGTTTTGACTTACAGTTCGATGTCATACCTCCTCCTCCACTCTCCGTCTATGCAGACGGGACCGTAAATCGTCCGAAGAATTTTCCTCTCGAAGCAGCCTAAAGTGTTTTCATCCGCCTTTGACAAGGTCCATGCTTCTGCACCGTAAATCAAGGTTGGGATGATGAGGGTCTTATACATGGACACTTTAGTTGCTCGAGAGATTGCTTTGCTCCTCAATTGCCTTCTTAGCCCAAAGAAACAGCGATTGGCAAAGGTTGTCCTTCGTTTGATTTCAGCGCTGGTGTAATTTCTGAATTGAAAGCGGAACCCAGGTAGACAAAATCTCTAACTACTTCAAAGTTATGGTTGTCGATGTTTTGTCCAAGACGTCGGTGTTGGGTGTCTTTTCCTGATGACAGTATATACTTGGTTTTGCGCTCGTTGACTGCTAGACCCATATTCGTCGCTTCCGTCCCAATACTTACAAAGGCTTCACTGACATCACGCTTTGTTCTTCCGATTATGTCAATGTCGTCAGCGTATGCGAGTAGTTGAACGGACTATTGAAAAATTGTACCTCTGGTGTTGGTGTTGGCTAAATCCTTTTTTGACATCAAAGGGGTCTGTGAGAGTTTTGCCGACCTTAACGGAACAGCGTGAATTTTCCTGCACAGACCGACGAGTTAGGCAGGGATGCCAAAACCAGACATTGCGCTGTATAGCTCGTCTCTATAGATTTTGTCATACGCGGACTTGAAATCGATGAGAAGGTGGTGTGTATCGATTTGGAATTCCTGGGTTTTCTCTAAGATCTGCCGCAGTGTGAATATTTGATCGGTGGTGCACTTTCCTGGCCTAAAGCCACACTGATATGTACCTATCAGATTGTTGACAATCGGCTTCAGGCGTTCACACAGTATAGCAGAAAAGATTTTGTATGCGATGTTAAGAAGACTGATGCCTCTATACTCATGCCTGGAAAAGATGCTGGCTGCATAGGACTTGGTAGAAGGTTTTGAGAGACTCGATTGGAGAAGGACCTGGCGGTCTCTTGCGATCGGAGTCGGCAGACGTTAAACTTCATCAATTAGCCTTATTAGTCCTACTTCCTTTGTTATTAAGACCCTTAAGTGTGTCCTAGATATCCACATACAAAAGTTTTCAAGAGGAATCATCGCTATCCAGATCGGAACATGCGCAACTTAGGCGCAGATCCACGGAAACGGCTCTTTACGAGATGGTGCGGACATTTTACATACACTACAAAGAATACACCTTAACCTCCTTCCTAGACATTGAGAGAACTTTCAACGATGTTCATACTGATGCTATTGTTGAATCTCTGATCGAGCTGGGTATCGAGCCTCTATGCTCGGAGCAAGAGTTATCCAGGTAAAACTATAGGTAACAGTCACTCAACAAAATTTGCAGATAGAGCGTGGTTTTATTTCTTCCCTACTATGGGTAATGGTTATGAACGAAATTCCCGTTTAACTAGACTGTGATTAGTGAAATTATGGATGCTGCTGTAGACGAGATAAACACCTGGGTTGGAAGATGTGGCCTCGGTAGTAACCCCAGCAAATGCTTGGCTCTTCAGTTATCTAAGAGCGCTACATATCTGGGTATCATCCTATTATTATTTAAGTTGGGTTTTGCACTGTGACCTGTTGGTCTATTGTCCCCCTACTAAGCCTTGGAGAGGTATATGTCCTCAAAATAGCTCCCCTCACACTATCATTCGATATTAAATTGTATCGAGGGCATGTGCTCATGTTACCACTGGACCAGTTCCATCATCAATTTTTGACCCATCTGTAACCATTTGATAGTGCTAGGGTGAATTCCAATAGCACTTCCATTTCTGCTTCGGTGGGATATTTTCGCATAGCCCCAGTTATGCAGAGTCATGCCTGTCTTTGCACTCTTTGGAGTGAATTCCTAATTGTGCTAAGACTGGTTCGTTTTGCCCATTCTACTTCACCAAAAGTAATCATTGGTTTCACTATGGCTGTTTACATCCATCTAATGATATTCGGGCTGCTTTTAAAAGACTTACCCGCAAGGCTCCTGTATATCATAAGGGCATGAATAGCCTTTTTAAACATCTCTTCTGTAAGAAGTATCTGGAAGACTGAGAATGTATCTGGAAGACCAGATGAGTTTGCTGTCTAAGACTAACCTTAGATACTTAACCTCTTTAACTGGTATCAGTGCCGTGCCCGATAATCTTATGGGTTTCATTGAATATTCCTATCCTGGTGAATGGTACTATAGTTGTCTTGGACGGGTTGAGACTGAGCCCAGCTGTGTTGCACTATTCTTGGACTGCCTTGAGTTCTCTTTAAATAAATTCATTTAGCGTTCCTTTAAACTTTCCCCTGACAATCCATACTATGTCATCGGCATATATGCCTGACAGTTGATGCCTAGGCTAGTTAACGAAAGTGAGTTTCTATCAGCAGCTGTGCTTTTTGTTCCTCATTCTCGGGATGTAGGCGCTCCACCTGATTTCCCAAGAGCCTTGTGAAGCCTTGCCGCATAGGGGGTGCTTGTTAATGTCTCACAAAAATTTATGAAACTACTTCTTTTAGCTTCCTTAATTTCTTTATTGTATTTGGTAAGTGCCTCTTTGTAGCTCTGTCAGTCTCCATTCCGCTTTGCTGGGTATCATCCTAGACAGTTAGCTTAACTGAAATTTAAACCTAGAAGAAATAGTTTGAAAAGCATATACAGCCCTATATACGTGCGACCGAATTTGCGGAAAAAATTGTGTCCTTTCCCAAGAATAAGAAATTGACTCTACACAGCTATAGTAAGAACCATACTCAGGTAGGGATGCCGGTGGTCTCACAACAACTAAACAAAAAAATCTCAAGGCCCTAACCAAGGTCCAAAGAATGGCTTGTCTCGTCACTACAGGTGCTCTGAGATCCACTCCTACCATGGGTTTAGAGACAACCCTAAACTTAACGCCTGTAGATCTCTTTAATACAGAAAGCGCTGTCAAAAGCGCAAAGGGACAGACTTCAAGCGACAGGCAATCGGAGTACAACATCCACAGGACACAGCTCAATCATGCACACACAGGGTTACTGTGCAGGTATAGCAGACCAAATAACACCTTGTCTTGACTTTAATCAAGAGAACACCGTTCAAATTCCTAGCAGAGAAGACTGAAGGCTGGATAGCGTTGTAATTCAGTCCGATACAGCATTATACATAGACGGCTTCAAGCGAGGGTTCTGGAGCAGGTGTATGCTCTGAGAAACTCGGTATTTTAACAAGCAGAAGACTGCTAAACTCTTGCTTTTCCTGCAGAAAAGCCAAGGCTTCGCAGGTACTTATAAAAATTGTTAAGACTTTTCATGAATAAACACCTTAAAAAAAAAAAAAAAAAAGTATCTTCCAATCATGGAAATTCTAGCAATACTTATAGCCGCCAAAAAGGCCAGAGTATTACAACCATCACAGGAGGATATTTCCATTTCAGTTGATAGCCAAGCAGCAATTAAGACCCTGGCAAGTCCAACAGTAAAATCGCGTGTAGTAGGACTCTGTCGCTCAGATAACTTAGGACCCTAAGCAGGCAGAATAATGTCCGCATTGTTTGGGTACCGGGCCATATAGTGACTTCATTGGAAATGAAAAGGCTGACGATGGCTCACATCTATATATCACTACAGCCGACAAAAAGACTCAGCCTCCGCTCTGTTTTGAGACAGGCAAAATGTCTCCAACTATTCAAAATATAATCCAGAATCGGTGGGAATATCTGCAGAGTTGCGGCCATATAGGCGTTATGGCCATCCATAAACAGAAGCAAGTCAAAAAAGCTTATAGCACTAAAAAGGCCATAACTGGCCATAGCCACCAGAGTTACAACAGTTGGGAAAACACTCAGCAAAATTAAGACTCATTAACGCCAACTGCATTTGGAGGGGCTGTCATGATCCCGAAGCGAAAGAAGGGCTTATCTCCCAATGTCCAGTTGGCAGCAGGCAACGTTTTAAACTTCAAGGCCAATTCTTCTTTGAGGAACTGTACGAGCTTGCAAGAATACCGGTGGCGAATATCGCGAAGCTTAGCAGGGACCTCGGCTAGCCCAAGTTACTCTTCGAATCTCAAGATACTTCAACAAACTAGTTTAAGTTGAGTTGGGTGGCTGTCTCCGCTAGGCAGAGACACACTTAGACCAAAGAAGGTTCCGGAGGGGCGTGGGACTGATGTACATTAGGAGAAGTAACTTGAGGTCGAGGAATAATTTAGGTGTAAGCGCTAGTCAACAAGGAGGTGGGAGGTCAATGAAGAGTGGTTTCTTTACGAGGAAGTGGGTGCCTTTTGCTTTTCCACGAAGAATAATCCTCGAGGATGGGAAGGTGCAGGGATAACCGAATTTGTGGTGAACCTTTGCCGGGGGGAGTAGACAAGAATCTGATGGGTAACAGTCTTCGGTGTAAGCCCTCACGTTAGAAGGGGTAGCCTATGCAGTATGAGCCCGTACCAGTGGGATTATGTGTTGGTGATCCCGTAGGTGTGGTCATAGAGTTTCCATGTGGTCGAAGGATGGGTTTTGTGATTCACAATTACTCGTTTAGCCAGTTTGATCCGGAGATAAAGCTTATTATCCTCTTTATTTTTTAAGAGAGGATAATGATCTCTTTCCTCTTTTCCTCTTTATACTTTGAGATTCAGACATTTGGCAAGAAAATTGGTTCTTCAAAGCTTGGATTTTGTCGTGTTGTGGAGTTGTGGCCATTCACAATTGCTAAACTCAAAACAGGAGTAATAGAGGCCAACCTTTTGGCTTATTTCGGTTGGATGAAACTGCATAACTCATTATACCTGGACATATTCGATCAGCTGCTTTATTCGGGCTTTTAGCATTTAGCGATGTAAATTCATACTGGGGCATTGTTGGGAAAATTAGAAACGCTTCTAGAAAATCTATTACATAAAGGAATTCAACAGCAGGACAGCACCGTATTATAACAACAGGCCACAGGTTAACCAACAGTCGAAAGTCCTCCACGGCTTGCAGGCGAAAAGCTAACGGCAGCTTAGGAATAGTGTGCAGTTTGGTAAAAAAGGTAATTTGCCGGCTATATAGCAGTTCTTGGGCAAGGCCACTACACATGTTGGGAAAAACAACTCTGTAATGGACTTCTAAATACCCGACCCTCTTTACCCTGTAACACCAACTTTAAAAGTTTTTTGTCCTGATTTCATGTACTGTATATGTCATTTATTTACAGTACTTGAAACCGTCGGTCAAATATTCACACTGCGGCAGATCTTGGAGAAAACCCAGGAATTCCAAATCGATACACACCACCTTCTCATCGATTTCAAGTCGGCGTATGACAACATCTATAGAGACGAGCTATACAGCGCAATGTCTTGTTTTGGCATCCCTGCCTAACTCGTCGGTCTGTGCAGGAAAATTCAGGCTGTTCCGTTAAGGTCGGCAAAACTCTCACCGACCCCTTTGATGTCAAAAAAATATTTAGACAAGGCGACGCGCTGTCATGCGACTTCTTTAACATCATACTTGAGAGAATTGTGCAGAACTTCCACGCCAACACCAGAGGTACAATTTTTCAATAGTCCGTTCAACTACTCACATACGAAGACGACATTGAAATAATCGGTAGAACAAAGCGTGATGTCAGTGAAGCCTTCGTGAGTATTGGGACAGAAGCGGCGAACATGGGTTTAGCAGTCAACGAGAGCAAAACCAAGTATATGCTGTCATCAAGAAAAGACACCCATACAATTACACCAGCGCTGAAATCAAACGAAGGATAACTCTTGCCAATCGCTGTTTCTTGTGGCTAAGAAGGCAATTGAGTAGCAGAGCCCTCTCTCGAGCAACTAAAGTGTCCATGTATAAGACCCTCATTATCCCAATCCTGCTTTACGGTTCAGAAGCATGGACCCTGTCAAAGGCGGATGAAAACACTTGAGGCTGCTTCGAGAGGAACATTCTTCGGACGATTTACGGTCCCGTCTGCATAGACGGAAAGTGGAGGAGGAGATATAACACCGAACTGTACGGGCTGTACATCGATACCGACCTAGCCAAAAGAGCCAAAACACAATGTCTACGTTGGCTGGGCCATCTAGAGCGAATGGACACCAACGCCCCGGTCCGGAAAATCTTCAAATCCACACCGCAGGGACGGCGCGGTAGAGGAGCACCGAGACTCAGGTGGCGCACGCAAGTGGAAGGGGACCTCAGCCAACTTCGCGTGCGAAACTGGAGACCGCTAGCTAGAGACAGAGCTGACTGGCGAAGCTTGTTGGCCGAGGCCCAGGTTCACCCCGGACTGCAGCGCCACCTTAAGTAAGTAAGTAAGTATATGTCAGTTATTTCTATTGGCCACGCCCCAAAAAATAGAGGTGGGATGAAAATTGAAAATAATTAATTTCGATTTCGTTAGAATATTGAGAACATGCGTTAAAAGCGAATATTAATGCTTAAAAAACAGTTTTTGCCTAAAAATGCCTCCCAAAAATGTTACCTCAATGTCATGTAGGTAACAAACTTAGCAAATGGTTAACTCTTTAATATTTGTTATAAAATTTTTTTTTCGATTTAAAACGAGTTTCCCAAGAAATCTGGTTTTTCAAGATTAAACATTCTAAAAGTAGACATGGTCGATGGTTTGAGCGGTTTCTAGCCACTATTACTCTGCACCAAAATTTTAGTTCCTATGCCTTATATAACTTGGCCAAAAGGCTTTTTCAAATAAAATGTAATTTTGGGTTTGTCTCAAATCCAATTCAATTATGGGAGTGGCTGAGGGCCAGATCAGCCAAATCGATATCAAATCCGACATGTTAAGATCATTTACTTCACCATTGACCTGGACAAAACTCATTAGATTACCAAATTCCTATGGCACTGGAAGATGTTCAAAAAAGTGCAGTCACAACCCCCAACACATGGATGCAGTTTGGCAAGTTTAAGATTTTGCGTCTTGCAAATTGATGACATTTTTATAGCTTCAAAATCAGAAGAGGAAGACCGAGAACGAGAGCGTCAAGTTATGCATCGGTTGACAGAGCAAAATTTGACGATTAACCATCAAAAATGCGTTATTGGCAAAAAAGAGGTGACACACAACATAGTGATCTTCATAAGTAGTTTTAACGAAAGCGCAACTTGAAAGTTTCAAATGAACCTTAAATTAACTACTTAAGGAACTTAGTTTTTTTTTAAGCCATAAATTCAGTTCATCTTAGCTTGATTTATGCACTAATTTTTGTTTTAAAAGCTGGGGCGACTTTCATGCGAAGGAAAAGATTTAGTCGTTAAAGGTCTGAAACGGTGTGAAATGTAGCGGCTACTTTAAAAAGTGAGTTTTTCCTTTTTTTGCTTTGTCTTTCTATAGAAACCACCTTTTGAAAAAGTAGCACAAAGGTGTCCTCAGAATAAGATCCCTGGTTTCCTGTCAAAGATCCTAGCTTTAGGCCAGCTTTTTAGGTTGGCCAGATATTAGGTTTATCTGAAAATTTAAGGTTTTTTTTCAATTCTGCATCCAAATGAGGGGGTAACTCAAAATCTTCTATATGAACAAAATGCAATTTTTTATATATTCATCAAAAATATCGAATAAAATGCATTTGAAAAGTTACCTTCAAAATCGATGCCACGGTTTTTTTTTGCTTTTGAAGATCTCACAAGCAGAAGGCAATGACGATAAATGTCAAATCTCTGCCTTTTAAGAGGTCTTACAGTTTTGATACCGATTTTTGCCGTGTTTGTAAGCGGATTTTAAAAATCTAAACACCTGTAAGTATACCTACTGCTTCGGATAACAAAGAGCTTATGCACAAAATTAAAGGCCTAAAACAATGCATTCAGAAACCGGTCTCCAACATATGCCTTTAAGGTCTTGGGGGTCTAAAATTGCTATATGACCGTGTTACAAACTAATGGGCCAAACTTAATATACTCCCATGGGATGGAGTAAATGCTGGAGTAAGTGTTTTAATATATTAAAAAGTTTTTGAAAAATAATAAGCTGAAAATGGATGACCGTTTTTAAAGTGTTTGAGGCCATAGCTTTTAAACTCTTAGAGTTCAAAGCCGATATTGAAGCAACTCAAAGTTAACCAAGTGCTTGTGTCATATTTTTCTGATAAAGTTTTAGGCCCGATGTACACTTGCGCAACGAATACTTGTGAGTTTTGACGCTCGTTAAAATTTGCAATGCATAGTGACGCTGCAGTCTCGTGGAGAATTGCGAGACCGTCAAGTATGAAGTGATACACGGAGCTCTGCGTAGAATTATTGCCTAATTTGCATATAAAATGTTGTTTAGTATATTTGCGAATTTTCGAGCGCATCTCGATAACTCATTTGTTTCGCTTATAAAATAATTTAAGAATATTTCGAGTGAAATTTTAAGAAGATCTGCATAAGACCTGTATATACGAGTTCAAAAAATGTCAAACGGGTTTTTTGTTGTAAAATTTTTTATATATTTTGCTTTCAACTCTAGCGGTTTGTGCTTATGTATAAAATTTAGTTGTAAGGGGACAGGCGGTTTTTCTAGCTTTTTCTGCACCTTTTGTTGAGTACCGTTATATTTTTTTATTCTCATATACTTTGCTCTAGTAACGGTTACTTTTTTCTTATACTCACAGCATAGGTTTTTTTAGCTATCGGTTATTAAAGCGAGTTTTTTAATTTGTTGTTTTAAACCGTTTCAGAAAATTTTATATTGGAAACGCCATTTTTAAAGGATCTTAAAAGTTTTAGAATTTCCTTCAAACGTTTTATATACAAACCAAATTTTTTTTATAATCGGTACCACCGTTAAGATTCCAGAACATTTTGAAAAATAATTTTTGAAATGTTTTTGAAGTTTTCAAGCTTAATCTCAGAGTCTGCTATACAATCCAAAGTTTTTATAGTTTTCCAGAAAATAACAAACAATTTTTGATGTGTGTGATTTTTTCCAAATCATTTGACCGATGCTATATCGGAGATAGTGGTGGGGACATGATTTTTTTTCGAAAATACGCCAAAAGTACAGTTCTAAAACCGTAAACCAAAATTTGATTTTAGCCTTTGCTTCATCTTTGGCTGCTTTATATGTTAGCCCAATATCGGCTTTTTAAATATAAACAAGTCATAAAAAAGTTATGAACACGTTGGAAATGGATATCTATTTTCCAATCCTTATTTCTCAAAAACTACCATTTTTCCAATATCTTTTTAGTACATGTATATTACCACATTTTATTCCTTCTGCCTGTAAAACTTTTTAAGATAAGGCCAAAACACGTTTTGCCTTTTTTACCATCAATATTCAAACTGTAATTAAACCGTTATGCATGTATATAAAAAATTGCCCTTTGTATGCGTTCAAATTTTTTTACGGACTTTATACGGGTACCGAATTTCATCCTTCTACGACTTACCGTTCAAAAGTTACAGGTGCGGACGGACGGACAACGGGGCGATACCATAAGAGGTCCTTTTTCCATTTTTGGACGCGCTAAAAACAGGCCTACAGTTTTCTGAAACCGTTTAAATTTGATTTTAGCCTGTGCTTAGCCTTTGGTTGCTTTATATGTTAGCCCTATATCGGCGTTTTAATAAAAAGATGAAAAAGTTATGACGTTAAACACGTTGAATGGGTATCTTCCATGGTATTTTCCATTCCTTATTTCTTAAAATCTTTTCAATATTTTGCAAAAATTCAGATTTTATTTTGAAAATTCAAGACCTTTTTAGAACATATTGCAGTTTTTTCTTTCTGGCTGTTGGCTGTAAATCCTTTTAAGGTAAGGCCAAAATACGTTTGAATTTTTTACCATCAATATTTAAACTGTAATCAAACCGTTATGCGTGTAGATAAGAAATTGGCCTTACATGCGTTCTCATTTTTTTCATGAACTTTATAAGTGTATACTAAATTTCATCTTTCCACGACTTACCGTTCAAAAGTCATAGGCGCGGACGAACTGACGGACGGACAACGGAGTAATAAAAAATCAAACTTGTCAGAAATTATCCAAGAAAAATTAAAGCAAATTTTAAAGTTTCAAAAATTTCTGAGATTTAACCCAAAAACAAAAAAAAAACATTTTCAAAAACGTTTTTATTAAATCTTCTAGCATCTGAACGGTAACAGTGATCTTGTTCAGAATTGGTTAAAGTATCAGAGTCTAATCATAGCTATCATCAGATAGCATCATTGGAACAAATCAGTGGAACAATGTCTTCGGTTTTCTGACAACTCATTCATAGCAATCATTGAAAATTTCTGTTAGTGCCAACAAACAGCTACGGGCGTTTGAGGTTTGAGGTTGGAGTTGATCAGTGAAAGGAAAACTGGCAGTTGAGAATAGAAAGAGAATGGAATGCTTTTTAGTGGAGTGATTTTGTCGCAAAAACACGAATCAAAATCAGCTGTTCCTTAAAATCGATTTCTGTCAGTGAAATAGTAAAAGCGAGTTTACATAAAAGTTTTAACGCAATTTATGTATTTTTGTTACGGAGATTCTCTGCGGAAATTCTGCAACTCATAAGCTTCATTTTGATACCAAGAACTGCCAACATTGTTTGCTCAAACGTCTAAAAACATGAAAACAAATTTTTCAATGATACAATCCGATGATAGCAATGATTAGACCCTAAGGTATTATACTAAATATTAAATTTTTAAATTGTCGTTTCAAACCTAGGTAGGCATAGGCAAGTGACTTTTAGGTGCACTTAGACCAAAATAGGCCCATTGTCCTGCCACCTGGGTATAAACTGTGACAGCCAGTCTTTAGTGATAGTTGCTTTTCTAGCGGTGTCTCACTGAGATCACCAGATATTCGTAGAAGTAGGAGCTTATTATGGATTCCTTGGACGATGCGAGTTCCGGGGAAAATATATGCCCAATGGCTTTTTATACCCATTGGGCATAAATGGGGTACATTAAGTTTGTAACATAGTTTGTAACTTGTGGTGAAATAATCATGTTAGACCCCCAAGACCTTTTGGGCTTATGATCGCGACCGAATTCTCAATCGAATAAGCCATGCGTCCGTACGTCCTGTCAATGTAAAGTACTACTTATAAGCTTGAAGTAGCCTTCAACGATGCAGTTCGATGCATTCACGGGCTTCAAAGATATGATAGAAGAACTATATTTAAGCAAACAGCTTCCAAATTCCAACTTCATCAACACCTTAATGCCAGAAACTGTGTCTTTCTTCACAAAGTTGTTTCATCCAAATATCTTTTCTCCTGCCGGCTACTTTTTATTCACGCAGTCAAGCTTTGGAATGCACTGCCCCTCATTGGACGGAGCACAGTCTTCAGGTCCACAATTCTCAAGCTTCTTCTTTACCGTTTTCTTTCCTTCCTGTTTTAACTATTAGTTGGTTTTTTCTTTGTCTTTCTAGATTTTAAGTCCAAGGCTTAGGTAACATGTTAAGAAAGTTCCGAATTGCTTTTAGTACTATATAAGACAATGCCCTTATGTACAACCATTATGATAAATAAATTAATTGAAATAAATGAATGAAATGAATTGCATCTATTTTTCAGCTTATTAATTTTCGACCAATGTAATGCAAGTAATTGTTAGGTATGCTATGCTCTGGCCATGTCTCCCAGATGAGCTAAAGCTAACTAAATCTTCGCGAGCGGATTTGAAATGTCGGCAGCTATGCTGCCAGATCCAGCTGCTTTGTTGCACTCAAGCTTGGACACCGTTTCCTTCACTTCCTCCAGGTTGGTTGAGGGATATTGCTCGTATTTTTCGTCGGCTACTTCTTCGTCTTAATATAAATAATGATTCTGAATATTTAATAGTCCTAGAGTACAAAGGGTAGGTACAGTCTGCAAAAATGTTTTTTTCCAAATCCTCAGCACCAAGTGCGAGTCCATACGATTCTTCCATAACTTAGCCCCTTGGCAGGTCACTTTGACCCTTAAGTAGAACTTTCGATCCTCACGCTTATTGTTGTAGCACCTCATTCCTTCTGTTCGCAGAACTCGGATCAGATCTGCTTGAAGAATTTGACATTTTCATTTGGCGTCGCGTCGGTTGGGATATCCACGGCTACAACGAGTTAATGATCCGAGTCAACGTTAGCCCCTCAAAAGGTTCGGACGTCCATGATACTCGATGATCATAAATGTTGAGATGCGAAACTTAGTTCATAGTTCCCGAATCTCTAGAGCAACCAAGTGTAGCTTCGCACTAAAATTGATCAGCCTCAACCCGTTATTGGAGGTCGCGTTGTGCAGGTTGTGCTCTCCGCAGGGGCGGATTAAGGTAAAACTTTTTTCGCCGCCCCTATATACCACCACCAATAAAGAAAACTCATTGTCAGTAAAAATATATGTAAGTTATAAAAGCATAATGGCCGCAATAACGTCTTTTTAATCATGTCCTACCTCCGTAAAATAAGTTAAACTTAGCATTTATGTATTTGTAAAAGCAGAAGTAAGATGGCAGGAAAACTTGTTTATTTAACTGTTAACTATCTTGCGGCGTGCTTAAATGGGAACAAGATCAGATATTTTGCCATCAAAACTCATGCCCAGCACAAGGCTCGCTTCAATAGAAAAAAAGCGAAGTCGTTCAATTTGACACTCGTCATTGTTCCGCTGAACAATTTGTGGCAAAAAGGCAAAGGTTAATGCTAAAAGCGATTTCTACGTTAGGAAAAATGGTTTGCCTGTAAAATGTTTAACATAGGTACCTACCTACTAAGCGGAATAAATATTTCCAGGGATGATAAAAATGCTTCTGATTGATAACAGTTAGTAGGTACCTGCCATTTTTATATGCTAACAACATACAATTAGGATTATTTTTTTTTCGTCCTTTAAATAGTCCGCAGCATTCCAGAGATGCTGTCAGGAGTATGCACTCCTGGTGGGGTCACCTTTGGTTGTAAGGGTGGCCACCTAAGATGAAGGATGAACCTGAAGGTCTAAATAAAACCATACATCGTGTGCGGCTCGCAGGTTACCGTTTGATCCTATAGGAGCGGTTGAATTTTAAACGATATAAATCCAGAAGCATCTGTCTCGGGATGAGCGTTAGTTGTCGAGCTTGGGATCGGTCGAATAAAGCTCGTAGCTAGGTATAAAATGCACCCGCTTTGGCGGCTTGTAGTAGCAACTGGTGCCGAGTAAATAAGATACTTCGATCTTAAGAAGCGATCAGAGAGAAGAAGGAAGCTAACATTGTGTGGAATCAATGTAGAAACTAAAATTCCCGAGCATGGATCGTGCTCATGCCAATCACACGAAGGCTAAACATTTTTTTAGGTGCAGTATGCACTAGATGAAACGTCATAATAACACTGCAAGGAGGTGCCCTAGATCCACTGAATCCTGGTAATAGACGTGTTAGAGGCCCTGGATAACTCCTCAACTCAATCCTCAGCGAACGACTAGATTCAACATTTCGTATTGTTGGAAAAGGGGTTGCGGGTTGAGGACTCGGAATAGATCTTTTTAAGGTGAAAGTCTGTAGATTAACAAGAAAAGGGCAATTCCAACCTTCAGGACACCAAACCAAGAATGGGGACTGCACATGCCTGCATACGCATACAGTGCTTGCGCATGCAAACTGCCAGTGTGTGGTGTGAACTGTGTGTTTGTGCAAGCGGCATGAGCAATATCGAAAAATTTTGATATTTTCTTGTTTGTGCATGCAAGCATGTGTGGTGTGTGCGCTACATTTACCAAGTCAGGGGATGATTTTGAAAGAAGCGGGCGTCTGGAGACAAGATAAGATTGAAATTTTTGTCACACGACTGAATTATTGTACAGCTTGCATGCGTAGTGTATGGGGAAAGAGTGTTTGCGCATTTTTGTGCTTGTGCCCTGTGTAGTGTATGGGCCCTATTACCGATATCCAAATTGGTTAGATACCTGTGCGTCATATAAGAAGATCATGTCAAGCGGGTATACGTGGCTTTATATGCCTGCTGCAGAACGTTCGACAGCACGTGGGGACTGCACGCAAACATAGTACGCCGGATGTACCTAATACCTATATAGCGGTTGTAGGGCCCATCCTTCCTTACGGCGTGGCTCGAATGTATCTATTGTGGAAAGCTGCAGAAAGAAAGTGAAATCTCTTTAATCTCACCAAGGTCCAAAAGGTGGCCTACAGCCAATAACAGGGTCCCTTAGGACCACACCCATCGAGGCGTAAGAGGTACTACTCGACTTTACAGTCTTGGGCATGAATTGGAGTTGAAGGCAGCTAAGACAGTTGTCCGTCTAAGCTCCAAGGGAATTTGGACTGGGGTGCTCTAGACCTTATGGACATGCATTTATGGAAACCTAATGTGTTACCTTACCTTTATAGATACCCCAGCCCATCTTCGGACTTCCTTTATTATTTACTTGAGGCCATAGCTTTTGAACACCTTAGTGCACAAGGCCAATATTGAACGGACGTATAAGGCAACTAAAAAAAAAACGAAGTGCCTAAGTCATATTATTTAGAAAAAGTTTTAATATCGCCGTTTTGACGCTTTTTCAAAATTTGAAATAAATAACGAACAAAGTTCACATTTTGAAATTAAAAACAAACTAAAGCAGTTTTGAAATAGTAAATGGTTTCCTAGATGTGCTAGAAAACACTTTAGCTGATTGGTTAAAATGATGCTGCTAGCAAATATGTTTATCTATCGTAGCATCTGGGCCACTTATTTAACATCAACCAAATTTGACGCAGGCACAACCACATGAACGTTAACCAACACAAGAGCTTTGAAAAAAAAAATTAAGCTTATGAACTGTTCATTTAAAAAAATTAAGAATCATTTGCATCATTTTAGTCAGTCAACTATAGTGTTTTCAAACACATCTCGGAATCCATTTACTATTTCGAAACTGATGGGGTTTTTATTTTGAATCTTGTCTACTCCCGTTATTAATGTAAATTTTTAGCGGTCCGTCCAAAAATGGATAAAGGACCTCTTACCGTATCTCTACGTAGTCCGTCCGTCCAATCGCTTTATAACTTCTGAACGGTAAGTCGTAGATAGACACAATTTGGTGTGCGTATAAACTTAAACAAATCCGAAGAGGGCAATTTTTTCTAAGCACAAATAACGGTTTAATTACAGTTTGAAATTTCATGTGAAAATTGATTTTGAGTGTTTTTTTCAAGAAGTTTAGAAGGCAAGAACTAGACAGTTCGAGTACTGCAGTTTTGGCGCATTTTCGAAAAAAATCGCAAAAATGCATGAAAAAACGTGTGTGTGCGTCCCCCCCCCCCCTTATCTCCGGTGCTGTTTGGTGGAATTCTATGAAAAAAATCACACGTATCAGAAATAATTCAAAATTTTAAGGAAAATCATAGCGGATTTTAGAATTTCAAAATCCCCGAGATTTAACTGGAAAACATAAAATCATTTTCAAAAACAATTTTTTTAAGTCTTCTAGTTGCTTAACGGTATAAGAAATCTTTTTCAGATTCGGTCAAAGTACAAAGCTTAAAGAAAAAAAAGAAGGAAGGCAGCGTTCATTTTTTTTTTAAATTGCCGTTTTTAACCTAAGTTTTTAGAAGCCTATTTAAAAAACGTAATAAAAAAGGAGCTTGTTTTACTGTTTGCGCATAAACCGGTGGTCATAGAATTAAAAAAAAAACATCCATGGCAAGTGCTTGTGGTTGTGCTATTGGAAAAAAGTCTAGCGGGAACTGGAAAAAACTTCAAAATATTTGATTTATTGATTTGAAATTTAAAAAATTATAAAAAAGGTCAAAAGAACGCATGTCTCCCCCTCTATCTCCCAAACGGTATAAAGTATATTTTTTCAATTAACGCCGGGCATAGTCCATCTTCTTTAATTTTCTACTAAACTATATAACTTCGAACATTCAAAAACTTCGAAGATTTAACTGAAAAACGTGAAAACGTATTCGAAAACTATTTTTTAAAGATTTCGAGATCCTCAACGGTTATGACGACCTTGTTTAAATTTGGCTGAAGCATGTTATGTTTAAAAGGCAAGTGAACTGCATCAAAAACGTTTCAAAATTTCCGTTTTCGACCCTAAGTTCTTAGTCCCATTCAAACAAGCGAAATAAAAAAGAGCATATTTTACCGTTTTCTCAGAAATCCATGTCCACAGAATTTGAGAAAAGTGGCAAATGCTAGCACAGGTGGTTGTAAAATTGATCAAAAAGTCTAACGGTAATTAAAAATAATCGAAATTGCTGTTTTATGCGTTTTAAATAATTATAAAAATCCTAAAAAAGGCCAAGAAAGAGTATATCCTTCCCTCTATTTTGGAAACGGTAAAGCTTTTTGGGTTTCGTTACTCTGAAAATAGGATGACATATTTTTAGAGTAACGAAACCCGATATAAAATCACCCAATATAATATATAGATTATTATGTTGGGTGATGATTATAAAAAATCAGTAGAATCAGTAGACAATACAAAAACAGTAGACAGCACTCCAAAAAAAGTATATTACAGACTGTAAAATATATCTAGAAATAATTATAATAAATAAATAGAATGTTACACAAACTGCGCAATATAGATGACTATAAATTTGAACAAAAGCTGACGGACCGCTCCGCGTATGTCTTCATACTTGACGGTCTTTTTTTTATTAACCTATTATCTGTTTTACCATTTTCGAAATTTCAAATCCATAAAACAGAAATTTCGAAAAAAAAACTTTAACTACCGTTAGACTTTTTTTCAATATAACAACCATCTGCGCTCGCGTTGGCTACTTTACTTAAATTTTGTGAACATGGATTTCTGAGAAAACGGTCAAACATTAAAGAGTTTACTTAATCTACTAAATTTACGCAGCTCATACATATATGTATAAACGAGCGCAACAGCTCGAGGTGAACCAGGGCCAACTTCTCAACAATGTATGCTGGTGTGTTAATTTCTTTACATACAAGGGGACCTACAATTTTTTTAAAATGCTGAATCCAAACGGCATTTTAAGAAGTTTTTCATGGCAAATGATACTCTCGGAGGGCTTGACAGACCCTTGCGGGACCGTGAAAAAGAACAAGTCTTTTTTTTCAGGTGACGGTGGCAGGATTCGAACTCAGACCTCCGGCGTAGTAAGCACACACACTAACCACTACGCCATGGCACCCCACTGAGAATTCAATTACGAGGTGGGAAATTTTCGTAGTTTACTTAGTTTACCAGGCTTTTACGCGTTTAAGTGAATGTACTTAAAAAAATTGGGTTGGAAACGGCAATTTCGAAACGTTTTTAATAGAGTTAGCTTGCCTTGTAAACGTTACATACTTTAACCATATTCAAGCAATATCATCATACCCGTTGAGATAATAGAAACTCTTGAAAAATCGTTTTCGAAAATGTTTTAAGGTTAAAATTTTAGAACATTTTAACCTTAAAGCATTTAAGGTTTAAATTTTAGAAATTTAAAACTTTAGAATTTCAGAAGAAGACGACTTTGACTATCATTTATTTCAAAATTATACTTTATACCGTTTGCGAGATAGAAGAAGGGGGGGGGGGGGCATACGTTCTTCCGACGTTTTAAAGCATTTTTTAAATTTCAAATTCATAAAACAACTATTTTTTATTTTTTTTTAATTGCTTTAATAATATTGGAGAAAGGTCTAACACCTTTCTCCAATAGCACACCCTCCTAAGCTAGCATTGGCTGTTTCTTTTTTTTAAATTCTATAGAAGGATTTTCTATAGGCAAATATGAATTTTTTTAACGCAGCTAGTTTAATATTTGTACGCTTTGCCCCCGTGCGAAATCTGAACAAGATCGCTAATACCATTAAGAAGCTAGAAGATTAAAAAAAAACTATTTTTGAAAATGCTTTTTCGTTTCTGAGTTAAATCTCAGAAGTTTTTGAAACTTCAATATTCGCTATAATTTTCCTTAAAATTTTGGATCTTATCTGATACGTGAGATTTTATTCATATGATTTCTCCAAATAGCATCGGGGTAAACACGTTTCTTTGTGAATTTTTGCGATTTTTTTCAAAAATGCGTCAAAACGGTAGTATTCAAACTCCGTGTTCAATATCACTTTTTGCACTGAGCGATTCAAAAGTTATGGCCTCAAACACTTTGACAAACGTCATCCATTTGCAACTCTTCATTTCTCAATAACTTTTCAAAATTTTCAAAAAAATTTTTTTTCATGAAAGTTCAATATTTACTTAACTTAAATTTCTATTTTTTAGTCCTTGCGTGCTAAACTTCCCCAAATAAGTAGGTACCTTAAAACTTTTAGTCCATTTTCGTATAAAATTTCAAACTGTAATGAACCGTTATTGCGTTCCGTTAGTAAACCATATTGCGATCGACGGAAGGCACTCCTCCAGTATCATGGATGTCCGAACTTTCCGAGGGGCCAACATTGACTCGGATCACTACCTTGTTGTAGCCAAGGTACGGCTGCGAATATCCCGACCAGCGCCAAGTAATGGAAATACTGTGAGGAAGTTTGACGTCGGCCGACTACAATCGCAAGAGATCGCCAGGTCCTTCTCCAACCGAGTCTCTCAAAACCTTCTACGAAGTCCTATGCAGCCAGCATCAAGTATTGATAGCCAGTGGCAACATTGCCAAAATGCCATCAGAGACGCCGCCTCTGAAGTGCTGGGTTTCACACGGCCACCACAACGAAACCCCTGGTATGACGATGAATGCCGGCAAGCACATGCAGCTAAACAGGAAGCATACAAAGCGGTGCTGCACAGAAGGACTAGAGCTGCTCGCGAGCTCTACGAGAAGAGGAGGAGAGAGGAACACCGGCTTCTCCGAAGGAAAAAGAGAGAGCACGAGAAGCGCGCGGTTGAAGAGATAGATAGATGCTTTTAAATCCGCGAATCAAACTCTTTAAATCCGCTGGCGATGAGCTGGTTAGGAGCATGCACCAGCTCATCTGCAAGATATGGTCGGAAGAAAGCATGCCCGACGAATGGAACCTCAGCATTGTTTGCCCGATCCTGAAGAAAGGAGACCCTCTGAGTTGTGCCAACTACAGAGGCATAAGTCTTCTTAAGATCGCATACAAGATCTTTTCTGCTGTACTGTGTGAACGCCTGAAGCCGTTTGTCAACAATCTGATAGGCACATATCAGTGTGGCTTTAGGCCAGGAAAGTCCACCATCGATCAAATATTCACACTGCGGCAGATATTGGAGAAAACCCAGGAATTCCAAATCGATACACACCACCTCTTCATCGATTTCAAGGCCGCGTATGACAGCACCCATAGAGACGAGCTATACAGCGCAATGTCTAGTTTTGGCATCCCTGCCAAACTCGTCAGTCTGTGCAGGATGACGATGGAAAACTCACGCAAAAGAGTCAAAACACAAAGTCTACGATGGCTGGGTCATCTAGAGCGGATGGACACCAACGCCCCGGCCCGGAAAATCTTCGAGTCCACACCGCAGGGACGGCGCGGTAGAGGAGCACCTCATATACATCCTGCTATTTATTTTTTTTCGCAAGCCTATACCATGTCTCCAACGGACACTAATCCGAGATTAACATAAACACTAGACTTATCTCCCTTAAAATCTCGAGTTAAACTTTAAAAATTAAATCTTCTCGGCAACTGATTAAAAACGAGTCCCATCATAAATATCACTCACCTTATTCACAAACCATTTTTATGCCACATTCAAGCCTTTTTGCGCAGCTTTTAGGCCCAAACATAATAGACTTGAGCGGGATTAATCTAATGTCGAAATACAACGAAAATCCCACTTAAGTCCTGTCGAAAGATTGTGTTGCCCATACTAGACTTAAGCAAACGATTTGAAAATTTTATGAGATTTCACTGTGAACGTCTCGAGTATCACATTGCCTTGAAAATTCAAAATCAAATTTGAAAATTATTTTACCTTTTCTTAAACTTTTCTTAAACTTCTATCTACGGATCTGTCAAGCAAACACGTTTTCTATTGAGATTTTTTTTACGAAAATTTGTTTTCGCTCTTGAGAAATCTCATCTGCACACTGCACTCTCTTTTGAAAGCAAAAATGAAAAAAAAGGATGCTCGTGTTAAATAGATCTTATGAATCCTTTTGTCCGGTGCAGCCGCATCAATATTTATTTATAATCGTCTCGCGCTTATCGCAATTTTATCGCCGGTGGAGGTATCTACATATACTATTATATGAGCTTTAGTTGATCTTTAGTAAATAAAGTTCCCTAAAAGATACCGGATGCTAAAAAGTATAAAAGGTACAAAAAGGTTTGCAATTTAGGTGTTTTGTTTGTCCAGGTTTCGTCTAACAACGTATTAAAGTTGACACATAAGTTCGTTGACACAGAAGTTCGGGCGTTATGTTTTCAAGTAGACGGAACATAAATGATAAATAGGAAATTTTTTTACAAGTCTCTTCCCGGCTTTTAAAAAAAGTTACTGAATTCTGGGAAATATTTCAATGTATTTTCGTAGCTGGAAAATCGGGAGAAAATGCTAGATTTTCGTCCAAAATCGGGACATCGGGAATAGCTCTAAAAATCAGGAGAAATACGATAAATCGTGTATCTGGCAACGCTGCTACAGTGTGTAAGCAAAAGTTGCAATCCGTAAAACGGACCGTTGAATTCCCCATTTTATCCCAACCCCGCATTGAAGATTGCTGATGTTTCTGTTATTTTGAGTATTATTATGAATATGAAAGAAAGTTAGTTCTTATACTTTTTAGTTGTTTAAAAAGTGGTGTAGACTAATCGCTACTTTTAACAAACTGGCATCAATATTGGCGTAAATATTTGTCTTTGGAAATTTTGTGTGCATTTAAGAAAATTTTTCAATTTTTTAGAAATTATTTGGAAATTATGTGCTAATATTTAAGTTAACATTAATAAGTTAAGTTTCGTTTCTGCAAGAAACTAGCTGTTTTCTTCACAAATGACCGGCCAGTTATGGCCACGTTTGGGGACGGCACGGCCATAGCAACAGGTGAATCAGTCGAGTCATCAACGAGAAGCCTCCAACAAGAATTTGACAAAATTTGTGTCTGGACGAAGACGTGGCGAATCGCTCTTAACCAGAATAAGAAGTCAACGCAAGTAAATTTTACTTGCAGAAGGGTTAACAATTTATCTCTGTAAATAAACTCTGCACATAAACCTTATGCAAATGAAGCGAAATATCTAGGGAAGACCCTAGACGCTAAACTAAGGTGAAACATAAAGAAGAAGCGCGACGATCTCCAAACTAGGCACAGAGAAATGTATTGGCTTAACAGAAAATTTTTGAAATTAAGCATAATAACAAACTGCTCTTGTACAGGCAGGTGTTAAAGCCGCCCTGGACATACGGTATACAACTTTGGGGTTGTACCAAGCCGAGCAACATGTCCATGTTCCAGATTTTCCAAAACAAGACACTTAGAGCAATTGTGAATGCTCCATGGTATATAAGGAATAGTAATATTCACAGAGATTTAAAAATAGCTACTGTGAGCGAAAAAGTTACAATGTTCGCTCGAAAGCTAAATGCTCGTTTTCATTTACATTGCAACAATCAAATGATCCGTCCTCCTTACGCGACTCTTAACAATATAAACAACTAACAATAGGTGTGTTCCCTTACTTTCTGTACCATTTTGGTCAGATTTCTTCATTTGAAGGAGTGGGGGTAAAAATCTTTGAACGCTTTGTGCACCAAAAACTGCACACATTTTAGACGTCAAAGCCAATGTTAAGGAAAAGTTATAGCGATTGATAAAGCATGAATTCATTAAAAAGTACTTGAAATATTTGGATTATTGTCTGCAGCATAATATTCACTGACTTTAGGTTTTTTATGTCTAAAGTTTATAAAAACATTCTTTAACATTCGAAACTTCGCATAAAAAGAACTCAAATTATAGAAACAGCAAGAGTTATTCAAAAGTAAAAATTTCACGAGTCGCTATAGCTTACACCTAAGTGTCCACCTAAATGTCATCTGCTGTTGCCCAACTCAATTGCCGCCGCTATGGCACTTTTCATAATTCTGCCCAAAGAAATTTCTTGGGCTAAATTTCGTAGGGAGGGGAAATTTTAAACTCATTTTCGCTCTCTCTCTCCTGTCCAAAGCTACACAAAAACCGCGTACGGGAACAGGATTTGGCTAATTTTCGTAGGTTTGGGTCATTTTGTGTAGTTTAAGACAGGTACGGGAACAAACCTAATGACTACAACCAACAATACCCTTCGATCTAACGACGCAGGCAGGGAAAAGCCGCACGAACTGACGGTTTTAGAAGGTGCATACACTGAATAGCAACCACCTCAACGCGATAAACACTACGGAAGCGTAAACTACTTAAGTTGACTTATTTGTAGTCAAGAAAAATACATTATGAGAAAACGAAAATTTACTACTATGACAGTTTTCAAAGGTGGGTGGTTTTTTAGCACGTGGAAATCAGACACAACCAATATGGGCTCCTAGGGTATTATGTACGTGCTGTATGGTACGTATGTATAGGTATCTTTGAAAGATGTTGGTGTTTAAGCGCCCAGTTCATCCTAGTGACTATCCTAAATGACAAAAAAATCCCAGCAATTACCACGCCCACTATTTAAGCAATTTAAAAAAAAATTAAGTTTTTTAAACATATGTCAAATTGGAATTTGGAAAAAAAGGTTTCATCTCGAAAAATATAGGCATAACCAGTGAGAAAAGTGATTAAAGCAACAGTGCGTAAGTATGTTAAAGTTTCCGTCCGTCAGTAACGTACCGGCGCGTATACTCTTTTCCTATTCAGATTCCTATCTCCGTGTGGTTGCTATTTTTTGTTTTCCATACCCTTTCCCGTTTGATTCGTAAGGAATTTATTGACTAAAAAATTTCACAAGGATTTTTATATTTATTTTATAAAAAAGGCGTGGCATGACCAGCCCCTTCAACTAAAAACCAATGTGAGCATAGAAATATCCAAGTTGGCGGGTAAAATGTACCCAAAAATGGAGCTGTTTAGTTTAAATTCAATAATTTTACAAAATCTACCCCTAAGAATGGGCGTGGCCATAGATTTTGTGTGTACAAAATCTAGCATAGAAAAAAATCCAGCAAGAATGTATGTATGTATAAAAACCCTCCAAATGTGAGCGTGGCCCAAAACATTTATAATATAAAAAGAAAAAGTAAAGGGTGATTTGTTAGCTGGTTTGGTTTTGGTAACACTGGTTTTGACAGCTGACGTGTGTTTAGTACCTTGTGTCACTGTCAAACAGCTTCAGTTTGGTTTGCAATGGATTGTCTTACAAATGAACAACGCTTGCAAATTATTGAATTTTACTATCAAAATTCGTGCTCGGTTCGAAATGTTCATCGCGCGCTGCTTCCATTTTATGGTCGGCGAGTTTGGTGAACAGTTAATTTCACGTTTCGGGCCGGTCAATTGGCCGCCTAGATTGATTGTATATTACAAAGCAAAAATTAACTTAAGTGTTAAGAAGAGCTTATTTTATGTTTGGTATCAACAAGCGGACCTGAAACCTTCCTGGAACCTACGCACAAGCCACGTGGATGATGTTGCTGTTAGCTCAACGTGGGAACTGTCTTCTCTCAAATGCAAAGTTCACTAGGCTTGATCGCTAGTTGTGCGTCGTGCATTAAAAATGGGTCTTCAGTGAATCCTCTTAAAACTACGGTTGTTGTCTTTATGAGAAGGACTGTCATTGTACTGACTCAACTCGCCTCAGCTCGTTTGACTCAACTCGATTCAACACCGCACTATCCCGATATCTGATAAAGTCTAATATTTGGAGTGATCTTTGACAGAAAACTTCTTTGATCCAAGCATGCTGAATTCAAACTTGAAAAAGCCCTGTCCACTTTTTGGCAGTATAAGGCAGTTTGGCAAGACTTGGCTTAAAGTCTCCGAAATGTTTCCTCTGCAACTACTTAAGCGGCCATGGTAAAAATTTATTATGGATGTACGTTGGAAACGCATCTTTCGGTTAAAAACAATGTGGCTTCAGGTACCACGCATTAGACTTTTGAGGAACTTTCGCAAGAAACGTCCTCCGACCGCTGTCTCATGGACGCAAGAAATTATTTTGTGAAAAAACTATCTCGTCGCGTATTCTAGGCAATGAAGGCATGTTTCTGGGCAAGGTTAGGAATGACATCGCATTTTTCTTCCCAGCGGAGATTTTCGCTACTCTAATGGCTATGACCAATATGTGAGTAACAGCATATACGCTTCCACTGACTTCCAAGCTGCCCTAAATGCAATGCTAAATCTTCTTACCTCGTCCAAGATAGTGCTCGAACTCAAGCTTCCGCTGAACTAAGTCGAAAGGCTCAAGTGACTGAATCTTATCTGGATTCCAGGGCGCACTGATATCCAGGGAAATAAGATCTCTGATGAGCTTGAACCCGCTAGAGCGGTTTCAAGAAAAAGTTCAAAGACTACCGCTAGACAAAGTTCAAAAGCGGTTTTCTCAGGACTCGTGCTCGCACTAGGTGCCTGCATCTGTTGCAACGTCTTCGATTGACACTTGCGTTTCTCGTAAGCACTGGTGTAAGCATTGGTGTGATAACGATGGATGCAGACAGACTAAATGACTACGCCCGGACATCTGCAAGAAGTCAGCGTCTTTCTTTCTGTCTCAGGAGAATCGACTCTACACTTCTTTTAGGCTTCCAAGCATTTGCTAAACACTTGAATGTCTTAGGCTTGAGCGAAACCTCACCTGTGGAGAGGACTCCATACAGAGGAACAATTCCTCTGTAGTTGTCCTGCCTTTCTTGTACTAGGTGTCCGATTTTTGGAGCTGACACGACAGTGTGAGTGCCGAACAGAAAGACGGGAAAACTACATACAATAATGTAAGGTACCTGCATGATAGTACAATGGACCAGTAGTTGTCTCTGAGCTCTATCAGACAGTAAAAACTCACAAAAAAAAGTATGGGTCTGCCTTGACGAGTTTTTAAAATCTTCAAAGCATCAATTAAAAGAAAATTCTAATAGCGTTGATGTTGTAAATTCATTTTTGTAACCTAAGACTAGGAGAATTACATTGCGGTTACATTGTAGGAAAACTTATTCACATTGAATAAGGCTTAGATTAGACTGCATGCCATTTTGGCAAATTTGACGTACCCAAGAAGAAAAATGGTGCAAACATTTTTCTCCTTACCTTAAATATGCCAAACTAGCATACAGTCTATTCTAAGCTTAAGGGTTAAATAAGTGAGTGCAAACACAAACACAATAAGACCACATGGAAGTTTAAAGTACCACATGGTAATGTGCAGAAGTATGGTTAAAGACACAATTCACTTTTATATAATAATTTTTCAGAATTGAGTTTTTCACGTGACTAAAAAGATTTCGTGGGTATTTGAGTGTTGTAATATATGTTTAAGGAAAATTAAATTTTAAGCCAAAGTTTAAGCAAAAAGAAAATAAGTTTATGTAAAAGAAACAATTCAAAAGTTTAATAAAATAAAAATGAATTAGAAAAAAGAATTGAATCAGGAAAAAGCAATGTGCCTCATCTTCTAATGCAGGTACATAGAATACATTACCTTATGAATGGTAGAATACTTTAAATGAATACTTTATGTGCTGAAAGTTATTTTTAGCTTGCGTTCTAGATATTTTAATGGAAAAATAATTGACATTTTTATGGACAAGGCGCTGGTAATACAATAGATTCTTTAATTTTCTAAAAAAAAAAATAAAGTTCTAAAATACTAATGATTCAATCTTATAACACGAACCTAAATTTCTGGCAAAATAGTTTAAAAATAGAATAAGCGTGACTTGAAAAATATATCCTTTTCATATTTCCTTCTTTCCTTCTTTCTCTTAGGAACTCATAGAAAAATAAAAGTAAATACATAATTTACCGCAAAAGTAAATTTAGACAGACCGACGCCCGACGGTAATAAAATGCTTAATTTTCTGTATTGGAAAAAGGATCCTCCAGGGGCTTTTAACGCATATGTAGCTCCTGTAGAGAATGAAGCCGGGTTCGTAGCCCCGGGCGTATGTTTACTGAGTATACAGTGAAACAATTCAATGGACGTCTAAGGAACAGTAAAATTTTTGCATTTAGATCGTTGAATTTTGAGCCGCACAAATATATATAGGTTTATATAGAACGGGTGATTTTTTAAGAGGTTGAGAACTTTTTAAAAAAAAAACACAAAAAATTCGAAAAAATTAATGAAATATTTATTTGAATCGATAGTTTGAACCTCGCAATTTAATGTTTAAAGATAATTTCATGCAAATGTTGACCGCGGCTGCGTCTCAGGTAGCCCATCCGCTGAGTCCAATTTTGGCATACTCTTTCACACATATCGGCCGGTATCTCACGAATAAATGCATGGATGTTGGCTTCCAGTGCGTAAATCGAAGCGGGCTTGTCCCTATAGACATTAGCCTTGACATACCCCCACAAAAAATAATCTAATGGTGTCAAATCGCACGATCTAGGATCCCAATTAACCGGCCCGAAACGTGAAATTAACTGTTCACCAAACTCGCCTCGCAATTGCGCCATTGTTTCGCGTGCTTAGTTTCGAAACGAGCACGAATTTTGATAGTAAAATTCAATAATTTGCAAGCGTTGTTCATTTGTAAGACGATCCATGGTTAAATTGCAAACCAAATTGAAGCTGTTTGACAGTGACACAAGGTACTAAACACACGTCAGCTGTCAAAACCAGTGTTGCCAAAACCAAACCAGCTAAAAAATCACCCGTTATATATGTATATGTATAAACGACGACATAATAATTGTCGGAATATGAAAGAACTATAACTTATAATTCGGACCAACCCCTACCTCCACTAAAACGTCAAACATGAAATAGAATCCTTAGCCGTGCATGTGTGTCAATTTTGGGACCACTGACGTGAATGTCAAGCATAATTTGACTGCATAAAACCACTAACGGCAGACAGTTGAAAGCGGCAACTTGTCCACGGCCATCTTTCATTTCATATTGAGTTCATAGGTATTAAATTAAATCAAAACTTTGCTCAACTTTTACGAAAAAACAAACTGAAATCCAGAAGTCTCAACAACTTTGCTTACTTAATAAGCTTAAACTTCAAAGTTGCTGTTTATAGAAAATAGCTTTTACATCAGGTCAAAAATGTAGTGCTCCTCGGTCACACTATCTCCTGTTTTACGAAACGTTAAATTTTCTTAGCTCTTATGCTCTCTCGCATGCAAAAGTGTACCTACACGTCGATCATTGCTGTCCTACGAGCATAAAATATGCTGATCCCTGAGCTCCAAGAATGCTTTAATTAAGTATCAATTAAGAAATCGTTACCAGATTCTACAATATTGTATTGGAGGATCCTCGATTCAAGGAGGTTCGCGAGGAAGCTAAGATTGTGGCGATAATAAAAGATACCGTTATTAGAATCAAGCTAGGTGTTTGCCGCGCTTATATTTATTTATATTTCATATATAAATACGGATACGTATTTATTTATTTACGGACGAAAAACGGATACGTATGAAGATTTCAAACCCCAATTTGGAGCTCTTCAAGTGAGAATCAACATTTTTTTAAAATTGTTTTTACAACCAGTGAGTAAGTGCAACAGTACATTTGTAATGGCCCCGATCCATCTGTAATGGACCGCGATATACCCTATTCCTATTCTCCTTTCCATTCCTAGTCACCAATACATCCTATTTTTATTCCCATTGCTATTGCTTTGTCTTTCATACTATAAAAAGTTAACAATTCACTGATTCCCCAGTCATAAATTACCTAGAAATAAATTGCTTTTACTTTTTTTACCTTATAAATATTTGTTAATCTATATTATCAGGGGGCGTGGCATTACCAGCCCCTATAACTAAATATCAATAAGAGCATAGAAATAAAAAAACAGCAAGACTATAATGATTTAGTTAAAATTCAATAATTTTGTCAAAATCGACCTCTAAAAATGGGCGTGGCCAAAAACATTGTAAGAACAAAAGCAAGTATAGAGTCTCTTAGTTCTTATTTTTCCCTAAATAAGACTTAAGTGCAGTCAAAATGCATGTTTTGCTGGCAAGTTTGAGGTTTTTCTTAAATTTTGCTTCCAAATGTTGGCGTGATCCAAACCTTATATGAGCTTATATGAGAAAAATCTATTACTGCAGATTAGTACTTTATTCAATCTAGCACAAAAGATTAAATAAGGCTGTATGCCTAGTGGCATTTATTGTTCCAGTGTGGTCGGAATTTTTCTAAATGCCTTGAGATGCCGACCTGTCAAAATGAGACAAAATTCATGCATTTTTGATAGATAAAAATGCGAACCAAGTCATTCAATGTAGGTTATCGAGTATAAGCAAATCACAGCATTTTTGACGTAAAACCAACAAATGGCTGAATGCTTTTCCCGAAAAATGTAAAGGGTCCGCCATCTAACTTTTTTTTTCAACTAGTGTTTATTTCGTGAGTGGAAATACTTATCTGTCTGATTTGACAGATAATTAGTTTCATCCTTCCGCTGAACGAATATGGTTGTGTATACGCTTGCACAACGCTGGGAAATATGCGTTTTTGCTTCGACTTGGAAAAGATGCAAATTTTGCCAAAATTCATATATCTTTTCAGATGAAGCTGATTTTGAAGATCGAAATGATTTGATGACGGAAAACCCGCACGCATACATTGAAAAGCCGATACACCCAAAACGAATCACTGTTTGGTGCGGATTTTGGTCCAGAGGGATAATTGGGCCATTTTTCTTCGAAAATGAGCAACGAGCGGCCGTTACAGCCAATGGCGATCGGGCCATATTGAACAAATTTTTGTTCACAAAAATTTAAGAGGAGGATATTGGCAACATTTGGTTTAGACAGGACGGCGCTACGTCGCCACACAGCCGAAGCTACACTCGATGTTTTGCGCCCTGTTTTTGAAGATCACATTATCAGCCGCAGAGCTGATGTCGTTTGGCCACATCGGAGCTGCGATTTGACACAGTTGGACTATTATTTGTGGACTGACGTAAAAGATAAGTGTTACGCCGACAAGCCAGAGACAATTGACACTTTAAAGGACAATATTCGTGAAGCCATCAGTAAAATACAACTGCAAACAATCGATAATGTGCTTAAAAATTAGACCGATCGTGAAGGCTGCTGCATGGCCAGCCGAGGCAGCCATTTAAATGAATTTATTTTGCATTATTATCCGGAAGGATTGTGCTTTTATTTTATAGAAAATATTCAGTATTTTTTTTTATAGCATTTTCAAAAAAAAAGTTATTTGGCGGACCCTTTTTATACCTGGCGTTCTGGTGAAAATTTCGGACATTTTAATGAATTTACGGTTGGCGTGTTAATGTCACGTGCTATGTTTTTGATCAAAAATTAAAGGACGAGCTTTATATGAAGGAAAATATTAAAACAAAATACCCCCTTATTAAAAGCCTATACCAACTTTTTTTTAAATGTCATGATGCTAAATGCTACCTCATATGCTTACAATTTGAAAGCAAAGGAGATAGCTGCACTTTTGAACTCGTTTGTGGGCCTGTCTGTGAGCGGATTTAAATAGTTTTTAAACTTGTATTGCTTCATAAGACAAAGAGCCTACGTAAAAAATTTTTCTTTCCAGCTCAAAGTTTTAAGGTCTAAAAATAGTTTCAAACTTAATTGTTTCAAAATTAATGGTTCAAACTTAATATACTCCATTCCTGAGGAATAGAATATAAGAAATACTGCTTCACCAGGAAATGTACCAGCCCGTTGGTTAGCAAAACCGTCCGTCTGTCCGTATGTGTGAAGTTTTTCCATTCCAAGCTGAAACTTGGAACAGGAACTCACCCATGGTCCTGTTATGTCAGTATACCCTTAATTTTAGAATGAAGCAAGGCTTTGTAATTTCACCCATAAATAAGCCACGCCCACTTTTTAAGCAATTAAAGTAGAAAATAACACTTTTCCATAACTTTAAGTAAAACGTATAAGTTTATTTTAAAAAACTTCAGTCCGTATGCGACGGATTTGAAAATACCCTACTCTACCTGCCACGCCTCCAAAAACTGGGCGGGATACAAAAATATAACTGTTAAAAACTTTGGAATGCTAGGTTGTTGCGTACATTTCGTACTAAATCTCCGCCTTTTTAACTAAAACAAGAGTTCGTCTATAACGAACTTCTAAATACCCGACCCTCTTTACCCGTTAACACCAAATTTAAAATTTTTTTGTTCTGTTTTATATACTGAATGTAAAAATTATTTGTATTGGCTGCGCCTCAAAAAAAGGGCGTAGGCTAAAAATTAATTAACTCTAATTTCGTTGGAATCATAAGAAAATGCGTTAAAAGCGAATATTAATACTTAAAAAAAAAACAGTTTTTTTTCCCAAAAACGCCCCCTAAAAATGGGCAGAGATCAATGTATGCAACAAACTTAGCAAATGGTAATATCTTTAATATTTGTCATATAATTTTTTTTTTAATTTAGAATGAATTTCCCGAGAAATCAGGTTTTAAAAAATGTGCGATGTTAAAAACGGGCATGGTCAATCTAATTAAAGTCTTTTGGCCGATATTACTCTCCACCAAAATTTGAGTTCATATGTTTTGGCTATTTTGACCAAAAGGCATTTTGAAATAAAATGTAAATTTGAGGTTGTCTGACATTCAAGTCAATTGTGGGCGTGGCTGTAGGTGGATCTTATCCCTTTTCATACTTTGTCTGTACAAAATGAGTACCATGCAACAGTGCAAGTTTCAATTTCCTAAGAATTTTCTTCCCAAAAAGGGGCGTGGCATCAAGCCCTTTTCGATAAAAGCGTTTTTTTGTTCAAATTTTTAATCAGAAGTGGTATACACGTGTTGATTGCATTTTTATATCCAAAACTTGGTAATACTTAAAAATACACATGGGGGCGATTTTCGCTTTTTTCAATCACACTTAACGGAAGATATCGCATACTTATTTAGTTTCAGCTTCGCCCACGCGTAAAATGGGCGTGTCAGTGGCGGATTTCAATTTTTTTTCACTTGCACTGCTTCTGCACTTAAGTGCTTTTTTTACCAATCGACTTTAAATTTTATTAAAAACGGTTTCCTTCCTTAGGTATTGAAGGGCTTAAAAGCAGAATTTTAAATGTCAGAGTTTTTAAAAAGCGCAACTATGACCCGTTCTCGGCGTGCATCAAAACGAGACAAAAACGATGCAAAAACCTGGTTTGTGATTTCAGCTTAAAGATTTACCTCAAGTGATCACGGCAGTACGTTACAAACTAGAGTTTAATCCGTCCTTAAAAATTATGAAGTTTCAGAACAGTTTGACGCTTGACTCTTGATTCGATTTCAAGGATATTAATTGGATCTAACAATAAATAGGTACTAGCCTGCAGCGTCAAAAGCCTAATTTAAACTTATACCAAAAGATTAAGCATTAGCCTACACTATAGCACCTTGTCCATAATACATCAATTAATGATTCATAAGCTATGAAAGGAGAAAGCTTTTAAATGCAAAATGAAAGAACTAGATAAGAATGCATAAATTGTAGACTATGAACTTTAATAATTAATAAAAAAGGTTTTTTTTTTTTTAATGTGTAAGTTTGTGATAACTCTGAATTATTAAGTGAAATAAAATTATTTTTTTAGCAAATAATTGCGACAATTTATTGTCGCACCTTCTTTTTGGTTAGCTGTTCGCTTTTTATGAACCGTTGGCATTGCGTTCGTTTGTGATGATTTGATTGCACCCATTGATTGGGACTTTTTTGGTAGTTCCACAGGATTCTTTGGCCTTTCTTTAACTGTTTTTCGGACATTTGGCCAAACGAATTGTATACGATATTCTGTACTCAATTTTGAGATTGTCTGTTTCAATAGTCCACTTGACTCACCCGGCTGTAAAGACAAAAAGAGAATATAAAATTAAATTGTGTATAAAAACTTTTGTATAACATGCTACATAATACGTTTTGTAGTGTAATTTAAAGTTCCTAAAAGGAATGGAACGTTTTGGGTAACAGTAGTTCCAGAAAAGTATCGCTCTGTCTGCATATCCCATTGGAGTTTATATACTTTTATAAACTTAAAACTTTACATAATGTTCTTTCTAGTACAAGAGAAAAAAATGTTAATATCCGCCCACTGACACGCCCACCCTACTAAATAGCATAAGAAATCAAAATTGTCGTAGAACGCTGACATTTGGTGAGCTGTATTCTTATACGTAAGTTTTTTGTCGTTGACATTTACAAGAAAAAAAAATGACCCTATGTGGGCGTGGCCACATTTCATTTGCATTCCTTTAAACGGCATTTACTCAATGCTAGCTGTTACCCGCGACTTCGTCCGCGTTGAAGTTTTTTTTTTAAAGGCAACTATTGCCGCTTGTCTCTTGTATACTCAACACAAAGTATCAATTTCAATAGAATGAAAAACGCTTCTTATACCCGACCGAGGGTATGTTAATTTTAATGCATAGTTTGTAACACGGTGAAATAATCACCGTCCGTCCGCACTTACTGCTTTGTTGGTTATATCTTTTTGAAAAAGCGAAAAACTAATTTTAACCAGTGTACGCAGAAGTTGCAGTCCGTAAAACGGACCGTTGAATACCCCATCCTATCCCACATTGTAAAATGCTGATGGCATAGTTATTTTTTGACATTTTATAAGTAATGCAAACTTCGAAAAGGGGCGTGGTCTAACCGCCCTTAATTACAAACTATTAATTATAAGATATTTCCACATATATTTCCAAGTTGCACTTAAATGTACGTAAAAATGCACTTTTTTGGTTCAAATTCAATATTTTTAAAAAATCGACCCCTAAACGGGGGACCCCTAAAGTGGCGCAACAGCTCGAGGTGAACCAGGGCCAACTTCTCAACAATGTATGCTGGTGTGCTAATTTCTTTACATACAAGGGGACCTACAATTTTTTGCCGAATCCGAACGGCACTTTGAGAAGTTTTTTCAAGACAAATGATACTCTCGGAGGGCTTGTCAGACCCTCGCGGAGGTGGGGACCGTGAAAAAGAACAAGTCTTTTTTTTTCAGGTGACGATGGCAGGATTCGAACCCAGACCTCCGGCGTAGTAAGCACACACACTAACCACTACGCCACGGCACCCCACTTGCAATAATAAAGTAAGTTATTTCCACAAGCATCCAACAACTAGGTTGATTCATCCGCGAGAGCGGACTATCTAAGGAAATCACCATCAACTCCCTCACCTTCGCCGATGATCAAAGCAAAGACTGGTCTATGGCAAATTACTGGTGTTTGTTCAAAGATCGCCAATCCACCACGCCAGAGATATATTTTTTTAAACAGATGGATTTTTGTTTTGATTTTCCATTTAGAATTACTTCTCTCCACAGGTAAGGAGCAGATATGGAAAACTATCCTTTTGAGATGTACTAAAATTACTTTCCAGTTTGTGCTGATACTGCTGATAAATTTTTTGCATAAAAAATTAGAATGGGTTATTTAAACGGACAATTTTTGGACGAAATAAGATGTTAATACAACTATCGATGCATTTGGACCTCTAATTTTCCAAGTACTTCTATTCTTTGCTTGCTGGTTTTCAGGTAAAATTTCTTTTCAATAGGTTCTGTCGGGCGACATACTTCATCATCATCATCATCATCATTTTCGAATGCCGCCTATCCTTTAAAAGGGTCGCGGAGCGAGGGTGGCTAAATGGTCCTTCCATCTTTCTCGATCCTTCGCCACCAACTCAAGAGACTCCGGCGCAATCCCCAGGCGGGACTCAGAGAGGTTCTTTACCTGATCCCACTACCTGTTTCTTGGCCTAGCAGGGGGGCGACGCGCTCGCATCTCGGCTAACATGACCTGTCTAGGAAGTCTGTCAGGGGGCATGCGAACAACGTGTCCAAACCATCGAAGAATCGATCGCTCCACTCGGAGAAGTATGTGCTCAACATTAAGATTCCTACGAATACTGACGTTTCTCACTCTGTCCCTTAGAGTAACACCAGCAACGCACCTCAGGAATCTCATTTCGGCAGCTTGTACCCGCGATCTAATTCTTTCGGTCATTACCCAAATTTCATGACCATAGATGAGGGTCGGAACGAACACTGAATTAAAAACTGAGATCTTTGCTTTCACTCCAAGCTCAGCTTTCCTGATGACCGGCCGGCATCAGGAAAGCTGATGAAATCCACTGGAGGAAGTAATCTTCAGGCATAAGTGATGTTGTCCAGGAGTATAAACTCCTTGTGGGGCCACCCTTGGCAGTAAAGTTATACCTGAAAAAGATGAACCCGAAGGTTTAAATAAAATCCAGCAGCGTCTGTTACATATTGTGCGGCTTGTTGGTCAGCGTCTGATCCCAGAGGGACGGCTGAACTTCAAATAACAGAAATCCAGGAGCGTCTGTTTCGGAACGAACGGCTTCCTGGTCGGTGTCTGTTGTCCAGGTTAGGATCGGCCGAATTTAAACCTGGCAGCTAGGCATAAAATGCAAGTGGAAAGGGTTCTGGAATCAAAGACTTCGATGATGGGTGGAAGCTCTTCTGGTTTGGCGTCCCAAATCACATGACTGCACAGGCGGGTGTGGGGATGCTCACAAGCCCCCGGTTGTCAGAAAATGTATTCGATGTCATTCCGTTAGGGGGAAGGATTTTGATCTTAAAGCTTAAGCTTGAACAATCGACTCTGGCTCTGGTTCAGGTTTATGCACCAAATCGAGAGTCAGAGTATGAGTCCTTCTTGAACGAAGTTGATGCTGCCCTGGACAGAGTGGCAGAAATGGACTTCTTTCTCCTGATGGGTGACTTCAATGCACATGTGGGTACAGACGACAGTACTTGGAGGAGTGTGATTGGGAGGCACGGTGACCCGTATCAAAACAGGAACGGAGGGAAGTTGTTGGACTTTTGCTGTGCATATGGCTTGTCCATCATGAACACCTTTTTCCCACACAGAGACATTCACAAATACACATGGTACAAGCACAGTTTAAATCAGAAGTCACTGATTGATTCCTTTGTTGTACCATCGTGTGTTCAAAGAATGATTTGTGATGTTCAAGTTTTCAGGGGAGCTGAGTTGTCAACTGATCACCACTAAGTGTTGTGTAAATTGTTTTTCAGTGACAGTATTCCTTTGCCACCCAGGCAAAAACCAAGACTGGTGACCCGCATACGGTGGGAAAGGTTGCAGGATGCTGACTCTGATTTCAGAGAGCGTTTTGCACAGCATGTTTCGGAGAAGTTTGAACAAATTCCAACTGACCTTTTGAATGTAGAGGAGGAATGGCAGCTGTTTTTATCGGCAGTCATTGCCTCTGCAGGAAATGTTTGTGGAGTGAAGCGGCTTGGGGTAGCGGCTGGTGGTGAGAAAAGAACTGCTTGGTTTAAAACGCCTGGAGTTCAAGAAGCCATCAGAGAGAAGAAGAAAGCCTACATTGCGTGGATCCAATGTAGAAACTCAACTTCTCGAGCCCGGTACAATGAGGCGCGAAGGACTTCCAATCTGGCAGTCAGAACAGCCAAGGAACAGTCATGGAAAAAGTTCGGCGAGAAGTTGGAGCACGATTACAGATTTGCAAACAAGATATTTTGGCAGACCATTCGCCGGCTCAGAGGAAGGAAGTTAAATATCATCCAAGGGGTTAAATCCAAGGACGGTACATTTCTTTCAAGTGAGAGCGATGTCTTGCGCAGATGGAGAGAGCACTTTTCGGAGTTGCTCAACCCCCAACAGGGCACTGAAGATGGCATTCCCACTGCTGACGAGATAAGGGCGGAGAATAGTCCCACAGTAGACGAAGTCACTGAAGCGATTAAATCGCTAAAAGTTGGCAAGTCTGCTGGAGTTGATTAAATCCGGCCAGAAATGCTCAAGGCAATGGGTGAAGAGGGTGTTAAATGGCTAACACGTGTCATTAAGGTGGCCTGGGATAGCGGGAAGGCACCTAGCGATTGGCAAACGGGAGTTATAGTGCCCATTTTCAAAAAAGGGAACAGGAGAGATTGCGCCAACTATAGGGGCATATCTCTCTTGAGTCTTCCGGGAAAAGTATTCGCGAAGGTGTTGGAAACGCGTTCCAGAGCTGTAATCGAGCCTTTGTTACGGGAAGAACAGTGCGGCACAACCGACCAGCTTTTTAATCTGAAGGTTATTCTTGAGAAGGCCTGGGAATATGCCAAACCGGTCTATGCGTGTTTTGTAGATCTGGAAAGGGCGTATGACCGAGTCCCTCGGGATACACTGTGGAGAGTTTTGCAGGACTATGCGCTGAGTGGGCCTCTTCTGAGAGCCATTCAGTCTTTGTATGGAAACTGCAGAAGCTGTGTACGGATAAATGGCGTCAAATCCCGTCCTTTTGATGTGTGCGTTGGACTTCGCCAGGGCTGTGTTCTGTCGCCGCTCCTTTTCATAGCATATATGGACTGGATGGTGAGGCGCAGTCTTGGCGAGCAATGATTCGAATTGGCTGGCATCAGGATGAGCCAACTGCTTTTCGCAGATGATTTGGCCATCCTTGCATCATCCAAAGAGGAACTTCAACGAGCACTGGATAGGTTTGCAGCCATCTGTGGTGATGCTGGGATGAAAGTAAACGTGAACAAATCGGAAGTGATGGTTGTTTCCCGAACTCCTGTGCAGTGTACCCTGCACATAAATGGAGTTCCATTAAAACAGGTGGAGAAGTTTAAGTATCTCGGGGTCTTTTTCACGAAAGATGGGAGGAGTGATACTGAGTTGTCCTGTAGAATTGGCCAAGCTGGAGCAATAGTAAAGGAACTGCGCCGGCCGGGCGACATACTTTTATCATCGAATTAAACAAGATTGTACTTTTGTACTGAAGTCAATTCAAATTCGTTACAATTGAATCAACTTAACCATGCCTGAAGGAGGTGAAATAAAAAACACAAAATAGAGTTCAAGAATGCGATCAATGGATAAAAACATGACCGTGGTGAATTTAAACCAATTTAATGAATTGAAAGGAAAAAATTTTTTTTTTTCAAAATCAATTCTCAAAAATTATAAATATTATAAAAAACAGTCATAGATTCAATTTTAGGATTATTACTAGATCCACTAAAGCATCCTTTACAATATAGTTTTGCACATAATTGAAAAAAATATTTTTTTTTCGCTCAATTCACAATTCACATGTTTTTTGTCACGGGAATAGAGTGTAATATGTTTCTTACCTCAATGTGTCTTTTGTCATTTTAAAACATATTCCGAAGAAAAAAAATAACAGTATAATTACAGTTGTTCACCTTGGTACCTTAATAAATTATTAAATCAATAGATAGGTTGCGTTCCAGAACGCAGACAATTAACAATGCAAGAGAGCATTTAAAAATCAAAGGGAGCATATGACAATTAAAGAGACCATTTGACAATCAGCTGGTCTCTAGCTATCTATATCCTATGACTTTTTTTCTGTTTTGGACAAGCATTGAACATACATTATGCAGACTACAGTCAGTCGAAGCTTGGGGGCCAAAAGAGAATCATGGACCGAAGTTGGCTATCTCCTTATAATCTGATCAGTCTAACCCGTACCCCCTGAAGCATCAAGAAAATATACACCGACCGCCAGCAGATCACCCTTCATCCTTCATGCAGGGTGATTGAAGGTTTAGAGCACCACATGGACCGTAAACCACAAGAATTTGAACGATTTCAAAGAGTTCTGCGTCACTCTCTCGATCAGGTAGCTCTGCTGGAATGACAGCATCAATCTTGTCTGGTGTTATTTTCGTTTCAAGCCTTAATAAAATGTGTGCATGGGATAGGCCGTGCTTTTGGCGTTCCACAATGTACATATAGCAAACAACAGTACCGAACACTTTTCCTGCCACCAAAAGACTAATCATCACCTTAAGTTTTTGTTTAAAAACCCTTGACACAATATCGTGACGATCAGAGGCTGATGGCCGTTTCACATTCAGCGCGAGAGCGTCAAACCAAAGCGGCAGCGACAATACGAGACCAGGGAAATCGCTTGCTACTACACAATGAAAGCGAGAAACCGCTACGATTGTTTTGACTGCACAGTGACAAAACATAACATATTTCTAAAATTGGCACATGAATAGTTTATATTTCACCACAAGTATTAGTTTCGAGAAAAAATGTCTATTAACTTACGTGCCGTAACTCACAACAGCGAATGTCAGAATAATCGCCAACCTCGCGAGGGTTTTTCAATTTTTTGAAAAGCCCGGCGAGAGAGACAGCGATCACGCCGGTATTGTGAACCAACCCATACATTGCCATTGATTGAAATTCATTTGACAGCTCGCCCGAGACTCTCACACGCTCTCTCGCTCTTTATGTGATACAGCCATGACATGACTGGCCTGGCAAAAGCTGCGCAATAATCTCCTGCCATTATGGGTTAGTAGGGTTAAGGTTATAATTAAGTCTGGCCGTCCATGCTTCCTTACGCAACAAAACGCATCCTGCGTTCGTTCGTGCATATTACCTTGGTGCGCCAGTAAAACTGGAAGGTAAGATAACCAATTTTCCTAAGTTTTCCGCATTTTCGATTCGACTCATTGCATCTTGTAGGTGTATGTAATTTTTAACTCTTAGTTTAGTTTGGATATTTCTAATAAAAATTAGGCTCTGTTTCAATTTTTGCATAGACGTCGACTATGTATTGATAAAAGAGCTGCCTATATTGATGAAGATGGTTATATTCATCCTTTCGGACCATTAATCGAAAACAATAGTATTGAAGGCTGAGACTTTTTTATTTATATTTAGTCGGCCTGTATTTGAATCAATCTGATGAACTGAAAAGTTATATCCATATTTTCCTTGAACAAAAATGAGAGGATATTGAAGAGCATCATAAGATGTGTGTGTCCAGTGTTGCCATGAAATATTTTCAGAGAAATAAGAACAGATCATAAATCGGTGTTGGTCGCAAAATCAATTGATACGGTTTTTTTATTTAAAATATTCAAATGGGTAAATATTCTTCGAGTGTGGGGTGCCGTGGCGTAGTGGTTAGTGTGTGTGCTTACTACGCCGGAGGCCTGGGTTCGAATCCTGCCATCGTCACCTGAAAAAAAAGACTTGTTCTTTTTCACGGTCCCCACCTCCGCGAGGGTCTGACAAGCCCTCCGAGAGTATCATTTGTCTTGAAAAACTTCTCAAAGTGCCGTTCGGATTCGGCAAAAAATTGTAGGTCCTAAATTTCTTTGTATGTAAAAGAAATTAACACACCAGCATACATTGTTGAGAAGTTGGCCCTGGTTCACCTCGAGCTGTTGTGCCACTCTATTTGTTTATTTATTTTATAAATATTCTTCGAACAACGCGCATATGCAAAACTTAAAAATGAATGAATAATTTTGAATGCATTGCATGCAACAGAAACTTAAGCATTTAATTTCATATCGTATACATGCTGCTATTTATTTTTTTGCACAAGCCATAAGTCAACCTAAAAATATGACAGTTATAACATAACCGCGAATTACATAAATATACTAAATTAACCTCCCTTAAATCTCGAGATATACGATACAAATTAAGTCCCGTCATAAATATCATTCACCTTATTCACAAACCTCTTTTAATGCCACATTTAAGCATTTGTGCGCAGCTATATTACAGTTTGACAATCGAAGAGAGAAATGGAAACTTTTCACATATGACAGATCTGTCAAAAAAACGATTTCTATTGAGATTCTTACAACGAAAATCTTTTCTCGCTCTTGGCAAATCTCATCTGCACTCTCTTTTGAAAGGCAAAATGACAAAAAGAGAGTGCTCGTGTTAAATGAATCCCATTTTGTCCGGTGGAGTCGTTTCGATATTTATTTTAATCGTCTCCCACTAATCGCAGTTTTATGGCCAATGGAGGCATAGTATTAGAGTGAGTGATCTTTGGCAAATAAAGTTCCCTAAAAGATGCCGGATGCAGAAAAGTATAAAATGTACAAATAAGGTATGCAATTAAGTGTTTGTTCTGTCCAGGTTTGTGCATTCATACATACATATAAGTTTGTTGACCCAGAAGTTCAGGCGTTATGGTTCCATCGCGGAACGTAAATGATGGCTTTTAAAAAAGTTACTGAAATTTGGGAAATATTTCAATAAACTTACTAAGCTGGAAAATCGGGAGGAAATGCAATATTTTCGTCCGAAATCGGGGCATCGGGAATAGCTCTAAAAATCGGGAGAAATACCATAAATCGGTATATTTGGCAACTCTGAAATTCCGTGCAATCTATTATCTTTTCGGTTAAGTATAATATCCCTTTTGTCACCTTGCTGGTCTACTAACATCACAGAGACTTCGTTCATGGCGGGTTCATTATAACGACCTCTATGTTCTTGTAACGGCCTTCGATCAGGGTTAGTAACTAATTTATAGTTATTTTCGTTAGAATTCGGTGGAAATGATTGTAAGGCAGTTTTGAATTCCCTAACATATGGATTCGTGTAAATAAGCAATTCTTGCAGCTCACCTACCAATGAAGCTTTCAAAATTGGAAAGTAACTCAACCTTGTGTCTCTTTGCTGTACTGTAGGTAATCGCTAATAAAATATATTTTGTAAAAAGGATTCTTTAACATTTGCAAAAGGAATCAGTGATCCTATTAAATGATAAACTTGGCCCTGCACCTTAAATGTAGGCATAAAATTTCCTTCAGTTACCTTTTTTGCTCCAAATGAAGTCCGAATTCGGAAGGGGGAACTATAGCTGCGGATATTTTGCAAAAAAATGTCTGGAGATTTCATGGTTACCTCTAAGTAATGATTTGAGTGGTTCGGGTCCAGGCGCACTTTGTGCGAAACCCCTTCCATTTTAGAGCTTTACAGAAAGCACATACTGAAGACATCGGGCATATATCTGCAGATGCAGAGTAGTTTATTTGGGGGTCAATGCGCTATTATATTTGCTCGGTCAAACTATTGTAGAGCGCTTGATCCTGATTGGCCGGTCGATTAAGAGTTTCCTATAGCGAGATAATCGTTTCCTGGTGGCCTCAGCAGAGCGATACGAAAGATTTGACTTCGTTCGCCTTGGTATAATGGAACTTGGATTTAATAAATTAAGTATAATGTTTACATCATTATCATAAATAATATAGGAAGTTAAATATCATTCAAGGGGTTAATTCCAAGGACGGTTCACTTCTTTCAAATGAGAGCGATGTCTTGCGCAGATGGAGAGAGCACTTTTCGGAGTTGCTCAACCCCCAACAGGGCACTGAAGATGGCATGGATAAGGGCGGAGAATAGTCCCACAGTAGACGAAGTCACTGAAGCGATTAAATCGCTAAAAGTTGGCAAGTCTGCTGGAGTTGATGAAATCCGGCTGGAAATGCTTAAGGCAATGGGTGAAGAGGGTGTTAAATGTGTAACAGGTGTCATAAAGGTGGCCTGGGATAGCGGGAAGGTACCTAGCGATTGGTAAACGGGAGTTATAGTGCCCATTTTTAAAAGAGGGAACAGGAGAGATTGCGCCAACTATAGGGGCATATCTCTCTTGAGTCTTCCGGGAAAAGTATTCGCGAAGGTGTTGGAAACGCGTTCCAGAGCTGTAATCGAGCCTTTGTTACCGGAAGAACAGTGCGGCTTTCGGCCTGGCAGAGGCACAACCGACCAGCTTTTTACTCTGAAGGTTATTTTTGAGAAGGGCTGGGAATATGCCAAACCGGTCTATGCGTGTTTTGTAGATCTGGAAAAGGCGTGTGACCGAGTCCCTCGGGATACACTGTGGAGAGTTTTGCAGGACTATGCGCTGAGTGGGCCTCTTCTGAGAGCCATCCAGTCTTTGTATGGAAACTGCAGAAGCTGTGTACGGATAAATGGCGTCAAATCCCGTCCTTTCGATGTGCGCGTTGGACTTCGCCAGGGCTGTGTTCATAGCATATATGAAGATATGGATCCAATGTTTCGAATTGGCTGGCATTAGGATGAGCCATCTGCTTTTTGCAGATGGTTTGGCCATCCTTGCACCATCCAAAGAGGAACTTCAACGAGCACTGGATAGGTTTGCAGCCGTCTGTGGTGATGCTGGAGTGAAAGTAAACGTGAACAAATCGGAAGTGATGGTTGTTTCCCGAACTCCTGTGCAATGTACCCTGCACATAAATGGAGTTCCATTAAAACAGGTGGAGAAGTTTAAGTATCTCGGGGTCTTTTTCACGAAAGATGGGAGGAGTGATACTGAGTTGTCCTGTAGAATTGGCCAAGCTGAAGCAATAGTAAAGGAACTGCGCCGGCCGGTCATCAGGAAAGCTGAGCTTGGAGTGAAAGCAAAGATCTCAGTTTTTAATTCAGTGTTCGTTCCGACCCTCATCTATGGTCATGAAATTTGGGTAATGACCGAAAGAAATAGATCGCGGGTACAAGCTGCCGAAATGAGATTCTTGAGGTGCGTTGCTGGTGTTACTCTAAGGGACAGAGTGAGAAAAGTCAGTATTCGTAGGAATCTTAATGTTGAGCAGCTACTTCTTCGAGTGGAGCGATCGATTCTTCGATGGTGTGGACACGTTGTTCGCATGCCCTCTGACAGACTTCCTAGACAGGTCATGCTAGCCGAGATGCGAGCGCGTCGCCCCCTGGTAGGCCAAGAAACAGGTGGTGGGATCAGGTAAAGAACCTCTCTGTGTCCCACCTGGGGATTGCGCCGGAGTCTCTTGAGTTGGTGGCGGAGGATCGAGAAAGATGGAATGACCATGTAGACACCCTCGCTCCGCGACCCTTTTAAAGGATAAGCGGCATTCGAAAATGATGATGATGATGACTTAAAAACATCTAAACTGAACTCTACAACAATAAAAATGCTTTCTTGAGTTTGTCTGCTTTTTGAGGTTAATTTTGGCGCCTTTTTGCCGTCCAAGTAATTTTTCAAAGCTCACAAAAATATTTTGTTTATTTTACATTCTGTTTTTTGTTAAAACTATTAAAAAATCATCACTTTTTTCCCGATACTTCTTGATTATTTTGACAAAACTTTATTTTCTGCATGCAAGAAGCAATTTTCATTTTGGGGAAACTGTATATCCTACCAAAGAAAACAATAAAAAAAATTTACACACGGTATGAACTTGAGCAAAGCACGATTTTAATTTTTTAACTTAGAAAGAACTAAACTATGTACTGAACATTCGAGAATTATCTACAAAACATTTTATCACGGATTCACTGCAGCAACTAACAACAGACGTAGGAGTGACCGAACAAAATATATTTCTGTAGAATTCCTATGGTTAACCGTTCCATTAGTGTACTCCACACCTATACGAAAAACGAACAAAAAATATTAGAGCAGGACAAAAATAATGCTGTCATGCTGTCATCCGTGTTATTGCTTTCACCGTTAACCGAGAACCTAAATAGCTCATTAACAAACCATGGACGCGGATGAGCTAAAGGCAAAAACGTTTGTGCTCCTCGAAAAATTCGAGGAGAATATTTTGCTATTTGCAGAAGTTAAAAAAATATATAAGCCGGATAGATTTTTATAAAGAGTTATAAATGGCGAGCGTAAGCTTTTCGAGCAAATATGGTAAGTAATGTGCTTAAGCACTAATTTTTAAGTTTCAAAAAATCTCAATTTCTCTTTAAAATAGGAGTTGATACCTGTACTGTTTCGCAAGAGGAGATGCTGGAGGAAATTGCGGAGCTAAAGGGTGATTTTTTAGCTGGTTTGGTTTTGGCAACACTGGTTTTGACAGCTGACGTGTGTTTAGTACCTTGTGTCACTGTCAAACAGCTTCAGTTTGGTTTGCAATTTAACCATGGATCGTCTTACAAATGAACAACGCTTGCAAATTATTGAATTTTACTATCAAAATTCGTGCTCGGTTCGAAATGTTCATCGCGCGCTCCTTCCATTTTATGGTCGGCATTCTCGACCTTCTGAGCAGTCTATTCGGAAGATTGTGACCAAATTTGATTATGACCGCCTAGATCGTGCGATTTGACACCATAAGATTATTTTTTGTGGGGGTATGTCAAGGCTAATGTCTATAGGGACAAGCCCACTTCGATTAACGCACTGGAAGCCAACATCCATGCAATCATTCGTGAGATACCGGCCGATAATTGTAAAAGAGTATGCCAAAATTGGACTCAGCGGATGGGCTACCTGAGACGCAGCCGCGGTCAACATTTGCATGAAATTATCTTTAAACATTAAATTGCAAGGTTCAAACTATCGATTCAAATAAATATTTCATTAATTTTTTCGAATTTTTTGTGTTTTTTTTTTTAAAAAAAGTTCTCAACCTCTTAAAAAATCACCCGTTACTTGCAACCCAAGCTGACACCATCGAAGATGTCGTGGATTTAAATTTCGAAAATATTCGTCGAATTATTGAATAACAGGATACTTCCTTGTCTCTTTTCTCATTGATATATCTTTCATGTCTACTTTTTTTTTTCAATTGGAACGAAAACACTGAAACGGTTGTTAAGCTTTATGCCTTGTGAGAAAGAAATGGCAATTTTCTCTATTTACAGTTGGGGAGCTCCTTTGTACAGTTTGGGTAGCTTTGTGAATGTGTACAAAGGATTTTCTAGTACGTTTGTTTTGACCATAAATTACTGAATAACTAGATATTCAACTTCGGTCATCTAAAAGCTTTGCCCACAAGCGGAAATTGATGAATTTACCCATCCTCCGACATTTGTTTACAAATGTGAGTAAATTCATCAAATCGGCATTTCCATGCAATTTCGTTTTGGAGCTTTTCCATCAGCTGATCGCGTAAGGTAAATTGTTGTTGTATCTTCCCACACGTATTCACCAACATGGAAATTTAAAGCTTTTTAAAAGCTTTAAAAGCTTTATAAAAACGTAAACAAATGGGTGTTGGAGGGCAAGAGGGACGCAAGTTGAATATCTACATATCTACATTTGTAAACAAACACAAGCTTCAAATTGATGAATTTACACAGTCGGAGACTGGGTAAATTCATCAATTTCAGCTTGTGGGCAAAGCTTTTACATGTCCGAAGTTGAATATCTAGTTACTCAGTAATTTATGATTCCGGATAAAGAAGCATACAAGAAAATAAACTTGGAATTTAGTAACTCTTTTAATAAATTTTTCTAAAATTTAAAAAATGTCAAAAAATTATTTAAGCCGCAGAATGTAAGCCATGATGTCCCTCATAAATGTGTGCGAAATCAAGGGAATACGATCATTAGTTTCTAAGATTTTGGCAATTGAAGCCAAGTATATTTTTGTTACTTTTGTCGGACGGAGCTAGTCCAATTTTATTAATATGATAATGATGATGATGATGATATTTGTTTAAAATCAAGAAAACTATGCACTGCAAAATGTTCGGATACGTTTATATATAAACTGTCAACTTAAATGACGTGGGCGTGTTTAAATGTCAGCATCTTACGACAACTATGATTCTTCAGGCTAACGAGTAAGGTGGTTTTTACACCTTGTACTGTTTCGGGACCTTGAAGAACAGATATAAATATCTGTTATAATAAAGTAAAAGTAATGACATACATAACTTTGGCCTAAAAATCCTGCTAAAAAAGTATATTAAGTTTGATAAAGGCGAAAGTGCAGCTTAGAGAAATAATAACGATAGACCCCCAAAACCTTAAGATTGAGACAGAATTCTGATTCGAGTGAGCCCTGTCCTCCCAAACCGTCCGTATGTCCCGAATTTGAGGCCGTCAATTTTAAGAGAGAAAGTTGAGGTTTTGTGCATAAGCTCCTTGACATCCAAAGCAATACAAGTTACAACATTTTTTATATCCGCCCACGGACACGCCCACAATTGGTCTACATGTGAAACCACCTCCCGTGCTTACAAAACTGTAAGACGCCCGCGTTAAAGGCTAAAGTTTGATATTAATCCTCTCTTATATTATGTTTCCACCGGCAATAATACGAGGATTAGCGCGAGACGATTAAATATAAATCCCTAAGCGGTTCCACAGGGTTACCGATGGGCGCCAAATGGCGACTTTTCTAATATCGGGATGCTTGGCACCCACATTTCGAAATAAGCGGTTTTTGGAACTTTTTTTTAGAAACAGGCGACATTGGGACGCATTTTTAATTTTCAAATTAGTTATGCATACAACATATTAAAAAAAAGTTACTGCATCTGCCTCTTTCTAAACCAATTTCACTAACGAAATATATGAGTCAAATAAGTTTTCTAGTCTTCTAGTTCTTTGCGTAGCCGTGAGAAACGTTACCGGTGAAGAATTTGAAAATGTCGCCCGAGCCAAAAAATGCATCCCACTTAAAAAAAAGACCGTCAAGTATGAAGACTTACGCGGAGCGGTCCGTTGACTTTTGTTGAAGGTTATGGTCATCTATATTGCGCAGTTTGTGTAACATTCTATTTATTTATTAAAATTATTTCTGGATATATTTTACAGTCTGTAATATACTTTTTTCGTAGTGTTGTCTACTGTTCTTATATTGGGTGATTTTACATTGGGTTTCGTTACTCTAGAAAAAGGCTGGCAAAAAGCTTTACCGTTACGAAAATAGAGGGAAGGACATACTCTTTCTTGGCCTTTTTTAGGATTTTTATAATTTAAAACCCATAAACAGCAATTTCGATTATTTTTAATAACCGTTAGAGTTTTTGATCAATTTTACAATCACCTGTGCTAGCATTTGCCACTTTTCTCAAATTCTGCAGACTTAGATTTCTGAGAAAGCGGTAAAAATGCGCTGTTTAAAAATATGTTATTTCGCTTGTTTGAATGGGCTTAAAAACTTAGGGTCGAAAACGGCAATTTTGAAACGTTTTTGATCCAGTTCGCTTGCCTTTTAAGCATTACATACTTCAGCCAAATTTAAAAATGGTTGTCATAACCGTTAAGGAACTAGAAATTTCGTTTAAAAAATAGTTTTTGAAAATGTTTTCAGGTTTTTCAGTTTAATCTTCGAAGTTTTTGAATATTCGGAGTCTGCTATAGTTTTGTATAAAATTTAAGAAGATGGACTATGCCCGGTGTTGATTTAAAAATTATATTTTATTTTGTTTGAGAGATAGAGGGGGAGACATGCGTTCTTTTGACCTTTTTTATACTTTTTTAAATTTCAAAACAATAAAACAAATATTTTGATGTTTTTTCCAGTTCCCGCTAGACTTTTCTCCAATAGCACAACCACCAGCACTAGGCTTGGATGTTTATACCCGACCGAGGGTATATTTATTTTAACGCTTAGTTTGTAACACAGTGAAATAATCACCGTAGACCTTTTAGAGATATGATCGAGACCGACAGGTGAGTCGATTAAGCCATGTCCGTCCGTCCGTCCGTTCATCCGTCTGTTCGTATGTGTGAAGTTTTTAGGCCTTCAAAATTGAGCTAAAACGCTCAAACTTGGATTATAACTTGGTTCTTATTTTGTACAGACAAAGGGTAAAAATTAGTTAAATCCGCCGACAGCCACGCCCACTACTGGCTTCAATGTAAGACCACCCCTATTTCAATTTTTCTTTCAAAATGCCTTTTGGTCAAGTTAGACAAGGCGTAGGAGCTCAAATTTGGTATAGAGCAATAATGACCCAAAACCTCTAAGAGGGCGAAAATTGGACCGCCCACATTATCGACCATGCCCACTTTTACCATGTTAGATCTTTAAAAACCCGATTTCTCGGAAAGTTTACTCCAAATTGAAAAAAAATTGTGTAACAAATATTCAAGATATTAGGTTTGCTCCATACAAAGTTTTGAGCTCCGCCCACTTTTAAGGGGCGTGTTTAGGAAAAAACGGCTTCTAAAGATTAAACATTTTAAAAGTGGGCATGGTCGATGGTGTGGGCAGTTCAATTTTTGTATTATTAAAGGCTTTGGGCAATTTTTGCCTTGCACCAAAATTTGAGGTCCTAAGCCTTGTATAACTTGACTAAAGAGCAATTTTAAGTAAAATGTAAGTTTGAGGTTGTCTGGCGTCCATGTCAATTGTCAACTTCATACTATATCTGAGCAAAGTAAAAACCAAAATACACTTGTAGACCTAAAAACTTCACACATACTGACAGATGAACGGACGGACATGGCTTGATCATGTCTCTAAAAGGTCTAAGGGGTCTACGGTGATTATTTCACTGTGTTACAAAGTATAATTTTATTACAAATCAATATAGCCTAGGTCGGGTATAAAAAACAACATGGAAAGTGCAACAGTCTGTCTGTGACGGATTGCAAAATACCTGACCCTACCAAAAAGGAAACTCCCACGCCTCCAAAAAGTGGGCAGGATGTAAGATTATAACTGTTGGTTGCATACATTTCGGCTTAAAACTCCGCCGTTTTATCTAAAAAAAATCACTTTTTTAAAGCCACGCCCACAAAAGTGGGCGGAGGCATATACTCTATACACAAAAAAGTTAGAAAATGCTAATATCTACAAATTTCATATATATTTACTGAAAAACAATCATTTTAAGCTAAAATCCCTTAAAAAAGTGGGCGTGGTCAATGAAAGGGCTAAGCAGTTTCGTCTACTTCAAAGACAATTACAAGGCAATGTTACATACCAGAAATCAGTGGGCTAGCATCATTGTATCATAGCTAAAATTTGAAATAAGTATTTTTTTTAAATTAGAGATGGTCGCACATACAGGGCTTTAGTGGGCGTGTCTGTGGGCAGATTCAATTCATAGTTTTCGAACATGGTCTGAAGGAGGAGAAGAAGGTTTCAGCCACTAACTTTCAGCTCTCTTGCTTAAAATTTAAGGCCAAAAAGTTGTTTACATACGGACGGACGGGCGGAAATGGCTTAATCGATTCTCCTGCCAGTTACGGTAATTATTTCACTGCGTTACAACCTATACATTAAACTTAATATAGATACCCTAGGTGGGATATAAAAACTATTTTTTTTAAATTTGTCGATTCGGAGCTAGACAGGAGTTGATTGGGATGGGGTATGCAACGATTCGCCTAAGCGATTTGTAACCCGCCCAGTAGTTTGAAGAGAGCTGAAATTTGCCAAAGCCTGACGCAGCGGCAGCCACGCTCTATCGGCAGCCACCCTCATTCGGCTCTGTTTATAAATCGGGATGAACTTGAAAATTATTCTACTGGTTTAACTTCCTTGGAGCTTTAACTAAATTTAAACGGGCATGACAAGCCTAGTAAAATATGATAAACAGAATTTATGTAGGTAGCTAGTTAGTTTTTTGCATGCACATTTCAAAATTTATTTTGTCAATATCTATACATTATTTGGATGGAATATCGAATAAACAAATAAATGTAAACAGGAAAAAGTATTATACCTGTACAGTCGATTCCCCAACTCCCGTTCCATTGATCTCAGACGTAAAAGCCCTGCCACTTGCTACCGCTGGAGGACCTTCTGATTTACTCCTTCGTGAAGGAGTTCCCCGTTCTTCAGACTGAAATTAAAATGAATACACATTTTCTGCAGAATTAATTGAGAATTCAGAATAAGAGATATAAGGTCATACATTATATCGCTAACGAAAGTATCTACCCATAAAAGGTGATGGTTTGAATTTTACAACAATTTTAACATGATAAAGTGTTTTTTTTTAGTGATATTCTCCTGTATAAAAGCGGTTGTACCTACATTATGTGTGGCTTGTACCTATACATTTCGTGTTCATTTTGCTTAAATAATTTCAATGACATGAATTTGTTTTTTGTAAAGCTCAGTTATTTGAAAAATGTGTGTTTCGCACAAAAATTTAAATACAAATATCTTGTAGGCAGATACCTACGAACCTAATTCTAATCACTAACCTTCTTCCATTTTACCATCGAAATTTGCTTATTTTTTAGTATAAGTAATAAGAAAACCATGTGGTAAAGACTAGAACAGAATGAAGCTATGAAGCTTTTTGTTTGCGGAGCAACGGTATCATTCCAATTGCAGATTTAAACTGGTTCACTCGGCTAAAAGCTGCTAAGTTAAAGAATTAATTTTTCCCACCTTTAGCTCAAAGTTTACTCTAAATACGTACATCTACATACGTTATTGTTTTAGTCCCCATTATTCACATTAGTTGCGAAATGTTATAAGGGGTTGCTTTTAAACTTGAAACACCTTAAAGTTCTTTATGACCTGCTGTAAAAAACTTTCAAGTGGGGGTAAAACCTTCACAAACGATGAATTGCTCGCTACTTTAAAATCAAGCAGCGTATGAGTAGGTGGACGAATTTTGCCTTTTTTTATACTTTCCAAATCTTGATGAGGTAACACCATGTCTCCATGTGCTCTTGGCGTTTATGGAAAATTAAAAAATTTATGTCATCCCCTTCAATGTTTTTTCCAAAGAAAGAAATGGCAGGCGAAGGTTGCTTTTACTTTAAGTATAGTACTGGAAGAGGAGCAGGTTACAGTTCTGCTTTAAAAAAAAAAATCTGATTCTGCTTTCCAAAATTCTGACTGGAATTTAAATTACAGCACTAAAATTTTGCGTATCCTACTTTTTTAGGTAACTTGTTCATTTTAAGGAAGTCGAGCAAAGGTAAAAAAAACCAACATGTAGGGTGGGCAGAATTTGAACCTGACTGAATTTTGACCCTGACTGAATTTTGACCCCAATTTTGCTGGAGACGTCAAATTCCACCCGAGGTCTTTTCGAATACGCTTGGCACATGAATTTCGAAAGTCCCAACCTTTATGACTGAATCATCAGGCGACTCTTGTGGCTCTGATCTGACTAAGGAGCAGCGGGCACCAACTAAAGCAAACCAGTTCCCTGCATCGGGCGTCGCCACATTTTCTACTGGAAAACAAGAAGAAGCCACCCAAGCTCGTCATGAGAATCAATCTCCCTTAGGCCTCCCTTGTGCCCGCACACGTTCCGTCGTATTTTTTCAAGAAAAAAATTTCTGGTTTTACATAATGTGCGGAAGCCGTGGTTCAGTGGTTAGTGCGTGTCGGACTACTGTGCCGGTTCCGGGTCAAATCTTGACCGGAGCAATGATTTTTTTTCGCGGTCAAACCGTGTGAGGTCAGGCAATGGCTCTCACTAGCTGCAAGTGTAACATCATTTAACATCATTTTTTACTTAGATTTATGTACATTTCAGTTTAGAACAAAACATATTTACAGATAAAACTTCCTTCATAAAATATCCTTTTTAAAGGGACGATTGTCGATTGTTCTCAGTTAAGGAAGTCAGTTTCAAAAAAGGAATATCCCTACGGAAAAAACGTTTGACCACTTCTAATAAGAAGAAACTTAAGCGTTTTATTACAAGTGGTCTTACAAACAACAAGACGCTGAAAAAGATCCTTAAAGCGTCTTCGATCTTACACAGAATAGTCTGTCGGAATGAACAAAAAAGCAAAACTAAATGCTCCTTTGTTCTCCGAAATTACAGAAAGTATAAAAGTAAATCTGCTGGTAGAAAATTTCCTTGCAGGCCACCTAGAGCTCGTTCAACAGAAAGCAGTGCAAGATGCCATCATTAGAAGATTAATAAGTCCCTAAAGATGGCCCACAGATTAGACTTCTGGAGCTGTATAAGCCAGGCTGGCTTACTAAAAATTGCGCAGACTCCTTCACCAAAGACTGACTCGCCATCATCTTAGAAGCTATTTCGCATGCGAGGGTACGAAGCTACGGATGGTCGAAGGAGATGATCTCCTTGATCCCTGCGCAGCTACGGCATACTTCCCCGGCAGTGTTCGCTCTACGGACGACATTTTGAGGTCCCTAAGACCCCAAAATAAAGCTCTACCTACTAACGACTGGAAAGTTCTTCGAAAAGTAGATAACACACAGCATACTGTCCTGACGATTTCGACAGGGTGCTGTCCTGACTTCTCAAGGACTTGAACTGTCAGCCGTTCTACAATATAAACCGGGTTTAGTTCAGGATCTAAAAGAATCCCCACTTTCGCCCAGCAAACAACTCTGATGAGTTGGAAGTTCCGGTGAACAGTCGCTTTCTGTCAGCCCTGTCGCAACAACTTCCAGTGGCTCGGAGCGCCCCACGTTTAAGTTAAGCCCACTTACCACCCAACCAGCTCGGAAAACGGATAAGCCTGTTTTTAAAGCAGCGGTGGGGCCCAGAACTCAGCAGACTGCTATAACTCATAGTGAGAGGTCAGCTAAACAAAATCAAGTTCGTAAATCTTTCCGACAAGAGACCAGACAGACATTCCCTGGCTCTTCCGAATCAACTAGAGCGTCCATCTCAGCAGAGATGGTCACCAGAGGGTTCACCAGAGGGTTCACCAGTTCAGAGTCAGAGCAAATAGAGGGGCTTACTTGTTGTAAAGATTAACACCTCCAAGGAGGTAATAGTGGCATTCACTTATTTCCTGGCGACTCACCAGCATGTCCTCTAGTGGAAGTGGAGAATCTGGTCAATTATGCACAGCGCTCCAAGAAAGACATTGTTCTTGTCTTTGACTCGAACCATAGGCGCCCGCAGAACTTTTTCCAGGGGGGAGCAAACTATAGACCTAGACAAAAAAATACAGTTAAATAGTCGAATTTGTCAAAATTTTCTAGTAAAAAAATATGTTTGATGATAAATCGCAGAGCCAGGGGGCCTATGACTTGAACGCTCATCAAACCATTCGGGGCAGCACGAACATAAACAAGAGGAAAAGTCCGTTCTTGACTTTATCTTAAGTAATAATTTTAATATAACATCGGAAAAGTACAAACCTTCATTTACGCAATGAGAAGAGAAATTCTAGACTTAATTGTACCTTCTTCGCCATCTAACAACCGCATCTCCAACTGGTATGTGTCATCTAAACCATCATGTCCAGACCGAAGGCACATACGATTTGAAAAAGATATACCTAACCCTTCAAATTTGACCTATCGCCCGAAGAGAAAAACTCATTGGGCCCCTTATAAGGAGCTCATCAGTCACATACTTAGTGGCAACGAAAGATAAACCTGAACACTCTGCCGACACCTAAGCTCTTCCACTATCTCTGCTTTCGAAGAAAACTGTACCTCTTAGATCTAGCAAAGCTAAGATCTAGAGAAACTTTTCAACACAGCAAAATGCAATGGTTGCTGGCAGACCTGCTGTAGTACTCTCATCACATACAATAATGGAATTCAAAAGGCTAAAAGGAATCATTAAGACGGTTCTGCGTAGACATATCTGATATAAATTCCAGTTGCCGTCTCCACAAAGTTCTTGCCTCCGTGAAACCCGTTTTTCTAGGTACGCTAACCCACGAAAACGAACGTCAGACACAAAGTTAGAAAGAAACTCTTCAACGTCTACTTAAACCTGACTTTCCTGGATCAAAAATCCCGGATTCCCTCACAATAACCTAATCTCCCCGAATCAAGCAGATCAGTTTGCCGACGAGGGAAGCATGAAAAATTTCGAGCATAGTTCGCAGCTGCTATGCCGTAAAATGGACCTTTTCTACTCTAAAACGATTTAAGGCACCACGAGAAGATGGCGTATTGCCGGCTCTATTACAGAGGGTAACAGTAACACTGACACACATCTTTGACAATCTGTTCAGCTGTAGCCTGGTCTACGGCCACATACCGGAAGCTTGGAGGAGAGTTACAGTTATATATTTACCTAAGGCAGGGAAAGTTTCGGGTTCTACTCCAAAATCCTATCGCCCTATTAGCCTCTTGTCCTTTATGCCTAAAAACTGGAAAAAGTGATTGACACATACGAAACACAGCAAACAAGCAAATCTCAACATGCCTATAAACCGGGTATATCTACTGAGTCAGGCCTCAGCGACTTAGTTATCAAAATTGAAGACTCTACCAACCGCAAGGAAATCCGTGTTATGACTTTCCTAGTTTTGAGTCAACCAAAAAGACACATAATAAGATGATTCTATCAATGCTCAATGGAAGTATAATCCAAACCCGCATCGATGATGTGGACATCTAGGCGTTAACGTCACGAGGGTGTCCTTAAAGGGGGCGTTTTCTCGCCTCTCTTATGGTCCCTTGTTGTTGACGATCTACTTTAGTCCCTGAACTCAAAGACAAGGAATTGATGCCGCAGGATATGTCGACGATGTAGCAATCATTGTCGGTGGCAAAGTCGAAAGTTCCGTTTTAGAATTAATTCAATTTGCACTTTATGTAGTTTATGACGATATGTCTTCGCTCCACTCCGACTCATGACTTTTAATGTCATCCTGGGTCTAATACCAATTCAAACATATATCCTAATGGAAGCAAGACTGAGTAGTCACCGTCTGTTCCATTGGGAATAACATAGATTTCGATACTTGCAAAGGCGGCCACTTACCTTTGCTCAATGACTTAGAATCTAAAAGCACATTCAACATACCTCTCGACGATATGCTTGCAGAATATAACTCAATTAATCAACCATTTTCGGTGACGGCTCATCCTTAGAAGGGTCACGGAGCGAGGGCGGCTAAAGTTGGTTCGCCACCAACTCAAGAGGTAGGCGCAATCCCCAGACCGGTCTCGGAAATGTTCTTAACCTGATCACACCTTGGCTCTGTTCTTAACCTGATCATCTTGGCTAACATGACCTGTCCAGGAAGTCTGTCGGGGGCGCATTCGAACAACGTGTCCAAACCATCTAAGAATTGATGGTGCTATGAAAAGACACAGCCCTGCCGATGTCCAACGTACACATCAAAAGGATGGAATTTGACCGCATGAATTCTGAGTTTACCCCTTCAAGGAATAAATGGGTAAAATTCCAAAGCAACCCCCTAAAACTGCCCCTGGTGGAATTTTCAGTTAAGCCTTGGCAAAAGCTCGTCCATTTTCCAGACTGGAGTCCTTGCCATCAACTACTACAAGAACAATATTCATCTTCTCGGAGTGCCAAGCCGCTCTCAAGGGTCTTGACTCACACGTTATCAAATCAAAACTTGTTTTAGGAACAGTCATGGCCATTCGAAAACTAACCAAAAACAACTTAATCATCCTTCACTGGATTGGACTCGCTTGCTTAAGTCGGGGCAACTTCACCGTCAGTAAAAGACTCTCCAAGAACTCTATAAAAAAAACTTTGCCAGAACCGAATCAAACGAAGACTGACTTTATAAGACCGGGCCGAAGTTACCAGCCCGAAAACCTAAATAATAACTACCCATTTTGGGTGAGAAGGATCCAGGCAACGAGTGACGGTATGAACCCGTGCGGAAGGTTACCAATCAATAATTGGTTAAAGACTTACCCGAAAAGGGTATTAAAGGCTGGGTATAACCGTTTCGGTTTCGGACCAGTGAGAGCCTTCCTGAAGAAAGGGGGTCCCGTGACTGTTGGACTCCAGATGGGAATTTGCCCTGAGAATGGGAGGGGCTGGGTCGATGCGGATTGTGGGAAGTAACTTAAGGTCAGTCAGAGGAGATCAGTGAGGAGTAGTTCCTTTATGAAAAGACACAACAAGGGTCAACGGGTTTCGTTATAAGTCCGTACCTATTGCTTCTCTGATCAGAATTATCCTCAAGGATGAGAAAGTGCAGGGGTAACCGAATTTTGTTCGAACCCTTGTAGGGGGGGGAATTCTTAGGCAAGAAGCTGACTAACCAACTTCGGTGCAAACACGTACTTCAGGCGACTCACTCAAGCGTAACCGAAACAGTATAAACCCATATCGGGGGTAATATCGAGTTTAAGGATGTGACTGCTGTTCCCGGTTGGTATCAGGGACAGATTGAGTGTTCACCCGTTAGGTGTTTAATCTAATGTAACAGGACAAAGGTAATTATCCTCTTTACATCGAGTCTAACTAGATCTTTAGATCTTCTATCTATCTATTGCCTCTCAAGTTAGAGTTAGCCTAAAGGATTGCAGAGTGCAGGGGGTAGCCTATTTCGGTAAAGACCCTTGGCGAAGGAGGATTTTTAGTTATGTACGGTTATCGTTTCGGTTAAAACCATAACGGCCCAGTTGCAGAGATTCCCTAAGCCTAAGTTCTGCTTTTGCTGCCATCAATTCCCCAAAGATGTCAACGGGAAGAAAGTAGAGCATCGTGTCAAGCGCAGCCGAGGGAGTTGTTCTAAGAGCACATATGATTTTAATACAGGATAGTCATCGACCTTTCTCTAATAAAGCGATATTGCTTCTCTAGTCTAGTGCCTTCCACCATACCAGACTAGTACTCGGTACTCAGTGCACAATCCGGGGTTGGAGTCCCTAGTTTAGGCCTTGGAACTTCCTGCAGGAGTACAGGACAATCGAGGGCTTCGCAGTGCGGTCTTGTGTATTCAGTTTCCAACAGAGTTTCTTATCTAATGTAAGCTCCACGTATCTGGCGTGATCTGCAAGTGTCAGTTCAACGCCTTTCAGTATTGGAGGAGAGGAGTTATGGAAGGTATTTTATACATACTCTTATACATACATACTGTTATACATACCTACCCTAACCAGGGTGGTATGTATAATTTGATTTAATGTGTAGTTTGTAATGCAGTGAAATAAGGATCATCGTAGAACCTCAAGACATTTAAGATACATTATCGAGACCCACAGGAAAATTGATTGCACTGTCCTGTTCCTTTCCAGTCTGTGTCAGTTCCTAACACTTTGCTTCCACCAACAATAAAGCGAGGATTAGCGGATCGTCTATCAATTAAAAATCCCAAAGTGGTTCCACCAGACAAATATAGGATTAATTTGACATAAGCATTCTTTTTTTCTGACATTTTGGCTCTCAAAAGAGAGTGGCGATGTCATATTCCTGGAGCACATATTCCTGGCACGCCAAAAGAAATCTTTATTCTGACAGATCTGTCATACGTGGACAGTTTCAGTGTCTTTTTTCGATTCCCAATCTGTTAAAAAGGTGTTCGAAAAGGGTCGAAGTGTTTCGTGAAAAAGGTGAATGAAATTTATGAGGGGATTTATTTTTAATCGCTTGCCGAGAGGATTTAGATTTGTTTGGGATTAGTAATGCATTTGTGTTTATCGCGGATTAGTGTCCGGTGGAAATAGGGCATAGGTAACACTGTGTAGCAAATTTCTTTTGGCAATCGTACAGAAAAAAATTTATGGACTCCAAAGCAAAACTCTTGTTCAAATATACAGACTGAACATTTGCTTCGTCTGACAGCTCGCTCAAAGCTGTGAAAAAGGGAGTTTAAAAAAAGCGCGTTGAGGATAATAACTTTTTGTTAGTAGAAAATTTAAACCAAAGTTAGCTCTCAGATAGCGAAAAAAATCTTCCCGAAAAAATAACATTTTTTATGAAATGTCCTTTCAGTAGAGCTTGTTTGTGAAACTGGTTTTAGTCATTCTCATACTGAATTCCTAAGATATTAAATTCCATTGTTTGTCAATTACCTAACTAAATATTATAGTTTATAAACAATTTTGTTATTACAAAAAATGTTGTACTTACCCTTGCACGAGTGGCAATGACATTATTTCGTGAGTCTGATGTTTGTTCAGATCCTATAATGAATTCGTGCGACTTATAAGCTAATTCAGGGCACTTCTTTCTCCTTGGTAGTGGTGGTTCATTTGTCGCACCTATGGGCAAACAAGAGTCTTCTTTGAATGTAAGTTTAAGTGACTTAATTTTTCGTTATGAAAATTTTGCTTATAAAAATTATGAATAAAATTCCTTACCAAATTGATTTGGAACAGGGGCCCTGCGTACAACCTCAGGACGGGAATTTCCGGTAAATTCATGCCAACGATAAGTGCTCCTATACTCTGAATGGAGCTGCTGAAAAATCGAATAAAAATACGATTGAAATAAACCTCGAATATGATTGATCGAAATGTAAGTATAATTTAATTTAACAATTAGTTCTAAGGTTGCGAAATTAAAATAGAAAATCATGTTGTTTATTTAGTGTGTCTTAACAGGAGTCAAATCGAAGGTATAGGGTGCAACGAGAAGGTATGTATTTCGAATGTATTTCGAGCTTAAAGCAACTTTACTTAAATAGGCAGTTCTAAACTGATCATAAAAAGTCCCCACCGATATGCACAGATAGGAGCGGATGAAAGTATTAAGCCTTCAGCCCAATGAATTTGTGACATCCGTTACTATACTGAACTCGCACAGCTCTGTGAATGTCTTTATCTCCAATACCTAAGCCGAATGCAATCTCCTCTTATTTCCGAACCAAAGCGCTTCATCAACTTCATCAATACGAAAAATAATCAGATAGCTACCCCTCTACTCCAAACTATCGGCAGCTACTGTCGCCAATTTTTTTGCTCATCATTTTAGCCAATCGTTTACAGAGCAGCAGCTGCCTCCTTATCCGGGCTTCTTCCAAAATATGGAAAATTGCCCACAGACGTCTTTAGTTGCAATGAATATTACTCCCTCCCAAGTTACCGAGAAAATTAGCGAGCTAAAAGAAGACTACTCCTATGATCCCAACAGCCTGCCCGCCATTGGTCTCTAGAAATGCGGTCTCCATTTGATTCAACCTCTTAGTCTAAGAATCTTCCCTTAACTTTGGAAAAAATCCTACATTAGACCATTTCACAAAAAGGGACGAAACAATTTGGTGTCCAATTATGGCCCGATTGCTAAGCTCTTATGTATACCTAAACTTTTTGAGACTATGTCTATAATATCATATTGTTGCACTGCACATTAATCTTTTATCAAAACCAACATGGTTTTCTCAAAGCTCGACAACCACTAACCTAGTCGAGTTTGTTTCGCAATCTCTGTGCGCACCTGATGAAGGCAAAGAAATTGACGTTGCTGCCACTGATTTCAGTAAGGCATTCGACAAACTACCGCATCAAGCTATAATTCTAAAGCTTACCGCCCTCGGTTTCCCCCTTTGGTTTACGATGTGGATCAAATCCTTTCTACATCTGACCCTCTCAACGCTACTTCCGGGGTCATTCAAGGCAGCCACCTTGGTCCACTGTTATTTATGCTAACTATCAATGACCTAAATCACGTCATCAATAACTCCCATCTTTCCATTAACGCTCACGATATGAAAATTTGGAAACATATATCTTTCCCTGGCAATTCCTGCTCTCTCCAATCCGACCTAAATAGTTTCACTGTCTGGTGACAAAAAAATCAACTCCATCCCAATGTCAGTAAATGCCAAGCTATAGCCTACTCCCGAAAGCGATATCCTCCCACCCCCCAAAAACTATGTTATCAATGATGAAACTGTTCCTTGTGTCAAATCCTTGGTTGATCTAGGCATTATCTGCGACCGGGAACTTAACTTTCGTCTTCACATCGATACTATTGATATTAATGTCTTTTAAGTATTTCGACCCAAGTTTCTGTAGAAGTTTTTTAAGATACCAATACGCCCACTATAGCAGGTACATAATACCAAAGTAGCCGATATTGGTTATGCCCGATTTCCACGTGCTAAAAAACCACCCATTTATGAGAGACACTATGAAACTGCCAGAACGCACTTCATAGTAGTAAATTTTCGCTCTCTCATAATACTTCTTGACTACAACTAAGTTAACTTAACAAGTAGTTTACGCTTCCATAGTGTTGATCGCATTGGATAGGTTGCTTTCCAGTGAATGCACCTACTAAGCCGTTCATTCATGCGGCTACACCCTACGTCGCTAGATCGAAGGGTCTTGTTCTTTGTAGTCGTCGCTCGTTGTTAACATCGTTAAGAGTCTCGTTTAGAGTACGGATCATTTCATTGTTGCAATGAACATGAAGGCGAGCATTTAGCTTTCGAGCGAAGTTTGTTACTTCTTCGCCCACGGTAGCTATTCCTAAATCTCTGTGAATATCGCTATTCCTAATATACCATGGAGCATTCACAATTGCTCTTAGTGTTTTGTTTTGGAAAGTCTGCAACATAGACATGTTGCTCGGCTTGGTACAACCCCAAAGTTGTATACCGTATGTCCAGGACGGCTTTAACACCTGCCTGTACAAGAGCAGTTTGTTATATGTGCTTAATTTCGAAAATCTTCCGATAAGCCAATACATTTCCCTGAGCCTAATCTCGAGCTCGTCACGCTTCTTCTTTACGTGTGGTTTCCACCTTAGTTTAGCGTCCAGTGTCATCCCTAGATACTTCGCTTCATTTGCATAAGGTATTTGTACAGAATTTATGAACAGAGGCAAATTGTTAACCCTTCTGTAAGTGAAATTCACATGCGTAGACTTGTTCTCGTTGAGAGCGATTCGCCAAGTCTTCGTCCAGACACAAATTCTGTCCAATGCTCGTTGGAGGTTTCTCGTTGATGACTCGACTGGTTCACCTGTTGCCAGGATGGCCGTATCGTCCGCAAACGTGGCCACGACTGTCTCGTCATCTAGAGGTATGTCTCTTGTGTAGAGCAGGAACAGGGTCGGACCGAGGACGCTTCCCTGGGGTACGCCAGCCCGAATTTGCTTGAAACTCGAGTATTCACTACTACACCTAACACGAAAGAGTCTGCTTTCAAGATAATTTTCCAATATTTTAAACATGTCTTCCGGCAAGTTTTGCCGTAGCTTATATTTCAAGCCCTCGTGCCATACCTTGTCGAAGGCTTGCGATACGTCGAGGAAAGCACTTGAACAAATTTTTTTTCCTTCTAAGGCTTTTTCAATTTCATGCGTTATTCTGTAGACTTGATCTATTGTGGAATGGTTAGGTCTGAAACCGAATTGATGATCCGGGATCAAGCGTCTTTCTGCAATTATTGGTTGTAATCGCTTCAGCAGAAGTTTCTCGAATACTTTCGATATTATCGGCAGAAGCGATATGGGCCTATAAGATTTTTTATCATTTGCGCATTTCCCCGGTTTAGGAACCATAATGACTTCAGCTACTTTCCATTGTCTTGGAACGTATAGAAGTCTAAGAGAAGGGTTTATCATATAAAGTAGCTTGACTAATGCCTTTTTTGGTAGCTCTTTTAATATTTCGCCAGTGATCAGGTCGTAACCCGGGGCCTATTATTTTTAAGTTTGCTAATTGTCTGTCGGAGTTCAACTAACGAAACTTTTTTCATTCTAAAGCTACCAGGTTCCCCGTTGTTGTTTAGAACGTCAGCCAACGGCGGACCGTCGAAAGGCTTGAATGTTTCTTCTAAATGTTCAGCAAACAAATTCGCTTTCTCTTTGTCTTCTCTTGCCCATTCGCCGTTAGCTTTTTTTATTGGTGCCGAGTGGATTAAAGGTTTCTTGATATACTTAACTGCTTTCCACAGCGAGTAGTTTGAGCTCCTATCCGCCGACAAGCCTTCAAGGTATTCAGTGGTCTCACGATTTTTAAGATCTTGCAACATTCCTTTCAGTTTGTTAGAGAGGTGGTTCAATAGGGTTATACGCGCTCTTCTCTTTTCATGAATCAATTTTTCGATTTCGAGCGGATATGTTTTACGTACACGCCCGTCGGTGCTAACTGCGTTCTTTTGGGACGAATTGTTGTTCCAAGCAGCGCTCTGAATTGCTTCAATGAATTTGTCAACTGCGGTTTCTAACTCGAAAGGAGTTTTCAATGGCACATTCAAGCCAACACCCTCCTTACAGTCCTTTCTGAAAGCGTCCCAGTTCATGTTTTTGCTAGCTAATCTAGGAGCTCTTTCTATTTTCGCCAGTCTTCCACCCATCTTCAAGATAACTCCTGAGTGGTCTGAGCAAAGATCATAACACTCTTCAATTCGCGTAAGGTATTTGGGGTACCCTTTAGCGATGAAAAAATCGACAAGGTCAGGCTTTTTATTCCTATCGGTTGGCCAATATGTTGGCTTACCCGTGGAGAAAAAGTCCACCCCACGCTTCATACTATTTTTGTACAGTAATCTGCCTCTTGTTGAATTGCATCGTGAGCCCCAAAAAGTGTGCTTCGCGTTAAAGTCACCCCCAATGATAAAATTGGACCCAATGAAGTCATACATACGATCAAGATCGTCTTCCACCAGTCTATATCCTGGCGGGAAATAACAAGATGCAATGTTATAATCTAAGCAGTCAATTTTTACAGAAACTGAACTGATCTGCATAGAGTCTAGCTCAACTTCTGTGTTCTTGAAGTGCTTTATGCAGTTCTTAATGTAGAGGGAGGATCCTCCTCTCGAATTTTGCGAAGGGTGATGTGCGTGATAGTCATTGTAACCTTTAAGTTTGGGTGTAGACCCGTTTTTAAGGTGAGTTTCCGTAATCATGCAAATATCAATATTGTTTTTCCGTAGAAATACTTCTAGTTCGTCTATCTTATTCAGAAGGCCGTTTGCATTCCATGTTAGTATTTTAAATAACTGTTTCATATTCATGTTCTCTTGTAATTTTTTCGAGGCTTAAACTCGAGCTTGCTCAGTTTGTCAAATATAACTTTGTTGATTTTAGTCTGATCCTCAAGTTTCTCCAAGATTACAGCGAGGATCTTGCCTTGTTTTCGTTTGCCGCAACCTGTGCGTATGATTTCGGTCCGACCAGTGGTGGTTTCTCGGCTGCACTTGAACTGGCGCCGCTCTTTTGTGCAGCTTTTGCGCCTTTTGTCGACGTCTCCTTTGCCAATCTTCCACTTTTGATTGGCTTTGGCGTCTTTGGAGTCTTTGGCTTAGGAGTTTCAGCAGGTTTTGGGCGTCCTAGGCTTTGATTCTGACCTCTAGTATTTTTATTAAGAGGTTCTCGTCCCTTTTGCAGCTCTATGGCTACTTCGCATCCTCGATAGTTCGCGGGGTGGTTTCCGTGGCAATTGGCGCAAACTGCTGGAGCCTTTATGTCAACTTTGCACTCTGTTGACAGGTGTTTTCCGGCACATTTCACGCAACGTGGTTCTTTTTGGCAGTAGGCACTTGTGTGCCTGAATTCTTGGCATCGCTTACACTGTGGTATCAGTCTATTGCCCTTTCGCATGGGTTCGATTTTAACCTTGATGTTAAGTATCATTTTTATTTTATAAATATCGTTTATGCTCTCAGTTCTTTCAAAGGAGAGCATAAAAATTGGAAGGCCGCGTCTGATCACAGTCTGATTCTCCTTCCGTGCGTTGCTTTTCCTTTTTAATGATATTGACGGCATCAATAATTTTAAGGCCTTTATTTTTTACGTCTTTTACAACGTCTTCTTTTGTGCATGATGGGTGGACCCCCTTACAATGACTCGCAGTGGTTTCTCGTACTTATTTTGATAAGTATACCACTCGATTCTTTCTGCATTCAGTCTAAGAGACAGTGCGCGATAGGAATCGGCGTTGTCAACATTTACTTTCCACACGTTATTTCCGTGCGAGGTAAGCTTATAGTTTTCTGTTCTCACCGTGTTTGCAAGAAGGTTGCGCAATCTCCCAAAGTCTGCTATCCCGACGATGTTTATTGCGGGAGGTGGACTAATTTTCGCTTCTGGTTTAGCCTTGTTTGAGCCAGAGGGCTTATCTTCTTTTTGTATTACTTCGGGAGAGGAATTCGCCTTTCGCTTCTTGCTAGACCTTTTCCTTAAGACTGAATCGGTCTCAAGTGCAAGTTCGTCCTCGTCCGTGAAGTATTCGACTGCTGGTCGGTTCGGTGTAACACACTCTTTCGTTACCTCACAGTCTTTCGTTAAACGAGTATTTTTAATATCCTCGTTTTCTTTTCGCAGAGAGTCAACTTCCATTTTTAGATCTTGGAAGAGTCGCTCCATTTCAATAAGCTTAGCCCGGAGTTCATTATTCTCCTTTTCTAAGCTCTTAATTTTCACAGAGTCCTGGTTTACCGGTGGACTGCTTTTTCCGGATATGTTCGATCTAGGTGGTGGTGATCGATTTAGTTTTGTCCTTTTCTCAAAAGGATTTATAAGCAATAAAAGGCTCTCCCCAGAATCCGTAGAGCCTGCCTCCGAAGAGGGTGGATTTTCCAGCATAGCTGGGCTGCCACCTGGGGTAATCAAATCTTTCGTTTTGTTCATTGCCATTTTTTTTTAACTTGTCGTTTTTATGAGAAATAGGTAAGTCACTTCTATTTTCATTTTTAAATACAGCCGCCCCTTTGGAGACAGACGCCGACCAGTGAGCCGCACAATGTGTGACAGACGCTTCTGGATTTTAATTTAACCTTCAGATTCATCTATAAGTTAAAACCTTACTGCCAAAAGTTGCCCCAAATGGAGCAGCATCGACAGCATCCGTTGAAACATTAAAGAATATTTCTTCCGGTGGATTTTAGTCGGCTCTTACGACAGGCATACCTTACCTCAAGGCTATTCTAACCCCGACCTTGCAGGGGTAAGTAGAAGTGAAAATAATTAATAAGCTTCCCAACTTAAGGTGTCCCGATAATGAAAGAATTTGTTTTTGTTCTTATTTTGTTAAGTGTTCCGAAGCTGTGATCTCCTTGGAATCATGTTCCAAAGTGCTTTCATAAGAACTGTTTTAATTACACAAACAAAAAAACAAAACTTTTCATCCTTTCTGTTTTTTATAATCATTGTATTTTTAGCCTGCTATATTAGAATAGATGATTAACTCTACAACATTCTCCTTCATTGATGAAGGATAGGTACACAATTCATTGTTACAAAAGTAATTTATGTTTACGTGTAATTATTGTTCGCTTTCCATAAAAAGGGAACTTTGTTTGGCATCCCGCAATGAAAATAGACGTCAAACTGTTAAAAGGTCTATAGATAGGCTAAGTATGGCGTGAAACAAAAAATTAATCACAAAAAAAAACTAGAAATATTTAGATAGAGTAGACGAATCGATTTCCCAGTTGAATGCACATAGCTTCATATAATTCTGTGTAAAGTCGGAAACGGAATGACATATAAAAAGGTTAAACCTATCCCGTACAAAACATTCCAAAGTTTGCCTGGACATCCATATAGATTTATACACGAACAGACCGATTTCGATAATGTTTTCATTTCCAGAACTTTTCAAGAACAATCGCATGTCAATTGATGTAATGACATGAGCCCAACAATTCCTTCACCGCCCCCTTTCGCATAACAAGTTTATACATACACAGATTTTCTGACCGCTTACCCTTAGAAGGATAGAGGAGCGAGGGCGACTAAATGGTCCTTCCATAGCTCCCGATCCTACGCCACAAACTCAAAAGACACAGGCGCGTTGCCCAGCCCAGACGGGTTTCGGAGATGCTCTTTTCCTGATTCCACCAACTGTTTCTTGACTATTGATGAGGGTTGAAACGAACACTGAATAAAAAAGTTCTTTGCTCTCACTCCAAGCTCAGCTTTCCTGATGACCGGCTGGCGCAGTTACTTTACTATTGCTCCAACTGGGCCAGTCCTACAGGATAACTCATTATCACTCTTTCCATCTTTCGCGAAAAAGACCCCGAGATACTTAAGCTTTTCTAACTGCTTCAATGCGACTTCATTTATGTGCAGGGTACACTACAGAGGACTTCGGGAAAAAACCATCACTTCGGATTTGCTTATGTTTACCTTCATCCAAATACCAGCCTCACCACAGATGGCCGCATACCCATCCTGTGCTCGCTGAAGTTCCTTTCCGGGGATGCCAGGACAGCTTAATCATCCGCGAAAAGCAGATAGCTTATGATGACGCCAGCCATTTTGAAAGATTCCTCACCAAGACTGCGCTTCACCATCCAGCCCATATATGCTATTAAAAGAAGAGGCGATAGGACACATCCATGGCAAAGTCCAACGCACACATCAAAAGGATGGGATTTGACACTATTTGTCCGAACGCAGCTTTAGCAGTTCCCAAACAAAGCCTGAATGGCTCACAGAAGAGGCCCACTCAGTGCAAAACTCTCCAGCGTTTATCCCGAGGAACTCGGTCATAGTCCCGTTTGACATGTTCCCTGGCGTCCCCAACAATAACTTCAGAGTAAAAATCTGGTCGGTTGTGCCTCTGCCAGGCCGAAAGTCGCATTGCTCTTCCCGGAACAAAGGCTCAATTACAGCTCTGGAACGCGCTTCTTAAACCTCCGCGAATGCTTTTCCCGGAATACTTATGAGTGATAACCCCACAAAGTTAGAGCAATCTCTCTGCCCTTTTTTTTGAAAATGCGCACTATAACTCCTGTTTGACAATCGGCAGGTGCTTTCTGGTTTCCCAGGCCACCTTTATGACATGTGTTAGCCATTTAACACCTTTTCGACCAGGATCTCATCAACTCCAGCAGACTTACTTAAGCGATTTAATCGCGGCAGTGGCTTCATCTACTGTATGACTATTCTCCGCCCTGATTTGGTCGTCGTCAGTAGTTCGATTGCCATCTTCAGTGTCTTGTTGGAGATTGATCAGCTCCGAAATCTGTGCTCCCTCCACCTGCGTAAGACGTGCGTCGTTCTCATTTGGAAGAATGAGAACTTTTTTCCTCTGAGACCGCCAATAATAGTCAGCCAAAACATCTTGTTTGCAGAGTTGTAATCGTGCTCCAACCTCTCGCCGAACTTTTTTCAAGCCCATCCCTTGGCTGTTCTGACCGCTATATTGAAAGTTCTTCGCGCCTCAATGTTGTCCGAGCTCAAAAGATAGTGTTCCTACATTGATTCCCTTCAATACGCTCTCTTGTTCTCTCTGGCGTTCTTGTTCTTTCTCATTCCACAACATTTCTTGCAGAGGCAATGACTGCCGATAAAAACAGCTGCCATTCTTTCTCTACACTTAAAAGGTCAGTTGGAATTCGTTCAAATTTCTCCGAAACGTACCGCACTAATTGCTCCCTGTAATCAGATTCAGTATCCTGTAACGTTTCCCACCGTTATTCGGGTCACCCGTCTTGGATTTCGCCTGGGTGGCAAAGGAATACTGTTGCTAAAGCGCAATTTGCACAACACTAGGTGGTGATCAGTTGACAGCTCCTCTAAAAACGCCAACATAGAAAACCAGCAACAAACAAGACATCCAGGAGCGCCTGTCTCAAATTGAGCGCCTCCCTGGTCGGTGTCTGTTATCTAGGTTAGAGTCGGCCGAATATAAAACACCTCTTTCTCTTCCAATATGTAAATAGAATGGACAACTATTAGATGCATGCCAGATGCATTTATGAAATATTCTGCTAGTTATATTATTGCTTTTTTCCGTAAAGGCATAACACTTGCGGGGGTAAGCTTTGGTGTTTTTGTGCAGAGTTTTCATGTTCCGTACTGGCTCATCAGCATTTGCGTTTAAGATGGAGAATTACTCTTCCTACTATCTTTTCTATCCTCTCCTCAATATCTTTCCGCTACGCATCTTAAGGGTATTCATAACCCCTTGAATACGAGTTCATTGTAAAAAAAAATTGTGAATGTCTCTGTGGGAGAAAAACGTGTTCATGACGGCCAAGCCGTAAGCGCAGCAAAAGTTTAACAAGTTCCCTCCGGTTCCTGGTTTGATTGGTCACCGTGCCTCCCTATCACACTTCTCCAAGTTCTGCCGTTCGTACCCACATGAGCATTGAAGTCACCAATCAGGAGAAAGAAATCCATTTCTGCCACTCTATCCAGGGCAGCATCAACTTCGTTCAAGAAGGCCGCATACTCTGACTCTCGATTCTGTCCATACACCTGCACTTGAACCAAAGTCGATCGCTCAAACTTAAGCTTTTAGATCAAAACCCTCCCTCTCTAATGGATTAAACTCAAATACGTTTTCCGATAGCCGGGGCTTGTGAGTATCCCCATTCATGTCCCCAGTCATGTTACGTGGGACGCCAGATCAAAAAAAATCTCCACCCATCAGCGAAGTCTCTGGTTCCGGACCCTTTCCACTTGGTTGAAGAGATACCAGAAGTATCGAGCTTATACTTTTTAGCCTCCTCAACCAGTTCAAGTTCCTTCCGCTTTCGGAAGACATTCAATGGCCCAATTTAAAGTTGTAGATTTGTAGACTGACCATCTAAAGCCGCGTTGTCACAAGCAACGTAAAACAGGAGCAGAAACAGAATCCCATATATTAGCAACTGAAACCTAAATTCGCTGAATGCTTTTTGCGTTGCTGATGTATGAAATTCTGTTTATGTTTCTGTTCCTATTGCTTGTGACACTGCGTCTTAGGACCTCATTTTGGCTTAGCGCTGCCATTCTCCGCCTTCCATAATGGATAGCGTCACCATTAGCGGGCTGCTCGTAACTTCTTCGGGTTGAACCCACTCGGATGCCGAGCGGAACATTCCGACCATCAAGCGTTCACATGCTGATACCTCTCAGGCCTAGCTCCAAAGGCTGTTCTGGGTTACCAGGATCAGCACATATCCGAGCTTTTTAAGTTTTCTTTTCATCGTGGGAGGGGGGCTGCATTTTATTTCTATCTGCTATCTGCTAGATTTATATTTGGCCGATCCTAACCTAGACAACAGGCGCCGTCCAGCAAGGGCCGGTTTTTCAGTGCGATATCATCCGGCTTTCCAAATTAAACTGAGATTAACCCCAAAAAATGAGTTTTTCAGTGAACTAAAATCTAAGGTTGATGTCGGCTTTATTCGCCAAGTTTGGTGAAATAATCTCGGATCAACTCTGAAGAACATTATGAACTTCTTTGAGTATTTTTTTGCTGTGTGGAAAAGGATTTTTGGATTTTTTGAATTTTTCACAAAGTGTTTTTGTGAAAAATGACAAATAACTCGAACTTCTTTTCCTCTATTTTTCTATGTGACGTGGAGCTGGAAGAGTCAATAATTTCGAGAGTAGAATATTTTGACAACTTTGCCGACGGAGTTAACTCTGCACTAAAAAGCTGCTCGCTGGGGTAACTCCAAATTCGTTTTGTTACGGGATTATTAGAGATTAATTTAAGTTTAACTCAGCACTGGAAAACAGGCCCTAAGTCGCACAGGTTCATCTTTCAGTTATAACTTTACTGCCAAGGGTGGCCCCACCAGAAGTATGAACAGCATAACTAACGACAGGCATACCTTAGATGCGATTCTTGCCCCGAGCTTGCAGGGGTGAAGAATGCCTACCGTATTGGTTAGAGAGAGAGCAATCTCATTCGTCTTAATTTCGTTTTCTTTTTAAATTGATGAGGCAAGAAAGTAAACACTTTTTTTAAAGGGATAAATTTCCAATTAAATTATTATTATAACTTTATTTAATAACTGAGTAAATTTTAATATATCAATTAAATCAGAATAACCAGTTATAAGAATTCTTTTAGTTTACGCGACTATCCATAAAATTATGACTTTCGTACACACATTATTATTTGAAGTTCCTTTTATAGTTTGCAATTAAATTGACACATGCTATAAAACATATGACATTATGCCGTATAAGAAGTGTTTATGCCATCTTAGCGTGTACAGTGACACACCCAAAAAAACTTATTAGACTGAGAAATCCCGATACACATACATCACATCAGCGTGTATAGAAGGTTAAAGTCCTTAGACGCAAATTTGACTCGAGAAAGGAGACTAGTAAAAAGTTTATCAGTCCCTATTACTTCCTGCCTAACAGTATCTACCTTGTCAAAAGCGAGAACGATCGTTATGTTATCGATTATTATTTTAACATTTAAATATCGATTATTGAATGAAAATCGATATTCTTAAACGTTTGACCAAAGATACAATCTTGCCTGAAAATTACTGGATACCTTGCGTATGACAACCGATTATAAATGCCACGTGAAGCACCCACCAACTTGCACCAACGCAGAATCTATTGAGTCATCTTAAGATTTTTCTGCTTCACTTTTTTCCTGCTACGCAACGGAATTTATTATAAGATTAAGATTTTTTTTGAAGTGCTTATTGTTTTTTTTTAATTCGTACGAGCAGGCATGCGACTTTAAAATCCATGCCAATACTTGTTCGCTATCAAATAGAGGGGAGGAGGAATATCCATATGCTATCGATTTTTCATTTCCTTGGACAGAAAAAAAAATTCATTTCCTTCGATGGAAAAACTGGAAACACTGAAAAAATTTGCCGCAGTATGAAATCATAATAGTTGACCCATTAATAATGACAGAAATGCAAAGTAATCGTAAAAAATACACTCTTGAAGTCTTATTAGACAAATTTAAGGACATTTTAACTTACCTTATCGACAGGCATTGATGGACACGCTCTACACAGATTCCAAAATGATCCAATCATAAGGAAGTTTATTTGATTTGTATCGCGATTATCACTTGAAAATTTAATAAACCGATGGATAAAATTATGTTTTCGGGGTTTTTTTTATATTTTGTTTATTAAAAAATTCGCTAGGCGTCGGTATCCTTATTTTTATATACGTATATAATCTATATATACAGGCAGGCAGTACCGTCAAAATTTATTTGGGGTGACAACTTTTCAGGAGTTTTATAAAAAAATAACTTTTAGAGGGTAATAGTAGTAGTAGGAAGGGTAAAAGCGAAAGACTTGCATATAGGACAGAAGAATTCTAAGTTCGTGGTGAGTTTTTCTTATGGAATAGAAACCACTTTATTGATTTAGCGATTACTTTTTTAAATCTTAATTAGCTTGTTGTATAAAGTTGATGTTCTCTATGTATTTTGAACCATTTTATATGATATTTTTTTAGTCTTAGTGGCACTTTAAAACTGGCTAATCTTTCAAATGCTCCCAAAGAAAAAATATTCGAATTGGTAAGAATTTGGTAACACTCCGAGTTAAACTATCCGAACACCGAACTTTTTCGCTATGATGTAGGCAAGTGCAACGATAACTGACCAATGTCGAAAGGGGAAATCGATAGACGGAGATATTCCAACACCCTATACGAACACTGTTTTAATGCGAAGAAACTTCCTTTGATTGCTTGTGGTTGTGATGGTGGTCGTAATTTATTTCTTCCTTGTTGAATTGGAAGTGTTTTGTAGGCATTGGAAATGTAGCTGTAGAGTCTCGAACGAAGAAAGGGTGCGATTGGGGAAAGAGCTGACATTTGTTGTGCCAAGCCGGTATCATGTTCTTTGTGTGGGTGAAGCTTTGCTGTGTTGGTAAACTGGGACAATGTGATACTTTTACGGTATCTGTGGAGTGGGAGGTTGCACTGCGGTCGTTTGCCTAAAAGTTGATTCACTTAAGGGCGAAAACTTCGTTCGTAATGGATGCAGCTGTTTTTTGTAGGTACGGTCAGATGTTCTAAAAGACTTCATAATGCGAACGAGTCTCGCTTTTGGAATGAACAGTTGAACGAACATCGAAACGAATGGGTGGTGGTGGTGTACCTGTTATACTTTCATACAAGTATTAAATCAGTTCAACGATAATAAATCCTTTTGGTTAGTCAACTCCTTATTTATCATCATTTTCTCCTGATGTACCTAACACTTAGGCGGATTCCCAAAGGGATATGTAACAGTATTATATTAGTTTAAAGGAAATATGATGTAGATTATCGTGTCTCATGGTTGTATCCGTTTTTAACGGCTCGTCCAAAAATGGAAAAAGAACCTCATATCGTATTACAATGTCCGTATGTTCGTCCCTCAAATCGCATTATAACTTCTGAGCGGTAAGGCTCGTGGAAAGCCAAAATTTTGTGTGCTTTTAAACTTCGAAAATAGTCAGAGAACTCAACGAGGGCAATTTTTTTAAGCACAAATAACGGTTGAATTACAGTTTGGTTCACAAATTTCAAGAGAAAATGGATTAGGTAAATGCTTTTCACTACTTTTTTTAAGAAGTTTAGCAGACAAGAACTGGAAAGACGAAACTAATGTTAAGTAAATACTGAACTTTAACGAAAATTTATTTGGAAATACATATTGAAAGGTTTTGGCCGATAACGTTTTTCAAAGTGTTTGTAGCCATAACTTTTGAACCGCTCAGTGCACAAAGCCAATATTGAACACACATATAAAGCAACTCAAAGTAAACGAAGTCCTAAAGTTTTATTTTTGAGAAAAAGTTTAAATACTGCCGTTTTGAAACATTTTCGAAAATAAATCGCAAAAAAGCTTGAACAACCACTATCTCCGATATTGTAGCATCGGCCAAATGATTTGAAAAAAATCACACATCAAGAATTATTTGTTATTTTAGAAATTGAAATAGAAATTTTCAAGTAGTGTTTTCATAAAGTAGATTATGAGATATAGCCCGAAACTTACTTACTTACTTAAGATGGCGCTACAGTCCGGGGTGGACCTGGGCCTCAGCCAACGAGCTTCGCCAGTCAGCTCTGTCTCTAGCTATCCGTCTTCAGTTCCAGTTTCGCACGCGAAGTTGGATGAGGTCCCCTTCCACTTGTGTGCGCCAAGTGGAAGAGTCTCGGTGCTCCTCTACCGCGCCGTCCCTGCGGTGTGGATTCGAAGATTTTCCGGGCCGGGGCGTTGGTGTCCATCCACTCTAGATGACCCAGCCATCGTAGACGTTGCGTTTTGACTCTTTTGGCTAGTTCGGTATCGCTGTACAGCCCGTCTACAATATGTCTCCTCCTTCACTCTCTGTCTATGCAGTCGCGACCGTAAATCGTCCGAAGAATTTTCCTCTCGAAGCCGCCTAAAGTGTTTTTATCCGCCTTTGGCAGGGTCCATGCTTCTGCACCGTAAGACAGGACTGGGATGATGAGGGTCTTATGCATGGACACTTTAGTTGCTCGAAAGAGGGTTTTGCTACTCAATTGCCTTCTTAGCCCAAAGAAACACCGATTAGCAAGAGTTATCCTTCATTTGATTTCAGCGCTGGTGTCATTGTCTGAATTGATAGCGGAACCCAGGTAGACAAAGTCCCTAACTACCTCAAAATTATAGCTGTCGATGGTGATGTTTTGTCCAAGACGTAGATGGTGGGTGTCTTTTCTTAATGACAGCATATGCTGGGTTTTGCCCTCGTTGACTGCTAAACCCATATTCGCCGCTTCCGTCCCAATACTCTCGAAGACTTCACTGACACCAAGCTTTGTTCGACCGATTATGTCAATGTCATCTGCGTATGCGAGTAGTTGAATGGGCTTTTGAAAGAGTGTACCTCTGGTGTTGGCGCGAGAGTTCAGCGCAATTCTCTCAAGTATGATGTTAAAGAAGTCGCATGACAACGCGTCGCCTTGTCTAAATCCTTTTTTGACATCAAAGTGGTCGGTGAGGTCTTTGCCGACCTTGACGGAACAAAGTCCCTAACTACCTCAAAATTATAGCTGTCGATGGTGATGTTTTGTCCAAGACGTAGGTGGTGGGTGTCTTTTCTTAATGACAGCATATGCTGGGTTTTGCCCTCGTTGACTGCTAAACCCATATTCGCCGCTTCCGTCCCAATACTCTCGAAGGCTTCACTGACACCAAGCTTTGTTCGACCGATTATGTCAATGTCATCTGCGTATGCGAGTAGTTGAATGGACTTTTGAAAGAGTGTACCTCTGGTGTTGGCGCGAGAGTTCAGCGCAATTCTCTCAAGTATGATGTTAAAGAAGTCGCATGACAACGCGTCGCCTTGTCTAAATCCTTTTTTGACATCAAAGTGTTCGGTGAGGTCTTTGCCGACCTTGACAGAACAGCGTGAATTTTCCATCGTCATCCTGCACAGACTGACGAGTTTCTGTAAATGCTGTATACGCGGCCTTTAAATCGATGAAGAGGTGGTGTGTATCGATTTTGAACTCCTGGGTTTTCTCCAAAAGATCTGCCGTAGTGTGAATATTTGATGGATAATGGACTTTCCTGACCTAAAGCCACACCAATTATGTTCAAATACTAATTGATATTGAACAAGTTGGTCTACTATCAACATTGTCGACCAAAATCCCAATCAAGAGATTTGACGAAAAACATAATTTGATTTGACGTTTTGTTTTCCTATTTTTGAGTTATTTCATTGCGTAGATTAAAAAAATCGGTGGCAATTAGTTAGTTGCCCGAAAGATAACAAAAATTCAGGCTTACAAGCAGATGCGCAAATGACGTGATGTCATTTAAAAATGGCAAAAACGAAAACATACGTCAAGTTAATCTCCTCTATTCCGGTGGAAACACTTTGGGATAAACTTTTGATCTTCCTACGCTAATCTCTGTAATATGTGCGGTGGAAATTCCCTTTTTCAAATTAAAAAAAAAATTAAATTTCCCGATCTGATGAAAAACACTTTTAAGACTTTAAAGCAGAAATGTCTTGCTGGAAGAATTTTCAAATCAACAAACAGTTCAAAAGTAGGATGTAGAAGATAATGCTTGCGACACACTTTTAATTTTGCTGTTATAAGCACCTCCTCATCATACGATTCCATATTACAGCTTGGAGTGAAAAATCTCGTAATATATAATGTTCAAGAGTGGCTGCGGGCTAATTGGACTAAGGTAAAGGAATTTAGAGTGCAACGAAAATATTGCTTTAATTTTTCTACACGACTTATGTGTGGCATTCTGGAATCAGTCCAACAAATTATTAAACTCTGTTTCTTCTTGCTTAAATCTGCTCTATTTCCACAGGAGGAATTATTCTGAAAAGTATATTCACATAAGGGCTCAGTTATAACGAAACGAAAAAACGATACGGAAAATTTTTCAATTCACACGAAAATATGTATTGATTAAAGTTAATTTTTCACAGGAAAGTAGTTTTATAATTTTTCGTATTAGAATCAGTTTTTCTGAACATGATGATGGAAAATGAAATCCATTCATTCCACTGAATTGTTGGTTGTTCGGTTGTTTTTTTTTCTGATTGCTGTAAACGCTGAACAGAAAAAAATCTTAATTTTCGTCTGTTTCTCGTTTTTCGTATCCCTTTTCCGTATCGGTATAACTGAGCCCTAAATCAGTATCACACGTACATTTCGGCATTAAGAAGCTTTGACATTCAGGCGCGCATGAAGCAAAAAACTTGGGTCGATACAACGGCAGTATAACAAGCTATGAAACATAATTTTAGTTTTGGAACTTATGACCAGGTTGTTATCCACAAACCAAGGTCTTATCTAATATTGTGATGTGCGACAAGACATGAAAAGATATGTAGAAGTCGCTGAATTCACCCATCGAGTTGCTTTACCGTGAGGCCACAGTAGTGCAGCTAGTGTTGCTTAAACATACTGGGTGCGTTTCTTTATTCATTCCGAAGAAGGTATAGAAAATTAAGTTGGAGTATTCCAAACGTTTTAATTCGTACTACCTCGGGGGATAGTATAAAAAGAATGCATTCCGAATATTCTGAACAAATAAAGAAACGCAAAACGGAATGATCGGAATATTCCGAATAAAAAAAAGAAACGCAGATATTTCGGCCAGAATAGTTGGAACGAATAAAGAAACGCACCCACTGTCAAAAGTTAAATTACATACATGTATTCAGTGCAATGCGCACACAATGCGTTATTTGACAATTCTGGATCTTTCTTCTTACAAAAAGGAACAGAATTTGTCTTAAAAAATCCGGGATGATCTTTTGTAAGCCCAAAATAAATTTATTTGATACTAGAGAACGTCTTTTTTGTCTATTTTGGGCATAGATTCACCTTGTTGTATTCACAGAATCGAACTTAGTTTGGCAGAAGTGTGCTACTCTATTGTGGGTGAATTTTTTTGTGTAGCGCCACAGCGCTCCGCGCCTTCTACTACTACTGCCGCTACGTACTACGCGCTACAAAAGAAGCAAACTGCAGTAGATTGGCGTAAAGTGTATCAAATATGTATTTTAAGATAACAAAACACTTTCTTTTTAAAGACAAAAGGCGTTAGTTAAAACTTGTCTGTAAATAACAAAAAATTTGCTGTACCAGGTGTATTCAGTTTACTTCTTTTCTTCGTCTTAACGTTATTAATATCAGAGAAATCGCCTTTCTGCAGCTGTGCAGGGTAGACTACAAGCATAAATTACTGAATAACTTGATATTCAACTTGCAACTGTTTTGCCCTCCAAAACCCATTTGATTGCGTTTTTTATAAAAGACTTTAAAGCTTTTATAAAGCTAGCTCAATTAAATTGCACTCGATTCAACTCAATTCCATTCTTATCGTGGAAAACTCGTTGTGTGCTCGATGACAAGCGACTGCTATAACGTGGGGATGTCAAAATCATATGGTTGTGTTTACATTTTGTTAAATAGAAATGTCTTGATTTCAGAAGAATATAGAACTGTTTTGTTGAATTTTGGAAAACTTGATTTAAATACCGGTAATGTTGAAAATTTTAAATACGATAAATACCATTAGAGGTGCACGGAAATTTGCTGTTAGTTTTTTTATATATTATTTTGGGGTATTTTAAGCCATCTTCTCGTTCAATAATCAATTTAAATAGACAAAGACTTCAAAATAATCGCTTTTCCAAAACTTTAAAACCACTGCGTCTTATTGCAATTGCATTGTGCTGTGATTAGTGCATTCTTCAATACATACTGCGTATAAAAAATTAAAATTGCCTGGAATTCAGACCAACTCAATTTTAAATTGCACTTTTTACCGTAGCTAGAAGGTAATTGTGGTGTAGAATTTGATAAATCTTTCGTTTGTCGTCGCAGTGAGTAGATGATAATCTTAACCTTGGTTGAGCGACTCAACCAAAATTGTGGTTTGCCTTATATATGCAGTCCACAGTCAGTGGAAGCATGTGGGCAAAAGGAAAATTTTTGCGCCGAGTTGGCTATCCATAAAGTCTGATCGTGGTCAGTGGCAGAGGGTTGCAGAGTTAAATATCTGTATAGTCTCATCAGTGTAAGCGCCTTTGGCGCAATGACATCAGAAGTCCTATTGCTTCATAACTATCACCTCGACTCTCATCAAGCAATCGAATTGTGGTTGGCTCTAGAACCAAACAAGGGTCGTCCGGTGCTGGAGTCGTTGTCGAAAACTTGGATTCGATGTCCTAAATTCGCTTCATTAAAATTACAATGAAATGGGGCCTACATTACAACCTTCTCCAAATATGTATTGTCAATCTATGCATAATTGTTGAATATTTATTTTAATTTTTTATTGTTTTTCTACTAATTGATTGATTTGACATTTTGTTTTTCAGAAAATGGCAGAAAGTACCAAAAACCTATCCTGTAAGTATTTTTACATATAATTTTACGCAATACAATATAATCGCAATCCTTTTTTTATCCTAATTGTAGCACTTCGAATGAAGTATATGGAAAGAAAACAAGTATTTCTTGAGGAGGATATCAAAGTGAAGGAGCCCATATCACTTTTCAAAGATTGGTTGCATCTTGCAGTAAATACTGAAGAAATTTTAGAACCAAACGCAGCATGTCTTGCCACTGTTAATAAGTAAGTTTTAGTAAAAATCATAACACATATTCCTCTGAAGCAATAAAGTTCTTGGTTAAACTCTTAAACTCTATACTGCAAAACTGGCCTTGAAATGCCTTTAGGGTCTGCGGACACTTTTTCATTCGGTTACAAACTATAGGCACTACTATAGATATAAAGCTAAGTGTCATGTAAACAGACAACAGAGTTTATTGAATTAAGTTACAATTTATTTTAAACAAAAACTTTGATATGTTTTTTTAAGGGATGGTTTTCCATCAAATCGTTTCGTTCTGCTTAAAGAAGTCACCCCGGAAGGATTCATTTTTTTCACAAACTATGGAAGCCGGAAAGCACAAGACATTCTAAATAACCCAAATGTTGCTTTGACACTTTATTGGTGTCCACTTCGAAAGCAAGTACGCATCGAGGGAGAAGCCGAACAGATATCACGTGACGATTCGTTAGCATACTTCCGTCAGCGACCTCGAGCGAGTCAAATTGGTGCACTCGCAAGTGCTCAGAGCACCATTATTAAGAGTCGTTCAGAATTAGATGAAATCGAGTCGAAAATCAAAGCAGAATTGGGAACAAACGAGGTTCCATTGCCTAATTGGGGTGGATATCTTATAAGACCTCGCTTGGTGGAGTTCTGGCAAGGGCAGACCGATCGTCTTCATGATAGAATACGCTTTCGCAGAGGATCAAAGGTTGATGAAGTAAGATTATAACCGCGCAAGTGCGCATTTCGTCAAAAAATTCATGAATTTACGTTTCTTTCTCTGTTTTTTTTTTTTTCAAGAATGTTGACGAAACACTGGTACATTCCGGGGAAAAGGGCTGGGTGTATGAGCGGCTGGCTCCATAAAACTAATTGCGTACAATTATTATTTTTTGCAATGGTCTGTTATACCTATTGAACAACTTTGATACTGGGGATAATTCACAGCTTTCATGTTATTACTATTTTGGTTGTTATTGGGTTCTAAGAAATAAAAACATTTACACAAGATACAACAAATAACGTCTCTTCGAATAACTGTGCTTTCGTATTATATTTGTCTCTCTAAGTCCAATTTTTCTAGGGGGGTAAACTGAATAAAAGGTATTTGTTTTTTGCACTTGATTTTAACTTACTTACTTAAGGTGGCGCTACAGTCCGGGGTGGACCTGGGCCTCAGCCAACAAGCTTCGCCAGCCAGCTCTGTCTCTAGCTAGCCGTCTCCAGTTTCGCACGCGAAATTGGCTGAGGTCCCTTTCCACTTGCGTGCGCCACCTGAGTCTCGGTGCTTCTCTACCGCGCCGTCCCTGCGGTGTGGATTCGAAGATTTTCCGGGCCGGGGCGTTGGTGTCCATCCGCTCTAGATGACCCAGCCATCGTAGACGTTGTGTTTTGACTCTTTTGGCTAGGTCGATATCGCTGTACAGCCCGTACAGTTCAATGTTATATCTCCTCCTCCACTCTCCGTCTATGCAGACGGGACCGTAAATCGTCCGAAGAATTTTCCTCTCGAAGCAGCCTAAAGTGTTTTCATCCGCCTTTGACAGGGTCCATGCTTCTGCACCGTAAAGCAGGACTGGGATGATGAGGGTCTTATACATGGACACTTTAGTTGCTCGAGAGAGGGCTTTGCTACTCAATTGCCTTCTTAGCCCAAAGAAACAGCGATTGGCAAGGGTTATCCTTCGTTTGATTTCAGCGCTGGTGTCATTGTCTGAATTGATAGCGGAACCCAGGTAGACAAAGTCCCTAACTACCTCAAAGTTATAACCGTCGATGGTGACGTTTTGTCCAAGACGTCGGTGTTGGGTGTCTTTTCTTGATGACAGCATAGACATTGGTTTGCCCTCGTCGACTGCTAAACTCATATTCGCCACTTCCGTCCCAATACTCACGAAGGCTTCACTGACATCACGCTTTGTTCTACCGATTATGTCAATGTCGTCTGCGTATGCGAGTAGTTGAACGGACTTTTGAAAGATTGTACCTCTGGTGTTGGCGCGAGAGTTCTGCACAATTCTCTCAAGTATGATGTTAAAGAAGTCGCATGAAAGCGCGTCGCTTTGTCTAAATCTTTTTTTGACATCAAAGGGGTCGGTGAGGTCTTTGCCGACCTTGACGGAACAGCGTGAGTTTTCCATCGTCATCCTGCACAGACTGACGAGTTTGGCAGGGATGCCAAAACTAGACATTGCGCTATATAGCTCGTCTCTATAGATGTTGTCATACGCGGCCTTGAAATCGATGAAGAGGTGGTGTGTATCGATTTGGAATTCCTGAATTTTCTCCAAGATCTGCCGCAGTGTGAATATTTGATCGATGGTGGACTTTCCTGGCCTAAAGCCACACTGATATGTGCCTATCAGATTGTTGACAAACGGCTTCAGGCGTTCACACAGTACAGCAGAAAAAATCTTGTATGCGATGTTAAGAAGACTTATGCCTCTGTAGTTGGCACAACTCAGAGGGTCTCGTTTCTTCAGGATCGGGCAAACAATGCTGAGGTTCCATTCGTCGGGCATGCTTTCTTCCGACCATATCTTGCAGATGAGCTGGTGCATGCTCCTAACCAGCTCATCGCCAGCGGATTTAAAAAGTCCGGCAGCTACGCCGTCACCTCCTCCAGGTCGGGTGGGCGGTATCGTTCGTATGCTTCGTCGGTAACGTCTTCGCTGGTCGGGATTCGCAGCCGTACCTTGGCTACAACAAGGTAGTGATCCGAGTCAATGTTGGCCCCTCGGAAAGTTCGGACATCCATGATACTGGACGAGTGCCTTGCGTCGATCGCAATATGGTCAATCTGGTTGACGGTTGATTGATCGGGAAATCTCCATGTCCCTTTGTGGATATTGGGATGCGGGAACTCTGTACTAGCTACCACAACGTGTCGCCCCGCAGCAAAATCGATTAGCCTGAATCCGTTATCGGAGGTCGTGTCGTGGAGGCTATGCTTTCCGACAGTACGACCAAAGATGCCCCTTCTTCCTAGCTTGGCATTAAAATCGCCTAGGACAATCTTAATGTTGTAGCTAGGGCATTGCTCATAAGTTTCGTCCAGGAGCCCGTAGAACATATCTTTGGTCTCGTCATCTTTCTTCTCTGTGGGGGCATGTGCGCATATCAGGCTAATGTTGGCGAATTTAGCCTTGTTGCGGATCGTCGCGAGGCGCTCGCTTACAGGGTTGAAGCTCAAGACTTTTTGCCTAAGTCTGCCTCCAACAACGAAACCACATCCAAATAGGCGCTGTCTTTGATGCCGATAGCAGTCGCCGTAGTAAATGTCGCAGTTTTTCATCCTCCTTTTGCCCGGCCCGTCCCACCGCATTTCTTGGATGGCAGTAATGTCTGCCTTGCAGTCGTTAAGGGCCTCCGCTAGTTGCTCGGCTGCACGTGGTCTGTTAAGGGACCTAACATTCCACGTGCAGATCCGAAGCTCGTTTCTGCTTCGTGACTGGTGTTTTTTTACGCGGCCAAGAAGTCACCCCGACGGCACGACCCCCAACCTGGAGGACCAGATCCTTTGCTTAGCTCTAAGGACGGAGAGCCGGATAGCCCGCTCCTTATAGGCCTGAGCTCCGAATACGTCGTAGTAGCCCATATAAGGTGTTCACTAAGTAGTTCGGCCTGACTGGAACTATGGACGCCACCGTTGATTCCATCTGGGGAAATCCTCCGCTGCCGTCCGGATGCAAGGAGAAGTGCCTTAGTGGGAACACTCCTCCCCCCCTCTCTCGTCTGCTACCGCCAACAACCTTCCAAAGGGGTTGGAACCCAATCTCCAGTTGAGGTACTAGGCACCCGGCGTTCACCACGGGGAGGTGAGAGTAGGAGTTGATAGACAGAGGTGGGTTTAGAAAACCTGTGGATGCTTGTATCCTCTTGAGTGCACATTTCTATCCTTTGACCACTTGATTTTAACTATAATTATTTAATATTTATATATTTTATTTTGTTTTCAGTGGTTTCTTCTAATTAAGAAACGAATTGTTCCAGTTTCCAATCATTCCATTGAGTTATCAATGAAAATTTACACACGATGCTTGACCCTCTTGTAGGTTGCAGTGGGTGGCTGGCGAAAAAGAGCCAGAAGATCAGCATTATTGTCACATTGGTAAACAGAAATCTTTATATTCAATGCTCCGCTACTTTGTGTGATTGCTGCCACAAAGATAACGAGCGCAGTCACATCCATCACGCAATAGTGCGCGCAATTTTGCGTATGCAATTAAAGCTTCGTTTGTTTCTGTGCCATTGTGTTGTCCTATATACGTTTTGTTGTTGCTTCGATTAATGTTTCTATTTTCATGTGATTCTGAGAAGAAAAAATACGAAGCACCCATAGACCATGAAAGCGAAATGCACAACCCGATAATGATGTTAAACGACAGTGGCATCGAGTCTGAGCTATGAAAAGGGGCAACACAACAATTTGAAGAACTGCGTTCTTGGGGCCGGAGAATGTTGGTGATTCAATTTAATAATATTTAAATGCAATTATTCTTATACTAAACAGTAATTAACTATACATTAAGAATAGCAACTATTGTGAGCTAGCGCATCAATACAACTTTTGACGAAGCATTAATTAAGGTCAAGTTTGCACTTCAACTATGTTAAAGGGTTAAATGTACTTGAAATCTACTCTTGTTATACAATAAGAATTAACATTTACTCGCTATTTTACACCCGACGAATAAAGCTCAACACTTATAACGTTTCAAGCCTGCTGTCTCCCATTAAAAAAAAAATGGGACAAAGGGGACCCAGTTGGCTCCCGAACTTCATCTCCAAGCTACTAAAATGTGATCCAATGCCTAATCAGTGGCGGAAATGTTGTCTACCTCCTTTGTGGAAAGGAACAGGTGATACACGAAGCTGTGACACTTCCCAAAGTAGATTCCAATTTGTAACGAGCTGTCCCTTTGTTTTCTTCTTAGTTCATCCCACAATGGTGTGTACTTGCTCTTGAGATTGACTTGGACATGGAACTACAGAGATGTCTTGATCCCGAAACCAAACATTCGTAAGACTCGACAGTATGCTTTGAATCGTTGTCCTGTTGGAAATGCCATAGAAGGGGCTTATTTTCTTCAGAAAATGGAAGCATACATTTTCCAAGATGTCCCTATATCCAGATTTTGTCATGGTGTTATTGACACAAAATATAGGACCGTTAACATATCAGGAACAACAGCCCTATACCATTATATTTCCTCCAAAATTTTTAACGGCCTTCAGCGTATAGCGAGGATTGTATTCTTTTCCTTTTGGTCGTCTTACGTTACGTCCACAATCCGAGGAGAACAAATCCATTTATGTTTCGTCACTTTACAGAATATTCCGCCATTTTTTACTCCTTTTGGTCCGTTCGAACTTCTTGCGGGCTCTTCAGTTTCTGGCTCTTCAGAGTGTAACTTTTCTGGCGACTCCTCTAGGGAGATTGATGTTCTGTAGTCTTCTGCGGATCGTGCGTGCACTGATTCGTAGCAAACGGATTTGATTTCGGTAAAAGTAAAATGCGGCTGTCAGTAGTAGCTGCAATTTTTTCGGTGTTCCTCTATACTCTATGTCTTATGTTGGCTAAAGAGCAGTGGTTACGAAGTTCTCTGAGCTTCCTAGGGCATCTTCCATAAATTTATAGGTTTCAAACTCGCCCCTTAACCACCGAACTATTTGCTTTTCGTCAGCAGAGCAGTGGACTTTTTTTTCGACCCGTCTTTAAATATGATTTAACAAAAAACTTTGAGGAGAACTGTGTGATAAAGTGATTACAAAACAAATGTACCTTTAAAGTCAATTACTTTTTAAAAACGCTTTTGCCATAAATCGCTAAATATAAATAATTGAACATAGCACACCCATTTTTATGGCCAACTTTTAAAACGTACAAAATGATATTGCGATGAAAATAAGTAAAATGCTTAACGGTACACATCGAAAATGCAAAAAATTTGACATGATCCCAAAGAAACTAAGCATTTCTTAATAAAAATTATTTCGCTCCAAGATTTGCTGCCAAAATTAAGCAGAAATAAGCAAAAATAAGCAGCAAGAAAAAAAAGAACTAGCAGCAGAGAAAGAAGAAAGCCCAAAGTCTCACGGCTATTTTTTTGACCAGCTGTGTTTTTGAAAATTGACAAAAAATTCTATTACAAAAATTGCAGACATAAGTATTTTCTAACTTCTTTGTATTTATAGTATATGCCCCCGCCCACTTTTGTGGGCGTGGCTTTAAGAAAGTGATTTTTTTAAGTTAAAAAGGGGAAGTTCAAAAAAATTCTAGTACAAAAGTTGTGAACATAAGTGTTTTCCAACTTTTTTGTATATATAGTATATGCCTTTAAAAAAAGTGATTTTTTTAAGTTAAAAAGGCGAAGTTTTAGTCCGAAATGTATATGTGGTGACACTGTTCACTGTCACATGCCACCACATACCACTGCAAACTGATGACGTCATACGATGACCAGACTACCTACAACAAAGCGGAGAATAAACGGCTGTCACACCACCACACACCAATACCAATAGCGACGTCACCTACCACACCATTACCAGACCATCTACAACAGCGGGATATATAAAACCCGGTGCAGGCAACGGCGCGGCAGTTTTTTGACATCCGACGAGCTAAATACACGTTTCTCCAAACCAGGACAAAATTGGCGGCATCTTCTCAAAAAAGTCATTTGTGAATTTTATATAACGTCTCTGAGACTAAACTTGAATAAATTGTATTTTGAAGTTAGTAGCTGTGTAGTGCTTTTCTCGGAATACCCACGCAGTCCTACATATACAACCACCTAGCATAAAGCACTCAACAGGTATATTTATACAGGGTGTTTCCGAATTCGATGCAAATATTTTGACACAAGATTCTTGGGTATATTTGAAGAAAAAAATTGTTCTACAGTATGGGCCTATCTCAAATTTTGATACCACTTATTGGGAATTTAAGAAAACACCTACTTTGAGGTACCTTGACCCATACTAACACAAATATCTCCGCTAACACTTACAACAGGTACTTCATTTAGGACTTAAATTTTAGAAATAGTAGAATGAAAGAACTTGTTTATTCTACAGAAATATCAACTCTAAATGATTTAGAAGATCAAATTCTCCAAGCCTCGTCACAAGTGATGCAGGAGTTATCCTCAATAAACGTTGACAGCGCAATCCAAAAACGGGCTCTAGCATGCATACAAAATGGAGGAGGACACTTTGAACACCTTATTTGATTGTAAAGTTAACTTAATGAAATAAAAAAAAAACATAAACCACACAAGCATTTTTATTCAGAATAATAGGAATTGAAAACTATGAATCGAGTTTTTCATAATTTTACCTGCTATGGAATTTCCCAAGTATCATAAAATCTGTGGGTTTTTCGGGTAACTTGTCTTAGCAATTTTTATTAAGTATTGTTAGGTGCACTAGAAAAAAAAAATTACCGATATGTTTATTACGCATTTTTCGCAGAAATGTGTCTTGAAAGTCAAAAAAATGTCATGGGCAGGGAAAAAGGATCCGACTTAAAAGCAAATATCTCGAAAGTTAAAAAGGTCATCAATTTTATTTTAATGCAGTTAAAAGGAGTACTATTTCTTCTAAAATTTAAGTCCTAAATGAAGTACCTGTTGTAAGTGTTAGCGGAGATATTTGTGTTAGTATGGGTCAAGGTACCTCAAAGTAGGTGTTTTCTTAAATTCCCTATAAGTGGTATCAAAATTTGAGATAGGCCCATACTGTAGAACAATTTTTTTCTTCAAATATACCCAAGAATCTTGTGTCAAAATATTTGCATCGAATTTGGAAACACCCTGTATATCCTGTTCACTTTTTGGAGGCGTAGCAGTTTTCTTTTTATTTTGCAATCCGTCACGCACGGACTTAATTTGACCCGTCAGACGTTGTCCTGTCCAAACTTTGAATTTTCAATTCGAACTGGAATGAAAACTACTTCAAATACGTAATTTTTATTATTATAAATGCTTTTTGATATCCAAACAAAATTGAAACACTGATCTTGAATTTCGCTTCGGTGTTCAACATCAAATCAATCTATATTTTCCTTGGTCCCGCAATAACTTGAGAAAGGCATTAACTACCGATTTCATTCATCTTTTATGAAAAAGTTTTCTTATCTTTCTTATTCTTTCTTTTTCTTTCCACAGAAGAACTTTCTTCTGTGGAAAGTTCTTACGAAAAGAAAAATAAAGAAAATTGACCAGAAATGTGGGTTAAATTACCCACAAACTATTTTAAAAAAAAATATCTAGGGATGACACTGGACTCTAAACTAAGGTGGAAACTACACGTAAAGAAGAAGCGTGACGAGCTCGAGATTAGGCTCAGGGAAATGTATTGGCTTATCGGAAGATTTTCGAATTCAAGCATATATAACAAACTGCTCTTGTACAGGCAGGTGTTAAAGCCGTCCTGGACATTCGGTATACTTTGGGGTTGTACCAAGCCGAGCAACATATCCATGTTGCAGACTTTCCAAAACAAGAGACTAAGAGCAATTGTGAATGCTCCATGGTATATTAGGAATAGTGATATTCACAGAGATTTAGGAATAGCTACTGTGAGCGAAGAACAAACTTTGCTCGAAATCTAAATGCTCGCCTTCATGTTCATTGCAACAATGAAATGATCCGTACTCTCAACGAGACTCTTAACGATGTAAACAATGAGCGACAACTTCAAAGAACAAGACCCTTCGATCTAGCGACGTAGGGTGAAGTCGCACGAGTGAACGGCTTTAGTAGGTGCATTCACTGGATAGCAACCTACCCAATGCGATAAACCCTACGGAAGCGTAAACTACTTGTTAAGTTAACTTGGTTGTAGTCAAGAAGTATTATATGAGAGCAAAAATGTACTACTATGAAGTGCGTTCTGGCAGTTTCATAGTGTCTTTCATAAATGGGTGGTTTTTTAGCACGTGGAAATCGGGCATTACCAATATCGGCTACTTCAGTATTATATACCTGCTATAGTGGGCGTATTAGTATCTTTGAAAGATTTTGGAGTTTTAGCCTCCGTCCACCCTAGTATTCAAAAAAAAACTTAACTTTTTGAACTTAGCGACTATTTAAAACAATTTTTTTTGAGAACTGTATAACTGTATATATTTTGTAAGTAAGATACAAAATTATTATAAGCATAATAATTTTGTATCTTACTTAATTACTTAAGGTGTCGCTACAGTCCGGGGTGGATCTGGGCCCCTGCCAACAAGCTTCGCCAGCCAGCTCTGTCTCCAGTTTCGCACGCGAAGTTGGCTGAGGTCCCCTTCCACTTGCGTGAGCCACCTGAGTCTGGGTGCTCCTCTACCGCGCCGTCCCTGCGGTGTGGATTCGAAGATTTTCCGGGCCGGGGCGTTGGTGTCCATCCGCTCTAGATGACCCAGCCATCGTAGACGTTGTGTTTTGACTTTTTTGGCTAGGTCGGTATAATAATTATGGCACTAAGTTTACTGTAGGTCGGAGTGAAATATGTTGGATTTTTTATTCTAATATATGGATCGAATATGCCATTAAACATTGTCGGTCTTGATTAGCTTAGAATTTATACAGAAAAAATGTAAAAAACTGTGCAACTTTCACATATCCGTGTATGGCCACAGGCGCCTGCCAGACAGCTGACCCGGTAGACATTATACTGTTGAAGCTTTGAATTTTCAATTCGAAGTGGAATGAAAATTACTTTAAATAAGTAGTTTTAATAAGAACCTTTCAACCCCCTTTATCAGCTACGCCCCGCGATAAAGAGGGATGAAATCCTTTAAATCCGCCAAGCGGTCCACCCAAACACTGTGGTCTCCAAAGGCAAATTTTTTTACAGATTTTATTGAATTTTTGATATTTTGCTTTGATTAAATTAAAACACCTTAAACAGAGTCAATGTGCGCAAGTGGCATAGAAAATTTTCTGAGAGTTTTATCTATGGGCCAATGTCCTTCCTTGGGCCAGTACGAAACGAGCAAACCCAAAATTGTCAAAAACCAACAATCCGTAAACCGTTTACCATTCATTTAATGCATAACCCTTTGCAATTTTTATACCCGACCGAGGGTATATTAATTTAAATGCAAAGTTTGTAACACAGTGAAATAATTACAGTAGACCCCTAAGACCTTTCAGAGATATGATCGAGACCGACAGGTAAGTCGATTAAGCCTTGTCCGTCAGTCTATCCGTATGTATAAAAATTTGAGGTCTTTAAAATTGAGCTGGGAAGCTGAAACTTGCAGTGTTGCTTGGCTCTCATTTTGTACGGACAAAGTATGAAAATTGAGAAAATCCGCCCATAGCCACGCCCACAATCGTCGTGAACGTAGACAACCTCAAATTTACATTTTATTTCAAAATACCTTTTGGTCAAGATATACAAAACATATGAACTCAAATTTTGGTGGAGAGCAATGTCAACCAGAAGCCTTTAATAAGGCAAAAATTGGACCGCCCACTCCATTGACCATGCCCACTTTTACAATCTGAAATCTTTGAAAACTTGACTTCTCGGGAAATTCATTTTAAATTGAAAAAAAAAATCTATGACAAATATTAAAGATATTACCATTTGCTAAGTTTGTTGCATACAAAGCATAGAGCTCCGCCCACTCTTAGGGTGCGTTTTTGGGAAAAAACTGTTGTTTAAGCATAAATCTTCGCTTTTAACCCATTTTCTCGTGTTTCCAACGAAATTAGAGTTAGTTGATTTAAATTTTCAGCCTACGCCCTTATTCAGGGGCGTGGCCAACACAAATAATTGGCATTCAGTATATGAAACAAACCAAAAATTTTAAATTTAGTGTTAATGGGGAAAGAGGGTCGGGTATTTAGAAGTTCGTTACAGAAGAACTCTTGCACTTACTTACTTGTTTTGTTTTCTTAAAGCAACTATTTGCTAGTATGCAAACAGCCGCTCACCAAAATTTCATTGCAATCTGATGAATGGTATAGACACGTGTGTAAGACAAACAAACATACAAGAATTCATTTTTATATTATATAGACTTTAGTTTTTACATGCGCACTGGTGCACTTTCCCACTGATTTATTGGTGACACCTGTATACTAATATGGACTCGTTACTACCTGTACTAAATACACTTGTCATGTATTGATCATAGGATCATTGTATCTGTTTATTTATAATTACAAAAATAAAATTTTTCACTTTTCCTTTAGCCTCGTATAAGTAAGCACGCGTTTTAATACTTCTGCTATAGGTTATGGGCCCAGCTCACTAAGATAAATATATAAGACCGTTGGTTTATAATAATAAAAAAAAAGATTTAAATCAATTAAAACTTTTTCAACATAATGTCTAAGCCGGAAAGCAGTGGAAGTGGTTTATCCATCGATAGACTGCTTGGTAGGGAAAACTACCCGACATGGAAGGTGGCTGCACAAGCGTTCCTGGATTTGGATAATTTATGGACTACCACGATTGAATACGAGGAGGATGAGTCTGGAAATCCGAAGACCCCAGTCGATGCCGACAAAGATAGGAGAACAAGAAGCAAAATAACGTTGCTCATTGACCCTTTATGTTACGTGCATATACAAGGTGCAAATACTGCGAAGCAAATGTGGCAAAAGCTAGCAAGCGCATATGAGGACAGCGGTCTCACGCGTCGTGTAGCGCTCTTGCGTAAGCTAATCACCACATCGCTTGGAAATTGCGGTTCGATGGAGATTTATGTGAAGGAAATAGTCACTACAGCACAAGCGTTAAATGGAATTGGTTTTCCAATAAACGAAAAGTGGGTTGGTTCGCTGCTGCTAGCAGGACTTCCTGACGAATACCGCCCAATGATCATGGCGTTGGAAAACTCAGGCACGCGCATAACCGGCGACCACATAAAAACAAAACTCTTGCAAGAAGTGCCAACCGGAGATGAAGGTTCTGCATTTACCGCAGGTGCACGTCAAGCATCGTTTAAACCAGGTAAAAAAGGTCCTAAATGCAGAAAGTGTCATAACTTCGGGCATATAGCAAAAAATTGTAGAACGAAAATGCATTCTAAAAATTTCGACCATAGTGAAAAAAAATCGGATGCACTATTTGTTACACTTTCTTTTACAGGCATCACGAATAAAAATGATTGGTATTTTGATTCTGGTGCCACGTCCCACATGACGCTAAATTATGAAATTTTACATAACGTGCAGATGGATACAGGTGTTGTTACAGCTGCAAACAAGGGAACTATGAAAGTTAAAGCATCCGGAAAAGCTGCACTTAAGCTAGCATGCAGCGATAATCATGTTGAGATAAACAATATTCAATATATTCCCGAGCTGTCAACAAATCTACTTTCGATAAGTCAAATTGTAAGAAAAGGTCATACTGTTGTGTTTAAGAACAGTGGGGTAAAGGTTATAAACCCCGATAAAAAGGTAATTTCTACCGGATCTCATATAAATGGCTTGTTCAAATTAGACCTGGCACCATCAGATAAAGTTCTCGCATGTGGTATGACGGCTACTCAGAACTTATGGCACAGAAGGATGGGACATCTAAGTTACAAAAATTTAGAAAAGCTTAATAAATGCCTAGCTATTGGTATTCATTTCAGTGACAAGAATAATAATGACTGTAAAATATGTCCAATTGAAAGCAAATAAGATTGCCTTTTAATAAATGTGGAAACAGAGCATCGCAAATTTTGGAAATAGTGCACTCGGATATTTGTGGTCCAAGTGAAGTTACATCTGTTGGTGGAAGTCGCTATTTTTTGACGTTCATTGATGATAAGACGCGTAAAATATTTGTCTATTTTTTGAAAACGAAAAGCGAATGGGAAGTTTCTGAAGCTTTTACTGATTTTCATCGTTTTGCTGAAAAACAAAGCGGATATAAGATTAAAACTATTCGCACAGATAATGGTAAAGAATATTTAAATAAAACGTTTAAAAAAATAACAAAGATGAACGGCTTATATCACCAGACGACAAATGTTTACACCCCGGAACAGAATGGTGTTTCTGAAAGAAATAATCGAACCATATGTGAGAGAGCAAGGTGCATGCTTGCCAATACCAATATGTCTAAAAAATTTTGGGCTGGAGCTGTAGCATATTCAGTGTACCTACTGAATCGATCTCCATCGAAGGGTATAGAAACAACACCCGAGGAGGCTTGGAGCGGAAGAATACCAGACCTATCACAGATAAGAGTTTTTGGCACAATGGCTATGGTACATATACCAAAACAAAATCGCCGAAAATGGGATCCTAAAGCGCACGAATGTTTCTTGGTGGGTTTCGATGAGCACACTACCGGGCTACCGGGTCTTTGATCCGAAGAAAAATGTTGTATTTAAAAGCCGAAATGTATCCTTTATCAACGAAAACAACAGTGCTGCTGAATCCCCGCTGGAGCAAACAGTCAAAGTGATAACCCCAAAATATAGCCAGTGTAACATAGATTTTATTTTACTAACGGATGAAGACAACTCCGATGTGACTAACAACTCAGATATGACCAACAACTCAGATGTGACCAACAACTCGGACGAGACAAATAACATTGACAGTACGCAATCTCAGGTTACAAGACGCAGTGAAAGACGTCGTCAACTGCCATCAAAATTAAAAGATTACGTAATCGACACAGAAAGTATTTCGTCAGTTAATGAATACCAATCGGCCGAACTGGAAAACGAGCCCTATTTGAGCGCCGATGACTCTATGTCTGATTCTTTTGGATTCTCAGGACTTGCAGCGCCTCCATCGCGAATAAATAGACCAGATTTGACCAAAAGTCAACAAGTGTTCAAGCCAAGTGATGAGAGGCGCATACCCCAAGGCAAGTATTCTGTCAAATTGAAGAAACAAGAACCAAATACTGCTCTAGATTTTCTACAGGAACCCATGGACGATCCAACCACTCCAGAAAAAGCGTTATCACGTCCAGATGCAAATCAGTGGAAGCTGGCCATGGAAGAAGAATACCAGTCGCTAATCGATAAAGAAACATGGACCTTGACTGATTTACCCAAAAATCGCAAGGCTATCAAATGCAAATGGGTTTTCCGAACAAAACGTGATGCTACTGGTTGTATATCTCGTTACAAAGCGCGATTAGTTATCAAAGGATATTCACAGCGAAAGGGGGTAGACTATGAGGAGACATACTCACCTGTCGTACGTCATAGTTCTCTGCGATACCTTTTCGCAATCGCCGCTAAGCTAAATTTGAAGATAGAACATATGGATGCCGTCACAGCATTTCTTCAAGGCCGATTAAACGAGGAAATATATATGGAACAGCCACAGTTTTTCGAAGACCAAAACAACCCAGCCAAGTCATGTCGTCTAAACAAAGCATTGTATGGACTCAAACAATCGAGCAGAGTTTGGAATCAGGAGTTAAGCAAAGCTCTTAAAGAATTCGGATTAGAACAGTCACAATACGATTCTTGCCTGTACTACAAACTTGAAGACACCAACATTTTGATGATGGCTATTTACGTTGACGATTTACTCTTGTTCTGCAATGATGACAATTGGCTTAAAAACATTAAAGACCACCTCAATAGAAAATTTCACATGAAGGAGCTTGGTGAAGCAGCGCAAATTCTTGGAATGCGGATAACACGTGATAAGGATTCAATTGCGTTAGATCAAGAATTTTACATTGAGAACATTTTAAAGAAATTTGGTATGAAAGACGCAAAAGCAGTCAGAACACCTATGAATTCCAGTGAACAATTATCAGAAAATGATTGCGCGACTACACAGGAAGATATAAAGCAAATGCAGGACATTCCGTACCAGGAAGCAATAGGATGTTTGATGTACTTATGCCAGTGTACGAGACCCGATATTTGTTTTGCCGTGAACAAACTTAGTCGTTTTAACTCGAACCCAGGACCCCGTCATTGGTCAGCTGTTAAACATCTTCTTCGCTACTTAAGGGGAACCTCTACATTCAAACTTCGTTTTGAGAGGAATGGCACTGACAGTATCTTAGGACACGCTGATGCAGATTGGGACAATATAACCACCAATATATAACCACCGGTTATGTCTTTATATCTCAAGGAGGAGCCATATCCTGGTGTTCCAAAAAGCAACAAACCGTTGCACTTTCTTCTTGTGAAGCTGAATATATTGCGTTATCAGCAGCTGTACAAGAAGCCCTTTGGTGGAATGGAGTAAAGTTCCAACTTTCCAGAAAGCATGAGCCCTTGCAAATTCTTTGCGACAATCAAAGTGCTATATTCATTGCTTCTCAAAGTGGATTTCATCCTAGAACGAAACATATTGATATACGACACCATTTCGTTCAAGATACCTTAGCTCGGAAGGAAATCACCATAGACTACGTCAGCACTGATCAACAAGTTGCTGATATACTTACAAAACCTCTTGACAAAATAAAACTGGAACATTTCCGGAAGGCAATGGGTGTTCAGTAACAGCTTCCAGATTAAGAAGGAGTATTGGTGACACCTGTATACTAATATGGAATCGTTACTACCTGTACTAAATACACTTGTCATGTATTGATCATAGGATCATTGTATCTGTTTATTTATAATTACAAAAATAAAATTTTTCAGTTTTCCTTTAGCCTCGTATAAGTAAGCACGCGTTTTAATACTTCTGCCTTCGCCTTACTTAAAAAAGTTAAAAGACTGCTTGAAAAGCAGAATATTTTTGATTATGTCACAATTTTGAAAGCAGGTTTTTTTTTCAAAAAAGCAGGCTTTTGAAAAACATTATTTTGAAAACAGAAGTATAACCCGCTCCCCCCAGGTATGTGTGTTTCCCTTTTCTTTTTTTTTGTCTTTTTTGAGGTCAAAATACGTCTTTTTTATACAATTAAAAACGCCTTTTTTGCCTTTTTTGAGATACAAATTTGTCATTTTTAGATTCTTAGACGCCTCGAAATTCAGGTTTGATAAAATAGTATATAATATGTTGTTTTTATTTAAAGTTTTATTTTACATTACATAATTTGTGTTTATTATCATACATACAAAAGTAAATATAGTAGTAGAATGATATTTTAAGACACTGTTAGACATAGATATATATTATTTATTTATATTGACCTCTTTCTTTTGATATTAAAAAATATGATAAAGCACCAGTTCAAGTAGGTACCATGCATGTTATGATCTTTTTTTGCACAGAAAATATTTTTTCAATCAGAAACAAATAAACGCACTTATGTATAAGAATGAGTTTTTTACATATAAAAATGTATGGCATAGCCTTTCAAACACACATAGCCTAGCATGGTATCAGCTCTCCAGGCAGTTAACAAAAATAGAAAAAAATGTTATGGAAGTGCTTCAGAACACAGCAACTGCAACAAAAACAAACCCGCAATCAGAATACAGACTGAATATTCTGATTGCGGGTTTGTTTTCTGGGTCACAGGTTCAAATCTAATTTTCAGTGGATGCAACCCTTCCAATAATATGATTTGCGTCTTCAGGAAAGTATCCATTGTAAAGACGTATTATTATCAGACGATGTACCGATTTAGTATCACCAATTTACACCCTTGTTCAAGTGCAACGGAGAATTTCTTTCTTAACTGTGTGAGGGGCTGTTCCGAAAATATTAAAATCAACAAGAGTTCGATTTTGCACATACTATATGTGAGAGAATTAAAAAATTCAAAGCGATGTAACACAATTGCGTTGGCTTTACACTTCCGATGATGAATAATAATTTTGTAAGCTTGAAATGGGAAGCGATGGCGCGAAAAAGTTCTTGTAGCCCTCAGCCCCACAATGCGATGCATATACTTGTAAAATAAACTACAAAGTTGATATTACTGAAATGCTTACAGAGTTTTATAAAAATGCTTACAGAGTTTTGAACTACTAAAACAGGGGTTGGAAAAAATTATGAAACCAGGGGGTGGAATCGGCTGAGGTGATCTGTGCTGTCACAAATTTGTTTTAGTTTTGTAAAAGAAAGATTTGTTTTACAAGACATAAAAATTTGAGATCTTCATCAAACTATTCTCACATTTTTGTGCCTACAGTTTTTGATAAGTTAAAAAACGTTCATACATAACATGTAAAGATAAGGGGTATATCACACAGTTTGCTTGTAAGGCAATTAGCAAACTTTCGTCATTAGTTTATTTCTGTTGGAAAGACATGATTCTAACGTCGTTTATTTGTACGTATTGTCATATTATATTTAGAGACTTTAGTTCAGACTCTAAAAATAAAAAACAATTAAAAACCTCTTTAAAGAAGAAAAAATCAGTCAATCTTAACCCTAAGCCCACGAGTTAAAAAATATGTTGATTCCTAAAATAATAATTGAAAAGTGCATTAGGACGCATCAGTGGCGAAAAAGTTTACTGTGACTAAAATCATACAAGTGCACGACCAAACAAGGACGAAAACAAGCCACGCCGAGCTTCGGAAAGGACTACGGTATTCATTTATAACCCCACGCCCTAACAAATCAGCGCATGTACGTCGTGCAAAGTAAACTAACGCAACAGGTATGATATACTGAATTCCTGCTCCCGCATAGCTTCCAGTGAAGCCAACTAAGCTGGTGAGGCTTTCCGTAAAATATGTAACAATAAAAGGAGGAACAATAGCTAAAATTGGAAAAAGAAGGCGTCGCAGTAGAAAATTGTACGAATCGAAACGCGACATATCCAAGAATATTGTCTGTAAATTGTTACGCAGCGTAATGGCTATTATGGGGAAGCTAGCCGAAAGGGCAAACACAGGAAAGAGAGCCAGAAAGTAATCGACTATTACCAAAACAATGGAGCTATCCGGATTGGGTATAAAGTTCAATGTATAAAGATCTTCAAGTTTGGCAAAGGCAAACACTCCAGTTAAGGCTAGAATAATATAGAAGGAGCATATGAGTAGATAGTCATAGGAGAGCAGACTCTTTATCCCCCGTTTATTGCTTATGGGCACGACAAGACTGGGTAGAGAATGATGACACATGAACGAATAAACACACGCCCCAAAGAGGGATGGAAGACCGAGAATGTTGGCAGCTGGAGGATTACCTTGTGCACCGTCCGTAAGAAGAGCCTTCAAAGCCAAGCTGATCATTGTTAAAAAAGCTGCAATTATAAGAAAAACAGACCACGTTACACATGGATTAAAAATTTGTATAGGAAGCTTACCAAGCCAACGAAATACAACTGTAAACATTTGGATATATTTCGTTTTTTGTACATTGAACAGCGCAAATGGCCCTAACACCATGATGAATGCCACAAGAAATAGGCGATAAACGTCTAATCGTGACATCGAGTGCGCTTCCCAACACAAAGAGTCGCTTGTAATATTTGAGGCATCCCTCGAGCTCGTTCTATTGTATTGGCTAGAAAAGAGAAAACAGATTTTACTAAAATAACATAAAAATTTATCAGGGAATGTACTATATTTTGTATTATCAGATTGACAGACGCTGTGACACTCGAAGAAAAGATAACAGTTTATTTGTCAAAATATAGACAAAAATAAACGAATCAGGGTAAAAAACGAAGAAGCAAATAAATACGGCAAGATAATAGCAAAAGCTTTTGTTTCTTAATGATATTAAAGACTGCTTTACCAAGCCTTCATCCAGCATTTAAAACTAGTGACAGCATTCTCGAATACCGTTAAGTCTGCACATCTAGAATATTGGGTTTCAAGAGATACTTTTTGAAATTCTATGACTTTTCACTATGGCACGAACCGAAACTTAGCTCAATGCCAGCACTTCTGACACAAAAAAAAAAGACTTAAAGGGGCAAACCCAAATTAACTCATCCGACGGACGGTCAAACTTCTACCAAAGGAAACGAAGGGGTATAAATGACGACAAAGAAAAATACGAAATCTAACAAAAGAAAGTAAAAAGACATACACCGAGTGGTCTGTTAGCTTTTGTTAAAGGTTAAGCTGATGTTTACTAAGCAGTTTGGGCAGGTCAAATTTCGGTTCGGAAATACATGCGTTTTCTTTAATTAACATTTTTTAATTTTAAATCTATAAAACAGCAATTTCGACTTTTTTCAATACACCAACCATCCATCGCTAGCATTAGATACAAAACAACTCCGCAGACATGGTATCTGACAAAACGGTAAAAAATACTCATTTTTAAATCATTTGTTTAAATAGACTTAAAAAATTTAGATTGGAAACGTTAATTTTGTGAGTTTTTAACAAAGTTAACTTGCCCTGTTAAGTTTCATACTTCAACCAAATCATAACCGTTATGAATAATTCTAGAAACTTTTAAAAAATCGTTTTCGAAAATAGTTTAACGTTTTTGAGTCAAGCCCTCAAAAATTTTGACTATTCCAACTTTGCTATAGCTTTATTCTGTAAGTTTTTTTCAATTGCCGTTAGAATTTTTCTTCAAAATTCGCTGCAGTTTTCCCTTAAAATTATGGATAATTTCTGATCCGTGTGATTTTTAGCGTTCCATTCAAAAATGGAAAAGGACCCGTCCAATCACGTTATAACTTCTGAACGGTAAGTCATTTAGCTTAAGGTGGCGCCACAGTCCGGGGTGGACCCACCATTGAATAAAGAGACAAGGAAGTGGTCTTTTGGGGGAAAAGTGAAGCATTAGTGTTAGTTGTGTGAGTATGGACTACTTATGTGTTCAACCAGGCATGTCATGAATGACGAGACGGCTCGAGGTTCATACGTTTCTGGGAGCTGGCTCTACTTTTGTTTAACATTCCTGAGTTAAGGTGACAATTGTACCCCGATTCGTGATACATTCGATACAATCACTTTTACAAGTCGATACCCGACATCGGACGACTAATGTCAAAATAAATGCTTCACTCACACACCCTGTATGTGTGAAAAAGAGCTATTCCTTGTCTCTTTATTCAATGGGACCCATCAGCCAACATGCTTCGCCAGCTAGCTCTGTCTCCAGCTAGCCGTCTCCAGTTTCCCGAAGTTGGCTGAGGGACCTTTCATTTGCGTGCGCCATCTGAGTCTCGGTGCTCCTCCACTGCGCCGTCCCTGCGGTGTGGATTCGAAGATTTTCCGGGCCGGGGCGTTGGTGTCCATCCGCTCTAGATGACCCAGAGACGTTGTGTTTTGACTCTTTTGGCTAAATCGGTATCGCTGTACAGCCCCTACAGTTCGATGTTATATCTCCTCCTCCACTCTCCGTCTATGCAGACGGGACCGTAAATCGTCCGAAGATTTTTCCTCTCGAAGCAGCCTTAAATATTTTCATCCGCCTTTGGCAGAGTCCATGCTTCTGCACCGTAAAGCAGGGTTGGGATGATGAGGGTCTTCTACATGGACACTTTAGTTGCTCGAGAGAGGGCTCTGCTCCTCAATTGCCTTCTTAGCCCAAAGAAACAGCGATTGGCAAGAGTTATCCTTCATTTGATTTTAGCGCTAGTGTCATTGTCGGAATTGATAGCGGAACCCACGTAGACAAAGTTCCTAACTACCTCAAAGTTAAAACTGTCGATGGTGACGTTTTGTCCAAGACGTCGGTATTGGGTGTCTTTTCTTGGCGTGAATTTTCCCTCGTCATCCTACACAGACTGACGAGTTTGGCAGGGATGCCAAAACTAGACATTGCGCTATACAGCTCGTCTCTATAGATGCTGTCAGACGCGGAAATCGATGAAAAGGTGGTGTGTATCGATTTCGCATTCCTGGGTTTTCTCCAAGATCTGCCGCAGTCTGAATATTTGATCGATGGTGGACTTTCCTGGCCTAAAGCCACACTGATATGTGCCTATCAGATTGTTGACAAACGGCTTCAGGCGTTCGCACAGTACAGCTGAAACGATCTTGTTTGCGATGTTAACAAGACTGATGCTGTGAGATTTTAAAAAGACTGTAGTTGGCACAACTCAAAGGGTTTCCTTTCTTCAGGATCGGGCAAGCAATGCTGAGGTTCCATTCGTCGGGCATGCTTTCTTCCGATCACATCTTGCAGATGAGCTGATGCATGCCAGCTCTCCGCCAGCGGATTTAAAAAGTTCGGCAGCTAGGCCGTCTGCTCCGGCTGCTTTGTTGCACCTGAGCTTAGCTACTTTCACCTCCTCCAGGTCAGGTGGGCGGTATCGTTGGTATGCTTCTTCGTTAACGTCTTCGCCCGGGTTGAATAGTTCGTTTTGCCTGACAGCCGTATTTGGTTCGTCTTCGCCGTAATACAGTATGCAAAAGTGGTCTTTCCAAATCCTCAGCACCGACAGCGATTCCACTACGACGTTCCCTTGATCGTCCTAACAGGCTTCAGTGCGAACTTTATACCCTTGGCAGGACCTTTTGATCCTCTGGTAAAACTTTCTAACCTCATTCCTGTTGTAACATTGGAATGAGGTTGTAACATTGTACATTCGATCCGTGCCTCAAAATAATTCGCTTATCAGCTGCTGTACGCACAGAAGATGGCCGACCCTTCGTATTACTTCCCTTATTATGCTCATTGCATAAGAATGAGGAAATAACGATACGGTTGTGGTTAATTCTTTTTGAAATTTTATGCATTGAATGACCACACTCAATGCAAACCTTTATTTTGGCCCTGAATTGCAGATTGTTATAATGTTTCACTTTTCAATATTAACTTTAATTTTGGCCCCTTCAAACTGATTTCACGGTTTTGCTCTTCCCATTTTTACTTAATTTGATTAAAAATTATTCAAACTAAACTGTATCTAATTTTAATAAGAAAAAAAAAACAACTTACGTACATGCAAAAATTAATAGTTAAACGTAGAGGCGCTAATCGGCTGTGGCGAAGAAATGCATTAATTTTTGTCACATTAACAAAAAAAAGCAAAGCAAAATAGCGGTCCTCTTCCAGAACTCCATTTTTTTTAAGGAGAGTGTTAAAGGGGTAGAATGAAATAAGAAAAGATTCATACATATTCAGGGGTTATGCCCCTGAATATGTATGTATCATGCTGAATCATCAAACCCCATAATTTATACTGAAAAATTAAAGGGAGCGCTAATCGGCTGTCGGGGAGTGTATTAAGAGAAACTTATATTTATGTGTAGTATCAGCAAACGAGCCTTCGTCAATTTTCCCATAAAACTTATAATCGTAATTTAGCCGTTATGTATGCATAGAAGAAAATTTTATGCATTATCTTTCTATTTCCAGTTGCAACGAGATTGGGCGGACGGACAATGCCTTTCGTGCTTTCGACAGAAAAAGGACCAAAAAGATTGAAAATTTGACATACCAGTCAATACCAGCCAGACAACTAGCACTCGTGAATGACTAAACCTTGCAAAAAAGAAGAGTTAACTCGCGAATCGCACCTCCCTAATGAGGTTGTGTCCAAAGGCATGTTTTTATAAAGAGAAGGGAGGGTAAATTTATATTGCATATTCTGCATGAAATATAATGTGCACTCGCGTATTAAATGAGTATTTTTATAATGGAGAAGTTGATATTATGAAAGCCCTTGCTTTTGAACTAAATCAGATTAACATTTTGAACTAATTGAAACTCACCACACAACATCTCTCAAGGTCTTGGCGACTGCAGCCGAGTAAATACTGAGGTCTCCGTACAAATATATCGCAATGCATAAATAAAACAATATGCGCCCGATGTCGTTGAAAAACAAACCAGCCAATTCTCCTAGCTCCACCTTTTTATCTAGAATATAGTACTGCGATCTATGCGATGATATTGGCATTTGCTCCATGCCACTATCGGTCGCAATCCGTGGACTGTTGCGGGGCAAAAGTGATTCCGTTGGATCGCTTTCATGTTCTTCATCCGTAGTTGCCTTTAAGAGTATTTTATTTGTTACTGGATCCGCCACGATATTACTGAATTACACTCACTTGATCCCTCTTTAAATACTGCAAGCGTTGCCATTGGATGACTGCATTCCCACAAGACATAGTTTCGATGACAAATGTCACAGTCATGTAACTTATGCTCGCCAATATGATTACAACTGCGATACTAAGTAACCAGCCAGCTTTTGCAAAAACTGCAGGCAATGTTAGTGCTCCAGTGCCAACAATCAGATTGAAAACAAATATGAATCCGATCTGAGAACGCAAAGCAGGAGAGAATTAGTGTCGTCGTCTCAAATTTAAGGAATATATTGAGGGTACTTGCCCATGTTGGATATTCTTCATCACTCCTGATACGGTATGGCATTGTTCTGGGTTAATGGGAGAACAATGATTCCCGCTACTGTGTAATAATATTCGAGTAACAACAACGATCAAAAGATTCTGGAGTACCTGTTGGCGGCGGATGTTATTTTATTTTCATATTGCGTTCAATTCATCCAGATGCAGCATTCGAATACGTCAAAGATTTATTTAAAGGCTTTTGTTGTAGTATTTAAACTTTTCAAAACATAAAAAGAATGATTATCTCAGAGGAAATGCACATATAAAACTAAAAAATATTTGACGTCGTCAATTTGATATGAATCAATGGAAATGGATAGATAAACAATGGATATTTCCCTACACTACACAAGGCTACATGTTTGACAGCTTGGTAAAGGCAAGTAAACAGGGAGGTTTTTTTTTCACTAACTGGAACGAGTTGAGTTGAATCTAGTCGACTCGACTGTTCTCGCTGTCTTGTCATGTTTTCATGCAGGATCGAACCTGGCTCAGGGTTGCCGTTGTGCTGCAAAGGTGTTTTTTTTTTTTTTTTTTCCGTGGGTAGGAAAAACCTTCATAGGCACTACGAGGACCGGCCGCGTGTGCTCATAGTAGTGTGAGATTCTTACTCACTAAAAAACCTCCCATTTTCCCTCAGACTACGACTAAGTTTCCTTAACAAGTAGTTCAAGCTTCTGTAGTATTCGCGTGTGGCAGGCTGCCTTCCAACGAAGGCACCTACAATACCGTCAATTTTCATCTTATGCTGCTAGATCTAACGGTCTCATTCGTTGTAGTCGGCGCGTAAGATTTGTCTGATCCAAAGTTCGGATAATTTCATTGTTGCAGTGTCCGCGAAGACGAGTACTAAGTTTGCGAGCAAAGTTTGTTACCTCGTCAGACACGGTTGCAATTCCTAGATCTCGGTGCAGATCGCTATTTCTTATATACCATGGAGCATTAACGATTGCTCTGAGTGTCTTATTTTGAAAAGTTTCTAAAATAGATATATTGCTTGGTTTAGTACAGCCTCAGAGTTGTATACCGTACGTCCAAGATGGTTTTAGCACTTGCTTATACAAAAGCAGTTTGTTATATATGCTTAGTTTCGAAAATCTTCCGATAAGCCAATTCATTTCTCTTAACTTGATTTCGAGCTCGTCGCGTTTCTTTTTAACGTGCGGCTTCCATTTAAGTTTTGCGTCTAGAGTCATTCCTAGATATTTCGCTTATATTTGAGTACGAGATTTGTACCGAGTTAATGAATAAAGGTTTGTTGTTTATCTTTTTATAAGTAAAGTTAACATGCGTTGACTTAGTCTCGTTAAGGACGACTCGCCAGCTCTTCGTCCAGTCGCATATTTTGTCTAAAACGCGCTGGAGTTTCCCTGTTGATAATTCAACTATCGTATCAATAGCGAGAATAGCAGTGTCGTCTGCGAACGTAGCTAAAATTGTTCCCTCATCGTGGGAAATGTCTCTTGTATAAAGCAAAAAAAATATTGGGCCGAGAACGCTTCCTTGCGGGATACCGGCATTTATCTCTTTGAATTCCGAGTACTCATTTTCGTACCTTACGCGAAAGATTCTGTCTTAAAGGTAAGACTCTAGGATTCTATAGAGTTTTTCTGGTAAGCTAAGCCTTAACTTGTACTTCAGGCCTTCGTGCCACACCTTGCGAAGGCTTGCGATGCGTCGAAAAAAGCGCTAGTACATATCTTTTTCGCTTCCAGAGCTTTTTCGATTTCGTTTGTTATTCGATAGACCTGGTCGATTGTTGAATGCTTTTTCCTAAATCCGAATTGGTGATCCGGAATCAATCGTCTTTCTTCAATGATTGGTTGCAACCTTTTAAGCAACAATTTCTCGAATACCTTAGATATTATCGGCAGTAGCGAAATAGGTCTGTATGACTTTTTGTCGTTTGGACATTTTCCTGGTTTCGGAACCATTATGACCTCGGCCACTTTCCAATGCCTTGGAACGTATAAAATTCTCATGGAAGCGTTAATGATATAGAGTAGCTTGACCAAAGCTTTTTTCGGTAGCTCCTTTAGAATTTCGCTAGTAATTAAGTCGTAGCCAGGGGCTTTGTTGTTTTTCAGATTATTTATCGTTTGACGAAGTTCAGCCAATGACACGGTTTTTATTCTATAATTATCTTGTACCGCATAAGGATTGAGCTCCTCGACCAACGGTTCCCCGTCAAACGGTTTGAATGTTTCTTCTAGGTAATCTGCAAATAAATCCGCTTTTTCTTTGTCTTCTCTTGCCCATTCGCCGTTGGCTTTTCTTAATGGCGCAGAGTGTGCTATAGGCTTCTTAACGGACTTGACTGCTTTCCAAAGAGAGTAGTTCGAACCTTTATCGGCAGTCAAACTTTCGAGGTAAGCAGTAGTCTCGCGACTTTTAAAATCTTGAAGTTCGTGCTTCAGTTTGTTAGAAAGGTGGTTCAAGATGGTCTTATCCGGGGGTGCTCGCGAACATTGCCATCTCTTGCGCGCTCTCCTCTTTTCGCATATTAGCTTTACTATTTCTCGCGGATATATTGTTCCGCTGTTCGATGATTCGGACCTCCGAAAAGAAGTGTTATTCCACGCAGCGCTCTGAATAACTCTCACGAGTTTATCTAATTCGTCTTCTATTTCAAGTGGCGTTTTGAGCGGTACATTTAAAGCTATGTTTTCTTTGCAGTATTTTCTAAAGCCGTCCCAGTCGGTGTTGTTGTTAGTTAATCTAGGCGCTCTATTCTTTTTCGCTAGGCTTCCGCCGATTTTCAAAAGAACTGCCGAGTGATCTGAACAGAGATCAAAGCGTTCTTCTACGTTCGTAAGGTAACGAGGTACCCCCTTGGCGATAAAGAAGTCGACGAGATCAGGTACTTTATTTCTGTCGGTTGGCCAATATGTTGGCTTTCCCGTCGATAAGAAGATCACGCCGCGTTTTGTACTTGCTTCAAAGAGGGCTCTGCCTCTTGTTGAATTGCACCGTGAGCCCCAAAAAGTATTTTTCGCGTTAAAGTCCCCGCCGATGATAAAGTTTGACCCAAGTGAATCAAAGAGCAGAGCAAGATCCTCATCTGCCAGCCGATACTGCGGAGGAAAATAGCTCGCCGCAATGTTGTAATTTATGTGGCTTAATTTTACTGAGACTGAGGTTATTTGCATAGAGTCAAGTTCTATTTCTTCGTTTTTGGAGTGCTTAATACAGTCTTTAATGTAGAGAGAGGATCCACCTCTCGAATTTTCTGAAGGATGATGCGCGTGATAGTCAATGTAACCTTTTATTTTGCGTGCTGAACCCTTTTTAAAGTGGGTTTCCGAAATCAGGCATATGTCTACATTATTCTTCCGTAGGAATACTTCTAGTTCGTCAATTTTTTGCAAAAGGCCGTTTGTATTCCATGTAATTATTTTGATTGACTTTCCCATATTCATGATTTTTTATTAAAGGTGAGGTGTTGTAAAGGTGTTGTACTAAAGGCAAAGGTGTTGTAAAAGTTATCCTTTTTAAATTAAATATAGAGGTCTTATTAGTTTAAACAATTTTAATGAAGTGAAAAAACATTATTTTTAAATTTTTTTTTTTTTTTTTTTTTTTTTTTTTTTCCCGTGGGTAGGTAAAAACCTTCATAGGCACTATGAGAATCGAACGCGCGTGCTCATAGTAGTGTGAGATTCTTACTCACTAAAAAACCTCCCAATCTTTGTGAGACTACGACTAAGTTTCCTTAACAAGTAGTTCATGCTTCTGTATAGTAATCGCGTTTGGCAGGCTACCTTCCAACGAAAGCACCTGCAATACCGTCATTATGTGCGGTTTCCTCTTACGACGCTAGATCCAACGGTCTTGTTCGTTGTAGTCGGCGTGCAAGATTTGTCTGATCCAGAGTTCGGATTATTTCGTGGTTGCAATGGCCGTGAAGGCGAGTGTGAAGTTTGCGAGCAAAGTTTCTTACTTCGTCGGTCACGGTTGCGATGCCTAGATCTCGATGTAAATCGCTATTTCTTATATACCATGGAGCATTTACGATTGCTCTTAGTGTCTTATTCTGAAAAGTTTCTAAAATAGATATGTTGCTTGGTTTGGTACAACCCCAAAGTTGTATACCGTACGTCCAAGATGGTTTTAGCACTTGCTTATACAATAGCAGTTTGTTATATACGCTTAGTTTCGAATAACGTCCGATAAGCCAATTCAGTTCTCGTAGCTTGATTTCAAGTTCATCGCGTTTCTTTTTAACGTGTGGCTTCCACTTAAGTTTTGCGTCTAGGGTCATGCCTAAATATTTCGCCTCGTTTGCGTACGGAATTTGTACCGAGTTTATAAATAGAGGTAAGTTGATTACCCTCTTGTAAGTAAAATTTACATGCGTTGATTTTGTCTCATTTAGGAGGATTCGCCAGGCCTTTGTCCATTCGCATATTTTATTCAAAGCGCGTTGGAGTTTTCCCGTTGATTGTTCGACTGTCTTATCCGTAGCGAGGATAGCCGTGTCGTCAGCGAACGTGGCTATAGTCGTTGTCTCTACTTGAGGTACATCTCTTGTAAAAAGTAAAAACAGTGTTGGACCGAGGACGCTACCTTGTGGAACGCCGGCTTGTATTTCTTTGAATTCTGAGTATTCGCTCCCGTATCTCACTCGAAATAGTCTGTTGTCAAGATAAGACTCTAAGAGTTCATACATTTTTTCCGGCAAAACTTTCCGTAGCTTATATTTTAGGCCTTCGTGCCAAACTTTATCAAAGGCTTGGGATACGTCAAGAAAAGCGGTAGAACATATCATTTTCGCCTCTAAGGCTTTCTCAATTTCATTAGTTATTCGATAGACCTGGTCAAGTGTTGAATGTTTGACCCTAAAGCCGAATTGGTGATCCGGAATCAATCGTCTTTCTTCAATTATTGGTTGCAGTCGTTTGAGCACAAGTTTCTCGAAGACTTTAGATATAATCGGCAGAAGCGAAATCGGTCTATATGATTTTTTGTCGTTCGGGCATTTCCCTGGTTTCGGAACCATTATTACCTCTGCGACTTTCCATTGCCGTGGAACGTATGAAATTCTCATTGATGCGTTTATGATGTAGAGAAGCTTGACTAACGCTCTTTTCGGTAGCTCCTTCAAAATTTCCCCAGTAATTAGGTCATAGCCTGGAGCTTTGTTTTTCTTCAAATTTCGGATTGTTTGACGAAGTTCAGACAGTGTCACGGTTTTCATTCGATAATTGTCTAGTTCCGCATTGCGATACAGATCGTCAACCAACGGCTCCCCGTCAAACGGTTTGAATGTTTCTTCTAGATGCTCTGCAAATACATCTGCTTTCTCTTTGTCGCCTTTTACCCATTCACCGTTATCTTTTCTTATTGGCGCCGAGTGTACTATGGGCTTTTTAATGGACTTCACGGCTTTCCAAAGTGAATAGTTTGACCCTCTATCGGCAGTCAAGTTTTCGAGGTAGTTGGTAATCTCGCGACTTTTAAAATCTTGAAGTAAGTGCTTTAATTTGTTAGATAGCCCATTCAGGATGGTTTTATCAGGAGGAGCTCGAGACAAATGCCACCTCTTTCGAGCCTTTCTCTTTTCGCGTATGAGCTCTTCAATTTCGCGAGGGTAAATTGATCCGCTTTTCCTTACTCCAGTCTTCCGGAAAGAAGTATTGTTCCAAGCAGCGTCTTGGATAGTTCTAACGAGTTTATCGACTTCGTCTTCTATTTCTAAAGGGGTTGTAAGTGGTACATGTAGAGATACATTTTCTTTACAGTATTTCCTAAAGCCATCCCAGTCGGTGTTGTTATTCGTTAGCCTAGGCGCTCTCTCATTTTTCGCTAGACTTCCGCCGATTTTCAAAACGACTGCCGAGTGATCCGAACAGAGATCATAGCCTTCTTCTACATTTGTGAGGTGGCGGGGAACCCCTTTTGCGATAAAGAAGTCGACAAGGTCAGGTACTTTGTTTCTGTCGGTTGGCCAATACGTTGGCTTTCCCGTCGAAAGGAAAACCACGCCACGTTTCATGCTAGCTTTGAAGAGTACTCTACCTCTTGTTGAATTGCACCGTGATCCCCAAAAGGTGTTTTTCGCATTAAAGTCCCCGCCGATGATAAAATTCGACCCAAGTAAGTCAAAGAGGGGAGTAAGATCGTCGTCCGCTAGCCTATACTGTGGAGGAAAATAACTCGAGGCAATATTATAATCTAGGTGACCTATTTTTACCGATACTGAAGTTATTTGCATAGAGTCAAGCTCAATTTCTTCGTTTTTGTAATGCTTAATGCAGTCTTTGATGTAGAGAGAGGATCCGCCTCTCGAATTTTCTGATGGATGATGCGCGTGGTAGTCGATGTAACCTCTAATTTTGGGTCCGGATCCCTTCTTAAAGTGTGTTTCCGAAATCAGGCATAGGTCAATATTTTTTTCCCGTAGAAATACTTCTAGTTCGTCGATTTTCTTTAAAAGACCATTTGCATTCCATGTAAGTATGTTAATGAGCTTCATATTCATGATTTGTTATTGGTTTTGCGAGGTTTAAACTCTAGCTCGCTCAGTTTGTCAAATATTACTTGATTAACTTTAGTTTGTTGCTCAAGCTTTTCCAATATCATAAATAATATTTGAGATACCGAATCTGTTGTGGTAGGTTCTGGAGGTTTGCTTTTGTGTGACGCGACTTCAGCGTACGATCTTGGGCCGATGAGTGATGATTTTCCCTTTGTACTTGGACCGGCGACGTTTTCTTGCGGAGTTTGTATATTTTTTCTCGTCAATCTCGTATTTCTGACCGATTTGGGAGTTTTCGGCTTGTCAGCTCTAGAACGTTTTGGGGTTGTGGCCCTATCTACAATATGTTGCTTAACAGTTTCGTGACGTTTTTGTAGCTCTATTGCGATTTCGCAACCTCGGTAGCTCGCCGGGTGACTCCCATTACAATTGGCGCAAGTCGCTGGGGCCTGACTGCTTACGTTGCAATCTTTTGAAAGATGTCCACCGGCGCATTTGACACATCGCGGTTCTTTTTGGCAGTACGCTTGAGTATGTCGAAAGCCTTGGCATCGCTTACATTGAGGTACTAGTCTATTGCCCTTTCGCTTGGGCTCAATTTTTACCCTGATATTTAGGATTGTTTTTATTTTATATATTTCGTTTATGTTTTCAATCCTATCGAACGTCAGCATGAAAATAGGAAGACCGCGCTTGACCGCGCTTCTTAAGTATGTTCACGGCATCAAGAATTTTAAAGCCTTGGGCTTGAACATCTTCAACAATTTCTTCCTTCGTGCAGGTTGGGTGAAGTCCCCTAGCGAAAACCCGAAGCGGCTTCTCGAATTTGTTTTCGTAAGTATACCATTGTACATTCTCGGTATTTAATTTTTGCGAAAGTGCGCGATAGGCATCAGAGTCATCGACATTGACTTTCCATACATTATTTCGAAGAGAAATTAAATTATACTTCGTCCCCAGAGTATTTTTTAAGATATTTCGCAGCTTTTCGTAGTCTGCGACCCCAACGACATTTATTGCAGGCGGTCGGCGAATTTTTTCTTCAATTTTCGCTGTCGCTTTTTTTGACACGGTTGGTGTTTCATCGTGTTTATATACGGCCTCAACTACTGGCGAAGACCCAATTTTTCGTTTTTTGGTAGATCTTTTCTTGAGAGCCGGATTAGTTTCACGTGCAAGCTCTTCTTCGTCTGTCACGTATTCGCTTTGACGCTTCGGCGTGTCCTCACGTTTTGTAGTATCACGGGGATTCCTAAGAGCCTCGTTTTCTTTTCGTAACGAATCTACTTCATATTTGAGCTCATGGTAGAGACGTTCCATATCTTTAAGCTTAGCGCGGAGTTCGTTGTTTTCCGCTTCAAAGCATTTAGTTTTCGCTGAGTCCCGATTAACCGGCGGACTTCCTTTCCCGGAGATGATCGATCTAGGTGGTGGTGATCGAGGTACCCTTGGTTTCTTCATAAAGGGATTTGAAAGCAATAAATGGCTCTCCCCAGAATCCGTAGAGCCTACCTCCGAAGAGGGTGGATTTGCCAGTGATGCTGGATTACCACCTGGGGTATTACTTCCGTTCGTTTTGTCCATTGCATGGTTTGTATGCGCTACGCGCTCGGCATACGGAGGGTGGATTTTAGTCGCCTCTTACGACAGGCATGCCTTACCTCGGGTATATTCTAACCCCTACCCGAAGGGGGCAATTTATTTTTAAATAAATATTTCAATATGATATGAATACATAGTTATTAAATTGATTATATAAGTATAGTATTGAACCAGTACAGTATTTCAACATCCCCACTAAATCAATTTTGGTTAATTTAAATGATATTTTGCAATTTAAAATAAAATTTTGCAATCTAATATACAAGTAGGTAACAATAAAAAAAAATTGTGCAAAAAATCTATTGCAAACCCATGTTCTTTGTGCAAAAACCATGTTTTTCGTTATTAACTGGTTTAGTCAAATTGTCTGCAATCATCTTATTTGTATTAATGTAGCTTATGTTAACATCTCCGCTATCCAATTTTTCTCGTACGAAATGGTGCCGAATGTCTAAATGTTTCGTTCGCGGACTATACATTTGGTTTTTAGCCATATTGATTGCACTTTGATCGTCACAAAAAATTTCAATTGGCTCTTGATTGTTTTCCAAGTGGAATGCTAAAATTTTTCTTCAGATTTGCTTTTAGCTGATTTTGCCATGCCATGTTGTTTGAAAAAATAAGTAAATCATCTACATAAACTGCAACAAATACCATATCATTTTTTTCCCGCCGATAGTATACACACGGATCTGTTTTGGAACGAACGTATCCAGATTTAACTAATACATAATTCAATTTTGTGTTCCATTGGCGACTAGCTTGCTTCAATCCATAAATGGCTTTCTTAACCAAATAAACACGTCCACTGCCATCATCAAAACAGTCAGGTTGTCTCATATACACTTTTTCCTTGACATCACCTTGTAAAAATGCTGTTATTGAATCCATTTGATCGATAGCGAGTTTAAATTTTGAAGCAAGTGCCATAAGAAGACGAATTGACGAGTATTTAACCACTGGTGAAAAAGTTTCTTCATAATCGATTCCAGGACGTTGATTACATCCCTTGGCTACAAGTCTTGCCTTATAACGGACTATTTCATCATTTGAATCGGTTTTTACTTTAAATACCCATTTGGAATTTATAGTCTTTTGGCAAATAAACGAGCTCCCAAGTGCGATTGTCTAATAAAGACTTAAATTCTTCATTCAGTGCAAGCTTCCATTCATCACACTTTGAACTACTCAATGCCTCTTCTACAGTTGATGGTTCTTCAACATTAGTGCATGCAAGATAGGATATGAAGTCTAGAAATCTTTTCTTCTTTGGCTCTCTTGATGACCTACGTGATTCTGATAGTTCGACATCATCACTATCTGTTCGAATTTCACTGGTTGGAGCAACAGTTTCTTGAACGCCATTTATTGTATCTTCAGGTTGATTCGTTGAGCCATGGTTTATTGAACTCTCGTCCGTCGCCTGAATTGATTTCCGATCATTATCTTCCATAATTTCATCTTCAAACTCAGAAACGTCGCTAAAAACATGTATTGTTGAATCATCTGACGAATTATTTTTTTCCAAGAAAACGACATCTCTACTGTTTATGACACGGTTGGTTTTCGGATCCTACACTCGATATCCCTGTGCAAATGACTCAGATTGGGTTTTGAACCAGTCCAAATTTCAATTGGAGACTTGTCCTTTAAAACGCGAGATACAGAACGGTTTTTCAAATACGCAGCTGTTGACATTGCCTCTGCCCAAAACCTCTTCGGAAGATCAGCGTCTAGTAGCATGCTTCTGGCACGCTCTGTCAAAGTTCTTATCGTTCGCTCAGCAAGCCCATTTTGCTGTGGTGTATATGGAGTGGACGTTTGCCACTCTATGCCACAGACCTTAAATAACTTACTGAACTGTTGATTACAGAATTCAGTTCCATTGTCAGTTCTGAATTTCTTAATCTGTTTTCCAGTTTGTTTCTCAACAAAAGATTTAAATTCACAGAACCTGGAAAAAGTTTCCACTTTCGATTTAAGAAAATAAGTAAAGGTTTTCCTGCTAAAGTCATCAACAAGCACAAATGCATAGCGAGCTCCACCAATTGAAATATTTTCCATTGGTCCTACTAAGTCATTGGTCCTACTAAATCTCTAAAAGTTCAAGTGCTCTTGAGCTGGATTTCTTGAATGGTAGTCTAGAATGTTTTCCTTTTATGCAAGTAACACAAACATGTCGTCCATTGTCCTCTCGAAATGAAATACCCTCAACAGCACCTGACCTCATTTTCTTTAAGTCTTGATAATTTAAATGACCCAAACGTCTATGTCAAGTTTCAGAACTTTCAACTGATGCAACTGCAATGTAACCACATTGTTTCAAATTATTGCGCCGGTATAAACAATCATTCATCGAAGCTGTTGCCAAAATGTTATTCTGTTGATCTCGAATTTCACATCGATCTGTAAAGAACTCGACAATAGGAGATTCGCTGTTAATTCTGGAATACACAAAACATTCTTAATTTCAATTTCTTTTGGCTGTCCATTGTAATCAGCTATTAGTTTTACTGAACCACGTGTCTCAACCTTCATTTTCGTGTTGTTGGCTGCAGTAATGTCAGCAATCGCTGGTTTCTTTTCATTGAAAATCCAACTTTGGTTCATGGTTAGATGCTGGGTAGCTCCAGAATCAATGTACCAATACCCTCGATTAAAATTTCCAGACAAAAATACTGCACTAAACGATGTTCCAGCCTTATTTTTTTCGTCAACCTTTTTTGATTTCTTAAAGGGACAATCAGGAGATTTGTGTCCAATTTTGTTACAACTATAGCAACGTATATCTTTTTTCTTTTGCATATTTTTTTTATTGCTATTGTTTCCACTAAAAAAGACACCTTCCCCACTTACTGATGGAACCTCTTGCAATTTAGTTTTGATTGCATCACTTGATAGCCTTGTATCGATATTGTCCAAGGCCATTACCATGGGTGTGAACTGATCTGACAAACCGCACATTAAAAACATCGCCAACCATTCATCGTCTACGTTAAATCCTATAGCATTCAAACGCTGAGCCGCCGTAATGATTGTAGACACGTATGTGTCCATTGAGTTGCAGCTATCCAATTTCGTACCTGTCAATTGTCTTACCAATGTGATTCGGCATGCACGACCTTTGTCTTCAAAAGTCGATTCCAATTTTTCCCAGACTTCCTTTGCTGTGGAAGCACTCTGAATATGGACATAATTGCTTGGATCAACGCTCAAAATGATCGCTGCTCTAGCTTTGGTTTGTTTGCTTGCATCTTCTTCTGTACCAAGAACAGCTTTCCAAATGTCATTGTATTCTAAGAACGTCTGCATTGCAAACTTTCACGTTGCATACTTCTCGTGACCCTTAAGCCTTTCAATCGAAGCCATGAAACTTGATATTTTCTCGTTTCCCATAATATTTACACGTAATCACTTATTCTTAACAGCACCCAAACAGAAATCGTAAATTGTTTAAACAAATATTCTGGAATGTCCTGGGCCCATAACCTGTAGTATAAGTTATCCTTTCTAAATTAAATATAGAGGTCTTGTTAGCTTGAACAATTTTAATGAAGTGAAAAAACATTATTTTTAAATAAATATTTCAATATGAAAATAAACACATAGCTATTAAATTGATTATATGAGTATAGTATTGAACCAGTACAGTATTTCAACAAATAGCAGTATTTTCACTGCTATTTTAGCCTTTGTACTGCTGTACTGCACACATGCTTGATAAGACCAGCTCAGAATGCGTAGCTGAAGGACGCTGACGCTCTCGCTGTGGCTGATGCCTGTTTCACATCAAGAGCGAGAGTCTCGGCCGAGCTGTCAAATGAATTTCAATCAATGGCCATGTATGGGGTATTCACAACACCGGCGTTATCGCTGTGTTGCACGCTGACCTTTGTGAAAAATTGAATAACCCTCGCCGCGATCGATGATTATTCTGTCAATCGCTGTTGTGAGTTATGACACGCTGTAAAATAGACGTTTTTTTCCCGAAGCTAATATTTGTTGTAAGAATAAACCATACGTGTGTAATAAAGCCGACAAAATTTATATATTTTATGTTTTGTCACTATGCAGTCAAAACACTCGTCGCGGTTTTCTCGCTTTCATTGTGTAGTAACAAATGTTTTCCCTGGTCTCGTGTTGTCGCTGCCAGTTTGACGCTCTCCCTCTAAATGTGAAACGGCCATGAAGCTTGCATCGTACCGTGACGCTTTTATTGGTCACTATGAAACGCTGAAGCTGAGTAAAGCTTACACCCTTTTCACACCAAATCAGAATTTAGATTCAGAGTAGAAAGTCCCAAATCTAATTAAAATCTATTAGATTTTCCATACATGTAGAATTCACAATCTAGATTAGCAAACACACTTTTTTAATCCAATCAAACAAAGAGAAGACAGCTGATGAAGTTTGTTAATAAAGTAAAATGGAAAAATATTTTCGTTTTTTTATACTATTTAATTGTGCGATGATTTTTATTCATTTTCCGGTGGTTCTTTAATTTTTTAGAATAGTTTTTTAGTTATTTAAAGCTGCTTAGCTTATGTGACAACTGTGAAAAATTGAACAGTTGGTGTGCAACTGATCGAAAAGTCAACGAAATCTAGATTATTTTCGCTGTGTGAAAGGGTCAATTCGATAGAGCTCTTCCTTCAGCTGTCAGCACCACAAGAACAAATTGGAAAAGGAACAAAAACGTGAAACCTTCGAGAATCTGAAACACCGCAGGTTGATGGAGAACAATGAAAAATCCTCAACTTTTGGTACGAAACTTGCGCGATTTCAACGTTAGTTTTTGGTTTAAAAAAGCAAATAAGAAGTGCTGAATCGGTTTGAAAACATCTAAAACATTTGAAATTAACATTTAATTTAAATTTGTTCAACAAATATACATTTTAAGGCCAAAGACACACGGCGACAGAAAAACGCGCGACTAATTGCACTTCGGCTACAATATTAAGCGTTTATATTATAGACAACACACGACTGCGTCTGCGGCAATTAGTCGTGAGACTCGATTTGCGACAATTTTCCGCTTTGCGACTCTTTTAAACCGCACGACAAGAAACTTAATTTTTGTTTTTTTTTTTTCAACGATCAAAATCACTATTTTCACCACAATTCATAAGAACCGCACAGAAAATTATTGTTTGTGTTCCTGATTTACTGCAAAAAGCTTTAAAACTCTTATTTTTTCAACTGTGAAAATTAAATTTTCATCAAAACTGACACGGAAAATTCTATGCTTGCTGCAGAAAATCGCGCTGTTTTTTGTCGCGCGTTTTATTGTCGCCGTGTGTCCCTAGCCTAAAGCCGCGTTGTCACAAACAACGTAAGACTGGAACAGAAACCGAATCTCATACATTAGCAACTGAAACCTAAATTCTGTTTCTGTTCCTATTTCTGCTTCTTGTGACAACGCGGCTTAAGATTTGTTTCCGTATAATATTATGTGGCGGCAATATTGAAAAATAACTTTTTTTGTTGTCTTTTTGTGCGGGTTGCGTAAGAGTTTTGCCAAACAAACGTTTATCCAATAGGTTCTGGACAGAGATGGCAGAGTACCCTTTAAGCACGCGGTGTTAAAATTGACTCAAAAATGAAGTCCAGATAAATGGACTCAGAATTTTTGGTAGTGTTTGTGTGTGAGCATGTGGAACATGACAAAAAAAAAACTCATTTGTGGAGAGCTATTTGAGTTAGAAACAAGTCAAATCGGTTTCAGAAAAATTGACTCGGAAATTCGCTTAGAGGGTAGAATACGTCAGGTAAAACGTCTGCTACATAAATGAAGTAGTTAATGTAGTTAAATGAAGTTTTAGTAGTTAAACGTAGCAGACGTAGCAATTAGACGTCAAAATGACGTTTGCAATGTCAACGCAACCACCGAATCGTCAATTCAAATTACTTTTTCAAATTGCGAGGCTGTAGACGTCTGTCATTTGTCTGTCAGCCCATTTGTCTTTTATTAAATTTCTAACTGATTGATTATGCTCATACGCTACACATTCGGCTCTTTTCACGACCCTCAGTGTTTTCACCCGGTTATTATTCTTTAATTCTTTCGGAAATTTAATATTTTGACATGTAACAAATGTAGGTAGTTAATGAAACAAATCAGAGGCGTAGTTTACCTAATTAACTACGCGTAGTTAATCGAGTAGATTACTTGGCGTATTCTACTCTGCCATCATAAGTTACTGAATAACTAGATAATCAACTTGCGTCCCTCTTATACGGTTTTCACACCGAGCCAGAATCTAGATTCAGATTAAAAAAAGTCCCAAATCTAATTAAAATCTATTAGATTTCCAATACATTTGTAGAATTCAGAATCTAGATTCCCACAAAATCGAATACAAACGTAATAGAATGTATTCGATTTTGTGGTAATCATAGGAAAATATAAGCAAACAAACTAGTTTAATTCAAACAAAAGAAGACATGACAGCCGATGAAGTTTGTTTATAAAATAAAAAGGAGAAATTTTTTCGTTTTTTTTATACTATTTGATTGTGCGGTGATTTTCATATACTCCCATTACTTCTTTAGTTATCCACAATTGTTTTTTACTTATTTGAAGCTGTTTAACTTGTGACAAGAGTGAAAAATTGGACAGTTGGTGTTCAACGTATCGAAAAGTCAACAAAATCTAGATTATTGTCGCAGTATTCGATTTTGAAATCGAATTGCTCAGAATCTAGATTCTGGCTTCGGTGTGAAAACGATATTACCCTCCTACAACCATTTGCTTATGTTTTTTATAAAGCCTTTAAAGCTTCTATAAAGCTTTAAATTTCCGTGTCGGTGAAAACGTGTAAGAAGATACAAAAACAATTTAAGTAAGCGATCAGCTGATGTAAAAGCTCCAAAAGGAAATTGCATGGATATGACGAATTCATGAATTTACTCACATTTGTAAACAAATGCCAGAGCCTGGGTAAATTCATGGGTGAAACTTTTACATGTCCGAAGTTGAATATCTAGTTATTCAGTAATTTATGTCTGCTATCAAGGTTTTAAAATAATTTCCAGTCAAAAAAGCCAAATTTTTGTGCTAAAGAAAAGAGTGTGAAATACTACAAGAGGGTACACGGATTCAAGGAGATCACATCTTCGGAACACTTTTTCGATACCTTCCACTAATTTTATTTGAATTATCATAAAGTAAATTAAAATAACAGAATAACCGCAGCAACTTCTTTACTAATTATAATAATTCGCTCTTCTATAAAAACTATTGAGTTTTTTCATATAAAAGCATAATTTAATTGACATCCCAATATCGAAAAATATGAAAGACGTCAGATTTTCAGAGCCGTGCTAAAAAAAAGGCCTATAGAGCTTTTAACAGTATGAAGTCTCCTAGTATTATCGATTGCGGGATGCCAAAGTACCTTTTTATATGAAAAACGAACAAAAATTACACATAAACGTAAATAACTATTTAAAAAATGCAACCCTGTGTTTCGATGAACGGGGAAGTTGCAGACTTGATCAGCCTTCCTAGGTAATGCTAAAAATATTTCCATTATATAACACGGAAAGGATAAGAAAAGTGTTGTTTGTGTTGTAGAAACAGTGTATACGACCACAAAAGGGTACACGGATTCAAGGAGATCATATCTTCGGAACACTTTTTCGATACTTTTCACATATTTGATGAAAATAATTTTTGGGTAAATTTAAAGAACTGTATAAGCACAATAACTTCTTTTCTTATCCGCACACTCTAGGTTAAGTAGGTTATTAGAAAAGCCGCGTTGTCACAAGAAACGTAAAACAGGTACAGAATTCCATACATTAGCAACTGAAACCTAAATTCGCTGAATGCTTTTTGACATAGATGCCAAATTGACATTAGAATTGACATAATTATGGAAACGAAATTCATTTCCACTATGTTCCGTTGCCAGAAATTGCAAGACAAAATTTCGTCGTGTCATTTCGCTACGCGAGATGATGTGCGCTTGTGTTGTACATTGGCTTCACGCATGGACTTTTGAGTAGAATTTGAGTTGAGTGGAATCGTCGAAAACTAGCTCAGTGTAAATAAAATAAATTTGGTCATTGCATTGCATTCAGTTCAGTATTCGTAATTTAAAGTTTTTAGGTGTATTTAAAAATGATGGAAATATAGTGAAAAATCCCCAGTTTATACACCAAACATGGTTTAATGTTTTAATTGTCAAGGCAATAAAAGGTTGGCTTTGGCTTCATTTCGAAGAAACAACAAATTGTCAAAAACGTTTGGAAAGAAAAACTCCAAAGATCATAATAATTGGACTGGAAAAATTGTATTAAAAATTAATCAAAAGGTTGATTGGACGGATAAAAACTAGCCTTGGCAATGATTTCGGTAAGCTGCGCTTTATTTTCCCCCTTTTGTACAATTAAAAGTTTACTTTTTAATGCCTTAATAATTTAATTGTAGAGAATTTTTTTCACCATTTAAGTGTGTTGAGCAATTAGTAAATTTGTTTGTTTACAGAATTTTCAAGCTTGCTTTTAGGTATTTTTTGTGCTCTTTAAACTTCGTTAGTGATTATCGTAAGAAACTTTTGCGTCCAGGAATAACAAATTGTTAATTATTAAAAATCATGTTCTAGTAATTAACCCAAAGAAAAGATAAGAAATTGTGCATTTTTGTCTCTTGCCATACTGTTGTCATAATAATAATTATTGCTTTCCTTACAATGTTTAGTGCAGGGAGTGCATTTTTCATTAACAATTCATATATTCTGTGACAGTCTCAGCCCCGGTGTTTGCTTTTGTGACGGCTTAACAGTTTTATTTTGTACCTCGTCTGAATGTCCGAATGACGTAGCTGGATGGTATGTTTTAAGCTTGATTATAAAAATTTATGTTTAGATCCAGATAAGGATTTTCTTCCAGTTTCTCAGCTCTTGGTCATTGATATGATTCCAAGGTCACTGAGCCGAGCACTGTTCCATATAGGCCAAAGCTCCAAATACTTCGTAGTAGCTCGAAAAACCTGTTCACAAAACAGATCCACCTGACTAGAATTGTGAACGCCACCCGTATTCTATCTGGAGAATAACTCCGCTGCCGTTCTGCTTCTAGGAAAGTTTTTTTTTTTTTGTAAGAGCAAGTGCTCCGCTGTGCTCTAGCTGGTGGTTTGGGTCAAGTTTAACACATTGATGCGATCAGCAAAAGCTTGAAGACCTCAAAAAATTTCTCTAAGGGCCGGTTTTTCAGTGCTGAGTTACTTACTTACTTAAGGTGGCGCTACAGTCCGGGGTGGACCTGGGCCTCAGCCAACAAACTTCGCCAGCCAGCTCTGTCTCTAGCTAGCCGGGTCCAGTTTCACACGCGAAGTGGGCTGAGGTCACCTTTCAACTTGCATGCGCCACCTGAGTCTTGGTGCTCCTCTACTGCGCCGTCCCTGCGGGGTGGTTTCGAAGATTTTCCGGGGTGGGGCGTTAGTGTCCATTCGCTCTAGATGGCCCAGCCATCGTAGACGTTTTGTTTTGACTTTTCTGGCTAGGTCAGTGTCGCTGTACAGCGGGTACAGTTCGATGTTATATCTCCTCCTCCATTCTCCGTCTATCTAGACGGGGCCGGTAATCGTCCGAAGAATTTTCCTCTCGAAGAAGCCTAAAAAGTTTTCATCCGCCTTTGACAGGGTCCATGCTTCTGCACCGTAAAGCAGGACTGGGATGATGAGGGTTATATACATGGAAACTTTAGTTGCTCGAGAGAGGGCTTTGCTCCTCAATTGCCTTCTTAGCCCAAAGAAACAGCGATTGGCAAGAGTTATCCTTCGTTTGATTTCAGCGCTGGTAACATTGTCGGAATTGATAGCGGAACGTTATAGCTGTCGATGGTGAAAAGTTATAGCTGTCGATGGTGACGTTTTGACGTCGGTGTTGGGTGTCTTTTCTTGATGACAGCACATACTTGGTTTTGCCCTCGTTGACTGCTAAACTCATATTCGTCACTTCCGTCCCAATACTCACGCAGGCTTCACTGACATCACGCTTTGTTCTACCAATTGTGTCAATGCCGTCTGCGTATGTGAGTATTTGAACGGACTTTTGAAAGATTGTACCTCTGGTGTTGGCGCGAGAGTTCTGCCCAATTCTCTCAAGGATTATGTTAGAGAAGTCGCATGACCGCGTCGCCTTGTCTAAATCCTTTTTTGACATCAAAGGGGTCGGTGAGGGGTTTGCCGACCTTGACGGAGCAGCGTGAATTTTCCATCGTCATCCTGCACAGACTGACGAGTTTGGCAGGGATGCCCAAACTAGACATTGCGCTATATAGCTCGTCTCTAAAAGGTGATGAGTATCGATTTGGAATTCCTGGATTTTCTCCAAGATCTGCCGCAGTGTGAATATTTAATCGATGGTGAGTCTTCCTGGCCTAAAGCCACACTGATATGTGCCTATCAGATTGTTGACAAACGGCTTCAGGCGTTCACACAGTACAGCAGAAAAGATCTTGTATGCGATGTTGAGAAGACTGATGCCTCTGTAGTTGGCACAACTCAGAGGGTCTCCTTTCTTCAGGATCGGGCAAACAATGCTGAGGTTCCATTCGTCGGGCATGCTTCCTTCCGACAGCTCATCGCCACCGAATTCAAAAAGTTCGGCAGCTATGCCGTCTGCTGCGGCTGCTTTGTTGCCCTTGAGCTTAGACACAGCTACTTTCACCTCCTCCAGGTCGGGTGGGCGGTATCGTTCGTATGCTTCGTCGGTAACGTCTTCGCCCGGGTTGAATGGTTCGTTCTGCCTGACAGCGGTATTTGGTTCGTCCTCGCCGCTATACAGTCTGCAGAAGTGGTCTTTCCAAATGTTCAGCACCGACTGCGATTCTACAACGATGTTCCCATGATGGTCCTTACAGGCTTTAGTTCGAAGTTTATACCCTTGGCAGGACCTTCTGATCCTTCGGTAAAACTTTCTAACCTCATTCCGGTTGTAACATCGCTATCTCTTAAACCGCGCGCTTCTCGTGCTCTCTCTTTTTCTTTTGAAGAAGCCGGTGTTCCTCACTCCTCCTCTGCTCGTAGAGCTCGCGAGCAGCTCTTCTCCTTCTGCGCAGAGCCGCTTTGTATTCTTCCTGTTTAGCAGCATGCGCTTGCCGGCATTCACGGTCAAACCACGGGTTTCGTTGTGGTGGCCGTTTGAAAACCAGCACTTCAGAGGCGGCGTCTCTGATGGCATTTTGGCAATGTTGCCACTGGCTATCAATACTTGATGCTTCGTAGAAGGTTTTGAGAGACTCTGGCGATCTCTTGCGATTGTAGTCGGCCGACGTCAAACTTCCTTACAGTATTTCCATTACTTGGCACTGGTCGGGATATACGTAGCCGTACCTTGGCTACAACAAAGTAGTAATCCGAGTCAATGTTGGCCCCTCGGAAAGTTCGGACATCCATGATACTGGAGTCGCAAGGCAATGTGGTCAACCTGATTGACGGTTGATTGATCAGGAGATCTCCATGTCCCTTTGTGGATATTGAGATGCGGGAACTGTGTACTAGCTACCACAACGTATCGCCCCGCAGCAAAGTCGAACCTGCTGGAATTCATCGTATAGTGTCACCTTTAAGCCAGACCAGTGACCTTCCTTCTCCTCGTGAATAGAACAACCGTAGTTTTGAGGAGATTCACTTAAAGCCCATTCTGCTGCACCAATCTTCAACCTAATCTAGGGATCTCCTCGCCTGAGAACAGACAGTCCCTGAGTTTTGAAAAATGGCGAAAAATGAAAAACCGGCAGAAAAATGGCGACTTCATCCACGTAGGCCTGTTTGTAGATTGAGAGTCGCTAGCAGAGTCTAACATCGGTAGTGTCCTGTGCATTAAACTACGATTGTCTTAAACCATTGAACTAATGTTTTGTTCACCCTACGTTGGCTGCCTGAGTTGTACATGATACCATACCACAGATGTCACCTTGTCACACCCACGGCTCCTGGATGAATCTTATGGATCTATGTGGAAACATCCATAAGATTCATCCAGGAGCCGTAGATAGTTCTACATGCCGCAAGCCAATAGGTTACGTTCTCTGTTAGTGCTGTTTGGCATTGAAATGGTAATATTCTGCCAAGATGCAGATAGGCATGATGATAGTCTTGACAACCTCGTCCGAAGCTTTGATTATGCTGACAACCAATGACCTACAATCTTCATCGAGACGGTTTTCGCTCGGCCTGTGAGAACGGACAATCCAAGCTTTGGTTTCGAGGCCAGGACTCTGGGCTCTCAACTCTTTAACACCGTTTTCTCCAGTTTCCCAGGTCTCCAGTGTGGGTGGTCCCTAAAAAATCGAAGGTAATTTTTTTTTTTTTCAAAAATAGAACCCACACAGCATAGTGGTTATGAGATATTGGCCCTGGTTCCAATAGAATTGTTGCGCCTTCAAGGCAAGGGAACATTTGCTTGTTGGTTTACTTCTCGCTGTTACTAACGCACTATAGGCGGCTACGACCTTACAGTGTTATAGTGTTCTTACAAAGCAAGTCGTCTGTCGGAAAAGCTAATTACAGTGACAGCTTTTGAAAACTATTAACACCAAATAATTTAATTCATCATGAGAACGGTGAAGGTATCATACACTGTTTTTTTTAACAACTCTGCGCCTGTAGAGCATAGCCTCTTTTTTCCCCCAATTTGTCTTCAATGTCGCTAATCTAACTGTCGTTGTGTCTGTTGCGTACGTGTAAGGGCAACCCTCGAGTTTGGTTGCGTTGTGTTGTTGTGTTCGTCCTTTAGATTCTTCCAAATGACGGTCACGATTCCAAGAGTGTGTCGCTAAGAAGGCGTCTGCCATCAACGCCGTTCTTTTCACTGACACGAGGCTCTTGTACAAGAAAACCCTGCCTAAGCGTGAAGGAGCGTTAGAGACGGACCAAAAGAACAACCATCCCTCACTGGTTGCTGTGCGATCACATTATCATCTTCCGCACCATAATGACCATCGAAACTACGACGAGGTAAGTGGTCAAAGTGTTAAGTAACTTTTAAGCGTAGCAATGAGGCTTAACATGATTTTTGTGTTAGAGTCCTTTTATGTCAAATTCTTATTCAAGTTTAGCTACAATGAGTATTTAAAAGCATAGAAATTTCGTCCGCAAATAAGAAATATCGTTTTTTTAAGACTGATCGAAATAGCACGAGCTTCTATGTACTTAACTAAAAATGTGCACCATAAAACTAATTTAGTTTTAAAGCGCTTTCGTTTAAGTTATATAATAGCGGCGTGAAAAGTGGCACACTATGTAGATTGGTTATAAATTTAAATTGTTGCAAAGACGCTGTCGTTACAGATTTATTATAGTGCTAATTAAAATGGCGTGTGATGTATATTGTTTATTGTAGATTGGCCAGGTGGGGAATTAAAAGATAATCAATCTTATTTTAGACACGATATAAAAATTGCGAGAGGCTTTTTTTAATAATGACTTATGCCTTCAGCCGAATGATTCCGTTGGGTCCGTCACGTCGAAGTACACAACTGACGACTCAGTAAAAAACACATATTCTGTACACATGTAAACAAGCCAGTGGGAAAAAGTGGGGCTTCCAACCCAAAATATCATACTGGCTTTATACAGCGGTTGTTAGAGCTATTCTTACCTATGCTGCACCTTCAACCTCTGGAGCTTTTCACAAGAAATGTGGCGGCAAAGGCAGCTCTCAGACTGAGAGAAAACAACCTCTGGAAATCACAATGTCTAGGACACTCGAACGTACTGAACATCTTAAATCAAAATGGGTCTGTGACCCGTACGGGTTATAAGAAACCTCAATTTGACTTTGGTAAAAGATTCAAAATCATTATACCAAGTAGGCAAGACTGGGTAGAGACTAATTTTGACATCAAAGGTATAGCTATCTATACCGATGGTTCGAAAATAGAACATGGAACATGCATTGGAGTCTTCTCGGAAACACTGCAAATCAACCAGTCATATCGACTAAATGACTACTGCAGTGTTTTTCAAGCTGAGATTTATGCGGTGAAGAGAGCTGCACAGACAATTAAATCTATGGTTCTTCCAGCAACGGAAATCACCATATGTGTTGATAGTCAAGCAGCACTTAAAGCCCTGGACTCCAACCTCGTACACTCTAAGTGTGCCAAGGACTGCCTCATGGCATTAAAGGAAATAAGCCTCCACACAGTTCTACTCTGCTGGGTTCCTGGGCAGGTTGGCGTGGCCGGAAATGAAATGGCGGACGAACTGGCCAGGAAAGGTTCTGATATGGAAATAACGATGGCTGACGGGTTTATCTCCCCTTCAATGCAGACAAAAGTCTTATAGATCAATACACATTTAAACTAGCCGGTAAACGTTGGCAACAGTCTAAAGATTGTATCATAACTCACTGCTTATGGCCAGTACTCGACCTAAAAAGAACAACGAACCTTCTATCTCCCAGGAGAAATTTCAAAAGAACACTCGTTGGTGTAGTCACGGGACACTGCACCATTGGCGTCATGGCTACACGAATGGGAATCTTTGCCAACGACTTCTGCAGAAGCTGTAGGGGTGAAGAAGAAATAGAGTCTATAGAACACTTTCTCTGCCACTGTCTAGCTCTCCAAGAACGACGACTAACCTTTTTAGGAATTAGCTTCTTTGATAGCCTGGACGACCTGGCAGGAATATCACTACTAGACCTAAAAAGATTTATTAAAAGATCAGGCTGGTTCAGTTAGCAAGACATATGTCGAACCATGTTTGTCTTCCTTACAAGGGTAATCACAATGGGCCAATCTGGCCACCGAGTGAACTTGCACTAATGCAAACAACCCTTTCCAACCTAACCTAACCTAACCTAATTCTCCATATAACACGCAAATGCTGATGAGCCAGTACGGAACATGAGAACTCTGCACAGAAATACCAAAGCTTACCCTCGCAAGTGTTATGCCTTTACGGAGAAAAGCAACAATATAACAAGCAGAGTATTTCGTAAATGCATCTGGCATGCATCAAATTGTTGTCCATTCTGATTGCGTATTGGAAGAAAAGGAAGGCCTTACAAATATTTAAATGTTCTGCGGGGCAAAAAGCTTTGAAAAAATCTATGAAAGAAATGTAAAGTTTTGATTTTTGGATGTTGACTTGAACATGAACACATCCAAAGCGTACTAAAAACATTATTGAATTGATATATTGTTAAACTGTTAAAGAAACATGAGTATTTATTGTTAACTACCTGACCCGACGTTGTTCTGTCTAGCTATAAATAATTAATTCGAATTGAAATCATCATCATCATATCATGATCATCATCATCACCATCATATAAATAAAATTGGACTAGCTCTGTTTGACAAAACTAGCAAAAGTCTGCTTTTCGTCAAATGACAAAATCTAAGAAACTAATGATCGTATTTTCTTCGGCCTTTGAGTCCCTCAAATATTCATGAGGGACTCAAAGGCTTACAAAATGCATCTTAAAAAATTATGATGTCTTTTAAAATTTTGGAAAATTAGTGAAAGAGTAACTAATTTCCACGTTCCTTATACCCCATCCCATAGGATAGGAGGTATATTAAGTCTGATTCATAGTTTGTAACATAGAGAAATAATCACCGTAGACCCCCAAGACCTTAAGGGCATATGATCGAGACCGAATTGTTAGTCGAATGAGCCATGTCCGTCCGTCCGTCGGTGTGCCGGTAGTTTTTAGGCCATAAATTTTGAGCTAGGAGCTTGAAACTTAATATCTGTTCTTTCTAAGTCCCGAAGCAGTGCAAGTGTAAACATTTTTAAAATCCGCCCACTGACACGCCCACTTTACTTACAAGCATGAAAATTTAAAGTTGTCGTAGGAAGCTAAAATTTGGTACGCGTTATCCTCGCTTAAGTGTATTGTGATTGACATTTCAAAAATAGGCAGAAAACGCCCCCTTTTGGGCGTGGTCATATATCATTTGCATTTTAATAAACGGTTTTTATTCGATATATTTTCTTTGAATCCAAAAAACTTGCGCTATAAAATGTGCAGATATGTATGTGTGAAAGCTATCAACTGAAATGAATAATTTTTTTGCCACGCCCACTTTTGGGGTTGTTTTTAAGTATAAACCAAATTTATAATGTGAAAATGCAATCAACATGTGTATACCACTTCTGATAAAAAATATAAACGAAAAAACGATGTTAATGAAAAGGGGTGGATGCCACGCCCCTTTTTAAAAGAGAAGCTTTTTTAACTGAGAAATTCTAAATGCAGTTTAAGTTAAGTTAAGTTTAAGTTAATAGAAACTGAAATTTAACAACCAATATGTAAGACACAATTCGGAGCTTGAAAGTGGTCAATTGAGGTGGGGGTATCCAACGATTCGCCTAAGCGAATTGTAACCCTCCCAATAGTTTTTCGTGTGCTTCTTTATCCGGAACAGGCTCAGAAAATACTACTGACATAAGAAAAAGAATAACACTTACTTAAGAAAGACATAAACACCTATGACATAGGCTCCTTTTTTCTCTCTAATTTAAGACATTTTAAAATAAATAGCAAAAACTTTTTAGTGTTTCATAGAAGAATCACTGCACATTTACTGGAATGTCAAAACAAACGTAGGCAAAGACCCTCCAGTAGATATCACGCTTCCATGCACAGTGGGAACAAGCTTCAACTGCGTTTCAACATAGAAATTCGAGTTCAGTCAGTGACTGATGTTGCGTTGTGTCAGTAGCTTCTGTCTGTTGGAAGCAAATCTGGAAAGCAAAGGATCTGGAAGCAAACCTCTTAGCAAATTTCCGAGTTCATTTTTCTGAAACCGATTCGACTGGTTTCTAACTCGAATAACTCTCCAAAAGCGAAATCTTGATTAACATGCTCCCACATATACGTAACCACGAATACTCTTATTGCATCTCTTACTCTCTTGCATACTCTTATTGCATCTATATGCATCTACACACCTTCTCTCTGAACCAACAGGGATCCGAGTCTTATTATCTGAATCCGCTTTGACATGTTTCTAACTCAAATCTCTCAAAAAACTAGTAGGCGGGTTACAATCCGCTAAGACGAATCGTTGAATAACCCATTTCAACTGACCACTGATGTCAAGCTCCAAATTGCGTCATAAGTCTTGGTTGTTAAATTTTAGTTTCTGTAAACTTTATTGGATTTAAATTTATGAGTTAAGAATCTCCGTCCTTAAAATAGGGGCTTGGCATCAATCCCTTTTCGATTACATAGAATTTTTTGTTCAAATTTGATATACACGTATACAATAGACAAATGACCTCTTATGGTATTGCTACGTTGTCCGTCCGTCCGTCCAATCGCGTTATAACTTCTGAACGGTAAGTCGTAGTGCTGAACTTCAACAAAAAATTTCAGAAATGAAGAGCTGAAAATGGATGACTTTTTTAAAAGTGTCTGAGATCATAACTTTTGAACCGCTTAGTGCAAAAAGCCAGTACTGAACAGTCGTATAAAGCAACTCAAAGATTACGAAGTGCGTAATTTTTTTTTTTTTTTTCAGAAAAAATTCTAATACCGCCGGTTTAACGTTTTTTCAAAAAAATCGCAAAAATCATAAAAATCATGCCCCCCCTGTTTTTAGTGTTATTAAGAGAAATCGTATAAAGAAATCACACGTAAATATTAGAAACTATACAAAATTTTCACGTTTTAAAAAGTAGTAAGTATGAAGACTCGGTCTTTCAAAACTTACCGAGATTCAACTCAAAAGCATACGGTAAAAGCATCTTGTTCAAATTTAATTAAAGTACAAAGCGCACAAAAAGAAAGAAAGATGCGTTAAAAAATTTTAAGATGCCGTTTTTATTCTTCGAAAAAAAAGGAATTTGATTTCCCGCTTACGCAAAAATACGTTCCCATAGAATTTAAGAAAAGCATTCAATGCTAGCGCAGGTTGAAGAAAATCTGAAGGGAACTAATGAAAAATTCGAAATATTCGTTTTATGACTTTGAATCTTAAAAAATTATAAAAAAAGCAAAAAAAAATCTGATGTTTCCCCCTCTATCTCGCAAACGGTATAAAGTATAATTTTGAAAAAATAACGGGCATAGTCTACCTTCCGAAATTTTATACAAAATATAGCAAACTACAAATTTTTAAAGACTTCGAAGATTTGACTCAAAAACTCAGTCCCTTAACGGTTATTACGATCTCGGTTAAATGTTGTTGGTTTATGTGCATTATTTAGAACATGTAGGCTACTTGGGCACCCGACATGGAAGTAGGATGTGGTACAGATGGTAGCACCGACGATTGGAAGGTGCTGGGTTCGATTCCAAGTCCAACCAACAATCTTTTAATTTTTTTTTTTGCCAACATGTCTTGTTAAGTAAATTATAACAATTATGACAACAACACAGCCGTAAAGGTCCCTCTATTCTTACGTTTAGTCATAGAGTGGAGTTGAAATGTTAGCGGGCGGAAATGTCGAAAGAAAAAACCGTGTGCGGTTCGCTGGCAAGGCAAGGTATGATCCTGCAACTCTTACTTGTCGCGAGTAATGCTCTACCAGTTGAGCTATAGTGAACACGATTGATTCGTTGTCCAGATTCGACCACCTCACAAGTTTTTGCCTTACGTATGCTAGTTATATTCGTTGCTATTCCTTGTAGCTTATTACAAATAGCGCATTGAAGACTTGTCTTAGTGAATTTCGCGCATTGCTGATTTAATCCGTCCGCTAGCATTTCATCTCTACTATACGATCTTGATTACTGATTACGAAACTAACTGCACTAAAAACATTTCAAAATTGCCAATTCCACCCTCAAGTTTTTAAACCCAACCAAATAAAAAACAACATGTTTTACCGTTTTCTGAGAAATCTATGTACGCAGAATTAAGGAAAAACTGCAAATGCTAGCGCAGGTGGTTGTAAAATTAAAAAAAAAATTAGCAGTAATTGAATAAAGTCTACATTGCTGTTTTATGGATTTTGATTTTGTTAATTCGTAAAAAAGTCTAAGAAAAAGTATGTTCTTCTCGCTTGAAAAACGATACGCTTGAAAACACTTTAGTTGACCGACTAAAATGATGCTGCAAGCAAATATGTGCATCGTAACTTCTGGGCCACTTATTATTTTATTTGTATTTTATACAAAGTCCTTTGTTTTTTTGCTTTTCAAAAGTTATATTTTATTTCATTGCATTTATATTATATTCTTTTAATTAAAAAACTAAAAAGATATCCGTATATTTTCAGCTAACACAAATTACAGGAGTTCGGTAGCGGAAGCTTTGTCCAATTTCTTTAATGATTGAAAACAAGGCAGCTCTCTATTACGTTATAGTTTAATAAATTTAAGTGAAAAAAAGAACAACAACAAAAAACTTAGCCTAGTCACTAAACATGACATTTAAGATATTTCGTCGAGGATCTGCCAGGTGCATAGGGCTGCTATCAGCTTTTGTAACAATATTGCTCTGCCTGTATTACATCTCGATAGGGCAGCCATCAGCGGTGCAACAGAAGGACATACGGTCTGCGGCGCCACTGCAACTAAACCAAAGTCATGTAAAAGGAAAACAACGATATGAGAAGAATCAATCTCAAAACCACCAAAACAACGAAAGAGCTGCATCGTGGGGAGATAAATGTTATGTATTAAATGAGCGTGAAACAAATATCACGACTCAAAAGGAATATGCACAATTCGATTTCCAGGTTAGTCCCATTTCTCAACTTATTTTTTTATTTCGCTGGACATTAACCAAAATTAATGATTCTCTCTTACAGCCCGAATGGATACGTACCAAGGAATATTGGGACAAATCATTTGAAGACAGATACGAACAGCAAATGAAAGATACTGCGCGTCCTCCCTTAAAGGTAGTTTATTTTTACAAGCAATATGAAAATTGCCTAAATGCACTAATTTGCAGGTTATTATTGTGCCCCACTCACATAATGATCCCGGCTGGCTCAAAACCTTTGTTAATTATTTCCAATCGGATTCCAGACAGATTTTAAATTTAATAGTCACTAAAATGCAAGAGTATACTGACATGACGTTTATCTGGTCCGAAATAAGTTTCTTGCAATTATGGTGGGACCAGGCGCATCCAACAAAACAACGAGTAAGTGGAAATGTTAATACATCTGGAGCATGTTTGTGAAGATAACGTTAATATTCTAGGCTTTAAAAAATTTAATACATTCGGGTCGATTTGAGATCACTACAGGAGGATGGGTTATGACTGATGAAGCCAATGTACATTTATATCCCATGTTGGACCAACTTATTGAAGGTAATTAAGGAGAATTTCAAATTAATATAATTATATTATATTAAACTTTATTATTTAAGGTATTAAACTTTATCTGCCTTGAACTTTAAATTGCAGAAGCTTGAACTGGCTTTTATTGTAGTTGTTTTTTTGACTAAAGTTAAAACCGATTCTATAGTTGTTAACCCTCTCTATGCTTCACTTCAACTACGGTTTATTTTATTAACGTAGCATTTAGTTAGTGAATACTTCTGGTGATATACAAGGAACCCTACGATAAGGGAATCATTTGGTTGTCTAGGGCTGTTGTCCTTAGGGAATAGGGTTCCCCTTACCCAATAAAGGCAGACTTTCATGCCCCGATAGAATGTATTTGAAAACATTTAAAATCATGGAACTTAATACATTATTCCAAGCATCCTTGCCTTACATGATAAGTTTGTCCTAATTTTTGCATTTGTCCCGAATTTTTTCCGATGCAATATTTCCGTTCAGGGTATTCCATTGGCAGTTCCATCTCTTTAACTTTTTTATTCTTAAACTAGCTGTTGCCCGCGACTTCGTCCGCGTTGAATTTGAAAAAAAAACATGCTTGTCGTGTTTTTGGGATTTGCTAAAGGGTCCGCCAAATAACTTTTTTTTGAAAAGTCTATAAAAAAAAACTACTAAATATTTTCTCAAATTTCTTTTTTTAATTGAAAGTACAATCCTTCCGGTTAATAATGGAAAATAATTTCATTCAAATGGCTGCCTCGGCTAGCCATGCAGTAGCCTACACGATCGGCTCAATTTTAACACACATTATCAATTGTGTGCAGCTGTATTTCACCAATGGCTTTACGAATATTGTCCTTTAAAGCGTCAATTGTCTCTGGCTTGTCGGCGTAACACTTATCTTTTACGGCACCCTATAAAAAATAGTCCAACGGTGTCAAAACGACATCAGCTCTGCGGCTGATAATGCGATCTTCAAAAACAGGGCGCAAAATATCGAGTGTAGCTTCGGCTGTGTGGCACGTAGCGCCGTTCTGTTGAAATTAAGTGTTGCCAATATCCTCTTCTTCAATTTTTGTGAACAAAAATTCGTTCAACATGGCCCGATAACGATCGCCATTGACTGTAACGGCCACTCCTTGCTCATTTTTAAAGAAAAATTGACCAATTATGCCTCTGGATAATTTTTTAAAATTGCCGAGGAATTTTCTCGTGTGTACGCACTGTTTTTGGCTTTTCACGCTTTGGTTTATCGATGAGGATGCCAGTTTCTTACACTTTTTTCTCAAGATAACGAACATACGGAGCAGACGGTGCTTCTCTTCTTCCAAAATCTGTACGCAATTTTCGCACACATAATGTCGCAATATTTCCCAGCGTTGTTCAAGCATATACACAATTCTATACGTTCAGGCGGAAGGATAAAATAAATTATCTGTCAAATCAGACATGAGCTAAAATTTACCATTCACGAAATAAGCACTAGTTGAAAAAAAAAAAAAAACGTTAGATGGCGGACCCTTTACATTTTAGATATTATTTGAACTAAAACAGCCACTTTGGCTTTGTCGTAAGCGGAAAGTAGCATGATTTTATAAAGGCTATTGGAGAAAACAATGGTAATTATGATTTTATGAGAATAAAAACCTTATTTTGACAATCCGTGACTACGAGGTACACAACTGTTGAAGTTAACTCAGTTCAATACACACACATACGTTGAAAAGCGAAATGTGTGGGCCGTAAGTTACTTCCCATAAAATAGAGTGTTTTTTCACCGTCAGTTATGTACTCTGGCGTGACGGACGCAACGGATTCAATGGGCTGGTGGCTTTATTCATCCCAATAAGCAATTTACTCTGAATACTGTCACATCAGATTTTAATTGGGAATTGAGCACAGAAATTCAAAGTAAAAAGATGAATTCTTTACTTAAACAAAGGAAGAGCAAAACATGTGTAAAATCATTTTCATATAATGCGAAAACAAACTTTCCCGTCCCTTTTCTGCCTATGGCAACCCCTTGCAACCATTTCATTGTTTTCGGAGTATCAAAATTTAGAGCGAGAGACAATTGGCGACTGAAGGCTTAAGCCTTCAGCCCAATGAATCCGTCGCATCCGTTGCACACGTTCTTATGGGAAGCGGTCCATAGAAGTACTTCGTGACGTACGTTTTCATAAGAACGTGTGTATTTCACTGAGTTGTCAGTTGTGTAGTTCGACGTTACGGAAAATTATATTAGTTAAGGAGAGATCTTTTTATTTGCTTTTTTCGAAAGGACAAACTATTTCATTTTTAAATCATGTTGATAACTCACACAGAAAAACACAAATTCGTTCATCGAGGGCAGGTCAACTTGTCAACTTCGCGATCTGGGTTGACAGCTATACGTTGACCTATCGAGTGAATATAAAGTCGAATCACAACCAGCGCCAGTCTTCCCGCACACCGAGTTTAATAGTCGAGTAGGTCTAAAATTTTCAACTGACAGTAGAGTATACTATCCCACACAACAACGCTTTTACCTGCTTCAAACACACAGAAAGAACTGACAAAACGCAACATCTGTCACTTACTGAACTCGAGTTTCCATGTCGAGTCGATTCCTATTCTGCATAGAAACGTGATACCTACTGGTGGGTATTTGCGTACGTTTGTTTTAAATTCCAGTGAACGTGCAGTAGCTTCGTTTATATTGAGGGTTTGAGTTGAGTTGGAATTTCGACCTAGGTTTTTCAGCACATGACGAAGAGGGCTGAGCTTAGACGAGTAGTTGAAACAACAGAAATGAAAAACTGGAACTGAATTTCCTTTTTTGCATATTGATGCTGCAACTGTGCCAAATCAACACGAAAAAGCATACAAGCACCAAAGAAATGGCAAATTATGCATACTTAAAGCTAAATGCTCTGGTTGTAATTTCAACCTAGGTATATGACCAACATTTCGACTCATTCCCACAGGCGAGTGTTTTTAATTTTTCTTGTATCAGTAGTATTTTTTGAGCCCATTCCGGACAAAGAAGCACAAAAAAACGTGAAATCTAGTTACTCTTTCATTTTTTCTTCCAAAAGTATAAAAAAAACACCGTCAAGTATGAAAACATACACAGAGCGGTTCGTCGGCTTTTGTTGAACGTTGAAGGTCATCGTTATTTTTCTGTTTTGTGTAAAATTCTATAATTCTATAAGAACTATTGCCTGGTATATTTCACATTCTTTTGAATACTTTTTTCGTAGTTTACGCAATTCTCATAACAGGTGATTTTGAAGTTGCGTTACCCTAAAAAAAGGATGGCAAAAAATGTTTTTTTTTTTCATTTTTTTTTCTATTTATTTCTTTAAAAAACTGTTAAAAATTTATTGTTGTTTTTTAAGATTTATATAAAAAAATCGTCAAATTTGGTTGATGTTGCATCATTTTAGTCAGTCAACTATAGTGTTTTCAAGCACATCTCGGAAACCATTTACTATTCCAAAACTGTTTTTGAAAAGTTTTTAACTACCGTTAGACTTTTTTTCAATATTACAACCATCTGCGCTTGCGTTGGCTACTTTTCTTAAATTCTGATTTTAACCAGTGCTTAAAAAAATTGAGTTGGAAACGGCTATTTCGAAACGTTTTTAATGGAGTTGATTGCCTTTTAAACGTAACGAAATTTAAACAATATCGTCATAGCCGTTAAGATACTAGAAATTTAAAAAAAAAAAACGTTTTCGAAAATGCTTTCAGGTTTTTGAGTCAAAACCTTAAAGTTTTTGAATATTCAAAGTTTGCTATAGTTTTGTATAAAAGAAGATAGACTTTGCCTGTTATTTATTTCAAAATTATACTTTATACCGTATGCAAGATAGAGGGGGGACATACGTTTGCATTTTTAAATTTCTGATTCATAAATAAAACAACTATTTTAATTTTTTTCCCAATTGCCGTTAGACCTTTTCCAATAGCACACGCATCTTAGCTAGCATTGGCTGATTTTCTTAAATTTTATGGGCACCGATTATTTCGTAAACGGTAAAACAGCTCTTTATTTTACTATGTTTTTTGAAATAGGCTTAGAAAAGCTTAGGTTGGACACGGCAATTTTAAATTCTTTTTACCAAAACTAGATCGTTAGTACCATTAAGATGCTAGAAGATTTAAAAAAATACTTTTTGAAAATGCTTTTATGTTTTCGAATTAAATCTCGAAAGTTTTTGAAACTTCAATATTCGCTTTAATTTTCCTTAAAATTTTGGATAATTTCTTACGTTTTTTCGTGAATTTTAGCGATTTATTTTCGAAAATGCTCCAAAACGGCAGTACTAAAACTCTTTCAGTAAAATATGACTTAAGCGCTTGGTTAATTTTGAGTTGCTTTATACGCGTGTTCAATATCGGCTTTGTGCGAGATGATAAATTCGTATTGACTCATGAAAGGACATTTTCTTGTCCTTAGAGAAACAAACAGGAACCAGGACAGTTTAAAAGTGTCACGTTGGGAGACACAGTGATCAGATCAAGGGAGACACGGAGCTTTTTAGGACTTATGACGTGCGATATCCACGAATTCAGTTCGAATTGAACACTCAATCGACCGCTAAAAACTCTACATAATAAAACCTAATTGTTTCGACCTCACCTATGACTCCTTAACGGGTATACGTCTCATTTCCAGTCACCCTGAATATCTTTTACAATTTATACACCTCGAGCAGATAAGATAGTTCACTTTTTTAACAATTTGTTTTTTTTTTTCGTTTCTTTCAGGTCATCAGTGGCTTCACGTAAATCTTAATGTCACTCCCAAAGTAGGATGGTCAATAGATCCTTTTGGTCATGGAAGCACTGTGCCGTACCTTCTAGCAGGGAGCCATTTCGAAGGCACAATAATACAAAGGATTCATTATGCATGGAAGCAATGGTTCGCCAAACATCAAAGTGGTGATTTCATGTGGGTTCCCTACTGGGCTCAAGAAAAAAATTCTGCTGAAATAAGTCACAAGTTGCTAACTCACAATATGCCCTTCGACATATATTCAATTAAACACTCTTGCGGACCTCATCCTTTTATATGTCTAAACTTTGACTTTCGTAAAATACCAGGAGAATACACCGAGTACTCAATCAAAGCCCAATTCATAACCGACGATAATGTAGAGGAGAAGGCACAGCTCCTGCTGGAACAATACTCAAGGACTGCATCACTGTTTACCCACAATGTGGCATTAATTCCAGTGGGTGATGATTTTCGTTACAACAAAGAACGTGAAATTGATCAACAGTACACAAACTACAAGAAACTCATCGATCATATAAACAACAATAAGAAAATTTATAATGTTGACATTGCATTCGGGACGCCTCTTGATTACTTCAGAGAGCTGAAAAAAAGATCAGACAATTTCCCAACGCTAAAAGGTGATTTTTTTGTTTATTCGGATATATTTTCAGAAGGTCGGCCGGCTTATTGGTCAGGCTATTTCACTACGCGTCCTTTCTATAAAATTCTAAGTGCTGACTTGGAACACAATTTACGTGCAGCAGAAATTTTATTTACCATAGCTTATAATACAGCTCGTCAATTCAAGCACGAAAACGCTATAAAAGTCTTTGAAAAGAACTATGAGAAGATAATTTTATCGCGGCGAAACCTAGGTTTGTTCCAGCACCACGATGCGATTACAGGTACCTCCAAATCTGCTGTAATGCGAGATTATGGCTTGCGGCTGTTTGAAAGCATACAAGATGCTGTAAAAATGCAGGAATCAACAATAGAATTGCTGTTGCAAAATGCAACATCGAACCACAATTTCCTGCTTAGTGAATTGGAGCGGGATAACTATAACAAACTGCCACGCAAAACACCGATCTCAATGGGTGAAAACAACGAGGCCATGTTTGTCGTTTTCAACGCTCTTACTCAAAAGCGACTCGAGATTCTAAACATTCGCATTACGAGTCCAAATGTTAAAGTACTTAACGAAGGAGGCATCGCGGTGCCTATGCAAATAAATCCCGTTTGGAATATAACGGAGAACTACGAAAATCCAAACTCGATGCACTCTGAACGAATTCGAGTGTCAACAAAACAATTTGAGCTTCAGTTTTTAGCGACGTTGAAACCACTTTCCTTGACAACTTTTAAAATAGTCGTCGACGACAACTACAAGACACAAATGTCGACGATATTTTGTGACGAATGCAATGATGCCAATGGCAGTACAGACTTTAATGTTAAGGCAAAACCTGCTGGTGATATTCAACTGGAAAATAACAAAATACGTCTCCTTTTCGACGAAAAATCTGGCTTCTTAAAAACGATAACACAAAAACAATCTGGTCGCGCAATGCAATGTGCTGTTAAATTTGCTGCATACAGAAGCGCTCAATTTCATTCTGGTGCCTACCTTTTCAAAACTGATCCCGAACAAAATGAAGCTGAAAAAGACGTTTTAGAACAGTATGAAGATATTCGCGTAATAATAACAACTGGACCAATTACCAGTGATGTCACTGTTATATACGGCCCTTTTTTGGCACACACAATGAGAGTCTTCAATACTCATACCCATATAGACAACGTGATATACATAGAAAATGATATTGACTTTGAGCTGCCGCCGAAAAATCGAGAAACTGAACTTTTCATGCGATTCGTTACCGACATTGAGAATGGTGACGAAGTTCCGGAATTCTATTCCGATCAGAATGGGTTCCAATTTCATAAACGTGTAAAGATACCTGCCATCGGAATCGAGGGCAACTACTTTCCCATAACGTCGGCGGCGTTCATTCAAGACCAAAAAGTTCGTTTGACTTTAATAACCTCCCATGCACAGGGCGCTGCCAGCTATGAACCAGGACAACTTGAAGTAATGCTCGATCGACGAACGCTTTATGACGATTATCGTGGAATGGGCGAGGGAATAGTCGACAGCAAACTTACAAGGCACAAGTTTTGGTTGACCGTAGAGGACTTGCTGCCTCAGGCGAAAAACACCTATCGTGTCCTAAGTCAGACGTCAAATTATTTTGCCAATGGTTTGCGCTACCCACCAAATATATATTTTATAGAGAATCTTGAAGTTAGAACGCCGTTAAACTTGCGAAATTTTGTACCTTTGTTGTCACGTTCGTTACCTTGCGACTTGCATTTACTTAATCTCCGTACTATGTCTGAAGAACAGCTACCACTTTTCCCATCGAGGTCATCGCTTATGATATTGCATAGGCAGGGTTTCGACTGTAGTGTAGCGAATTTCGAAAAGACAATTCCTTGTGATATACCCGAACCTCCTGATGCGGTCTCAAAAATAACGTTTAATAAATTGAAAATCAAATCGCTAGAAAGTACATCTTTGACAGGTGTTGAAGGCAGACAGAAATTACAGTCTTTTGCTGACATAAGTTTGAATCCTATGGATGTAAAAACCTTTATTGTTACATTTAGTGGTTAGACAGAAAAAATCAATGTAATAAACAGACAAACAGAGAACATCACACGAGTTCCATGCAAAACTTATGGACATGAACTGCACTTATTATTTGATGTTAATTAGACAGAAAAAACATAGTTAAATGTACATTAGACTGGTCCCCATTGCAAAAAGTTTAAGTGGATTTTCTTCTATTACAGTTCCTAAAACTCTTACAAAAATTTATGTTGTTACGTGGCTGGAAAAAATTGAATCCCGATCTTCAGCCATTAATTCCACCAAATTTAAAAACTTCCTCCAAGAGAGTAATAGCTAGAAACAGGTTTTATGCAATATCCTTAACGGAGATATATTAACTTTCTTGAAACGATACTAGACAGACACATTAACCGTTTAGATCTTTATTTTCCTATTAGTACTAAAGTTGCCTTGCGGCCCCATTTGTAAACATTCCAAACAGCCAAAGAAAATCCCCACCGCTGCTCATGCTGGTATGACAATTCACTTTTTTCACTCAAAATGATAAAATGTCATCGGTAGAAAAAAAAGTCAAAAAAGATGTTGAGTGAAAAAGACAACTACAAAAGGCGTGTAATGCTGGTATGACACTACATATTTTCCACTCATTAAAAATGATAAAATGTCATCGGTATGTAAAGAAAACAAACAGATGTTTTCTTCAGAAAACAAACGTGCTAACAAATAATAAAAAAAAAACGCCAAAATTGTAAACATCGTATGGAAATGTACCTTTTCCAGATGTGTGTGTGCGGTTCATGTGCGAAAAATTTAAAAAATGGGGAACTGTGAAAGAAAAAAAGGAACCTCGCACTCATTTTCTCTTTATTTTTTTATTACTTTACGTCATGTTGCTCATTTTGACGTACGCATCTACAAATTTTTTCCAATTTTTGTGACTGTTGCGTACGCACTCACTCTCATTGGAAATTTGTGTTGCTTCATTATATTCATTAACAATAAGAAAAAAATAGAGAAAATATATAGTGTCATAACACCATAAGCCAATAATTAAAAAATGCCGTCAAAATTATAAACATAGTGTGAAAACACGATACATGTTCGAAAAATTGAAAAAATGAGGAACTGTCAAAAAAAAAATGGGAACTCGCACTAATTTTTCCTTCATTTTTTATTACGTTACGTCATGTTGCTAACTTTTTCTTACGTATTTACACAATTTTACCAGTTTTGGTGACTGCTGCTCATTCATTGGAAATTTGTATGTTGAATTTGTGTTGCTCCTTCAAATTCATTAACAATGATAAAAAAAATAAAGCAAGAATTAAGTGTCATCTGTCATACCACCATAAATAGAGAACTCAGACTTCCTTATCACTATTCATACAGGGTTTCACCCATAAGTCGGGCTAAGACCGGATCGGGTACCTTAAAATATCCATCAGTGAAGAAACTTGTTTTCTTTATGAACGAGCTTTTTGAACGTACTTGGTGGTATATGAGTGCAAAAGTCATGACAGGTGTCTAAAAGAGATTAGCCCGAAGGCAACATATGACAGGAAGGAAGAATTCAGGAAGCCTTTGTGTAAGTTGTCATTTAACCACTCTCGTATGAGCTGTAACCGTGCCGTTAGAGGGTCGAGGTTTTGATTTCAGTATTTTTTGATTTAACGTTTGCAGGGATAATTTTTAAGATAGAAAAACAAAAGTCCTAAATTCGTTTATTCTCCACTCCAACTTCGTTTGGCACCCTGTACACAATATACGTAGAAATAATATTAATTAGAAAATACTCCGTTGTCGTATGATAATCAAGTAACGCTCCTTCTCTAACCATATAATGGGTCATATTAGTAAAATGAGTGAACTCAGCATCACTCGAGTGAAATGCACTTGATATGATAAAGCATACTCAACTCCACTCCACTTCAGATACCGTGACATTTAAGGGAATACTCCAAAATTTCATAGCGCACTCGGGAGTTTTTTTTTTTTTTTGATATTAATACAAATGGAGTGAAGAGTCGAAAACTTGAGGCAACTATGAAGCTCCCTCAAGGAACTGAAATACCAACACTTGCGCTTTTTAACTGTATAATGTAATATTTTTTCCTGGGGCTCGTTGAATAAAACTCAATTTCACAATGAAACACTTTATTTATCTACCTTAAACTACTTATTTAAATTCAAACCACACTTAATTCAACTTTGGTACTTAAAATCAACACTTTCTTTCAGTTTAATTACTTTTTACTTTACTCTTGATTTTTACAAGTCAACGCTTAACATATAACAGTGTATGAGCCTGTCACCCGTGTATTTATACAAGTTAAGCACATTCTAGTACTTTTTGGATTTCCCCTTTGGCAATTTTCCACATGGAGGGGAATTCGATATCGAAATTCAAACTTCGAACGTCAGTTTGCTGGCAGCTGATATTAATGACAGTTGTTTTTGTTCGTAAAGTGAATCGATGGGTGCATTCAGTTAAACCTGCATGTATTTTTACGTCTTGTCGCCACATCACAATCGTCTTTTTTTTTAAACAAAATATGACATAAACGAGAGGCGTAATCTTTATAATCTTTCATTCATACCCTCATTCTATAATGTGAGTGATTACACTGGAGAGGAGTGAAGACTATTTACGAATTTTCGCACTCCACTCAAAAAAACATCGCACACCCGCACTCGCCCTCAGTACACTATACTCCACATCACTCATTTTATTAATATGGCCCAATATTACCGGCTAGGCTCTAAGCCTGACCTTACACAACAAAAAAAAAAAACAGTTTTGTTATCGAATACGGGTACCTACATTGAGTGTGATCAGAGCCCTTACACGTCCAACGTCTGCGTATTTTGCTCCAATGTTATTCGGGCTTATCTGAACTGTCGTCGACGAGTTTTGTCTCTAGTGGAAGGTTAACCCCTCTCTCAACCCGAACAGCCAAAGTCAGCTAGTGTCCGCATAAAAACACCACCGTGAAAACACAATAGGTCGTTTAAGTCAATCCTCTTTTATTTTTAAATGCCTACACTCGTATGTACATATTATATACGTTTAATTTTATTTATATTAATTTATAAGTGTTAAGATATAAGTAAATTAAAGATCTAATGTAGTATTTATCAAATAAAAGAGAGCTTCTCTTTGGCCTTGCAATGAAAAAAATAGAAAATAAAGAAATGAAGAAAGAAGAAATCGTTTTATTACTCAAACTTAACTCCGTACTGTAAATTTTCATGGAAGGTCCCTTCCTGGTTCACAGTAGCCTTCCATCCTTTGTGATCCTAGGTACACTGCTTCCAATTGTTTAGATTAAGCGCTCTGACATCCGCGATGGCTTAGTCCTTAAAACGGAGGTTTCGCGTCTCGCGCCTGGGGACTTGGATTGAAAGACCCTCTTGACTGGAGCGGATGTTTTCCATCCGCTCGATGTGACCGAGCCAATGTAGTCGCTAGCAACCCTACCTAACCTAACCTAACCGTGGTAAACGACATAGAGTTCACGGTTGTATCTTCTCCACCATTCCCCTCCTCGCACACAGGACCATAAATTCGCCGTAGAATTTTTGCTCTAGAAAGAGCAAAGTATGATTTTTCTTTCTCTGATTGTCGTCCAGCACTCGGCGCCATAACTTAGCCTCTCCATTCATTGGGTCTAGCCATAAATTACTAAATAACTAGATATTCAACTTGCGTCCTCTTGCCTTCCAACATCTATTTGTTTATGTTTTTCTTTTATAAAGTTTTCAAAGATTTTTAACAGGTCTGAAATTCCGTGTTAGACTGTGAATGCGTGTGAGACTTCACAGTAACAGCACAAGCAACAACAATTTATCTTACGCTATCAGCTGATTTAAAACCGCCAAAACGGAACTTAATGCACATGACTAGTTGACGAATTTACTCACATTTATGAACAAATGTCAGAGTACGGGTAAATTCGTCAACTTTAGCTTGCGCGTAAAGCTTTTTCATGTCGGAAGCTGAATATCTACAGCATATATTCAACTTGTTTCGAAATATGAGTAACCTCGTCAATTCGTCCGTTCCATACAAATCCATTTTGGCGGTTTTACATCAGCTGAACGGGTAGGGTAATTTCTTGTTCCGTACACTCACACGTATTCCAACAAGAAAAGCTTTATAAAAAAGCTGTTTGAAAGCCTTATATAAGCCCCTCTTGCCCTTCGGTCCTTCCCAAGCCGAAGGGCAAGAGGGATGCAAGTTGAATTTCGGAGTTTGTATAGCGCTGAGCTGAGCCCAGCTTGAATCAAGATCTCCTAATCCCATCACAAAAGGAATTTGGAGTTCCAGTGCAGAGCTATTTCCGCCAGTAAAGTTGACAAAAACTTCTCTCGAAATGATTGAATCTCCCAGCTCTCACTTCACATAGGAAAACACAGCACAAGAAGTTCAAATCATTTTTAGATGTCAGTTTTCACGGAATCATGCAAAGCCACTGCCATTTCACACAAAAAAAACCTTCAAAGAAATTCATACTTGATCCGGGATTAACTCACCAAATTTGGCGAGTTATGTCGAGATTAATCCCAGAACAATATTCACTTAAAAATTCATTTCTAGGTTAATCTCAGCGTAACTCGACAGCTTTGATGATCTCGCGCTGAAGAACTGATCCTCAAAAGCCGGCCACAATCATTCTGTGTCTGTGGCTGTTTCTCACCTATGCAATTTTTCACCTAAAATGAGAGACACAGCGAGACACGCACGAATTGCGTTGCTATATACGTGTTCCCGTATGCTTAACTGCAGACAGACAAAGACACAGATATTTATTGTGGCCCAGCTATAAGTGTCTTTCACGAGAGGAATTGTGAACCTATTGCTATTTGCCAAACCGAGATAGCAATGGTTGTGTATGGTTTTCTTCGACGAATCTCCAAATTTCAGACGTCATTATTTGTGGAGTTGATGTTAACTCCAAGTAGATGAAGTCCTTAATTACCTCGAAGTTGTTGCTATCAACAGTGACATATGGTCCTAAGTATACTTAATCTCCGTCCTCGTTTTAAGGGTAGGTACAGCTGCGGCGTTGGTCGGATGATCCACAGTTACAGGTGCGGATTTTCCGACCAGCAACGCAAAAAAAAAATACTGTGAGGAAGTTTGACTTGGAAGGCTACAACCGCAAGGGTTTTCTCAAACCGAATCTCTCAAAACCTACTAGTCTTAGGCATCAAGTCTAATTGCCAGAGATGAAATTTTCTCAACGACAACGATCCGAGATGCCTCCGATTTTAGATGTTTCAGGTTGCACACGGCCACCACGACGAAGCCCTTAGCTTGACGATGAATGGCGGCAAGCATATTGCACAGACAGACTTGAAGTGCTCGCAAGCTCTGCGAACAAAGAGAGAGGAGAGAGAAACACGAGCTTCTCCGAAGGAAAAAGAGAGATCACGAGAATTGTGCGGTTGAAGAGATAGAGAGCTGCTACAACAGGCATGAGGATCAAAAGTTCTTGCAATGAAGCATAATGGCGAAGACCAACTGTATGCCGTTGTCAGGTAGAATAAATCTTTCAACCCGGGCGAAGAAGTCACCGACGAAGCTTACTAACTATGCTACCCAACCTGGGAGTCGCATGACAGCGCGTCGCCTTTTCTAAATCCTTTTTTAACATGAAAGGCGTAGGTGAGGTGTTTACCGATCTTGACGCAAAAGCGTAAGTTTTCCCTATTCATCCTCCATAAACGGACGAGTATGGCAGGTATGCCAAAACTTAATATTACCCTATATAGCTCGCCATGTGTTGATAAATAAATAAGTGGTGAGGATCGATTCGGAATTCCTGGATATTTTCCAAGATCTGCCGTAGTGTGAACATTTGATCGTTGTTGGACGTTGAATGGTTTGTTATAAGATTGTTGAAAAACGGCTTTAAATGTTCACGCAGTACCTACAGTTCCTATGCATGCAATGGTAAGGAGACCGATCCCTCTGTAGATGACGCAATATAGAGAGTCTCCTTACTATAAGGATGGATACTTAAGGATCGGGCAAACAATGCTGCGGTTCCATTCATCGGGTATCGAACATTTTATTTCATCCAAGTCGGGTGGGCGGTATCGTTCTTATACTTCGTTTGAGACTTTAAGGCTTACGTAGAATGGTTCATTCAGCTTGACAGTGGGATTCGGTTTGCCTTTGCCGTTATGCAGTCTGCAGAAATATTTTTTTCCAAATCCGAAGCTCCGACTGCAATTCCACTACGATGTTTCCTTGATCGTTTTAGTTTCATTAGGGAAGATATACACCACCGCATAAAATTTCGGACCATGGGCACCACTGTACAAAAGTGGTATAACCTGCAGGAATGGATTTATTTGCCTATGTTTTTTCTATGTGAAGCGACAGTAAGGAGAGTCAATATTTTCGACAGTCGAAGTTTTTTTTTTAAAATACATTAGCCAGCAGTATTTATAACCATCAAGCGAGCTTCAAGCCAACTTCGACCTCATGTAAACAGGTATAAAGGAGGTTAAACCTGGCTTGAATCCGGCTTCAACCTCTGCATATAAACGTAAAACTTTTGTTGGTGGAGTTAAATCTGTACTGAAAAAATGCTCGCTGTGTTAGCTCAAAATTCGTTTTGCCCCGTGATAAACAGATCTTGTTTGAAGTTGGGCTTAACACTGCACTGAATAACTCATTTCCTTATCTCTGTTTTGCTCTGAAACTCGAGTTTATTTTTCCTCTTAGGTTTGAAACTATGCATTTCTACGTTCTTTTTTTTTATAATAAACTCCCGAAAAAGGGATTAGGCTACCCTTTTAATGATTAACATCTCACGAGCGGAAAGGGTAAGCAGATGCAGTGCAGATTTGGGAGCACCTGCCCAGACATGAGGGTTATATTTCAGCTTAGTGCGAATGTATGCCTTATATAAAATAGCCAGATCAGAAGGGGTAAAATATTTCTTGCACCCTTTTAAGGAAACCTAGGCATTTCGCAGCATTCTTGGCAGTCTCGAATATGTCGTTATTCCAACTTAAGTTTTTACTTACACACATTCCGAGAATGGAAAGCCTTTCGGTTTCAGGGATGCAAGTGCCAATCATGGATAATGGCTGTGTGAGTGTGATACGATTTTGCTTCAATGACAGAAGACAGCATTGAGTTTTAGAAGCATTAAACTCCACTCTGTTAAGAAATTCCTATAATACAATGCTGTTAAGGTCGGAGTTTAATGAATTTGACATACGCTGCCGTTCCAGTTCTACGTCCGAATAACAGGGGCGAGGAACCGAGAACGAATATGAAAAACTGAGGGTACTGTCATCGGCAAACGAATGAATTCGATTAGTATTTGCAGACAAGAGATCGTTTGTTAAAACGAGAGAGTTGGAGACAAAACTGAGCCCTGGGGAACCCCAGCGTTTATTTTGTGAACTGCAGACTTGAAGCCATCTGCAGCAACAATCTTGCTTTCACCAAGAAGATGCAAGGAATGGTTCCACTTTTCGGTGAGATATGCCATCAGATCACCAGTGGACCTTTTGCTACGAAAACCATATTGCCGGTCATTAAGGAGTTTTCGTTATTCGAGATATTTCATGAGCTGGAAACCAATCAGCGTTTCCATGACCTTAGAAATAAAGGGAAGTAAGTGCAATTGAACGATAGCTAGAGGGAGAAGAAAAATCGCCTTTTTTAGAGACGGGCTAGACAAATGCTGTTTTCCATCTACTCGGGAAGAGACCTAAAGAGTAGGACCGATGAAAAAGCATACACAATGGTGGAAGAACAAGCGTGGAAGAAAACCTCTTCAGAACAATCGGAAATTGGCTTTGTCTAGGCTAGGGAACTGAGAGCTGGAATGCCATTGCAGACGAGTGTTGGGATGGAGGATGACACACAATTTTTCACATTTTTGACAAAAGACCAAAAGCTTTTACTACCTTTGGGACAATGTTGTATTTTTTGCCTCAACTTTTGGTCGTACAAAAATTTAACACGACGGAAATGAGCATTGCAATCATTTCTGGTTTGTTTGAACTTATTTCGGTTTGCAATAGAGGGGTTAGCCTTGAAAGACCGAAAGTAAGATTGCTTCAAATTGATCGTCTCTTTGCAGCTCGAGTCAAACCACGAATTCTCTTTCGGTTTGATACTCTTAACCCTGCAAGGAATAAAAGTTCTCATTCCAAGGAGAATTATATTGGTGATCATATCGGCGGCGGCATTTACGTTATTGTCGAGAAAGCAAAGCGACCAGTAAAAACTCCCGAAAAAGTTGTTAAGGCCGTCCCAATTCGCTTCCTCGTATCGCCAAACAGTTCTCTAGGAAGTAGTGACTTTGATTGGCTGTTTGCCAACGAAAAAATTTGCCGATATGACATAATGGTCTGACGAGCCTAGAGGTGATAAAACTTCGACGTGTATTTGTCAGGATGTGAGGTTAAAAACAACCCAGTGTGTTGGCGGAATGATCGTCAATGTCAGGGACCCGTGTGGGCTCGTCTACAAGTTGGGTCAGATTATTTAAAGCACTAAAGATCTCGACATACCTCCCCTCGAGTGTTGTCTGACCAGAATGTCGAAGCCCGCTAGAATTGTGAATATTGAAATCGCCCGTAATCACGATTTCATTATTGGGATTCAGGGAGACAATTCTTCGGATGGAATCAGATAGAGCATCAAACTCATTACAAGTTAATACATTGCCCAACTTTGGGCTTCTGTAAAGAAAACTGTAATGAATGGTTTATCTACGGACCGTGAAATCTATCCACAAGAAATTAAAGTTTAGTTGTGTAGGAACATGGTAGACAATATCAACACGTGTATAAACGGCAAGTCCACGATGTGTAAAGAATAATAATGGGTAGGGTAGAAAAAATCAAACAGCATAAGCTGGGGTGGAATCGGCTAAGGTGATAAGTGATATCACAAATCACAAAAATTCGTCTGCGTAAACTATGATTATCACAATTTCCTTGTGACAGCTCTCGATCAATCACCGTCAAAATCAACTGATCACCCCTTTTCAAACTTTCTGGTCAGTTGGTTTTTTCAGCCCGACACTTAGGCTGACTTACTACATACATAAATATAAAAAAGTTCTTACAGCACAAGCATAAATAAATCAATTTTTGTGATCACCTTTCGCAGGCGGACTTATTTGTTTGATCACAATATCACAAAATGTGAAAATCACTAATCAGATATAATGAGATAGGCGACTTGCAATCCCCTTCCCTGAAACACCCGCAAAAAAAGTAACGGGATCTCTCTCTTGACCCAGTCTGTGAATGCATGTGAAGTGAGCACTGGAAGTGTTCAGTGAATCCATTTAAAAATGGCGGAAGCTGAGATAATTTGCCGTCTCAGTCATTCAAAAAATATAAACAGAGTAAACAGCCTCCATTCTTTTTTGGTTTATTTTGTTTTACAAATAATTATTATCTTCTTAGTAAAGGAAAAATCTGCCGCCCAAGCGAGTGCCCATTAGGAATAAATTTTTGCCATGCACAACGGGTCAACTGAAAATCGAATTTGTTTTGATTACACTACACAAATGTCAAAAGACATCTGATTCTGGTTTGCTGAGTTCAGTCCATAGGTAGAGTTCAGCACAATTGAGGTGGAAATCTTTGCTATTGAGAGTTTTTTTCCTTTTTGCTATTTTTTTCTTTAAAATAAACAATCAAGCTATTTGATTGTGTGCATAAATTTTATTAATTGATGCGTTTTCTTTTAAAAAAAATACGTGAGACTTTCTGGTCTAAACTTCTTATAAAAATTAGTTGCAAAAAGAATTTGATAAATTTTCCAGTAGTCCGAAACACATTTTGAAAACAGTTTTTTTTTATAAATGAATAGGCACATACCCTGTTAACTTTTAGATCAATGTTTAGAATAAGGAGTTTTTTCCCTCAATTTCTTATTTGTTTTCGAATGATTTCATGAATAGTTTCAATAGTTCGTTTTAATTATTATTAGTTCATTAATCCAATTATAAATAGTAATCCAAATGAATAAATTGACGTCTCAAGTCGACAAGAAATAAAAGGAACAAACGTAGGGTCTAGACACGGATAACGTTTTTATTCACATGAAACAAATTGCAGATCCCATCACCAAAAAAGAAATTTTTCGCGTTTCCACACAAAATTGAGAAAAATGTATTTCAGTTTGATTTTTAAAAGAAATTTCAATCACACATGAATAATTTTTATTTGAATAGCAGGAATTGTTTTTTAATAAAATGTTATTCAAATAAAAATTTTATTTAGCTATTTGCGAATTATTGCAAATGAAATTGATGGCATGATTGAAATCAAGTCAAATGATTTATTTGAAAATGTATTTTAATTTCAATATGGAAACTGAAATAACTTCGGAAGGTACAAATTTAAAAAAGTTCTTAAACTTTACAAAAGAAAATTTTAAAGCAAGAGATTTTGTATTTTATAAGCTCTTCCAATAGTTTAAAATTTTGACATGTAAAAATAAATAAATTAATACAGTGGCGCAACAGCTCGAGGTGAACCAGGGCCAACTTCTCAACCAAGTATGCTGTGTGTGCTATATTCTTTTTCACATACACGGGGACCTACTTTATTTTTGCCGAATCCGAACGGCACACTGAGAAGTTTTTCAAGACAAATGTTACTCTCGGAGGGTTTGTCAGACCCTCGCGGAGGTGGGAGCCGTGAAAAAGAACAAGTCTTTTTTTCAGGTGGCAGAGGCAGGATTTGAACCCAGACCTCCGGCGTCAAAGGCACACACACTAAACACTGCGCCACGGCACCCACTATTTTGACATATAATCCATTATATTTGATTTCTTTGACATCATCTGAAAATCTTTTTTTTTCCCGTTCTGTTCCTTGTGATAACACGGATTTACGAAGCGTTAAGTTTTATCTCATTGGTTCAAAGTGTATTCAAGCTTATCAACAGACGAGCTATCCGTTCTTCTGTATTTCTCTCAGATGATCCTAGGTCTTTATTTAAATATATCTTTTACACGAATTTAAAAGACTGTACATTTCTTACCAGTATATTTCAGGCATCACTGACAAAGTCACTAGAATTTGAGAGCAATACAGAGTGAAACAGATCTTACCACCAGAAAAGGTGATCTTTTAAACAAGAGTAATATTCACCCAAAGACCAGTTCCCATTCTAGACAGTAGTATTTTATATGCTGTGCCCTTTAGTTGTCATCGGCATTCATTGGACAAACCCGGCGAAGTATTTCATTTCGTTTGAAAGAATGTACAAATGCTGTTAGCACTTACAGTTAGTTGTAGGCTTACTAACTATTTACCGATTTACCAATTTATCTTAGGCAAATAATAAACGTAGCATTTCTGTTTTAAATGCTGAACGAGCGTGATTTGTGTATCATTCTAATATTTAATATTGCTTGCACAAACAAAGATTTCATCGTTTTTCGCAATCAATTTATTCGTTTCTTTCTTTTCCATGAAAGCGAACAATGCAGCATTGAAAAAATAATAAATAAATTCTTATTTGAAATGAAAAGTCAAACTTTCTTGCACGAGACTCGGAAAAGTCAACTTGTCTGCAAGGAAATCTGAATTAAAACTCCGAACGATTGCCACGAATTCACCTCATGCGATCCTCGACATGATGACCTGAAACGCAGTCGATATCTAAAATGTGTAGCCTGAAACGCACTCAAAACCCAAAATGAGCTGCACCAAGCGCACTCATTTTGGCCTTGGACGCACAAATCTTGCTCCCAGCTTGGTTGACTGTGTTAGTGATTTTTTTTTTGCACCCCATAAAGTAGCATTGCAGGCCACTATCACAATCATGATAGCTGGCAGCATTTTCCCTAGAGAGCCGAAAATCGAGCTTGCGGTCTCATTACACCTGATCAATGGTGAAAATCACAGATCACCTAACCCGTTTCCACCCCTGTTTTAGAGATTTTTGTGTGTGTAAAAAGAAAACGGTTAGCATTGTAAATTTGTTTGGTTTAATTTTTTTTTATTTCACGTTTGTTTCAATATAAAATGTTACTTTAGAGGTGTAAACCATAATCTGCGTCTTCTTTTAAAGATGTAAGGATATCCATTTATTTTGTCATCCGACTTTGCTGACAGCTTCATAAATTACAATTCAACGAATGACGCGTTATAATATAAGACTTAATTGCGAATTAAGTAGGTAAACATAATTAACAAAAAAATTAAAAATTTACATAGTTTGTGTATAGTCGGAATGCGTATATATAGGGTAATACATATACATTTAGTCAAAAATTATTTTAAGAAATGATTTCTGGGAATTATATGAAAATATCTTATAAATAACGAATTTAAAAAGGGGGCGTTTAGAACCTTAAAAAAAACGCCGACACAAAACAGTTTCCGTTTTACATGATTGTGGTCAAACCTTTAAAATTGAGTTTCATCAAGCTTATTTCGCATTTCCTTTTAGTGGATTTTTTAATAATTTCGATTTTACACAGTTTTTTTCTTCAAAAATTGTATCCAATTATATTTTGAAAACATGCAATTAAATTAAATGTGAGGACACATAATCGTTTTAATTTCCTGTCACTCTGACCATAAATATAACTTTTTTTTATTTCATATAAGCAGAAAAACACAAGTGTGTCTTCCAATAATACCTGGCAGTGACGGTTTATGGCTCTGGTAGGGTAGGAAAACAAAAACGCCAAAGATAGTCCCAAAAAACTGCACTCTTAAGAATTTTTGATTAAATGCATAACAACCTGTATATCTATATAAATATTTACAAGTTCCTAGCTTAAAGCTAAGTTTTGTTTCGATTTATTTTCGTGTGTTAACCGCTACAGATCTGAAAAACAAAGACTTTGAAAAATTTGTTCATTCAATAAATAATCGCTTATAACCTACTCATTGTCTCTTGCTGAATCTCAACTTTGTATGATGGATTATCGTAGGCCGCATCACTTTTTCGTGGTGGAGTTATAGATGCAGTCTGATGTACTCTTCTCCTAGTAAGTATTAAAAGTAGGACTAGGGTTGACATTATAGCAAGCGCAGCTACAACTGAAACTACTACAAGAGGGCCATAGTAATCCCCTGCAGTCTGCTCACCAATACCGGCAGTAAGTAATTTTCCTAGAATTCAAATTGAAAATAAATAATTGAATGTAAAAAAAATAAATTTAATAAACAACTATGCATCTACATAAATGTTAGTAGGCCACACCCAATCGCAAAAAGACAGACCAAAAAACTCTAGAATCGCCGCACATGCACGCACCCATAATACCGGGTTTCCATACAAAACAGGCCTTGAAGAAACAAAAAATCTATGTCTACGTCATCCTGCTGTCAGCGAAAAGATTTTACGAGATATTAAATTGAGTTCCAGGGACATTCATTTGACAATTCAATTAATTAAATCATCTAGAGCAGAGGCCGGCGTGACTTAAGGCCAGCACTTAAGGCCAGCACGTTCCTGGCCGAAGAAAGAACCCATTTCGGTTTCTAAACAAAGATAGGTCCAGAACACTAGGACCCCTCCTACCTCCTCCTCCTCAACACCTTCCTCCTACAACACCTCTCATGTCTTTTAGTAATAACCTCAAAGTATTCTAATCGCATTGATTCATCACAGTTAGGTTAGGTTAGGTTAAACAGGGTGTGGTGAAAAGGACCAAACTGGCACAAAGCACCGAAACGGCACCAAAACCAGTTGAACTTAACATTCAAAAGGTAAAAACAACCTAAACATTCTCCTTGAAACAGCCAATTTTCCTGTAAAAGCCAAGAAGGCATTTGAAGTTTGTGCCGTAAACCTTTTCCGAACTTTGGAAGAAATATTCCCCTCAAAATTCCCTTTTTTTTTCATTTTTCGTGTCGGAGGTTGCTACTATCCGATGGAGTACTCAGACACAACTACTGGTCCATTGTACTACCACGCGGACACCCTACTTTAATGTATTTAGTTTACCCGTCTTTCCAAAAAATACGAGAAGGAGCTTCAGTGATGAAGAGCTTAGGTGTTCGGCACTCACCACGTCAGCCCCAAAGATCCGCCACCTGATGCGAGCAAAGGCAGGACAACTACATAGGAAATGTTCCGCTGTAACGTCGTCCTCCCCGCAGGCCACAGGCAGGACAGGTGGTGGTTTCGCTCAAGCCTAGCACATTCAAGTGTTTGGGGAAAGAAGTCTTTGCCTACAAGAAGTCTGCAATCGATTCTCCTGAGAGATAGAAGAAAAGATGCTGGTATCCGGGCGTAGTCGTTAAGTCTGTCTGCACCCATCGCAGTCACGCCAACGAGCCCTGTGCTCACGATAAACCCAAGTATCAATGGCAGACGTGACAACAGAAACAGGCAGGCCTAAAGCAGGTTCGGTCCTGGGAAAACCAGGTTCGGGTCCTGGGAAAACCTCTTCTGAGCCTAGTCTGGCAAGCTCATCAGAGATCTCATTTCCCTGGATACCAGTGTGACCTGGAACCCAAGCAAGATTCAATGCATTTAGCCTTCCGCCTAAGTTCAGCGAATACTTGAGTTCGAGCACTATCTTGGACGAGGTAAGAGGGCTAAGCAACGTATTTAGAGCGGCATGGCTGACGCAGCAAACGCATATGCCTCTCGCGTAAGGAGAACAACCGTAGTTTTAAGAGGATTCACTGATAGCCCATTTCTACTGCACGAATCATCGATCAACTCTAGGGATCTCTGCGCCTGAGAGCGCACAGGTTTGAGCCGACAGAAAGAACGGCGAAGCCGTGAAAAGCCGATAGGAAAGAGTCAAAATTTCCTGCGCCAACGCGAAATCGCCTCGCATTCACACAGAATGTGTGTTATATCCTCAACCGCCTGCAGATCGACGAATATCCGTTTCAGAAAGCCTGAGCCTCCTTGCGTGTTTCCGCAGGAGGCAGTGTCCTGTCAGAATTCCCACTAAAGCCCTAAACTTGCCCCTGCTAAATTTTAATAGTCCCTTTGATCCTTATCCGTCTTGTCGTGGCCAGAGAGCCCTAGATACCCTGTGTCCAGCCAGACGAGACCACCTTTGGCTGGCCGTCATATTAATTTTCTCCTCAAAAGTGTCTCTTACTTGGTTTGATGTTAGAAACCTCACTCTTTCCAAGGAGCCCTCCTCTTCTTGCAAGCTCATCAGTTCCCTCTATACCGCAGTGTCCTGGCACCCAGCACAGTCTCACGCGGTTCTGACTGCAAAGTGCCTTAAGCATTGTGCGAGAGCCCCTGACTATATCAGATTTGATGTTGATCGATTCCATTGCTTAATTGATCGCAGTTACATCGGTGTCTTCCCATTTCACCTAATCCCGTTTTACCAAATATTTAATGTCCGACCTCACCGAATGATAAACTAGCCGTGTAGACCCATAGTGCCGTGCCCCGTACGGCTTTCCGTGGCTACTCGGATATCCCTGCGGGCTAGTCCGATCAAAAATAGTGATCTCTTTTTGTTTACCGCTGGACAGCTCCCTTGTTTGTTTGCACATACCAAGTTCCGTCCAACGTAGGTAAATTCTACTTGAGCATTCCATTTCTATCCTGCGTGCTATCGATCTCGGCTGACTACTTATAGATTTTTGGGCTAGAGATGCATTCATTCCTGACCCAGATGTCGGAAGCTTTTCGAATTCTTCATTTCCCGGGATATCGGTGTGACCTAGCACCCAACAAAGAGCTAGAGTGTTACCAAATGATAACTCGTCCAGAATTTTCCTTCATAGTTTCAAATCCCTTGACTTCACCACATGTGATTCCATGGGCCGCTTGGCTGTCAGAGTCTATGGTGATTATCTTATTTAAGAGGCTGTGCTTCTTTAGCTCGGTGGCAGCTTGGATTATGGCTGCCAGTTCTGCCTGAAAAATACTGCAGTGGCCATTGATCCGGAAAGATTTGCTTAGTCCCAGAGTTTCGCAGAAGGTGCCTACGCCGGTTCCGACATCCATCTTAGAACCGTCAGTATAGACGGCGATCTCGTCATCTTCTGTGATAATCTTTTCTTCCCATTCACATCTTTCGAATTCTAGTAGCTAAACTCCTGTGGAGGAGAATGTCATAGGAAAATAATCCGGGACTGGTCTATCTATGGAGGCAACTCATTGAGTTTCCACAGAGGCGTGTCGATAAGATCTTGGGGACCACAGCCCGGATTCCCATAGGCGGACAACTGATTAAGCTGCCTTGCAGCTGCAGTATGAGTCCAAGGGTGTAAAAATATATGTAAAAAATGACTGCAAATTTAAAATACCCTTACATGGCATCTCCCACAGGCTTCTGCCAGACAACTAGCACGACCTACCCTTAGCGAAGCAACTAAGTCGCCTGAGCGGCTAAGCCCTGCGAAAAAGGGAGCTTAAATCCTTTAAGCTCGCGAAGCAAGCGGGCCACCCAACCACTGTTTTATCTAATGGCGTATTGTTTCAACACAGAATCGCAAAACTAGTATGGAATACAGAAAAAAGTGTTGTTTTCACGAGCACCTGAACGGAATCGTCCTCATGTAAATGTTTTTTTGAAATCCGAAATAGTTCGGTGTCGAAACCGAACTCGAAATTTCCACATTACAGTTGACGGTGGAGGCTGGGTGTAGCTTTGATTGTGTATGTGAAGTGACGTTTCAACTCAATTTTTATTCGTGATTTTTTACAACGCGACTAATACTATGTCTCTACCGACAATTAAAAGAATATTAGCGGGAGACGATTAAAAATAAATTCTAAAGTGGCTCCATCGGACAAATATAGGATTATATTTATACCATGTCTCCACCGAGCACTAATCCTCGATTAATAGAAATCTTTATTAAATCCTCTACAAATCACGCGATTTACCATACAAATTTAAATTCTCTCTGCAAGCGATTTAAAATAAATTGTCTCATAAATCCCATTCACCCTATTTACAAACCTATTTTCTGCACCTTTGTAACAGTTTGAGAATCAAAAAAGGAAACTGATCAGGAACTATTCATGTGCGACAGGTCTGTCACAAGTACGTTTTCTATTGTGACTTTTACTGAGGAAATCGTTTTCCGCTCCTGGGAAATGACATCGCCATTATCTTTTGAGAGCCGAAATGACAGAAACAGAGTTTTCGTGTCAAATTAATCTTATATTTGTCCGATGGAGCCACTTTAGGATTTATTTTTAATCGTCTCCCGCTAATCTTCTTTTAATTGTCGGTGCAGACGTAGTATTAGTAATAAGTAAAAAAACCGACGGCAACAGAATTACGCTACGAAATGACAAAATTAAGTCAACAAGTAAACAAAATTAAGTCAAAAGAATTTGACACTTAATGTGCACTGCACCGGCGGCGCAGTATTTGTCGTTATGTACACAATCAAACCGAGTGTAGACCACGCTGGAATTGTGAGCACGGAGTATTATTTGACAGCTCGGTGTGGCAGTTCGGTGTTCAAAAGAATACGCCATAAAAGTACTTTTGTCTTGTAGACAGCTAGTTAAGGGACTCAATTAGTTTAGAAGTTTTTGGCTAAAATAGTTAAAAAGGACTGCAGCTTTTAGATACTTTTGAAAAAAAAAACGTCTATAAAAAATTTAGACGTTTGAACGCCCCAATGAAAAGCGTTCCCAGACCAAATTTCTTAAAGAACAGCTGGATTCTGGTGCAATAACACCTTTAAGATTTGTTAATATAATAAAGTATCATATAACTTTAGTTTATAATCTTTGATTAATTTCGGTGAGGTGGGAATCGGCGAAACGGGGCTCGGCAAAGAGGGATTTGGCCAAATGGGGTGTAACCGTTACATTGACAGCGCGCCTTCACCCGAAACGTGGAACGGGCACCTGCTCAAGTTGATGCTCTTCAGCAGCTTCCTGAGTTTATGCTGGACCACCCTGAACTACCTACACTAGCTTTCGGTGGCAGATGGCATCAAAGCCACGTAGATTTTATGGTTTGTGATGATATGAGATCTTGCGATGTCTACGAGCTAGCTGTTTAAAAGCTTGTTTCAGCATAGCTGGGTACTCTCCACCTCGACCTGAGCAGACTGGTATCTTTCAAAAGCTGAATTTTGAGAGTACGTGGTAAACTTATTACCCGGAAGTAAGTCACTAGAAAACGACTATAAGTATCCGTAGGTGTGAAACAGTCATAGTCTGAGGTCTGACTGAAAACGAGATGTTTAGAGAAGAACTCTGCTCTGAGTGCGCCCAGTTGGTTCCCATAGAGTCTATGTTATGCGAGCTTTTCCTTTCCCACGGAAAAATGTATCGCTAAAATGAACGTTTTGTTAGGTAAACTATAACATTTATCTCATTGCAAAGGTCAAATTGGCTCGGCATTTCATATGTATACTCGCAGGAGTGACTAACGAGTGACTAAAATTTTATTACTAGTCTAATACCCGAAATACTTGAACTAAACTACTAACTCATTCTATATTAGGGGCGGCTTGGTGCAGTGGTTAGGGTGTCGGCCTACTGTGCATGAGGTTTCGGGTTCGAATCCCGACCGGGGCAACAAATGTTTTTTCACGGCCCTACCTCCACGAGGGTCTAATTAACCCACCGAGAGTATAATTTCTCATGAGAGAAATCCAATTCGGAACCGGCAAAAAAAAACTCTAGGGTCTCTCCATGTTTTAAGAACACCTGAGCGCACAGCACATGGCACATCATGTATTGTTGTGAAAGGTCAGATGATTGCTCTTCTGAGAGAGCCAATAAGATTTTATTTTTTCTAGTTCCTTATAAATGCATTATCACATGTTCTAGTACTTACCAGTCTTGCCTGGGATTGCAGGACCTCCTGGTTTCGTAACAAAGCTAACAACGTTGCTCTTCTTTATATTTCCGTTTGTGAGATACATTTCTAGCCAAAGGCGATATTTTGTGCCCGACTTGAGGTCCATTATTATTGTGCCTGTGTTTGAGTCGCGTTTCGCGATTTTGAAGACACTAGAATCCTCCTTGCCAGCATCGCTCTGGTAAATCGCTCGATAAATGTTAACAAATTTGTCTTCGGGGTAGGGTACGCCACTCCAGGAAATTTCCACTGAAGTTGGCTTTATTTTTGTGACGTTCACATTGACATCAAATGCAAAAACATCAACCGTTGGAGCAGTTCGGATTTTTATCGAATTACCAGCCCTGAGCTCGGCCCCATGTCCTGGGAATGGAATATAATACAAGCCGAATTCATATCCAGTGTCAGGCTGCAAGTTTTCGATTGTGTACGATGTTAGAGTTCGATGTATTAATGGCGTCGCAGCGTAAATCATTCCTGTAAGCTCCTTATACCTCAACTGGATGCCATCTACGTATTCCAACTCGCCATCTGAGAGTTTCTTCCAGCTTAATTGAACCCAAGTGGAGTTAGTATTAATGGCGCTCAACTCAGGGTTGTTGATATTTTTGAGAACATCTTGGAAATCTGGTCGGTAATCGGTTATAGCTGGAGGCGGAGTAATTGTGCGTTCAGCCGGTGTTTTTACAGTGTATACCTCACTTGAAGGCTGAGAATTTAGATCCCTTAAAATCAAAGTAATTTTGACTTTGTACAGGGAATTCGGTTCCAGGTTTGGTAATTCGAACTCGAGTTGTGAGGTAGCAATTAAATCTTCTGGGGGCGCAAATATCTGAGTTTCCCAGGTCGCAGTGTTATTGTTTGGACCGTTTGTGTACCGAAGCTCAACACGTCCATGCAAATTAACGTAGGCTTGTGGAACAGTAAAAACAATTCGAACTGATCTCGCGTCTATGGCTTCCAGTGCAATAACTTGCAAATCGGTTTGCAAATTTTTATGTGTTGGACCTAGAATGCAAAAAACAAAGTCATTAAAAAAGGTTTAATATTAAAACACAAAACTTAAGACTTAAAAAGACTAAAAATTCTCATCTAAACTTATCAAGTTAAAGCAAAAAAAAAATAAATTAATAAAATGTTAAAACAGCTGGTACGAATAGGTTAGGCCTCATTATTATCATAATAATGGCTGAAAGTACTTACGGTAACGAAAAAAATTTACAGTTTCTGTGCACAATTAAAATGTTAGATTAGATTAAGCCCCGTTGAGAATATAACTCTTGTGAGGCGGAAGTTCGTACCTGTCAAAGTTGATGTATGTACATATCTACAAAATGTTTATACAAAACAAAATTTAGATACATTTATTGTAAACCGCAAAGGCGCTTCAGTTAGGTAAGGTGACGGGAGTGACGACTCCGCAGATCGTAGTTTGTTTTCGGGGTGCAACCTTAAGCTGCTGTTTTCATTGGCAATCATTCCCTCTGTCATCATTCCCTCAACTCTATTTCGCAAGTCCGGTACATTGAGGCGCGAAGAACTTCCAATATGGCGGTCAGAAAAGCCAAGGAACAGGCTTGAAAAAAGTTCGGCGAGAGATTAGACCACGATTACAAATCTGCAAACAAGATGTTTTGGCAGACTTTTCGCCGTCTCAGAGGAAAGATAAATTAAATATTGTACAAGGGGTTAAATCCAAAAACGGTACACTTCTTTAAAATGAGAACGACGTCTTGAGCAGATGGACCGAGCTGCTCCATAGAGTTTTTCGGAGCTGCTCAATCGCTAAAAATGGGTAAGTCTGCTGGAGCTTATGAAGTCCGGCCAGAAATGCTCTTCAGCTCTCAATTGCTGGAGAAGGTGTTTAATGGCTGAAACGTGTCATTAAGGTGGCCTGGGAAAGTGGGAAAGCACCAGCGTTTCGCAAACATGAGTTATAGTGCCCATTTTAAAAAAGGGTGCAAGAGAGATTGCTCTCGCTATAGGGGTACATCTCCCTTAAGTCTTCCGGGAAAAGTATTCGCGAAGGTGTTGGAAGCGCGTTCCAGAGCTGTAATCGAGCCTTTGTTGCGGGAAGAGCAATGTGGCTTCCGGCCTGGCAGAGGCACAACCGACCAGCTTCTACTCTGAAGGTTATTCTTGAGGCCTGGAAATATGCCGTAGACCGGTCTATGCGTGTTTTATAGATTTGAAAAAGCTTTATGACCGAGTTCGTTGGCATTAACCCTGGAGAGTTTTGCAGGACTATGCACTAAGTGAGCCTCTTCTGAAAGCCATTCAGTCTTTGTATGGGAACTGCAGAAGCTGTGTTCGGATAAATGGCGTCAAATCCCTTTGATATGTGCGCTGGACTCCGCCAGGGCTGTGTTCTATCGCCTCTCCTTTTAAAAGCATATATGGACTGGATGGTGAAGCGTAGTCTTGGTGAGGAATCTTTCGAAATGGCTGGCGTCAGGAAAAGCCATCTGGTTCTCGCAAATGATTTAGATATCCTGCATCGTCCGAGGAGGAACTTCAGCGAGCACTGGATGGGTTTGCGGCCATGTGTGGTGAGGCTGGGATGAAGGTAAACGTAAGCAAGTCTGAAGTGATGGTTGTTTTCCGAACTCCTGTGCATTGTACCCTGCATATTCATGACCCCAATTTATGGTCATGAAATTTGGGTAATGACCGAAAGAATTCGGTCACGGGTACAAGCTGCAGGTGCGTTGCTGGTGCTTCTCTTAGGAATAGAGGCAGCTACTTCTCCGACTGGAACGATCGATTCTTCGATGGTTTAGACACGTTGTTCGCATGCCCCCTGACAGACTTCCTCAGGTCATGCTAGCCGAGATACGAGCGTGTCGCCACCCTGGTTGCGCCAAGAAACAGGTGGTGGGATCAGGTAAAGAACCTCACCGAGTCACCGCCTGGGGATCGCGCCTGAGTCTCTTGAGTTAGTGGCGGAGGATCGGGAACGATGATAAAACAACTAAGCCACCCTCACTCCGCGATCCTTTTAAAGAATATAGGCGGCAACAGAAAGTGAAGAACAGGTGCTGCCACAAGCATGAAACTCGAAAGATCTACCAAAGGGTGAAAATGACGAAAAGGAACGTTAAAGTGGAATCGCTATCAGTACTGAGGATTTGGGAAGACCATTTTTGCAGATGTATAACCGCGAAATCGTAGCGAATTCCGCTGTCAGACAGAATATACCATGCAGGCAGGGCGAAAAAGACACAGACGAAGAATGTTGGGTCAAACTAACTTTTTATGGACCGAACCGTGTACAAATAAATCCAATTCCTCCGGTGTCTTCAATTCCGGGATTTTAGGGTCGGAACTCGGGGCTTTTATTTCCGTTTTAAGAGAACGATAACGATCAGTTCACTGAATAAATGTCCATTAGTGGTTAACTGATAGCTTATTAGCTTAGTGCTCGCGTTAGGTGAAGTTACGTCAGGATTGTACCCTGATTGGAACCCTGTAAGGTTAAAAGCAAGTTTAGACATTCAAAACACATAAGATTAAGCACCAAAGACCCAAATGAATGTGAACATAACAAACCACCACCAAAAGAATAGTTCATGCAAATCTAAAGGTAAAATACTATTACATCATGCTTCTGAAAGAAAATGAATTAAAAGACATGTTATTCTCGACCTGTTTCAGTTAAATGTCCTTGTTGGGTAACGCCATTTGCTGAAGGAAACACACCAGTATACCCTGGGTAAACAATATTCTGCCCGTCGAAAACTGCAATAGGGTTAGATCCTCCTATGCCAGCTTCATGATTTGGAGCCGCAGAACCCGGATATTGACCGTAATGCAACTGATTCGGGTCATTTGGCTGAAAATGTTGTAGGATACTGTCTGTCCGTTGTGGTACTCGATTCATTGGGTTGTTTTTATGTTGATTTCCAAATACATTCAAAATGTCCTGTTTTAATTGCGGTTTCCCTTGGGGTATGTCATTTGGATCTTGATCGTACTGTTCGTAGGGATTAAAGAACCCTAGGCCCGGGTGTTGTGAACCGTAGTTTTGATTGTAGGGATTATCATAAGGACTTAAGACGGCTATGAATTTCCCATCGTTTTCATGCGTGTTCTTAACATCATTATCTTGTCCATGGGCTTTACTTGGCTTTTCAAATGGTTTTGCAAGATTTTCCTTTGGTTTCTCGGCAACTTGTCCCTTCGGTTCTTTTCCATCCAGGGTAGGATAGAATGCATTTGGCGAGCTTTTATTATTTCCGTTAGGGTTATACTCTGTACTACTAGGCGATGCATTATGAATTGGTTCTGAATAATGATGATCTAAGGTTTGTACATACATACAATACATGACATGAAAATAAAATTATATTCGCAAAAAGTTAGGACAATGTAATATTATGAGTATTTCTACAATGTAAAATAGAATCTTTTTTGTCAATTTAAATGTGAAAGTTAGCACTTATTATTATTACATTTGAGATAGCTGTAGGTTCCCTGGTTTTTGCTTTTTGAAAGGAACCTGAATTGGGAAATATATTAACCCTACGAAATCGTATAGTTTTACTAGAACTCATTTTTGAGCAGAACATCATGTATGTAGCACAATGTTTTTCGTCTTTTGAAACTTTACCAGATTTAAACCAAAAACAGCAGTGGTCTATATATATATTGCATCCCCTGTCTCGCCTTCACATCTTTTTCCCCCTCATCTCAAGGTCCTCTTGAATGTGGACTTCCACTTCTAAACCGACGGATCAAAGTCAAATAATGGGGTACTTCGACATCCGACTTCCCGATGATTATAGTTTAATTATATATCGATGATGGAAGTCTTGTCCTGGCTTAAGAAAAACGTCATGTCTTCCAAGGATATACGAATCTTTTCTGACAGTCAGGCGGCCATCAAGTGCTTGGAATCAATCTCTATAAACTCTGAAGTAGCCCTAGAGTGCCCATTATCTCTTAGAAAGATGTCGGAGCAGTTCACCGTTCACCTGTGCTGGGTGCCTGGGCATAGCGACATTCCAAGAAACTGTATGCCTGACAAACTCACCAAGCTTGGTACTACTCTCTCAATCTTACCTGAAAAAGACTTCTTAGGCATTACAATTTCCATATGCAAATTCTTGCTTAAACTGGATGCAATAAAAAGACCAAATCTCAGATGGACCGGGGGTGGTAGCACCTGTCTAGTGAGGAAACAGATATGGCCTAAGCTAGATATTAAACGCTTCAAAAGCTTGATCCCTCTTTAAAGATTTCACATGAGTTCTACAATTGGTGTCATTACAGGACACTGTCGGATAGGTAGGCATGTAACAAGGTGTATATGCAACGAGAATAGGTTTGGTGTCTAACCGACTTTTGCAGGAACTGCATGAATGAAGAGGAAGAAAATGCCACCCTGCATCTCCTCACTCACCTCTACATGCCCCACTCTTTCTAAGAACCGAAATCTCCACCTGAGAGTTTTCTTCTATAATGATTTGAGCGATCTAAACACTACGTTCAACGAGTAGGAGGGATGGCTAGATCCATGTGCTATTGCAATGCAATGGACCTACATGGGTCTAAGTGAATCGGTTTCTTTGGACTGCCACTTTAACCTAACCTAACCAAGGTTCGCAGAACGATAAAATATGGTTCGTTCTCTCGTGAAAAGTTCGCAAAGAAATTTAATTTTTGATTCGTTCGCGAGCTTTATTTTTTGGTTCGTTTAGAAATAAAATTCGTTTTCACGAACGAATCAAATCTGCTGTGATCCGTAAAATTTGGTTCGTTCCCGAATTTATCACATGCGAACTATTGGAGATCCGTTCGCGAATCGTTCGAATAAGAAAAAAATGTCATTTTGCATGAATGTTATTGTATTATTTTAATACTGAAAAAACATAAAACACAGTATCAAATAATGATGTGCTTCGCCTTTATAAGGGATTCCTCGAGCTCCTGCCCACTTTCTCTAGAATTTTTTGGGTTCATTGGAGTTCCTTGCCAGGTAGAAGCGAAAAATGTGATGCTTCACCTTTACTATGGATTCCTCCAGCTCCTGGCCACTTCCTCCAGAATTCCTTGGATTCATTGGAGTTCCTTGCCTGGCAGAAGCCAAAAATGAGATGCTTCACCTTTATAAGGGATTTCTCCAGCTTCTGCCCACTTCCTCCAGAATTCCTTGGGTTCATTGGGGTTCCAGTACAATTTTAGCATATTTAGGCGGGGACCTACAATGAACCCAAGGAATGCTGGAGAAAGTGGGCAGGAGCTGGGGGAATCCATAATAAAGATGAAGCATCTCATTTTTGGCTTCTGCCAGGCAAGGAACTCCAATGAATCCAAGGAGTTCTGGAGGAAGTGGGCAGGAGCTGGAGAAATCCTTTATAAAGGTGAAGCATTTCATTTTTCGCTTCTACCAGGCAAGGAACTCCAATTGGCCCAAGGAATTCTGGAGGAAGTGGGTAGGAGCTGGAGAAATCCCTTATAAAGGTGAAGCATCTCATTTTTCACTTCTACCAGGCGAGAAACTCCAACGGGCCAATGAATTTGGAGCAATAGCAAAAATTTTTCGCGATCGCCATACAAAGTTTAACTGCCAATTTTGAATGAAATTAACAATTAACAAATAAATATTTCAATTGCCGAAGCCGGAATCAACACTTGAAATTAGTATAAACGAACGGATACTTAACAAAAAATGATTCGTTTTAGGGATCTTCACGGATCATTATCGTGAGCTACCTAAATTGTACCTGAATTTCTTTTTTCCGATCTCTTACGAACGAACGATACAGAAAAAAGAGAATATAGTTCGTTCGAGAGCGAACTATACATTTTCAAAGATCGAATATTTTATCGTTCGCGAACTTTATTTTTTATGGTTCGTGAGATAGAACGATAAAGAACGATAAAGATCCGTATTTTATGGTTCGCGAGCGACATTTTACGAACCCTGAACCTAACCCTGTCTCGCCTCAGATTTTTCAGGCGTGACCATTTCATTTTATCTAGGGTGTATTTAAAAAGGAACTTGAACTGGTTTGAGAAGGCTGCGAAGTACCAGCTTGATGCAACTGACATATCCTCGACTGAGTGGAGAGGTTCTGCACACAGAAATTTGACTGATGGAAGGAAGATGTGTGGAAACTCTTTTGGTCCGGCTTTCCACATTGGATGACTGCCCAGATGGCAGTGGAGAAACTCATGAGTCCACGGCATTCGCAAGGTATTGGAGTTTGTTTCTTAATCTTAAAAGCCAAGACTTTAAAGATCAGCCTAAGACCTAGTGCAGGTGCATGCAAGCACTCTAATATCAGAGTCCTTTATCAATGAAACTGATGCGGCTTTGAAAGAGACAACAGATATGGACTTCTTTCTCTTCTTGGGTTATTTCAATTCTCATGCTGATATGGAAGAACATGACTTGGAAAAGTGTGATTAAGGAGGCGTGGCAACCCGTATAAAAACCGGAACGGAGAAAAGTTGTTGGTCTCTTCGTGTCCATTATTAAAAACTCTTTTCCATACGAGAATATTAAGTTTCCGGCATAGCTTTAGTCAAAGATCAGCGATTGATTTCTTGTTGTGCCTTTTGAGAGGGGATGAATTGAAAACTGATTACCACTTAGGGCCAGTTTTTCAGTGTGATATCATCCGAGTTTCCGAGTTGAACTGAGACTAACCCCACAATGAATTTTTCAGTGAATTTCGATCTGGGATTAATTTCGGCTTAACTCGCTAAATTTGGTGAGTTAATCTCGGATCAACTCTGGTGAACAGTGTGAACTTCTTTCAATGTTTTTTTTAAGTGAAATGGCAGTGACTGCCATTGCGTATTTCTTTGCCATATGGCATCTGAAAATGAAGCGAACTTCTTCTTCTGTGCTTTTCTATGTGAAGTGAGAGCTGGGAGTGTCAATAATTTCGAGAGTCGAAGATCTTGACATCTTCACTGATGAAGTTTACTCTGCACTGAAAAACTGTCCACTGCGTTAACTCGGGCTTAACTCAGCTCCGCAAAACCGGCCCTTAGTGTTATGTAAATTTTACTTCAGCAACAATGCCTTTTCGTCACCGAGGCAAAAACCAAGACTTGGCCGCATATGGTGTGAAAGATTACACAAGAGGCTGACTCCGACCTAACACAACGATCTGCTCAGCGCGTTTTGTCGAAGTTTGGACAAATTTTAAGACATCAATAATTGAATTAAGAGGAGCAAAAGCAGCTATTTTCATCTGCAGTCTCTGCCCTTGCAGAAGATTGTTGTGGAGTGAAGCAGGTGGCTAGAGAGAAATAACTGGGTGGAAAACACAGCTCAAGAAGGAATGAGACGGAAAAAGGAAACCGACCTTGTGTGGGTTTGACGTAGGGACTCAACTTCCCAAGCTCGGTACACTAAAGCTTTCTGGCAATAATACGAGGATTAGTGGGAGACAATTAATAAAAATCCCGAATTGGTTCCACCAGCGAAATGAAGGATTAATTTGACATGTGCACTCTTTTTCTGCCATTTCTACTCTCAAAAGAGTGGCGATGGCGATGTCATTATCCGGAGCGAAAAAAGACTTCCATTTAAAACGTTCCAATAGAAATCATAATTCTGACAAATCTGTCAAGTGTGGACAGTTTCAGTATCCTTTTTCGATTATCAAACTCGTAAAAAGGTGTCGAAAAGGGTTGAAAGTCGTTCGTGAAAAGGGTTAATGAGTTTTATGAGAGGATTTTTTTTTAAATCGTTTGCCAAGAGAATTTAATTTTGTATGGTTAATCGCGTAATTTGTATAGAATTTAATTCAGGTTATTGATCGCGGATTAGTGCCCAGTGGAAACATGCGGTATAGCTTTCTCAGGTTCATATCGCGAGCGGAAAAAATTCGAGAATGATAAATAGGGCCCTGTGTAGAAACGCGAAGGATTCATTCTAACTTGGCGGGAGGTATAACCGTATAACACGCAGGGTTCTCAATTTTATCCCAAAATACCTTCGCACCCAGGTAATATGGCTTATATTGATGTTGGGGAAAAATAAACCCTTTCGCCACTTTTTGGTGAGCCGCATCATTTTAAGAGAAAAGCAAGAAGAAGCTAGAGCTAATTTTACAATTTCAATGCTTTTCAGGCACTATCACAAACAGCTTCATAAAAAAACATTCTTCAGGGATTTTACATGCATCTTAACCAGTGCTACAAACATGAAGGCTAAAAGCGTTAAGAAAATATAAATATTTTTTACCGTTAAGCGAAGATCCAGCAATTTTCACTGGAGAATCAGGTGTCGCACATGCCCAGTGCTTACAACATTCATCATCTGGTATTGGCAGTAACCTAGCTAAAGACGGATGACAGGGTAAATCACTGGGTGGTAAGGCCAGAACTGGAGGACATGCTGGACGACACTCCACCATACCGTTTTCGCAATAGCAATGCTGCTCACATCCTGAAAGTAAAAGCTTAGTCATATAATTCTGAAATCACGAATAAAAATTGCTTACCGGTAAGATTGGAGGGTATCGGTGACCAATTATCAAAAATGTGCCCCTTGTACTCACAAGTACCATTGTCAACGCACCGCATTCGCTCTGGGCAGCATGTTGGCGCAATGGCGCGGAATGTAGCTGGATCAGGTTCCCAGCGCAAGCAATGCGGATCAAGGACATCTAGGCCAAATGTCGATGGACACTCGAGCTTGGCACAATGCACTCCTTCTTTGGCACATATACAAAGTGCATCACAACCATCATGGAACTGCTGTCCTATACTGTACGAGATATTTTTATGCACACAAGCCGAGTCCATAAGTTCCGAATCTTCAGCTGATGCAATAGAATTTTCATTAGGAACTGAAGAGGTTGGCGGTGACGGAGTCTGTTCGTGGTCATCCAGTGTCACGTCACATAACTCTAACTGACAACAAATGTCCTTTGGATCTTTGACAAGCACGCATTTCTCCAATCGAGTATGATTACGCTCGGCACATCTTGGGCGGCAGTTCATTTTACCTCCTTCATCGCAGTGGCATATTTGATCACATCCAATTTCGAGGCGTTCCCGGAACTTGTAAACGCCACCATTAAAGTGACATTCGATGGGGGTGGCCATTACTACAGGCAGCATTAGGTCGGATTCTGCCAAAGAATGTGATGAAGTAAAAAGTGATTATTTAAAACGAGTTCAGTACAAGCTATAAAATTTTCATCTAAAAAATGTAGCAAATGCGCACATTTTATATTTTCGGTCCAACTGCCTGTAACGGGCTGTTCTATACCTTTTTCCTACTTATAGTTTCGTTCCTATTCCATTTTCAAATCCTTGCCCGTGACTTTTTTTTAAAGGGATTTTTTTTTGAATAAAACAGCAGGCTTTTGAGACTAAAAAGCATGTTACCACCTTGTATAGAGCCAGTAAAAGATATAGTTTTCACCCCGACTTCTTATTTGAGGAGTGATAAATTTTTTTTTGACCGACCCAATGAAGATAGGGCCATTTCGAACCAGCATTTTTTTTAAATATTGAACTGATATTAGATCAGTCAAGCAAAATGTTATACCTACAACAAAAGTTTATGTCGAAATTCATACTGTTCAGTAGGTAAAAATTAATGGCTTCACAGAGCAAAACAAATCTTTTTTATTTAAGTAGAAAAAAAGGGGCCGCTCCCAAATATAAGCAACGATACGTTCGGTTAGCTTTAAATATTGATTTATCTATCTAATGTTTCAAGACTCCTTCCTTTACAATAAGATTTTATATAAGGTATAAAACTTACCTTTTACTGATGTTGGTGTTGGTGATGTTTTTTCATTACACTCTATTGTTGCACAACATTCGTCCTCTTCGGATGGAATTTCATGACAATTGATCTCATCAAATGGCTGCCCTCGTTTAACTAAATTTCCATTGCAACGAGGTTCACATATCCATTCTCCACGATTACATGTGCATCTTTCATCACATTTTCGATCCATGGTTTCGCCATTCTGCAGAAGATAAATTTTTAGGATAATCGTTAGAAAGAAGATTAAGTTCTTTTTTGCATAACAGCATAAAAAATTAATTGAAGAAATGAAGAAAAGGAATCGCTTGGGTAAAATTTTATAATAAAAAAACCCGTAAAGGTTTTTGGGCAGCATCTTACCAGTGGATTTGGAGACGCACACATTAATGGAAATTATAAAGATCAGCATAGATAGGGAGTGCCGACAAGGGGTGGGGGGAGTTGTCACCTCGAATGTGGAGCCTAGTTATTGCTGAACAACTTAATACATTAACTAATCTAGGCATCAACTGTCAGGCATATGCCGATGATGATTGCCCACGGGAAGTCCAAGAATGGTGCCAATCAGCTGGGTTCAATCTAAACCCGGCCAAGACAGCTGTAGGACCATTCACCAGGAAAAGGAATATTCAAATGAAACCTATAAGACTATCGGGCATGTCCCTAATACCAGTCAAAGAGGTTAAATATCTAGGGTTACTCCTAGTCAGCAAACTTATCTGGAAAACGCATACAAAAGAGATATCCAAAAAGGCTACTCGTGTTCTTATGATATGCAGGAGCCTTGCGGGGGGTGAGCCTTGGGGATGTAGCCCGAACATCATAAGATGCAGATGCCCACTACCATAAACTGCATGTCATTCTCGCATATTTTACCTTAGAAGAAAAATAATGGAAATATCCTTCGTTGGTAAAGTCTTCGTCCGGGTTGAATAGTTACTTTTGCCTGACAGCGGTATTTAGTGCGTCTTCGCCGTTATACTCATTCCTGTTGTAACATCTCTCTATTTCTTTAACCTCAGCATTGTTTGCCCGATCCTGATGAAAGAATACCATCTGAGTTATGCCAACTACAGAGGCATCAGTCTTCTTAACGTCTCATACAAGATCTTTTCTGCTTTACTGTGTGAACGCCTGAAGCCGTTTGTAAACAATCTGATAGGCACATATCAGTGTGGCCTTAGGCTAGCAAAGTACACCATCGATCAAATATTCACACTGCGGCAGATCTTGGAGAAAACTAAGGAATTCCAAATTGACGATGGAAAACTCACGCTGTCCTGTCAAGGTCGGCAAATACCTCACCGACCTTTGATGTCAAAAAAGGATTTAGACAAGGCGACGCGCTGTAACACTTCTTAAACATCATACTTGAGAGAATTGAGCAGAACTTCCGCGCCAACACCAGAGGCACAATCTTTCAAAGTCCGTTCAACTACTCGCATACGCAGACGACATTGACATAATCGGAAGAACAAAGCGTGATGTCGGTGAAGCCTTCGTGAGTATTGGGACGGAAGTGGGGAATATGAGTTTATACGAGGGCAAACCAAAAAGACACACAACACCGGCGTGTTGGACAAAACATCACCATCGACAGCTTTAACTTTGAGTTAGTTAGGGACTTTGTCTACTTGTCTTCCGCTATCACTTCAGACAAGATACCAGCGCTCAAATAAAACGAAGGATAACTTTTGCCAATCGCTCTTTCTTTGGGCTAAGAAGGCAATTGAGTAGCAAAGCCCTCTTTCGAGCAACTAAAGTGTCCATGTATAAGACCCTCATCATCCCATGTCCTGCTTTACCGTGCAGAAGGATGAATCAAGGATGATCCGTCAAAAGCGGATGAAAACACTTTACGGTGCTGCGAGAGGAAAATTCTTCGGAAGATTTACGGTCCCGTCTGCATAGGCGGAGAGTTGAGGAGGAGATACAACATTAAACTGTACGGGCTGTACAGCGACATAGTCAGAAGAGTCAAAATACATAATCTACGATGGCTGGGTCATCTAGAGCGGGTCATTCGAAGCCGGGCTGGGGCGTTGGATGGGACGGCACAGTAGAGGAGCACCGAGACTCAGGTTGCGCACGCAAGTGGAAGGGGACATCAGTTAACTTCGCGTGCGAAACTGGAGATGGCTAGCTAGAGACAGAGTTGGCTGAGGCCCAGGTCCAGGTTAAGTCAGTAAGTAAGCTAGCAGAGGAATTCTAAATGTCTTTGCTACTCAACTGTTTTCTGAAGAATAAGTTCCATCTAAAACCGTTTAGAGCTGGACATTCAAACAGGATATGTTCAGCACTTTCGTCTTCTTCAAGAAAAAATGTCTTCGACATTCAGGAGAGACGACTATTTTAATTTTGAAAAGGTGTTATCTTAACCGGTAGTGTCCTGCAAGGTTTTTAAAAACATGCCTGTTTAGATTTAGGCAACTTTTGGCATTTTTAGTAAAATGGCCCGTTTGGCCTGTCTTTGGCCTGGGGTATTCACCCAATAAGAGATGTAGATTTAGTTGGCGCATTGTCGAGTGGCGTGGAGTTCCGCCTAAAACACACTGGGGTTTTTTTCCATTGCGATTGTGGTTTTCAGGCTCGGCCCGTATTCGCCGGCTCCCACTCCCGACCCTATTTTAGAACCATCCGTATACCACATGTTTGGTGAGTTAGGCTGCTTTGGCTGTTTGGTGAGTTAGTGCTAACCCTAGCTTCTCTACTAGGAATCTCAGTAGAGAATTGTTTGAAGAAGCATGAAGTTTTTTTTTAACCTGTGACCGTGCAGTGCATTTCAAGCTCCGGGAGTTCAGGGAAAAGTGGAACCATGTCTGGGTGGTCGCTAAGACTTAATTCTTCAACTTGTCGTTCAACTTGCCATTATTGTTATTTTTTTTATAAAATGTGGAGGGGGCATTTTTCACCATACTATAGAAGCATTCGTTACGATAGGTCTCATCATCATTATATAAATACATTTGCTCAATCCAAATACCCATTGCTGTACTTAGGGTTACGGCCATAGAGGCAACTTGATAAAGGCGTTGGTGAGCGGCACGCTAGCGGTAGCTTGGCTAAGCTCGCCGCTTGGATATATTTAGATCGAAATGCCCACATAGTCAGATCGAAACTTGTATGGGATTGTCTACACAAGCTTAATAATCTGGGTAGGGTCAATAAAGTGGCCCTCTATTGGGTACCTGGCATAGAAGAAAACGAAGCTGCGGAGTCCTTGACAAGACAAGGAGCTGCAGCACCCTTTGTAGGATCTAAACCTTTATATAGGGATAGGGGAACACACTCTTAGGAAAGAGTTCAGGAAAACGGAGAAGGTAAACAGAGTTAAGACTTTGGAAAAGCCTGAGGCATCATTATTCCAAGAGCTAAATCATGTAGTATAGTATGTAGAGCTAAATCATGTATTATTCCTGGGTTAAATTGACTAAACGTGAACCACCCACCTCGTCCGCGAGGGTTTACCTTAAGTCTGGTAACCCTCCTTACCTAACTCGGGAATTCCTTTGAAGATCATCTAACGACCCGGCCTCTATAAAGACCCGAATGATTTACCACCCATCACCACCCAGGCTATTCCAACAACTCTTTCACTTTTATGTTTATTGTGGTTGACAATGTTAACGATTGCCCCCTTCTTAATACCTTCCAACTGGTAAGTCTCTGTTAAGTCTTCTTCGGAGCAAGTCTACACCGAGACTGGCTGCTTCACTCTTTTTAGAAACGCGTCATATAGTTTCCCCATGGACCTTCTATCGTCAGAGTGTCATCCTTAGCAGGAACAGCCTTCCTTCTGCTGGTCCCCAGGTGGCGGATATGGGTATGCTCTTCAGATATATTGGGTACCGATATGGAAAATACCCGGGGCCGACCAAAACCAGCAACAAAGCGAAAAATCCTGAAGCGTCTGTCTCAAAATGAGCGGCTTCCTGGTCGGCGTCTGTTACCCAGGTTAGGGTCGGCCTTTTTCTCCTCCAATATGCAAATAGAATAGACAACAATTAGATGCATGCAAGATGCACTATGAAATACTCTGCTTATTATATTATTGCTTTTCTCCATAAAGGCATAACACTTGCGGGGGAAAGCTTTTATGTTTCGGTGCAGAGTTGTCATGTTCCGTACTGGATCATCAGCATTTGCGTGTTGGATGGAGAATTACTTTTCTCTTCTATCCTTTCTATCCTTAATTTTTTTTCACTCGCTATGTGCAACGCATCTGAAGGGTAGTCATAACCCCTTGATCGCGAGTAAATTATAAAAAAGCCGCCTAACCTTAGCCCGCCCGGGTAAAGTTTTTTTCTTTAAAGTTAATGTACTTTTGGGCTGTCCATCTCTCCACCTATCATCTAAAGTTCTTTTTTCTGTAGCATTCAATTATACAATAAGTTTGCATTTGTTAAAATATGCCTAGATGCAAGTTAGCCTTTCTCAGGCCAGGCTGAGAGAGTAATTATTCCATGCTTGACAAGATCATCAACCTTGCAGTTTTCGAGTATGCCGCTGTGGCCTGGCACCCACCACAGGTGAATATCGAACTGCTCCGATATCTCCTTAAAAGCCGATTGACAGTCTAGGAGGCAGAGTCAATTTTGAAGCTTCAGAGACTGATAACTAATAACAGCCAGTTGATGGCGGCCTAACTGTCCGAAAAGATTCATTAATCCTTGGCGGCACATCACATTATACTTGAGTCAAGACAAGACTGGGGACTCTGACGATGAAGGCATAACTCTAAATCTGAGGATGTTGTTATTGATGTAATGTGCAGGGAATGATTTTTGTCACATATTGACAGATAATTTAGTAGAAGTGTTTTTATAAAAAAAAATGTCGTTTTTACTTACTCTATACTTTCTCGAATCTTCAAAACAAGTTCTGTTTGCTGATGCAGCAACAGATCCATTTTCGACAACGGTTTGACTCTGATTTTGTTCTTCAAACTTCCCGGTCAAATCGTTATTATTTCGGTCCATGGAATGGTCAGTGTCATTTTCTGTTTGATCACCATTCCGGTTGAAATTGTCTTCAGCTTCCATGCTAACATCACTCAGATCCATATACCCATTAGAGTTGATGTGCTCATAATTCCGTCCTTCTTCATTTTTTTCTGTTGTAACGAAATTTAAATGTACATTTCTGCCGTCAAAAGTATTGAAGTTGTTTCCACCACTAGCCCGAGCTTCCCCCTGTACGGATTCAATCGATTCCTTTTGCTCGTTGGAGCGTTCCTTGTCAGTCACGCCCAAAAGCCATTTATCTACGTCTGTAGTATTATTCTGATCTACACTGGAAAGATTCATGGATCTTCCTTTTAAAGCGTCAACAGGATATGCTGTTACTTCATCAATCCGCGATGAAGTAAGCGCATTTTTTTCATTATCCTCTTTTTCCTCCATTTTTGCAGTTGTTTGGTTAATCGAGATGGAAGGCGTGTGCAGTTCTGGGCCCTCAGTTGAATTTATTAATGCTCTGGTAGTTGTAAGAGTCTGATTTTGTGAATTTGCTAACGAACTTTCTTCAACAACTTTGACTAGAGGAAGCTCAACGGTCTCAGTACTTGTAACTACTTGATGATCTAGGCTCTTATTTTCGGTCAAATTGCTTTGAGATTCCATGATTTTCATCACATCAGTAGTAGCTACGAGCAATTCCTCAGTCACATTCTCGTGCGATGGACTAATATCGGTAGAACTTTCTGGTTCCATCTCGGTTGGATCTTTGCCCTGTATGTAGCTCATCGTCGTTACATCAGGCATTTCCGTAGGAGCTGTTTTTTCTTCTTCTATGGTATAATTTAGAGTTGATTCCGTGAGATTGTCTTGATGATCAAAAACGACTGTTGGCTCGTTCTCTCTGTTGGATTTTTTGTTCTGTTCGCCCGCCTCTGTTGATGAGGATAATATTGCACTTATTTCATTCTCTGTTTGGGCTTTTTTCGCAGCATCAAGAGGGATTACAGACAACATACGCATGGGCTCGTTTAAACTGTTGCCTTTATCTTTTTCCGGCATAGTTTCTTCCAATTTTTGGTTCAATTTTTCATCAGAATTGGTGGAGTTGACTCCAGACTCAGTCACAGCGACTGGTAACTTTGTTATTCCTGCAAATAGTAAAAATTTTTCTTAATACATAAATACTTTTAAGAATAAGAAATACGTTATTCTAAATTGAAAGGTTTAATATTAATAGTCCATTCAAATAGAAAGAAAATCTGTTACCTTTTTGCTTGCAACCCAGATTTAATGCTCGATTATGTAAAAATCTTATATAAAGTTATGTACCGTGAATCTATGCAGATTGAACGACATTGTCGCTTATTTTAGCCTTAATTTCAAGCCAAGCCACACTCTAATAAGAAACACGACGATCTCGAAATCAGGCAATGAAAAGGGTATTGATTTAGGGCCGGTTCATCAGTGCTGAGCTAAGCCCAGCTTAAACCATGATCTGTTCATCCCAAAAAAAATGAATCTAGAATTACTCAGCGAGTAGTTTTTCAATGCAGAGTTAACTCCGTCAGTAAAATTGTCAAAATTTTCGACTCTCAAAACTATTAACTCTCCCAACTCTCACTTCACATAGAAAAAATACCGTCAAATATAAAGACATACGCGGAGCGGTCCGTCGGCTTTTGTTGAAGGTTATAGTCATCTATATTGCACAGTTTGTGTAACATTCTATTTATTTATTAAAATTTTTTCTGGATATATTTGACAGTCTGTAATTTACTTTTTTCGTAGTGTTCTTAAATTGGTTGATTCTACATCATCATCACCCAACATAATAATCTATATATTATATTATGTAATTTTATATTGGGTTTCGTTACTCTTAAAATAGGCTAACAAAAAGCTTTACCGTTTCGAAAATAGAAGGAAGGAAATACTCTTTCTTGTCCTTCTTTAGAATTTTTATGATTTAAAACCCATAAAACAGCAATTTCGATTATTTTTAATTATATATATATATATATATATATATATATATATATATATATATATATATATATATATATAGAGTGGCGCAACAGCTCGAGGCGAACCAGGGCCAACTTCTCAACAATGTATGCTGGTGTGTTAATTTCTTTACATACAAGGGGACCTACAATTTTTTGCCGAATCCGAACGGCACTTTGAGAAGTTTTTCAGGACAATTAATACTCTCGGAGGGCTTGTCAAACCCTCGCGGAGGTGGGGACCGTGAAAAAGAACAAGTCTTTTTTTTTTTAGGTGACGATGGCAGGATTCGAACCCAGACCTCCGGCGTAGTAAGCACACACACTAACCACTACGCCACGGTACCCCCCCCGATTATTTTTAATTACCGTTAGACTTTTTGATCAATTTTACAGCCACCTCTGCTAGCATTTGCCACTTTTCTCAAATTCTGCGAACATGGATTTTTGAAAAAACGGTAAAAATATGCTGTTACCGTTCGCTTGTTTGAATGGGCTTAAAAACTTAGGGTCGAAAACGACAATTTTGAAACGTTTTTAATGCATTTCGCTTGCTTTAAAAAAAATTTTTACAATGTGGTCAAAACCGTTAAGGAACTAGAAATCTTTTAAAAAATAGTTTTCGAAAATGTTTTCACGTTTTTCAGTTAAATCTTCGAAGTTTTTGAATATTCGAAGTCTGCTATAGTTTTGTATAAAATATAAGAAGATGGATTATGCCTGGTGTTAATTTAAAAATTATACTCTATACCGTTTGGGAGATAGAGGGGGAGACATGCGTTCTTTTGACCTTTTTTATAATTTTTTTAAATTTCAAATCCATAAAACAAATATTTTGAAGTTTTTTTCCAGTTCCCGTTAGACTTTTTTTCCAATAGCACAACCAGCAGTACTAGGCTTGGATGTTCTTTTTTAATTCTATGGCCACCGGTTTATGCGCAAAAGGTAAAACACGCTCCTTTTTTTATTTCGTTTTTTTAAATAGGCTTCTAAAAACGTAGGTTAAAAACGGCAATTTAAAAAAATTTTAACACAGCCTTCCTTTTTTTCTATAAGCTTTGTACTTTAACCGAATCTGAAAAAGATCGCTTATACCGTTAAGCTACTAGAAGACTTATAAAAATTGTTTTTGAAAATGCTTTTATGTTTTTCAGTTAAATCTCAGAAGAATTTGAAATTTCAAAATCCGCTATAATTTTCCTAAAAATTTTGAATTATTTCTGATACTTGTGATTTTTTTCATAGAATTCCACCAAACAGCACAGGAGGGGGGGGGGGGGGGACACACACACACGTTTTTTCATGCATTTTTGCGATTTTTTTCGAAAATGTGTCAAAAGTGCAGTACTCGAACTGTTTTTGAAAAATATGACCTAAGCACTTGGTTAACTTTGAGTTTTTTTATACGTTTGTTCAATATTGATTTTGAGCGATAAGCCGTTCAAAAGTTATGGCCTCCAACACTTTGAAAAACGTAATGCATTTTCGACTCTTCATTTCTCAAAAACGTTTTGATATTTTCGAAAAGTTTTATTTTTTAATTAAAGCTTAGTATTTTTTAAACCTAAGTTTCGCTTTTCTAGTTCTTGCCTATTAAACTCATTGAAAAAAACACTTAAAAACACTAAGTCCATTTGCACATGAAATTCCAAACTGTAATTAAACGGTTATTTGGGCTTAAAAAAAATTGCCCTCTTTGGATTCTCTGACTATTTCCGCAAATTATACGCACACCAAATTTTGTCTTTCTACGACTTACCGTTCAGAAGTTATAAAGCGATTGCACAGACGGACGGACGGACGGACAACGTAGCGATACCATAAGAGGTCCTTTTTCCATTTTTGGACGGACCACTAAAAACTACAGAAAAAGAAATTCTAGTTGTTCTCAGATGTCATTTTTCACAGAAATACGCAAAGCAACTGGCATCCAACACAGAGAAAACATTTAAAGAAGTTCATACTACTCCAGACTTAATCTGAGATTAAAGCACCATATTTGTGAGTTGGTCCGAAATTAACCCCAGATCCAAATACGCTGAGAAACTCATTTCTGGGGCTAAGCTCAATTAAACCCTGAAACTTAAGAAGATCTTCGAAACTAAGCGTATACATATAACAAATTGCTTTTGCATTTATATGACAACTAAAACTATCTTGTGCGTAGGATATACAACTTTGGCGTTGCTCTAAACCAAGTACTGTTTACCGTATCGTATCCGAGATCTAGTAACAAACTTTTTTCTTCGCAAACTTCGCACTCGTGTTTATGAACAACATTGCAATGACAAAACAATCCGAACTTTGGATAAGTCTACAACGAACGAAAACGTTGGATATAGCTATTAAGATAAAGCCACAAATTGTTATGGCGTTGTAGGAGCCTTTGTTTTCCAGAAACAAGCCTGAGTACTCGGATTCGGCCCGATTTACTGTTGACGACCAATGCAAACGTCAAAAGGACAATGCGCTTCGGTTCTGGGTACGTTATATAAGGTTATAATATAAGGTACGTTTATAGACCACGTGCAGCTGAGCAACTAGCGGAGGCCTTTAATGACTGCAGGCAGACATTACTGCCATCCAAGTAATACGTTGAGACGGGCCGGGCAAAAGGAGGATAGAGAACTGCGACTTAATCTACGATGACTGATATCGCCATCAAAGGCAGCGCCTTTTTGGATGTGGTTTCGTTGTTGGAGGCAGACTAATGCAAAAAGTCTTGAGCTTCAACCATGTCAGCGAGAGCCTCATGACGATCCGCATCAAGGCTAGATTCGCCAACATTAACCTCATATACGCACATGCCCCCACAGAGGAGAAAGACGACGACGCCAAAGATGTGTTCTACAAGCTGCAGGACAAAACGTTTGAGCAGTGCCCTAGCTACGACATTAAGATTGTCATAGGCGATTTAATGCCAAGCTAGGAAGGGAGGGCATCTTTGGTCGTACAGTCGGAAAACACGACATCCAATAACGAATTCAGGTTGATCGAATTCGCTGCTGGGCGACACGTTGTGGTAGTTAGTACACAGTTCACGCATCTCAATATCCACAAACGGACATGGATCAACCAACCGTCAACCAGGTTGACTACATTGCGATCGACACAATCACTGATCGGCACTCCTCCAGTATCATGGATGTCCGAACTTTCCGAGGGGCCAACATTGACTCGGATAACTACCTTGTTGTAGCCAATGTACAGCTGCGGATATCCCGACCATCGCCAAGAAATGAAAATACTGTAAGGAAGCTTGACGTCGGCCGGATCGCAAGAGATCGCCATGTCTTTCTCGAACCGAGTCTCTCAAAACCTATGCAGCCAGCATCAAATGTTGATAGCCAGGCGGCCAAATGCCAACAGAGATGCCGCCTCTGAAGTGTTGGGTTTCACACGGCTATCACAAAGAGACCCGTGGTTTGACGATGAGTGCCGGCAAGCACATGCAGCTAAGAAGGAAGCATACAAAGCGGCTCTGCGCAGAAGAAATAGATCTGCTCACGAACCCTACAAGCAGAGGAGGAGAGAGGAACACCGGCTTTTCCGAAGAAAGAAAAGAGAGCATATTTTATATGCATTCATATTTAATTTGCATTCTAATAAACGGTTTTTATTCGTTATATTTGCTTTAAATCCAAAAAACTTGCGCGCTGTAAAGTCAAATATAAATTTTTGCCACGCCCACTTTTGGGGGCGTTTTTAAGTATAAGCCAAATTTTTAATATGAAAATGCAATCAATACGTGTACCCCCCCCGGGTAGGGGTTAGAATTTACCCGAGGTAAGGCATGCCTGTCGTAAGAGGCGACTAAAATCCACCCTCCGTATGCCGAGCGCGTAGCGCATACAAACTATGCAATGGACAAAACAAAAGATTTTATTACCCCAGGTGGCAATCCAGTTTCACTGGCAAATCCACCCTCTTCGGAGGTAGGCTCTACGGATTCTGGGGAGAGCCATTTATTGCTTATAAATCCCTTTTTGAAAAAATCAAGGGTGCCTCGATCTCCACCAGCTGGATCAAAGGTCTCCGGGAAAGGAAGTCCGCCGGTTAATCAGGACTCAGCGAAAATTAAATGCTTTGAAACGGAAAACGGAGAACTCCGTGCTAAGCTTAATGAAATGGAACGTCTCTACCATGAGCTTAAAAGCGAAGTAGATTCCTTACGTAAAGAAAATGAAGCCTTAAGGAACCCCCGTGGTACTATAGTATGCGAGGAAACGCCGAAACGTCAATGTGAATACCAGACGGACGAGGAAGAACTTGCACGCGAAACGAATCCGGTCTTTAGGAAAAGGCTTACCAAGAAACGAAAGGCCGGTTCTTCACCCGAAGTAGAAACCGTGCAGCGAAAAGAAGAAACACCAGTCGTATCAAACAAAGCGACAGGAATACCCCAAGAAAAAAACCGCCGACCACCTGCAATAAATGTCGTTGGGATCGCGGACTACGGAAAGTTGCGAAACATCCTTAAAAATACTCTTGGGACGAAATATAACTTAACATCACTTCGAAACAACGTATGGAAAGTTAACGTCGATGACTCTGATGCCTATCGGTCACTGTCACAAAAGTTAAATTTAGAGAAAATCCAATGGTTTACTTATGAAAATCACCTCGAAAAGCCGCTGCGGGTTATAGCGAGGGGACTACACCCATCCTGTACCAAGGACGAAATAATACAAGACGTTCAAGCCCAAGGCTTTAAAATTCTTGACGCCGTCAACATAATAAAGAAAGAGAAGCAACGTACGGACGAAGGCAAAGATTCCGCTGTTGTCCGACGCGGCCTGCAAATTTTTATGCTTTCTTTTGATAGAACTGAAAATATTAACGAAATCTACAAAATTAAATCAATCCTTAACATCAAGGTAAAAATCGAGCCCAAGCGGAAGGGCAACAGGCTAGTTCCCCAATGTAAGCGATGCCAGGGTTTCCGACATACGCAAGCGTACTGCCAGAAAAAGCCGCGATGCGTAAAATGCGCCGGCGAACATCTCTCGACGGATTGCAATGTCAGCAGTCAGGCCCCCGCGGTTTGTGCCAATTGCAGGGGAAGTCACCCAGCGAGCTACCGAGGTTGCGAAATTGCCATTGAGTTGCAAAAACGACATGAAGCTCCGAAGAAAAATACTGAAAATAAGGGCTCAAGCCTAAAACCTCCTAAAGTAGATAAGCCAAAAACCCCTAAGTCGACAAGGGATAAGGGTTTGATTAAAGGCAAAATTCAAAATGCGCAAGAAAACGTCGCTGGTCCTAGTTCCCACCGGAGTCAAAAGAGAGAATCCACACTTGTTGGTCCAAAATCGTACGCTCAAGTCGCGTCACGTGAAAGTAAGCCACAATCGGCCGCATCAGATTCGGTCTCTCAAATTCTAGGCATGATTTTAGAAAAGTTTGAGCAACAGGCGAAACTTAATCAAGTAATATTCAACAAATTGAGCGAGCTCGAGTTTAAACCTCGAAAAACATTTAATAAAAAATCATGAATATGGGAAAGTCAATCAAAATAATTACATGGAATGCAAACGGCCTTTTGCAAAAAATTGACGAACTAGAAGTATTCCTACGGAAGAATAATGTAGACATATGCCTGATTTCGGAAACCCACTTTAAAAAGGGTTCAGCACGCAAAATAAAAGGTTACATTGACTATCACGCGCATCATCCTTCAGAAAATTCGAGAGGTGGATCCTCTCTCTACATTAAAGACTGCATAAAGCACTCCAAAAACGAAGAAATAGAACTTGACTCTATGCAAATAACCTCAGTCTCAGTAAAATTAAGTCACATAAATTACAACATCGCGACGAGCTATTTTCCTCCGCAGTATCGGCTGGCAGATGAAGATCTTGCTCTGCTCTTTGATTCACTTGGGTCAAACTTTATCATCGGCGGGGACTTTAACGCGAAAAATACTTTTTGGGGCTCACGGTGCAATTCAACAAGAGGCAGAGCCCTCTTTAAAGCAAGTACAAAACGCGGCGTGATCTTCTTATCGACGGGAAAGCCAACATATTGGCCAACCGACAGAAATAAAATACCTGATCTCGTCGACTTCTTTATCGCCAAGGGGGTACCTCGTTACCTTACGAACGTAGAAGAACGCTTTGATCTCTGTTCAGATCACTCGGCAGTTCTTTTGAAAATCGGCGGAAGCCTAGCGAAAAAGAATAGAGCGCCTAGATTAACTAACAACAACACCGACTGGGACGGCTTTAGAAAATACTGCAAAGAAAACATAGCTTTAAATGTACCGCTCAAAACGCCACTTGAAATAGAAGACGAATTAGACAAACTCGTGAGAGTTATTCAGAGCGCTGCGTGGAATAACACTTCTTTTCGGAGGTCCGAATTATCGAACAGCGGAACAATATATCCGCGAGAAATAGAAGAGCTAATATGCGAAAAGAGGAGAGCGCGCAAGAGATGGCAACGTTCGCGAGCACCCCCGGATAAGACAATCTTGAACCACCTTTCTAACAAACTGAAGCACGAACTTCAAGATTTTAAAAGTCGCGAGACTACTGCTTACCTCGAAAGCTTGACTGCCGATAAAGGTTCGAACTACTCTCTTTGGAAAGCAGTCAAGTCCGTTAAGAAGCCTATAGCACACTCTGCGCCATTAAGAAAAGCCAACGGCGAATGGGCAAGAGAAGACAAAGAAAAAGCGGATTTATTTGCAGATTACCTAGAAGAAACATTCAAACCGTTTGACGGGGAACCGTTGGTCGAGGAGCTCAATCCTTATGCGGTACAAGATAATTATAGAATAAAAACCGTGTCATTGGCTGAACTTCGTCAAACGATAAATAATCTGAAAAACAACAAAGCCCCTGGCTACGACTTAATTACTAGCGAAATTCTAAAGGAGCTACCGAAAAAAGCTTTGGTCAAGATACTCTATATCATTAACGCTTCCATGAGAGTTTTATACGTTCCAAGGCAATGGAAAGTGGCCGAGGTCATAATGGTTCCGAAACCAGGAAAATGTCCAAACGACAAAAAGTCATACAGACCTATTTCGCTACTGCCGATAATAGCTAAGGTGTTCGAGAAACTGTTGCTTAAAAGGTTGCAACCAATCATTGAAGAAAGACGATTGATTCCGGATCACCAATTCGGATTTAGAAAAAAACATTCAACAATCGACCAGGTCTATCGTATAACAAACGAAATCGAAAAAGCTCTGGAAGCGAAAAAGATATGTACTAGCGCTTTTCTCGACGTATCGCAAGCCTTCGATAAGGTGTGGCACGAAGGCCTGAAGTACAAATTAAGGCTTTGCTTACCAGAAAAACTCTATAGAATCTTAGAGTCTTACCTTAAAGACAGAATATTTCGCGTAAGGTACGAAAATGAGTACTCGGAATTCAAAGAGATAAATGCCGGTGTCCCGCAAGGAAGCGTTCTCGGCCCAATATTATTTTTGCTCTATACAAGAGACATACCCCACGATGAGGGAACAATTTTAGCTACGTTCGCAGATGACACTGCTATTCTCGCTATTGATACGACAGTTGAATTATCAACAGGGAAACTCCAGCGCGCTTTAGACAAAATATGCGACTGGACGAAGAGCTGGCGAGTTGTCCTTAACGAGACTAAGTCAACGCATGTTAACTTTACTTACAAAAAGATAAACAACAAACCTTTATTCATTAACTCGGTACAAATCCCGTACTCAAATGAAGCGAAATATCTAGGAATGACTCTAGACGCAAAACTTAAATGGAAGCCGCACGTTAAAAAGAAACGCGACGAGCTCGAAATCAAGTTAAGAGAAATGAATTGGCTTATCGGAAGATTTTCGAAACTAAGCATATATAACAAACTGCTTTTGTATAAGCAAGTGCTAAAACCATCTTGGACGTACGGTATACAACTTTGGGGTTGTACTAAACCAAGCAATATATCTATTTTAGAAACTTTTCAAAATAAGACACTTAGAGCAATCGTTAATGCTCCATGGTATATAAGAAATAGCGATCTACACCGAGATCTAGGAATCGCAACCGTGTCTGACGAGGTAACAAACTTTGCTCGCAAACTTAGTACTCGTCTTCGCGGACACTGTAACAATGAAATTATCCGAACTTTGGATCAGACAAATCTTACGCGCCGACTACAACGAATGAGACCGTTAGATCTAGCAGCATAAGATGAAACCGCATAAATTGACGGTATTGTAGGTGCCTTCGTTGGAAGGCAGCCTGCCACACGCGATTATTACAGAAGCTTGAACTACTTGTTAAGGAAACTTAGTCGTAGTCTGACGGAAAATGGGAGGTTTTTTAGTGAGTAAGAATCTCACACTACTATGAGCACGCGCGGCCGGTCCTCGTAGTGCCTATGAAGGTTTTTCCTACCCACGGAAAAAAAAAAAAAAAAAAAAAAAAAAAAAAAAAAAAAAAAAAAAAAAAAAAAAATACGTGTACACCACTTCGGATTAAAAACAAATGAACAAAAAAACGATGTTATTGAAAAGCGGTTGAAACCACGCGCCTTTTTTAAAGAAGGGGACTCTTAACTGACGAATTCTAAATACGATTAAAGTTAATAGAAACTTGAATTTAATAACCAAGATTTATGACGCAATTCGGAGCTTGACAGTGGCCAATTGGGATGGGGTATCCAACGATTCTCCTAAGCGGATTGTAACCCGGATTGTAAAGCGGATTGTCTTCAATATGCATTAACAGAAAAGCAAGGACTTCATAACTAGACATGGTATCCTATAGCTCATAACATAACATCTCTATAGATGCTGTCTTGTGCGGCCTTCAAAACGCCGAAAAACTTGATGAAGACTTTTTGACGAACGGTTTAAGGGATTTACATAGCACAGTAGAAAAGATCTCGTATGCGGCGAAAAAATCTTAAACCTCTCTAGTTGGCACAGTTTAGAGGGTCTTCTTTCTTAAAGATCGGAAATACAATGCTAAGTTTTCTTCGGGCATCCTTTTCGCCGATTAATCTTACGGTTGAGTTGGTGCATGCTCCTGAGAAAAATATCGCCAGCCGCTTTAAAAAGTTTGGCAGCTTTTTAACGCTCTTAGACGCAAATACTTTCAATTCATTCAGGTCGTGTGGACAGACTCGTAGGTCTTCTTCGGTGATATCACCGAACCCCGATATCATGCTACCCTAGCATGATAGTTCCTATACCTATTTATATAGCTGCGGCCCTCTGGCTCCCGCAACAGGACTTTCCCTTTCGTGCATTCATACGTGATCTGGGGGAAATATGAGATTTAGAAATATTCAAATATAAATATATCCTCTTCGACATGTGTTTTCAGCAAAATCAGTTACTCTCATCTTGAAATGCCTTATATCTGGGGTACAATCAGTGTCTGCGTCTGTGTCTCGCAGTTCAGCATACGGAAACGGTTTCCGTATATAGAAACGCAATGCGTATCTCGCTGTGTCGCTGATTTTAGGTGAAAAATGAGGTGAAACACAGACCAAGCCACAGCCACATATCGCGCCCGGCTTTTAAGAACCAAAATTCCGTGAACTGGAATGGCTTACATCGATTTATGCGCAGGTGATGTTTTGTTTCAGACAATGACACCAGCGCTGAAATCAAACGAAGGATAACTCTTGCCTATCGCTGTTTATTTGGGCTCAAAAGGTTTTTGAGTAGCAAAACCCTCTGTCGAGCAACTAAAGTGTCCATTTATTAGACCATCGAAGATTTGTTTGTAATGAATACAAAGCAACGAAAGCTGCTAAGTATCCATATAGGTGGAGCCTCAAATAATTTTCGATTGAGGTAAGTGGCCTCAACTCTGCATAGACGGAGAGTGGAGGAGAAGTATAGCTTCAGCGCCATAGCGCGCAGAAGAGTCGAAATACAAAGACTATAGTGGTTGGGTGATCTAGAGAGGATGGACACCAACGCCCCGGACCGGAAAATCTGCGAATCCACCCCGCAGAGACGGCGCAGTAAAGGAGCACCTATACTTAGGTGGCGCTCGCAGGTGAAAGGGGACCTCAGCCAGCCAGGGAGGCCCAGGTCCACCCCGGACTGTAGCGCCACGTTAAGTAATTTCGAACCTCATTCCTGTTGTAGTATCACTTTGGGTGCTGTTCCTTATTCGTTCCAACTATTCTGGCCAAAATATCTGCGGTGTTTTATTCATTCGGAATATTCCGATCATTCCGTTTTGCGTTTCTTTATTCGTTCAGAATATTCGGAATGCATCCTTTACATACTACCTCCCGAGGTAGTACGAATTAGAACGATCAGAATATTCCAAGCTCGTATTCCACATTTTCCATTCCTTCTACGGAATGAATAAAGAAACGCACCCTCTATCTCTTCAACCGCGCGTTTTTCGTGCTCTCTCTCTTTCCTTCTGAGAAACCGGAACACCTCCACTCCTAGTACCTATGTAAAGCCGCTTTCATTGCTTTCTGTTCAGTTCCATGTGCTTGAACCTTAAACAGAAAGCATCAGCACGAAATCCGGAAAATGAAAACACTGATATAGTTAATAAATATTAAACTTGCTTAATGATTGTGATACTTTTCAAATTGTAGCTCGATCGAGTCACTATGCTTAAAACGATGCATCGGAACGAATCAGTCACCTTTGTGATCTAATAGGCAATAAACCAACGAGTTGTATAATGCATTAAGTGACAGGGACCCAGTAAACCTTATTTGTATTCTATTGATGTTTTTGTTTGCTGATTCGCGCTGAGTTTTTGACAATCAGCTGACTAAAAAGTGCGAGTGGTTTTTCCGCGATGGTTTCTGAATATTAAAAAAAAGCACACAAGTAAAAACTGATGGGTGACGCATGCGAAGCAAAATCATGTAAAATCAGCCAGAATAGAAAAATTTTTGAGTTCAGTTTTATTTTTAAAAAACTCAGCGAAATTGCAGTTAAGAATGACACTATATTTGCATAAGATGAAAGTTTTACGCAGAGCTGCATCAAATTTTTGACAATCAGCTGACTGAGAAGAGTGGGTTAATTTTCAAGGTGAACCAATGGAAAATACTAATGACTCATGGGTTTTTCTTTAAGTGTGGATAATAATTTTAAAAGTCGGACTTACAAGGCTTTACTAAGCAACCATACAACAAACTTCATTGTGTTTCGTTTTTTGCAATAAATCCATAAATATATAACACATGAGGACGGGAAAAAGAAAGGCGACAGGTAGGTACACAGATATTATGCACTTTATGTAAATAAGATACAACTTGTGCTGGCTAAAATCATTCATGTGGGTTGAACTCGATTTTCTATTCAAAAAAAGAAGGCTATGCAGATGAAGGCATGTGTATTAAGCTATACCTATACATATTCTGCTGTGTTGACCCATGAGCGATGAGCCATAAGTCAAATCATTAAGATCGGTAAAGGGCATTGTGTAAGAATAGCCTCTTTTAAGAAGCACACTTTAATACTAATCTGTTAAAAATACAGTTTGGTTAATTCAAAACTTAAATTGATCTTACCATTTTCTAGATCTGTAGTGCTGCTAGAGTCCAGCATATACACTGTTGTGGAATCCACATCATTAACTTCGGCACTGACCACCAATCCAAGCAAAAGAAATCCACAAATAATGGCAATATAATCCGATTTTCTCCTTTTGTTGAAATACATATTTTTGCTCTGTTTCTTTTTTCAGGTATTTAATACTGATCCTTAATATGGATGTGTGCGTTTGCGTTAGCAAATACTCATTTTTTTCTACCTTAAGTTGGCTGGATATTTTTTATTTTTACTTTATTTACACTATTTCACTTTGCCTCTTCAACCGGATATAGCAATGCACAAGAACACTGGTTGCGTACGTTTAATTTTTCTTTGATTTTATTCACGACTAAGATTTAGATACACGCATCTGAGTTTTTGACATCTGCAATAACGAAACGTGTTTATTTTTTCTGGAAATTATAATTAACAACACTTTATTAAAAGAGAGATTGTCTCGAAATTGGTAATAGACCAACAACCGGTTCTGCTCAGCTCAGGTACAACTCATAGAAAGTAACTAGGTACAGGTAGGTGAGCTAATCTGTAATATTATTCGAGTGTTTCTAGCTCCAAGATAAGTTTTTAAACAGATCGGTATATTCAAAAATATTACAGTTAATTCATTTAAAAACCTCTAAATTAAAACAAAAAACAAGAATGTAAGAAAAAGAAAGAAAGTACATGAATGTATTAACTCTATTATGAAACAAAAGAGGTAGACAAACTAGGTATACATCGTCTTTATTAAGCACGGCACGAATTCCAACTGAAGACAATAATTGGTATCAAATGGTAAATGGAATTCGTTGGCGAATAGGTAGACTGCCTGTTGAAAGACATATTTTCTGAGTTTACTTTTGGTTTGTTAATTCCAAAAACCGGCCACGTAGGAGTTAGGTAGGGGAAGCCAAAACTAAAAAAGCGAGGCAATTTCTCTTAAACAAATGCACGAAGAGAAGATCTATTAATTTTGAATAAGCTTAAGCTGAGCGCAAGAAAAACTTATGAATCACTTTGCACAGGGTGTAATTTTTGCAATAGCGACATTCAAACCGACACAGCTTGAAAAGACGAGCAAACCTCCATGTACTACCAGATAAGTAAACAAAAGAGATTGAATAAAGCTTAAGTTAGTCATGTTGATATGATGTTAGTCGAATGTACCTGTCAAAAAAATGTCATTGTCGGGAAATAGGTGACAAACGGATGGAATTTCGCGAGAAATTGAACTCATTCATATCTTGTCTGGCAGATGTATAGTAGGTAGTCGGATGAAACTGCACCATTGACTGGCGCGGCTAACGAGTTTCTTAATCCCAAATTTTTACCTACCCTACCAACTCATCTGTTTCTGAAGAACTGATTCGTGCATCATCAAGCACGTCGTACTGAAGCCGCTGAGCTATAAATATACATTTCGGTCATCAGCTTTCTCAAGTAAACTGTTGAAACTCAGTAAAAAGGTTTTTTTGAAATTAAAACTTAGGAGCTGGCATAACCCATAAGACTTTACCGTTTATACAGGGTGATGCGTATTCGGATTCACATTTATGCAGGGTTTCATAGGAACATTTTTAATCGTTATAAAAAGACCAAAATCGTTTTACGAAAAACAATAATAAAATTTGCCTTTAAACTTCTTACATTGTCAACTTTGGCCTTGCGCCTAGGGTAAGGGTATCTCAGTCCTAAGATCGAGGAGAAAATCTTATTGCATTGTGTTGGTAAAAGCTGGATTAAACTTCCACCGGCACACGTACCTACCATTTCCATCTCTCTAATCCCCGTGTCAATCTATGATCGATCTAATCGATCTCCCAAGAGGATAATCTTCTTTTGCTATTTTAACTTTTTTCAAGTTAGATTTTAGTGAGCGTCTGGAGCTATTTAATTATCCGATCCAGACTATATTGAATTAATTATACAAGTCTGGGTAGGGACAGTTTAAAATAATCAGCGTGTAGACCCCTTCGAGTTTTATAGATATGATTGAGACCGACAGTAGAATTGTTTTAGCCATGCTTGTCTGGACGACCTGCAGGCCATCCAGGCAATAGCTCAATTTCAAATTGACGCTTCTGGATTTTCCTTTCTTTCAAATTATCTGAATGCTGCCAAATACTTCATAATTTCTTTTTTTGATAAGTTTAAGTTGGGCGCGACATTTTTCGTTCACTTGTAATGAAGCAATTTGGATGTGATAGTCTTTGGCGAACCCTCCTTTTGGAAGAACTCTCCTTCCATAATTTTTCATCACTCTTCATCCTCGTTCAGTTTGAAAAGTTAACCGCATTGCTTGAGCCTCCTTATAGTGATGCCATAGATAGTGTACACTTTATATGTGCTCCGCGGGTAGGGCGTAGGCGTCAAAATTTCGGTTGGGTCAAATATCCTTTACAAAATCTTGCTTTTAAAATAATTCTGTTTTGCTAAATATATTTAGAGGCATTATCCAAACCCCCTGTTATCTTTTTATTTAGGATCACATTTAAATGCTTTTCTTAATGTTTCTCTAAGGGCCGCTTTTGCAGTGCGAGATCATCCGAGTTTCCGAGTAAAGAAACTGAGATAAACCCCAAAAATGAGTTTTTCAGTGAACTCAGATCTGGGATTAATTTCGGCCTAAATCGCCTTTGGTGAGTTAAACTCGGACTTTAATTACTGAAGAACTAGACATTCAACTTCGGACATGTAAAAGCTCAGCCCACAAGCTGAAATTGAGGAACTTACCCATCCGCCGACATTTGTTTACGAATGTGAGTAAATTCATCAATTCGTCATTTCATTATTCATTTTCATTACATCAGCTGATCGCGTAAGGTAAATTGTTGTTGTATCTTCTTACACGTAGTCACCGACACTACGTGTAAGAAGAAGAAGAAGCTTTATAAAAGCTTTAAAGGCTTTATAAAAAACGTAAACAAATGGGTGTTGGAGGGTAAGAGGGACGCAAGTTGAATATCTAGTTATTCAGTAATTTATGTCTCGGATCAACTCTGGAGAACAGTTTTAACTTCTTTGAATGTTTTTTCTGTGTGGAATGACAGTGTTTCTGTGAAAAATGACATCTGAGAATAACCCAAACTTCTTTTCCCGTGTTTTTTTATGTGAGGTGAGAGTTGGGAGAGTCAATAATTTTGAGTGTCGAAATTATTGACTATTTTGACAAGTTATAAAATTTTGACAACTTTGTTGACGGGGTAACCCTGCACTGAAAAACTGCTCGCTGGTTAAACTTCAGATTCGTTTTATTACGGGATTAACAGATCTTGGTTTAACCTGGGCTTAACTCAGCACTGAAAAACCAGCCCTAAGTTCAAATAGAACCAGTGAGTAAGTGCAACAGTGCGTATGCAATGGCTTCGGTCGGTCTGTAACGCGCCGCGGTATACCCTATCCCTATCATCCTTCCCATTATTTCTGTTTACAGGAATCGTTTAACAGTTTTTTTTTACCTTCTTATGCCTGCCAAAATAAAATAAAAATTCCATTGACGTTATCATGGCCGCCGAGAGAAAATCCGGGTCCGGGTTTCAATGCGCGGGCCTCCCGTTTTAATTTTTTTTTCAATAGTTTTTAATAGATCCATAAGTTTGGGTGCAACACATCAAGTCAACCCTGCATCAGCCAGAGATGAAATTCCATTTTTTGAGCATTTTCCGCTTGGCCGCTTCAGATCCGTCCTGTCTGATCCTTTCTTGGCCTCTTCGGGGGTTCCACAAAATACAAGTTCCACCATGGACAGCCTATATCCGTGGTTCAATTTCATTGTGACCTTGAAATTCTGCCTACTTACTTAAGGTGGCGCTACAGCCAACAAGCTTCGCCAGGCCTTCAGTTTCGCACGCAAAGCTTCTGCAAAAAATTTTCTCGATCACCATAGTAGCCTTAAGTGTCAAATTTCAGCTTCTTACGACGTCTTACAGTTTTAAAAGCGCTGGATGTAGTTGCACATTTAGATCGAATGTGGTCGAGTCTGTGGGCGGATTTAAAAAAATTTGACAGTTGCATTGCTTTGGGTGTCAAAAAGCCTACGTTCAGCATTTAAGTCCTTAAAATTGGTGATATAAGGACGGATGGACGGTCAGAAATGACTCATTCGATTTAAAATTCGGTCTTAATCATATGCCCTTAAGTTTTTTGGGGTCTATCATTACGTTTTCGCCTTTATCATGCTTAATAAACTCAATTCCTGTGGCCTTAGTTAGCTTAAAAAGCAGAGAGAGAGCTGAATTTCCTTGTTTTGAAATTTAGCTTTTAAGGAAGAAGAACTCTGAAAGCCAGCAGAATCTAGACACGCAGCTTGCAGTTGTCTAGACCAAGCGATCTGACATACGCGATGACTGTTTCCTTTAAACAGATGACCGTCGATCTCTCTGGTCTTCTTCAACCTGGGCTTGGATTCGATGTTTCTTTGCGGATGACAAAATAAAGCTGTTTAGTGCAGATTCTAGCACAAAAAAACTCACAAAAATTAAGTACCGTCTGGCGTTTGCATAGAAGGAAAGTGGAGGACTAGGTATAACATCGAACTGTACTGTGTATGGGCTGTACACTAAAGAGTGATGGCTGAGTCATCTTGAGTTGATGGAAACTAACACTCCGGCCCGCAAAATATTCGAATCCACCTCATAGGGGCGAAGCAGTGAAAGAGCACCGAAACTCAGGTGGCTTACGAAAGTGTAAGGGGACCTCAGCCAACTTCGTGTGCAAAACTGGAGACAGAGCTGGCTGGCGAAGCAGCCATCTGGAGACAGAGCTGGCTGGCGAAACTGGGCGAGCTGGCTGGGCTGGTTGGTTGAAGCCCAGGTCTATCTCAGATGGTTGGCCTTAAATAGAGTGCAGTGGCAAGTACTCAAAGGAAGGTATTATGAAGTTTTTAAGCATTTTCGAGCCACATCTTTACTTCTTTTATTATAGATGTCTCTATCACAACACATACGATGTTTTCACCGGCAATAATACGAGGATTAGCAGGAGACGATTAATGAAAAATCCCAAAGTGGTTCCACACCACACAAATAAAAGATTAATTTGACATGCGCACTCTTTTTCTCTCATTTTGTGAAAAAAAGATTTCCGTTTTAAACATGCCAATAGAAATCATAATTCTGACAAATCTGTCATATGTGGACAGTTTCAGTGTTGTTCGAAAAGGGTAAAAAATGGTTCGTGTAAAGGGTCAATGAGATCTATGAGGAGTTAAATATTTAATCGCTTGTCCAGAGGATTTAATTAATCGGGTTAATCGCGTAATTTCTAGAGGATCTAATGAAGTTTTATATTGGACTTGGAAACATGGTATTAGGGTCAGTTTTACAGTGCTGCGCTAAGCCTGGCTTAAGCTGAGATCTTTTAATCCCGGAACAAAATAAATCTGGAGTTAATTCATCGATCATGTTTTCATTCTTTTTAGTTGGCTTAAAACAACAGAAGGCCGACCTCATCAAAGAGGCGGGTTTCAAAAGAAGGGCTTGTTTCTTGACGCGCTCTTTACAATCGTAACATTGAGAAAATCACATAAACGCTTCAGATTTATCTGAAGAAATTGATCAGATTGTTTAAAGCTTCAAGCAGCGTTAAATTTGTTTTCAATTCACATTTTTTATTATTTCTTTTTTAGGGAAGCATTTTTTTCGACTTTTGAGTGTTGAGTGCTTTTATTGGTTGGATATGCACCACTATCTAAATTACACCCTCTTTGATTTTTATTCGTTTTTTTCACAGTAGTTGAGCTGTCAGAAGAAACAGTTGGTCAATACATTGTGAACTAGAGGTTTTGGAGTAACATTCCGTCTTTTTACGAGTGTCGAATTATGCCGAAGCTGAAGCGTGCTTATGGTTACCGAGTGAGCCTTTTACACCCAATTAAATTTTATAAAGTTGTTGAAACTTCATCGTCCGGAGTGCTTAACCAGTGCTTACATAATCGCTTACAATTCTTTTTACACAATTAATTTTCTATCTATGCTTAATTTATTATTTAAATATATTTATTTACTAGATAGGTACCTTTTATACCCAAAAAATTATATTTTTTAGGACTGACTACCAAAAGTGTGCCAAGCCAAGACACTTCAATTAACAAATGTATTCAAAAAATTATAAAGGCCAACAAACTATGCTATGATATTTTTTCTTAGTTGCCAACACTACTAGTTTCATAACCTTTACCAGTTTGACGCAGCTTTAATTATATTATTTGTTTTAAAATTTATTTTATATAGAAAATTACCATTCCATGAAGACATTAACCTTAGGAACCTCCGTATTTAATATAGTTACTGAGGTATGTAGGTGAGATTTAGATTTTGATACATAAGATTTTAAGCCATTTTTAAGCCTGGGAGACACATGCATAGGTCTAGGTTCAAACTCAAAACCTTTTTAGCATTTAAGGCTACAGTTTTAGTGTCATTAATTTTCCTTTTCAAATATTACCAGTTCAAAAAAAAAAACTAATTTTACACTATTTTTATTGCAACTCAAACCGTTTTTAGCATTTAAGGCTACAATTTTAGTATAAATAAACTTCCTTTTCTAATAAAACCAATTCAAAGCTCAGTAGGTAAGGCTGCAGTGCCTTCGTTATCATGCGGGCGTCATATCAGAGCTTCAGCTTAAAAATGCTGCTTATGCATACTTATATACACACACATTTAAAAATGTGCCATGTAAATACAATAAAATGCAACCACACATGTCTGCCATAAAATCGACTGCTTTCGAAACCTCACTTCAGTTTCATATATGTACAAATGACGCATAGCACAAGCCATGGATGGTATAGTTATTTTTTTATTTTTCTAAAAAATTAGCATCTTAGACAACACTGTCTCTCACTTTAGACAGGCAGAGCTTAAATTTGCTTCTAGAAACAATAAATGCTGCGTGCCTTAATTTTCCAACATTCTTGTTCATTTCAATTTGACTTTGATGAGCCATAGGCTTTGGGTTGACTTAAGAATAACAAATTTAAGCCCTAAAAGAACGCCGCCTTTTTGTATTTTTGAATTAAACTGCTTGGAATAAAATTGTTTTCAACATTTTGTTATTACTAATTCATATATCCTATTAGATTAGTAAGGAAGGATGAGTTTGTTCGCTATACACTGTTTCTGTAGTTGATCAATTTTATTAAAACTAGATTGTTACAAAACATAAGTTCACAGGTAACATCAATCGCCATTCACAAAAGAAATGGTGCTGATCACCAAAGTAATTAGTTTCTGTTTTGGTGATGATTTAACTCGATCGCACAACAGGTCGATCATAAGGGTCACTCTGTTACGAATTTTGTTATCAAAATGTTAATGTAAAAATGTTAAATCATAATATAACCGCAGAAGATAGAGAAAGGTAAATTTAATCTGTATTTGCAGTCCACATTCATTTCTTACGAAATAAGTTTTTCGATTCAAAATGCATAAATTAATCTCATGGCGAATACACATTTGTTTATGTATGCACTTGCTATTCGCCTGAAGTGATATTTTTGCAGTAGGTACTACATGTACATATGACTGCGTGTCATAAACATTCTTGTAGGAAGCAAGCATACATGCAAAGCATGACAGACGAAAACATTTTCGAGTGGTATGACAGGTAGTTGAAAAATGCAAGAAACAAAAACAATGTATTTTTTTTTTATTATAGTTTTAATATCGTCGCTCACTTCCTGATCAATGCACGAGTGTGAGTCACAAATCGTATGTACAAAATCTATATACCTATACCATAATGATCTACCATCAATTCAAGTTGACTTTTATGCAGTCAAATAATGTGTATGGATGTGGAATCGACAACCACTATCACTATGCTGTGCTTAAACGGCTTAGACTTGCGAAAGCGAATCGAGAAAATCAAAAGACTTGAGTAGCAAACTTGTTTTGAGAGAAGTTCAATAATCGTGTGCGTGTCGCGTATTGAAGAGAGGTTATTTTTAAATTTAAGTTTAGTATATTCTCTTAAGTATTTTTTACAGGGTGCACTTCAAAGTTGTAACGAAATAATTTTTTTTTTTTCTGTACCATATAAATGAAAGATGAAAGAAGAAATGAAAGAAATAATGACCGTTGACTTTAAGAGCTCCAGACCGAATTCGAGGTCTTTTAATAATTTTCCGTCCATCTTATAATAACGAACAAGTCAAAATTTTTTTAATTTTAAGTGTTTATTGAAATAAAATTCTTTAAATATCAAAAAAAAAATCAACGAATATCAACGAATTATTTTGCAAGACTTGACCTGACAAAAATTTTGAATGGTTATTGAAGTCAAGTTGAGATAAGACAGTAAAAGCATTTAATCTTGTTGCGACATAGTGGATCTTATGTAGATTGTGTGTTTGTGTTTGAATACCAAGGTGGACGGAGGCTAAAACTCCAAAATCTTTCAATGATACCAATACGCCCACTATAGCAGGTATATGACACCGAAGTAGCCGATATTGGTTATGCCCGATTTCCACGTGCTAAAAAACCACCCATTTCTGTTAGACACAATGAGAACTGCCAGAAAGCACGGCATAGCAGTAAATTTTCGCTCTCTCATATTCCTCTTGACTACAACTAAGTTAACTTAATAAGTAATTTACGCTTCTGTAGTGTTTATCGCGTTGAGTAGGTTGCTATGCAATGAATGCACCTACTTAAACCGTCAGTTCGTGCGGCTCAACCCTACATCGCTAGGTCGAAGGGTCTTGATTTTTGTAGTCGTCACTCGTTGTTTGTCACTTTAAGAGTGCGGATCATTTCATTGTTGCAATGGACATGAAGACGAGCACTTAGCTTTCGAGCAAAGTTTGTTACTTCTTCGCTCACAGTAGCTATTCCTAAATCTCTGTGAATGCGTCTATCCTTATATACCATGGAGCATTCACAATTGCTCAAAGTGTCCTGTTTTGGAAAGTCTGCAATATGGACAAAGTTGTAGCTTTCCGTGTGTTCAGAAAGGTTTTAACACCTGCCTGTACAATAGCAGTTTATTATATATGATTAGTTTTGAAAATTTTCCTACAAACAAATACATTTCCCTGAGTCTTATTTCGAGCTCGTCACGCTTTTTTTAAAAGTATGGTTTCCACCTATGTTTAGCGTCTTGGGTCATTCCTAGACATTTCGCTTCATTTCAATAATGAATTTGTACAGAGTTTATGAACAGAGATAAATAGTTCACCTTTCTGTACGTAAAATTGACATGGGTTGACTTGTTCTCGTTAAGAACGATTCGCCAAATCGTCGTCCAGATGCAAATGCTGTCCAAAGCTCGTTGAAGGATTCTCGTTGATGACTCAACTGATGTCACTTGTTGCCAGGATGGCCGTGTTGTCAGCAAACGTGGCCATAACTGTCTCGTTATTTAGAGGTATGGCTCTTGTGCAGTGCAGGGACAAAGTCGGACCGAAGACGCTTCCCTGGTGTACGCCAGCTCGGATTCGCTTGAAACTCGAGTATTCAATACCACACCTAACACGAAAGAGTCTGCTTTCAAGATAGTTTTTCAATATTCTATACATATCTTCTGGCAAGGTTTGCTGTAGCTTATCTTTAAGGCTTCGTGCCATACCTTGTCGAAGGCTTGCCTAAAGCTTCTAAGGCTTTTTCAATTTCATGCGTTATTCTGTAGACTTGGTTAGTTCTAAAAACGTGCGATTAAGCTCATTGGAAACAGAAACAATGGAAATCCATAGATTCACTTGAACATCGATGTAAAGTCCCATGCTTATCTCTATTTCATCGCTTTTTTTACAAACAGTATTCCATCGAAATAGCCAAGGAAGAAGAGGAGGGCTCTTCGACATCAAACCAGCCACTTTTTAACATCAAACCACCCCTCTGCATAAAAAGTGGCACTATTGAGGAGAAAATTACAATGACTGCTAACCAGTGGTGGTCTAGTCTGACTGGACATACGGTATCTAAGGCTCTCTGGCCACGTTTAAACCGGAAAGAATCGAAGGGACTATTAAAAATGAGTAGAGTCAAGCTTAGGGTTTTAGTGGGAATTCTGACAGGTCACTGTCTCCTGCGGGAACACGCGAAGAGGCTCAGTCTTTCTGACACGGATATTTGTCGCTTCTGCTCCGATATGCAGGCGGTTGAGGATATGACACACATACGGTGTGCATGCGAGGCCATATCGCGTATACGTAGAAAATTTCTAGGGGAATATTTCTTCGAAAGTTTAGGGGAAGTAGACTGCAGAACCTTAGGGGTCTTCTGGGCTATTACAGGGAAATTGAATGTTTTATCAGGGAGGTTGTTTTGCTTTTTGAATTGTAAAATTCAACTGGTTCCCCAGGGATCGCGATGACGCCTTTTTGTTGCCTAGTGTCTGTGCGGCCTTTTCCACCACACCCCTGTTTAACCTAACCTAACCTTAGCTTAAATGTACGTTAAAATGTAATTTTTTTTTTTTTGGTTCAGATTCAATATTTTTGTGAATTCGAGCCCTTAAGGGAGGCGTCGCTACAAATTTTGCAAGAGTAAAATCTAGTTGACCTAAAATGCTTATTTTCATTTCTTATTCTTGCACAAATAAGGCTTAAGGCCTGTCTAAACTGCGTTTTTATTGAAATCTCATCAAGGCGATCCCAAAGGAAGAGCTTTTGTTTAAAGGCGGAGACTTAAACGGACAGGTCGGAAAATCTAACGAGGACTATGAAGACTACCATGGTGGACTGAGGCACCTCTTTCCCTCCAGCACCCATTTGTTTACGTTTTTTATAAAGCCTTTAAAGCTACTATAAAGCTTTAAATTTCCGTGTCGGTGAATACGTGTAAGAAGATACAATAGCAATTTACCTTACGCGATCAGCTGATGTAAAAGCTCTAAAACGAAATTGCATGGAAATGACGAATTGAGGAATTTACTCTCATTTGTAAACAAATGTCGGCGGATGGGTAAATTCCTCAATTTCAATTCCTCAATGGCACAAGGAACTCTTCTGGTGAAGATATCCTAAACGTTTAAAAGTCACACGGTCTTATCGTGCTTCCATCGTGCTTCGTCAAGGAAAGCAGGAATCTGATTACTTACAGCAGAGGTGTAAATGAAACACAGATTAACTATCGTTTGTTTCACAGTTCCCTGAAACTGCGGGTCAAAGATTGTAAAGTGATTTTAGGTGAGCCGATCGGTGGCCATAATTTTTATGGAACCGTCAAAAAAGAAAATTAAGCAAGCAAATGTAACTGGGAGAATCAACTGGTAAAATTTGGATATGCAAAACTACCTCTGTAACATCATTGACGAAAACAAAGATGTAGAGTGCAGAGCACAAGATATGTGGGATGACTTACAGTGAACGTGCGAGAAGACCAGACCAAATCACTCCTAGGGACTTCAAAAGGCCAGTGTTAACATGTCAAGGAACATCACGGTGATCAGATGAGGTGAAAATAATGATTAGTGAAAACAAAGCGGAATATAGGGCAAGAAAGAGGTGCTCCTCGAACAACAGAGGTGAAATGCTTCGCCTGAAATTGGAGTATAGACACTTCAAGAGTCTTGCTAAGAAGAAGTGCGCCCAGGTTCAAGCAACTGCTAATACACATCAGGCCACAGGGGATCTTCGACAAAACGCCTTGAATAAGGGGGCTAAAATCTTCAAAATTGCCGCTCGGAGGAGGAGAAATGCCCAGGAGATTCGTTCGTTAGTATTGTGGGGTACTTTTGAATAAACAGTATCCCAGGCACCACTTTCCAGGAGAAGCTACTCCTTACCGGTAAAATTTGGATATGCAAAACTACCTCTGTAACATCATTGACGAAAACAAAGATGTAGAGTGCAGAGCACAAGATATGTGGGATGACCTACAGTGAACGTGCGAGAAGACCAGGCCAAATCACTCCTAGGGACTTCAAAAGGCCAGTGTTAACATGTCAAGGAAACATCACGGTGATCAGATGAGGTGAAAATAATGATTAGTGAAAACAAAGCGGAATATAAGGCAAGAAAGAGGTGCTCCTCGAACAACAGAGGTGAAATGCTTCGCCTGAAATTGGAGTATAGACACTTCAAGAGTCTTGCTAAGAAGAAGTGCGCCCAGGTTCAAGCAACTGCTAATACACATCAGGCCACAGGGGATCTTCGACAAAACGCCTTGAATAAGGGGGCTAAAATCTTCAAAATTGCCGCTCGGAGGAGGAGAAATGCCCAGGAGATTCGTTCGTTAGTATTGTGGGGTACTTTTGAATAAACAGTATCCCAGGCACCACTTTCCAGGAGAAGCTACTCCTTACCGGGAAGAAGTACCAGACATCACAGACGAAGAGGTTGGGAAGACGGTTAACTACTCCAAAAAGAGAAAAGCGGTTGGGCAGGATCAGATACCCTCAGAGTTCTGAAAGAAAATTGGAGACAGCGGGTCCAGATGGCTTACATCCTTCATCTCCGAACTAATAAGAGGGGATCCAATTCCTTATCAGTGCAGGAAAATTTATCTTCTTATCTTGTTCAAAGAAAAAGGTGATACACGAAGCTTTTACAACTACCGTTCTATCAAGAAGATCAGTGAAGATCGTCGACCGGGTACTAGATAGTCAGCTGCGGAAAATAATAAGGCTATCCGAGGACCAGTGTGGGTTCGTCGCGGGAAAATCAACCATTGACGCTATCCATAATATAAGGAACATAATGGAAAAACATCGTAATACCTTAGAGATCTGCATATGGTGCTGGTTAATTTTGAAAAAGCTTTCGATAGACTTCCACGAGATCTGATATGGGTGGCGCTAAGAAAACGATGAGTTCCGGAAACCTACGTGTGGATGATCATGTACTTGTCCATGATGGAGCAAAGAAGAGTAAGATGTCCTTCCGCAGTCACTGCTGAATTCCCAATTAAAGTCGGTGTACACCAATCAACATCCATCATCATCAACACCAATCATACATCCCTGCAGCGAGTACTTGATATATGGGTGGATGTTTTGCAGGGGAATGGGTATTGCATTAGGCAAAAGAAGACATAGTACCTGTGCTGCCCATTCTCTGACCCACCCGAGCCAATTCCAGACATTGAATTGAATCAAAATATGCTTCCCAAGTGTGAAAAGTTTAAGTACCTGGAATCTATGATCAAAAGAAAGCAAACTGTTATGACGACATCAACCATCGCGTGAGCGTAGGGTGGATGAAGTAAAGAGAAAACTCTGCCAACTTCTGTGACCGCAAATTGCCCCTAAGCTGAAATGAAGGCTCTACACCGCTGGTGTGCGTCCGGCGCTTACATATGGTTCAGAATGTTGAACAGCGTATAAGAAATATTAGAGCAAATTAACGGCAGCTGGGATGAAGATGCTTCGCATGACAGCAGGAGTAACAAAGCAGGAGTAGAAGTACGAAGATCCAAAGAAGCCCTTTCATGTAAAAGAACCTATCTTAAGAAAAATGGAGCACTACCGGCTCAGTTGGTATTACCACGTTCAAAGGAGAGATCCTACGAACCCTGTCAAATAGGCAATGTCAACCAACATTCTAGGGCTATTGCGAAAGAGAGGAAGCCCTAAACATTCATGGATCACACAAATGCAACGAAAACAGGATTTATTTGGCCTCAGTGACGAAGAGATCCAAATCCGGGTGGCCTGCCGATATATTATGAGGTCAAATTGGCGTACCCCACAAGTGGACCATTCGGAATGCAGTAGAGTGGGAGGCTTGTGATCCATTACTTCAGATCACAACCTCGCGCCTAAATGAATAAGAAGAAGAAGAAAAATAAAGTGAGTGAATAAAAAATAAAAAATGAATAAAAATTCAAAAGTAGTGAATAAAAATCATTTTACCCAAATAATCGATGCCATGCCCACGAAGGGAGATTTAGCGATTTCATTTTAGTTTTGTATACTTTAGAATAACCAGGAGCTAAAGGCTACGTCACAAAGCTGCATTGCGCCAACGTTGATTTGACAACTTAAATTCAAACACATTAAATTCAATGGAAGCTACCACAACGTTGCTTCGACCATCCGTCGTTATGTTTTTTTACGTAAAAAAGTTTTACGAAAGCAGAAAATTCAACACAATGTATTTTTGCGCGCGTTTTGACGTTTCTGTGAAGCTGGCATTGTTGTCTTTCGCTAAAGTGTGCGTTCTTGTTAATTTGTCGACAATATCTATGGTTTTCAATAGTTTTTAGAATGGTATATTTTCAACGCGGTTGTAAAGCAAAGAGAACGTAACGGGACAAAGCAAAAGTAAACGCTGCTTTGTAACATGGCCTTAACAAATTTCGAATAAGCTCTAGAGATATTTGGACATTTACACCGATTGTCGGCGTGTTCAAAAATTTTAACACTTGTACTGCTTCGGATAACAAAGAGCCTTTGCATCAAACATTTTTCATAAAGACAGACTGACTTTGCATTCATCCTCCTTTAATTCTTAACTGGTTCCTATTGAGGTCAGAGATCCCACAAAAATATTTACCCCAGACCTTCTAACACAGTGTCACTGGGTCAAACGTCGATGTGAATATGTCGAAAAAAAATACTGAAATATGTAAAACTTCCCAATTTTTCCAGCTGCCAGCCCATTTTCTGTGACTGCTGCTTTTACGCTCACTCCAAAAAGAATTTCTAGATAAATTATCCACTGCTCTGTCTTTCAGTTGTAAGGGAAAACAAATGGGAAAATCAGAAGTGTTATAGGCGGCCATTAGACGTAACCCATACCAATCCGTCTGGCATTGGCATGCTTTTTCAGTATACTGTGGGCACAGCACTTTAACCGTAGAACCACAGTGATGTAGCTGTGGCGGTAGTAGTAGCGGTAGTAAGAGCTGTCAAAAGTTAAAACACATGTATTCAGTGTATTGCGCACACAATGTGTGTCTGTGGCGGTAGCGCGTAGCTGTGGCGGTAGTAAGAGTTGGCCAACTTTTAACTTTCGTAGCGCTACACGGTTGACAGCGCTACACGGTGGACAGTTCAATACGAGTTAAGTAAACAATGGAAGAATAGGACGTCGAAAAGTTTATTGAGATGGTTAAATCTAAAGAAATTTTATGGAATTTGTGTCATCCGTTGTAGAAAAATATTAAATCTAGTTCAAATTAACTCAGAGTACCGGCCATTGTTTAAAAACGAGGTTTTTGTTCGGCATAGCCGCGCTACACCATTGTGTTCAATTTTTTTCCGTACTACGCCACATGGCTCCGCGGCTGTACTACGTACTTTTGCTACATACCACCGCTACGGGCATTGTGGTCCCACGGTGATACACGAAAAGCCGCTGTACCAGGTTTTGAGCTTCATTATGTTCCATGAAGTTAACAATCTTTTTACAGGTTATCTGTGTTTGGCTAGTTGGCTATTTCATTAGAAGTGTTTTTGTTCATGGATATTTGCTCTGAATAAAAACATTATTAACGACTCTTTATAACGCTAAAAACACATTTCTGTTTTGAAAAGTATTTCTGTGTACATATTACTAACATATTAAAGAAAGTCGAGAAACAATCAACTCATAATGAACTCTGACTGGGACGAAATCAAACGCTTGGCCGCAGACTTCCAAAAAGCCCAGCTGACGTCAACATTGCAAAAGTAACTATACAAAATATTTATCAAGCCAGTGAAAGCAAATTTCTTTGGACCTTATAGTTAAATTTGAGGCGCTTTAACGCGCGAGGTAACAGTATAGTTCGTAAACTAGCCTTTTTTGCACTTGTTTTTGAGGAAAAAAAATGTGTGAGAAGGAGCCCACGACGGCCACACTTCAAAATACCACTCCAAAGAAGTTTGACTAGTTTGTTTTCACGCATCTGAATTAAAAGTTGTATCTGGTTTTCATATAATTTTCAAATTATGTAGGTTGTCCGAAAGAAACTGCGTTGAAATTGTGGCATTATTGCTACAAAAAGGCATCGTGGATGTAGTGTTTACCAACGATGGCAAGGAATACATTACCCCTGTCCACTTGGAGAGGGAAATCCTGGACGAGTTGTACCTTAATGGAGGCCGGGTGAATTTAGTTGAAATTTCCAAGTCTTTAAATGTGGACTTAACCAAGGTGATTGCTCTCATATTATTTACACACGTTGCTTAACACAATTCAACTTCAGATAGAAAACATCGCCTCTAAGATCGCCGGCGAAAATGATCAAATTCACTTTATGCTGGGCCAATTAATCGAGGAAGACTATTTAACTCGAATAGCACAAGAAATAAACGAAAAACTTGCTCAAAAAGGAGAAATATCCGTCTCTGATCTAACAATTCAATTTGATTTACCCTCCGATTTCTTGCAAAAACATGTCATGGAAAGGTATTTGGGAAGAATTATACGTGGCCGGCAGGACGCAACAAACCCTAGAGCCTTTTACACGCAAGCGTATATTCAGCGTTGCAAGTCTAAAATTAGGGGATCGTTAGCAGCCATTACTAGGCCAACAAGTCTTGCGACAATACTTCAGCAAATAGGCGTCCAAGAAAAGCATTTCTTTTCTTTAATAGACGAAATTTCTCCACCTGGAAGTCTTACTTCTAAACTTTCAAACGCTCAATATGTACCGCATATTTACGCCAGGATGCAGGTATATTCTTCTTTGAGAGTACGTAATAAAAATAAAATATGATCCTGTATTTTCTTTCAGTCTGACTGGATAACTTCGTTCTATAAGCAAAACGGATTCATAGAGTACGATGCGGTAACTAAACTCGGCATATCAGATGCTAAGCAGTACATATCGAAACATTTCCCTGCCGATGATTTGTTGCTTTTGAAACGATGTGCTGTTGGCTCAAAAATTATTGACCTAACACTCATAACTGCGCTAAACGAATGCAGTGCCACAAAAAGTTATTTAGATTTGACAACTATATTGCCATCCAATATGTCTGTCGAGGATATGGAAGATTTATTCCAATACGTTATGACTACGCGCAGCATTCCAAATAACTTTGTTTATCTAGAAACTGTGGGTGAGTTAATTCTTCTGCAGGAGAATACTATATCTGTAACCACTTTGTTGTTTTAGTCTTCTCGAATCAATTTTTGGAAAAGCTTCTGCAGCCATGTAAGGAACTCGCTAATGTAAATGCGAAATCGGCAGTTGAAAATGGCAGCTTTCAGCAATTTTTAGCAGAGAAACAATTGGCGTCTCTAGGCAAAAATGATCAACAAGATAAAAACGATGATATGAAGGTAAGTTACATTGGAAAAACCTTAAGAGAACACTTGTGGTGAAACTTTCTTCACTAGATGGAGAAAAGGGACGAACGGCGTAAAAAAGCATCCTCTGGCAAAGGGGGCGGTGGTACTCAAGGCCGAGAAACAAAAACCAAATCAACAAAGAAATATCGACGTGGTGGAAACGCTCGTGGCAATTTAAGCAGTGACGATGAGGACAACAGTCGCGCGAACAAAGCATCAAATAAGGTAAATTTGTCTAGCATAAAAATTTTACGTTCTTCGAAGCAAATATGAAAATTCACTCCATTTATAACTTTTGTTCGCTGTTTAAAATAAAGTGTAAGATAAAATTGATGGCCTCCCTTGGGCGGACCATATTCCACCCCTTTCTGATTCAAAAAGGTCTTTCATCCCCTGCCCTCATGGAGATGTCTCTTGTGTTTTTCCAGATCAAGCGTGGTCCTCAAAACAGTGGTTTGGTCTTCCTGGTTGCCTAGAAACTGGGGACTAGGATTCAAAAAACACTTGGTTGGCTCTCGAAGTCGTATCTTTTTCGCCTTCTTCAAAACACATGACACATGAGTGCAATTTTGCGGTCAATATGCGTTTTTCTTTCAAGCAGAGATATTCGCTATCCTAGAAGCAAGATGCATTATGCCTTTGCAGTGATAGCCAAGCCTAACTAAGCTCGAACCAGTAATGGGCCAGACTGCATTTGTTTGTAGTCACGTTGGCATTGATTAAGGGGTTTCTCGTGAGCACAAGTCTAGTTTCCGCGACTGCGAAGTGCGTCTTTCCTTCTATACTAGGACAATCGACTGCAGACTACTTTCAGGCGTCAGTTTTGGGCACCCAAGCCTTTTTTTATTTTGTCATTCCTTCTCTGACCAAATCTATTTCGTTGCCTTCAGAAAATTGGCGTATTAGATTTGTCGCAAAAGGACTTCTGTTGTAATAGAGTCAGACTTCATATCCCCGTCGAACAATGCCCGTATCAGTGTTTTATTTATTTATTTATTGAAGAAGTATATAAAATTAATTTATAAACTCTTAAAGAAAGAGAGGCATTAGGGTGACAAGACCATGCAATGCCGTATATGAATAAAAAATTAATTTATATACATGCATTTTTTATATAAATTAAACATTAAAGTATTTTTAAGGCTAAGGTTTAAGTATGTAAAATTATAAAGTAGCACCAAATCTTTGAATTTATTATGTATTAAAGTGGCTTTTTTAATATTTTTGAGCGTCGACAGTTCTGCCGGGTTAAGAGCTTGGGATAATTTTTGGCTTACATCCGTTGAAATATCTTCGATGATTCTGGAGTGGAGACAATCGACTATGACATGCCTAATTGTAAGAGGTACCTTGCAGTGATTACAATTTTCTTCTTCAGCATCCTGGATAAAAAGGTGTCTGTTATTAAACAGAGTCTTGCCAACCCTTATTCTAAAAAATTTTATGCATTCTGGTCTGCTGAACGCAGCATTGTATTGAATGCGTGTGTTTTGAGAGTGAAAAGATCGCAGAAAGCTCTATCTTTCCAAATTTAATTTTTTTTTTCTTTTTGCGTTCCAGCGAAAAAACCTTGCCTTAATTGAAAAAAATTAGGTGTCTCCGCTATCAATGGAAGCTTTAGAGCGTTTTTTGCTGCCAAGTCTGCTAATTCATTACCTGGAACTCCGCAGTGCCCTGGAACCCATGCAAGCTTAATGTAATTGTTTAACAGGACCTTCTGATTAAGTCAAGGGAAGGGCAACGGTTAGGAACCGTTTTAAGCCCCTGAAGGATGGCTAAGTTGTCGGAGAAAATTAATACATACCCTGCATAGTTTTTTGATAGGTCGATTGCTTTTTTTAGCGCCGCTAACTCAGCTATATAGCTCCCAGCGGCTTGGGGTAGAAGCCTTTGGTGGAGAGTAACAATAGGATCTTCCGGTTGAAGTTCAACTACTGCATATGATGAGTTTCCGTTAGTAAATAAGCCATCGGTATATAGTCGCCGGTAAAGATGTGATCAGCATATCTTGATGTAGTTTTTGATACATAGAATTTGGTGTGTTTTCCTTTTTAAAGACAGAAAGCTTAATATCGATATGGAGATGATTTCTTTTCCATGGTGGCGGCCTGATACGGTCAATTTGGGGAGTGCACAAACTAAATTTTCTATGGCAGATTTGAATTTACGTTTAGATTTGGTTTTATTGAGAGTATTGCTCGCTACTTGGTGTAAAGGGTGTTTAACGTCTGCCAATGCTTTAGATCCTAGGGTGATCGCTCTTTTGTTGGCTAAAAATTGGAACGAATCGTATCCTGGTTCTATCCGTAATGCCTCAAGTAGTGTTGTTTTTAGTAGCAGTTCGCTAGCAATCATTGATCGCAGCATCTACGCTCATCACATTCTTCTTTGTAGTCCAATTGTATATTGTTATGCCATGCTCCTTCCACCAAGCAGTTTGTTATTTTTAGGGCGGTTTCAATATGGCGTCCATATCTTGTTGTGCATATTGCTTTAAGGGCATTATTTTTTAGTTTTATTTTTTCAACGATGTTTTTGATGTGTGTATTCCACTTTAAGTTTGCTGTGAATATGAGGCCTAGCACTCTTAGTTCTCTTTATTGTTAAAAACTTTGTCAGTGTTAAAACATTACACAAAGCAAAAAAGGTTGCTTTTTGTGGAGTACAAAGTTTTTTTTTATTTTTCATTTTGAAAAAAAAAAAAAAAAATCAGTCTAGAAACATATACAAAAAGCAACTTTTGTTGCAAAAACTCACGTTGTTCTTTGCGCTGAACATCGCACCCCACATTTGTTTCGACAGGAAACTTCTACTTACGAGCCGGTAACCATCGACTACCAAGTGGAAAATTTGCGTCTGAACAACTGCCTTCGCCCGCTCATTGAGAAGTCATGGCGTAATGAAACGCCTTTAAATTGTTCTTTCCGAACAAAATACTTTGGAGTTGAGGCCAATCTCACTAAAAATTAAAAAAAAAGCTCGTATCTGCATCTTGGTCATCTTGAAATAAATTTACAATAAACGTGAGATTTTTTTTCTGTATCAAATGGATTAAAAATACTCTTACTATTCTCTAAATCAATATGAAAACAAAACCCTTATAGTCGGAGAGCTGATAAACATACTTTTTTACTCATTTCAACAATTTTCTAGCCTCCATAAATTTGTTCCCCTGAGTGAGAAGGTCACAAAAATAACATTTTGCCGCCTGGCACGGCCTCTGGGAGATTTATTATTATTTAAGTTGGGTTTTGCACTGAGACCTGTTGGTCTATTGTGCCCCCTACTAATCCTTGGAGAGGTTTATTTCCTCAAAGGAGCTGCCCTCTCACTACAATTCATTACTAAATTATATCGAGGCTATGTGCTTATAGAGGTTTATTTCTTCAAAGGAGCTGCCCTCGCACTACAATTCATTACTTAATTATATCGAGGCTATGTGCTCATGTTTAGCCTTGGCTGAAAGAACACATCCTTAGAGCATCTTCTCTAGTCCAGTTTCACGTAGGGATCTGAGAACGTGAAGTGGGCCCAATATGGGTATCTCTCTGTCTGGTATCTGGTATTTGCCCGGACATTTTATCCTCTTGTATTTCAGAGCCTTACAAAATTGCAAAATTTGTTCCGGAGTTTCACTAGCTTCATCGTAATATCTGCAAAAGGGTTCCTCCGTTGCACCAATTTTCCTTAAGTGTTCGTTGAGTTTACAATGGCACGTTAGGAAACCTGCAAGGATGCAGGCCGATTCATGCTTTGAATCTTCTCTGGTTGTAGTTTCCTAGAAGTTTCTTTGCTTCGCTCCGACCTTCAAGGCTTTCCCACATCTTATGTCGGCTTACCTTCTCTGTTAACCTGAATTCTTCCATAAGGGTGTGTTCGCCTATCCCGCAGAAAGGTTCAGGTCTTATGATGCTTTATTCAGGAATCCGCTGCTTTATTCCCCTCTATTTCATCATGGCTTTTCATTCCCCTCTATCCAGCAATCCATCATATAATGTTAAGACTATATCCCCAAGAATTACCCGCCAGACTTCTGCATATCATAAGAGCACGAGTAGCCTTTCTGGAGATCTCTCTTGTGTGTATTTTCTCCTTGTGAAAACCCACTTGTTGTGCTGACCTTGATATTTTCCTGCGATGAATGCGTCTCCCTGGATCTTGTGTTCAGCAGCTTATGCATCCATCCCTTCCTATCTTGATCTCGCCTGATGGCTTAGTGTGATATGTTGTCAAATGCCCTTCGATATCCAGGAAGGCACCGATTACCGTCTCTTTGGTCCCTCAGGAGCAATTTGAAGTCTTCCCTCCGAGGTCTCGATGTGTTGGTCCTGTTCCAAACATTAGTGTCTGGGGAGCTTCTAGGAAAATGAGTTTCTAAGAGCAGCTAAAGAAATAAGCTCATTCTTGGTGTAGCTACCATCCACTTTCTTGAGGCATTCCACCTGATTTTGCAAGAGCTTCGTGAAGCCGAACTGCACAGGGAGTGCTTGTTATTGTCGTACAAAAATTCCCAAAGCTACTTCTTTTAGCTTTCCTAATTAAATCTGGGAGATGTACCCACTTAAAGTTGCACAAAAAGGAAAACTAAGTCATTGTAAGACGCCGTACGAAGCTAAATTTGGCTTTCAGCATTACATAGCGAAAAAGAAATCAGTAGACCTCTTAGTGGGTAGCATTGAATTGAAATCCAGTTCTTCAAATTTTTTTATTCAATACTGTATGAAGAAACTGTACTTTATATATTATGTAGAAAACAGCTTGTTCTGCAATTTCTTTATACAAGATTTTGGGTCACGTCCACATTTGGAGGGGGAATTTAAGAAATCCTTCAAATTTTCCAGAAAAACGTATAATTTAAGACTATTTTAAAAAAGTATAGAAACTTAAATTTGGTACATGTTATAAACCAGACATCAGTCTAGATTTCGTTCATACAAAACTTTTTTGCCACACCCATTTTTAGGGATCGAATTTATAGAAAATTAAATTTGAACCTAAAATTACATTTTTGTTTGCATTTGCAATCCTGACTTTGATATATCTATGCTAATATTGATATTTAGTTGCAGGGGCTGATAGTCCCTCTGAATTTTCTATTTTAATTGCACGGCATGTTCCTGATGCCGCTGTCCACTTAAAAACTATGTATACAGATTATGTATTTAATTGATTTTCTAGTCATTGGAGTTGGTGCAACCTGGTGAGATGGAGAAAATAATAAGTCAAGCGCTGGAAGAGGAAGGAATCGAGCATTTGAGCGGAGCTCTTGCACAGCTATACAAAAGGTATGTAAACCATGCAAAAACTGCCCTTGCAGTGCTTATTTCACAATAAATTAATACTTCCAGAGAAATAAATCAAATAGCTCTTCAAACCGCCCAACAACGGTTTGAGGCAACACCCCAGACTAATCGAAGGCAAACACATGCCACGTTGCAAGAAAAACTTGATATACTGCTGGCAGATATTCGCCTGTATGAGAAAGGCTTAAAGGTTGGTCCTGGAAAGGTACTGTAAAAGAGTTATGTGCAGCATTTTTTTTACTTTTTAGCTTTTCCCTGTTGACGTCCAAGCACAAATAGTGAAATATTTGATGAAGTCATTAGGAAATGACATTTGCAATGAGCTAACGATTTATGTGGCCAGCGAATGCAATATAAGCATCAAATCTGCCAACACTCTGAACGTTGATCAGAGAAATAAAATTGCCCAAGAGTGTGGTAAGAATATTATGCTCCCCTTGTGATTACTAATTTCTGCAAAACAAATCCAATTATTTAGATCCCGAATACAAAACTGTACTTCTTGACCTGAACAAAGCTATGAATAAGACAATAGAAGATTTTATAGTAGCTACGGAAGCAGTGTTAAAAGCTTGCGGCATGGTTGTCAAAAAAGTGGACAAGAAAAAAGATCGCCTGTTGATCATACAGCACAAACAAAAGCTTTGCCAGCAACTTGCTGAGACTGATGACCACGCTTTAGTTCTGCATTTGACTGCGTTAATTCTATTCATTACTGTTTCTGGGTGCATTTTGCATGCATCTGGGCGTTTTGTTTCGCAAATACTCACTTTCATTCGTCCTTTTATGAATTCCGAACAAAATACCTTGCTCATGCAGGCTCATGGTATATTTGAATCGCTACAATATCTGACGTCATTTAACGGTATTATTTTCTTTTTAGATTTAGTCCTCAAACTTCTTCAATTGGAACCAACTTCTGATGAATGTGAAAAAATAACCGAACAATTAAATTTACTGCAACCATCAATAAAAGAGTTGGCCGTATCGTACGAAAGACCTGGCGTAACGAAAGCTGATTAAAAAATTGTGTACTGATAACGTAGATTTTTGTAAATAAAAAAATGTTTTATTATCGAGAATTGCAAAGCTTGAAACGCAAACATGACCACTATTGGCTGTTCTATACGAATCATTATTGCTTCCAACAGGCTAAAAGATGATCATCGTCAATTTTAGTTAAAAAATTAACAGGGCTTTAAATGCATTAGTTCGGCAGATAGTGGGGGCCATCATCGCCTAGGTTTTATGGTCAGCTAGCTCAGGTTCGACAGATGCTAGGCATTCCTATATCAGGAGAGAGCTCCTTCACGTAGATGTGTTCAGTTCACCTACTGTTGCAGCGGCCATGTCATCAGCGTCAGATGAGCTTTATCATGGGACTCCTTCCACTCCTTCATTCCTGCTGCAGACCACTTTTAATATTGAACACTCCACTATAAGTAACGTTGCCACAAAAAAAAGGCAACTTCCTACCGTTGTTGAGTATACAAAGCATCATGTACAGTAATTTTTTCTCCACTGCCTTACCGACTCAACTTGTTGAAGAGCCTCTCCGACTATACGATGTCGAAACTCTTAAGCTCTTCAACGTAAATGAGGTAGGGACCTGAGCATTGGCTCTTACTTCTGTTGCATTGCATATCCGACGTTCACAAGTAAAGAATTTTTTATTTACAATTTTTTTTATATTTTCATGCAGTGTATAAACATTTTTTCTCTTTTATAAAAACGAAACGATCTTAGAACGCACCGGCGCGTGAGTCTTTGAAATCTTACCAACTATGAAGTCGTTGCAGAATTTGCTTTGCTTTGTCACATGATTGCCTATAAAAATAGAAAATAAAAATTCATCATGTCATGGAACATCATCACAAAAGTTCATACTCACATATGAAGGGGATTTTTCGAATCGAATGTTTCAAACACAGATTTGATAAATACTACAAGTGCATTTAAACTGTGCAGGGTTTCCGATTCTGGTTGTAACCAAGCTGTCGGAAGGGTATTCACAATAATATATGCCTTGCCGAGCGCATCGTTTGATGAACATATCTAAATAGAAAGAAATTTAGATTCAATTAATTTTGCTTGGGACGTAACTTAATAATAGGTACAGAGAGTTAAGTATTTTTTTATTATTATTTCTAGTAAAGCAGACAGAAGGCCGCAGACATAAAGAGGAACCTAGAATTATAGAATATGAAAAAAATAGTAAAATGAAGAGCTTTCGATATTGCTTTTATTTGTGTTGAATGTTCTTTCGTACCTATATTTGGGGCTTTAATATTTTACTTTTCTTTTACAATTTTTGACTTCAATGATATTTTTGTATTTTCGAACGCAAACAACTCGAATTTTTCAATATTTTCAGTAAAAGTTTTGGAAGATTTTCTGTAGGCGGGATATTCATTTCTTTTTTAAAAACAGAGTTAGAAATAACATTTGCTTGAATTTTCTTTTCTTAAACAGTCCTAAAAACTGCCATAAGCATTTTTTCTTAGGCATTTCAAGATTTTAACTCCTTTTAGCTTGAAATTGAGAATTATATTAATGGTTTCAAATTCAGTTAATACGTAAATATAAAACAGCTCTGAGGTTATCGTTATAGCCATTTTACCGTATAGTACTACAGTTCCAGTCAATCGACTTGAAGTTTTTAGTGCGCGTTTTTTTAGTGAAAGTTTTAACTTGGCTTCAGTTAAACTTTCACTTTCACTAAAGTTTAAATTCAGTACCCGAGCTGTTGGTGTTTTTCAGTATAACTTGATCCAACGTTAAGCTAAACTCAGGTTCCTTATTGTAGTTAATAGTTTTAAAGATGGTCGATCGGATTATATTTACTCGTATGCGAATCCGCGTAAGGCTCACTTCTTTGTCGATTATGGAGTTGCTTGTAAAAGTAAGTTTGCTATAGTTTGTATAGTTTCGGAATAACAGCATCTCTTTGCTCTTTGATTCTATCGTTCGTAGTACTGGTTTTATAATTTGAAGAGCCGACTCTGGGGATTCTGTAATTGATTTTACTAGATCTAGGTAGATAGGTAGGTTGGTAGAATTTAAATGCACTTAGGCCAAAAAGAAGGCCCATTGTACCGCCGCGTGGGTATATGACCAAGGGAGTAGGTTGGCGTGAATTCTATGACAGCCAGCCAGTCTTTTCAATGAATTTTAGTAGCTTTTTGACCGGTGTTTCACTAAGATCCCTTAGGCAGTCGTAGAAGTAGGAGCCTAGTATGGATTTCCTTTACGACGCGAGTGACAGGCAGCAACAGAGAAAGTGATTGTTGAAACGCTTTCTTCCTCTTCCTCATCTAGGCAGCTTCTACAGAAGCCGTTTGAGAAGAGACCTAGTCTTTTTGCGTGACGACCTGATAGGCAGTGTCCGGTGATAATTCCCACTGCAGTGTTAATTTTGGATCTCTTTAAGGAGATCAAGCTATCTGATCTTCTTGGATCGAGGCGAGGCCAGATTTGCTTGGAGGTTAAACAAGTAGCGCCTGTTCTCCATCTGGCTTTAGTTTCTTGTATGCTGTGATTTTTGAGCTTTAATTTGAAGGTAGCTAGGGGAGTACATATATTACAGGAGATTTCATCTTCTGGCAGTCTAGTGGCGTTCCTAGCGAGTTAAACAGCCTCACAGTTTCCCATGATGTCTCTATGACCTGGCACCCAGCACAGGCGGATGTGAAACTGTTCGGACATCTCATCAAGAGATGTGCGACAGTTAATAACTTATTTAGAGTTTATAGAGATCAGTCAGGGAATTGATGGCAGCCTGGCTATCCGTAAAGATACAGATATCGCGGGCGGATATCACGTTCCACTTTAGCCAGGACAGGGCTTCACTAATTGCCATTATTTCTGCTTGGAAGACGCTGCATTGGTTGGGTAGGCGAAGGGATTTATTTAAGTTAAGGCACTCAGAGAATACACCACTTCCTACACCGCCTTGGATCCGTCTGTGTAAAAGTGTATGGCGTTACCAAAGGGCTCTGTTCCGAATCCGGGTTTCAAAGTTTTTCTCTGGAAAGTATGATGGTGAAGTATAATCCAGGTTCGTGGAGGTGAGATGCTGTTCGTTTAGAATGGCATGTCCGTAAACGTAATCACGCCATTGAGCATGCTTTAAGTCGAATTGCGCTGTTGGTAGCTGCTTGCTTACCAAAGATATCTAAGGGGGTAAGGTTCAGTAAAATTTCGAGTGCATCAGAAGGAGTGCTTCTCAGGTCACCACTGATGCAGATGCATGCTTGCCTTTGTACTTTTCATAAAACGTTGAGATGTGTGCCGACGTTGAGTATGGGTCACCATACTCCCACGCCGCCGTATAGAAGGAGTGGGCTAATCACAGCTGTAAAAAGCCAATGTGTCATGTAAGGCTGCAGACCCCATTTATGGCTTTCCTTGCTCTTTCAGCTGTATTAAGCTTCCAGCTCTAATGTCCAAAATAAGTCCAAAGTACTTCGATTATTAGAGAACGGTAGGCTGGTGCCACTTATGGTGGGAGGCACAATGTGGGTTTTTTTTTTATTTCTTAGTGAAGAGGACGATTTTCTTTTGCGCATTAACACTGAGTCCATTTTCAATCGTCCAGTTGTTGAGGAAAGTGAGAGCATGTTGCATTATGTCTCTCAGCCCTTGGGGATACTTCCCCGAGAAGGCAATGGCGACGTCATCCGCACAAGCAACCTGCCTCTTCTAGCATTTGTAATAGTTTATTCACCGCTACGTTCCAGAAAAGAGGGAATAGAACTCCTTCCTGAGATGCACCTCTTCTGGTCGAACTTTTCAAGGAAGCGTGACCTAAAGTGGCATTAATTACTCTACTCATAAGTAGTTGTTTTATTAATGCTACTAGTCCCTGTGTAGTGCATGTGTGATTGCGTGCGGATGGATGTATGTATCTCCTGTATTCCTTGCCTTACTGAACTTTTTCCTACAGATTTTTCTAAGGTTCTTTAAGTCCGCATTCCACCAACGCGGTTGTGGCGTCTTGTCAGGTTTTTTCAGTGGACAAGCTATTTCCATCGCCTTATTGTAGGTGTCCGTAATCACATCTACCAGATTGCCTAGCTCCCTGTTATTGAGAGGTCTTGTAGGGAGTTGATTGTGTAAGGAAATTAATTGGTATAAAGAGGCAATTCCTGTAGTTCCTAAATGCTGTTTGGGTTGGGTTTAATAGATTCGGTTTTCCAGCTTGTGGTATAACACCTGCGCTAAAAATATTGTTATAAAGATTAAGGAGTCTTAGTTTGGTATAATTTGGAAGATTTTTTTATTATTGGGCAAGATATCCTATTCCTACTTGGACTAAATCCTTTTAGCTTTGCGAGGCATGCTTCAAATGCATCAAGGGAAATACTTCCTTCGATGAGTTGGGCATGGGGATTGTGCGCCCAAGTGATAATATAGCACGGAAACAAAAGCTGTGTTTTTTTATTGTTTTTAGAGCGGCCTTCGATACCATTGATTCTCTCTATCAACTTTTTTACAAAGTTTATAAAAGCGACATGTCATACAAATGTGCAAGGAATCCGAAATCCTATTAAGTTACACCAAGGCAGCTGTTTGGAACGGCGAAACATTTCGTTTTCCACCGAAAAAGGAGTAAGACAAGCTTGCAACGCAAGCTCCACCTTATTTTCCTTCTGCATTGAAGAGACATTGATACCTATTGCCAGGCGGGGTTCGATTTGCGGATACACACATCAAGACGATTAAATACGCTGATGATATTGTGTTATAAGCACGTTCACCAAAGACCCTGCTCATGATAAATCGAGTCTACGATTACAGTATGTTGTGGAATTTACAAGTTAACTTGAACAAATCCAAGGTGATGATTTTTAAAGGATCTGGCGGCAGACAAGCAAGGATGGAAAGGTGGAATTTTAAAGGCGAAACTATTTTAGTCTAAAAGCAATACATCTCATCTGCCTTGGAGTGATAATTTCCAGTGATTTGAATATAGAGCCTTATTTACCTGTTCCAGCAATCTACAACTGCAATAAGCTCAGCATATAGAAGCTGTTTTCAAAACCGCAACATACCCCTCAGTTTCAAATACAGAGTTTACGAAGCAGTCTCAAAGTCAATAATGTTCTATGGAGCCAGCGCATGGAGCCATATTCAGTATGAAATAGTAGAAATAAACATAAAACGCACACCCCCCAAACTACGTTTCTTGGTTCAATAAAGTAAACTGCAATTATCGAGACTATTTTTTCATTATGTTTGATTGATAAATTGGCCGTGAAGATACGTTGTTTTTCACTCTATGTGACGCGATTCGTCTAAAGTAAAGGTAATTTCGATAAAATAAAATTTTTGTTAAGTCAAGCTATTTAAAGTATTTTGTGTAGTTTAAAATTATTGCAGCTTGATTGTTGACTTACGGTTCGTTGGTATTTAAAAATTATGAGTTCAATATAAACCATACTTACTCGAAGCGCTAACAGCAAGTATTTATTTAAAAGTGAAGATAAAGCTAAATCACGAAGTGGTTTGTCAGCGATGATACCTTGCCAGCTAAGAAAATTTCGAAATAGTTTAAGACCACTGCAAAACTGACGCTGAAAGAAAGATGTCCTTGCTTCCTGAGCCCTGTGAAAAAAAAATGCCAAATGAATAAGACATTTTTTTTATAAAAATAATTACTTACTGTTTGGGAAAGATTGGAATAAAAACATCATTATCAAGTGATGATTTCATTTTTTCCAAAATTGCATTAAACAATTGCTGCAGTTGAATTGAGTATTCTCGAATCGGATAATCTCTCCTAAGGCGGTTTATAAGGCCAATGAGTCGAAGATTTTGTGTTGTTGACATTGGATCCCAACAATTATATACAATTTCTAAAAATAAATTTTAATTGTTAAAACACTTCTAGAGAAAATATAAAATACAAGAAAACTACCCAAAACTTTCGGAAGAAATATTTTTTCAATTATCGTCGGCACTAACTTTAAGTCTGGATCAATGGAAAGCGATTCTTCCGTTTCAGATTCCGTCCAACCATACAACATACACGCGGAATACCAGCTCATGTTGTCAATGTCTTTATAGTCTTCACTTAAAGGATTCCATATAAGGATTTCTGTTCGAACAAGTTGACCCAAAATCTAAAACAAAAAATAGAATGTGTGTTTGAGTATCGTATCGGGGTTTCCATTAAGAGTTTTCCTATCTTTAAAGTTGAATCTTGTCAAAATGTATGAAGTACGAAATATAAATCGCCGACACGATCTCGGTGACCACATCATGTCGCCCCCACATTCTCAGAAATCACTCGTGTAAAATGTCCAATGTTGCACAGGTTGTATGGCATGAAACTCCTTCCTGTTAAAATCACGTGTCGTCGCGGTCGGGTGAAAATAACTTTGTTATCTTCGGCCCAATTGGCCAAACTCTTTCTCAAAGAAGTATGGACCGATGATATTGCCACCGCAAAATCTCAACAGTTACTTCCTCTGAGTGCATTGAAATTTTAGTGGATTACGTGGGGATTGTGATCGTCCGGAATTGACAATTTTGCTTCTCGAATGACCCCATTCACCCAAAATTGACTTTGTCGCTGAATACCGCCTAATGCGCGAAATGCGCGTAATCTAGGCATAGGAATTTATATGCAAATATTGTTAAACTATATGTTGACAAAAGAAGACAAAAAACCCCCTCCTGTATAATATAACTAAAACTGTTCTAAAGTTATGCACCCTAAAAATCTAAGGTACATGACTTCATTCATTCTTGCTCCGTTTTTGAATTTGAGCACAAAACAGCTACAAAACAAGTTTTTGTAAATAAACTTAATAAAGAAAAATATAATAAAATGCATAAATTTACAAAAAAGAAACAAACCTTCGGAAGACAAAGACTCACGAAAGCATCTTTGTATGACTCCATATCGGTACTTCGCCAAACATTAAACTTTGATAGAATCAAATCGAATTTACAAAATTCATCACCAGCATCTGCAAAGAGGTCATCTACTTCTACTTCCAATTGATCTAAATACATAAAAAATAGAAATAAAATACAAAAAAATAGAAATAAAAACATTCGGTGAATTGATTTTTTTTATATGATCGGCTGTTCCTTATTGAGTTACCTATACTCGTTTTTTGTTGTTCCATAAAACGATCAGAAATTTCATCATCACTTGACATTCCATCCAAATGTGTGCTACTCATGTCGCTTTTTTCCCTTTCACAGCGTCTTCGAGTTCTTCTGCATTCCCGCTCAGCTGTCCTTTTAATTATTTCTTCATATTCTGGCCCACGTCTTAATGCGGATCCTAAGCACTCTGCAGATAAAAAAAATTCATTAGAGAGACTGATCGCACTTTTTTTTTCGGCTACGTAGAAAAAAAAAATTAGTTAGAGCTCTCTAGCGCTGGAAAATTCGTCAGAGAATACCTATTTTTAAATAGATACAAAAGGTAGCAAAACATGTAAGAAACAATATGAAGGTGGCAGACAAATTAATGTTTGTGCTCATCTGTATTTTTAATGCATTTTTTAAAAATCACTTATGTCATAAGAACACCTCCATAAAATTTTCAACAGAGTCATTATACTTACCTAGTTTTCAAAATTGGTCTGCTATGTTGTTTACTATGATCTGCCTTACTTTTATCAGCGTAAAATTTTAATGAAACTACTCGAGAGAACACCTTTTAGGCTTCCGTCCTAAATGAAGTTTGGCATGACTGCGATCTATCTAAACTGGTCCATCATCAAAAAGCCTTTAATTTCTTTGCCAAACTTCACTGTGGAAGCACAACTCACGGAAAACATTTAAAAAATTATGAACAGTAGCCGACTCAAAACATCCGTACTTCTTTTTTGGTAGCTTAGAATAAACCCCTTCATGTCTAGCAAAAAGTATTTGATGAATTAATTTTTTTGTTCTTGACGTTAAGCTAGAAACAGATTACTACAGCAACATCGACATCAACATCAACGTTGACAGCAAAATTTTTATGCTCAGTGTATATACTGCCGTATAAATAGATTATCACAGCAACTTCGACATCGACGTTAGACCTAATCCTAAAATTCGATGTTGCTGTGCAAGTGCTACCAAAAAAGTTGCTGTGGCTGTGGTTGTCAATGTCGAAGTGGTTTATCTGTTTCTCGCATTAGACTTATTTCAGAAGCGCCACCACCGAATTTTTCATTCTTCAAATTATCTTTGTCTGCAACCGCGACAAGATACCTTCATTTTCCTTTTGTCAGAATAAAGATCGACATTTTGTCTATCTTTTAGATTGGTGTGCTGCGTTTAAATTTTGCACCGTCTAGTATGGCAGAACTCATTTTTATGTTGAATTAAATACATAATTTTAAAACTAGGTATTAAATAGCTCTCAAGGTTGAAAATTTGAACGGTAAGTTCGTTGTTTTTTTTTTCATTTTCAAAAATGCATAAAAAATACAAATGGACAGAAATTCATTTGTCTGCCATCTTCATTTTGTTTTTTACATGTTTTGCTACCCTTTCAACCTAATTAAAAAAAGGTGTTTTGTGACGTATTTTTCAATGCTATAGGAGACCGGGCGATATGTATTCCGCTATACGTAGCATTTAAAAAACAAATTGGTATCTATACTGACCCCATGCGCCCACTTAAGTAAATATCTTTTTGCGCCTACTTAAGGTCTAATGGTTCATGAATTATATTTTCATTACTACGACTTTCTTCTATAGATGGCGATACCTTTCTTCTCCAGCGTTCATTTCTCGCGCAACTTTGGCATAGGCAAAGAAAACAGGGGTAGTTATTGTACCGGCTTTGTTGACATATTAAAAATTTACCATTTTTAAATCAAGGCAAACTGACCAAAAATGTTTGATGAAAAAAATTTTCTCCAACACCTTTTTTTATATTTTCATATTTTTCCTTAAGTTTCGTTGAGCTACCTGTCCGGATTGAAGCTTACTCGTTTCCATTATGAAGTAACAGTTCAAAATTCTTTTTGAGATACAGAAAAGGCCGCCAATCTTCTGGCCGATATTTTGGGCCCATTACAAACTAAGGAAAATTGCATTTGTCATGTCCACAAAATGATGCAACGCGGCTACATTTTTATACCCCAATTTTAATGCATAGTTTGTAACACAGCGAAATAATCACCATAGACCCCTAAGACCTTTTAGAGATATGATCGAGACCGTCAGATAAATCGATAAAGCCATGTCCGTCTGTCCTGAGCTAGGGAACTGAAACTTGCAGCGTTGCTTGGTTCTTATTTTGTACAGACAAAGTATGAAAATTGAGAAGATCCGCCCACAGCCACGTCAGACAATCTCAAATTTCAAAATGCCTTTTGGTCAACATAGACAAAACATATGAACTCAAATTTTGGGGGAGAGCAATATCGACCAAAAGGCTTTAATTAGACAAAAATTGGACCGCCCACTCTATTGACCATGCCCACTTTTAACATCTGAATTCTTTGAAAACCTGATTTCTCGAGAAATTCATTCTAAATTGAAAAAAAAAAATTATATAACAAATATTAAAGATATTACCATTTGCTAAGTTTGTTGCATGCAAAGCATTGAGCTCCGCCCACTTTTAGGGGACGTTTTTGGGGAAAAAAACTGTTTTTTAAGTATTAATATTCGCTTTTTACGTATTTTCTCGTGATTCCAACAAAATCAGAGTTAATTGATTTTAATTTTCAGCCTACGACCTTTTTTAGGGTCGTGGCCAATACAAATAATTGACATTCAGTATATGAAACAGACCAAAAAATTTTAAATTTGGTGTTAATGGATAAAGAGGGTCGGGTATTTAGAAGTTCGTTACAGACGAACTCTTGCACTTACTTACTTGTTCCTAATCGTAGAAGGACTTTTTCTAAATGACAATTCAGAAGAGTAGTGTAAGTGTATGCTACTATTTATCTGTTAACTAAAAAACAATACGAATCGATCGACCACGCCTCAAAAAATAGGCGTGGACTTTTAATAAAAAGCTGTGAGACAGTTATAAGAAAATCTTCTAGAAACTAACGTTTGTGTTTAAAAAGTGTTTATTTTCTTAAAACAGCCCTTAAGCTAGGCGAAGCTCAATTTGATGTGTACAATATAAGGCATACAGCGTATACACAGGATAAAAAAGATTGTACACAAATGCACTACTAAAACTAATGCAGCAAAAAAATGTTTGTGCCTCAGTGCAATGCTTATACTATGTGAGGGGCCTGTGTCAAGGGTTTTGCATTTTCATAATAATGTAGTAAGGAAAACCTTGGCAATTATTTTTTTCGATCGACTAAAAGGCATTTCGGCAAGGTGGGGTGCCGTGGCGTAGTGGTTAGTGTGTGTGCTTACTACGCCGGAGGCCTGGGTTCGAATCCTGCCATCGCCACCTGAAAAAAAAAGACTTGTTCTTTTTCACGGTCCCCACCTCCGCGAGGGTCTGACAAGCCTTCCGAGAGTATCATTTGTCTTGAAAAACTTCTCAAAGTGCCGTTCGGATTCGGCAAAAAATTGTAGGTCCCCTTGTATGTAAAGAAATTTACACACCAGCATACATTGTTGAGAAGTTGGCCCTGGCTCACCTTGAGCTGTTGTGCCACTCTATTTTTATTTATTTTTTTTAAAAAGCATTTCTTTGCAGTTAGAGTAAGATACAGACACTCTCCTTCTTCCCTGTACTGCACATAATTATTGGTGTTAAGTTTGGTTAAATTTTCCTGCAGTCAGATCCTGATTAGAGTATTGAGCCCAGAACAAGAACTATTTATATTGATAAAAAATCTACTTTTTTGTCATAAATATGCGTAAAAATAATACTGTTTCAAGATTGTACTTACTGTTGGATGAATCGGTCATTTCCTTGACTTGATCGCGAACATCTTGTCTTCGCCTTTCAACCAAATATGTGGAATGGCGCGATAACACCGATAAAGCTCGTTTTTCTAGTTCCACTATCTTCGGCGCCTAAAATAATAATAATAAAGTAAGTTTTTTCTTAATATAGTATAGTTAGCAAAAAAAAATCAATTCACATTTTTAAAAATAAGTATGGTCTGTAAAACACCTCACATTCACAACTAAAAGGACCAACCTCAGGGGCGAAGTGCGGGGAAAACACCTAATCCTGGCCATATAAAATTTCTAATTGATTGATCTTTTTGTTAATTTTTTGTTTTTATTATTTGTCGTCTTCCTCAGAGGTGTTGCTTAGTAATTCAAATTTTAAATTTTGGATAATTTGAAATAAGATAAATAATTAAGTCCAAAACGCAATGTTGCGTTGCTGCGTGCGTTCGATGACAAGGAGAGTAGAAACAACGGGCGCATATGGGGCAAAACGAAATGTTACCTCAAAACTTCACTCCACGTTTGACCGTAAATATCGTAGACGCATCTACAACGCAAAAGTAGATCTACTTTCTACTTTTGCGTTGAACAACCTGATGCTCATTCATTGTGTGGTGAGTGAGTATAGTTCTCTTGTCATCAGTAGGTTGTGGGGACGAAAAAGGGTTGTTTCTATTTCTTGTCAGAATAAAAAAAAAAGGTTTGCGTAGAGTAGAGAGGTTTGAGTAGAGAATGTGATGTGTTTCGGTATTATTTTAGTTTGTCGCGATAACTCGCAAGTTGTTGGTTTTTAGCATGCACAAAGACATGAGTGCACCACCTTGGATATATTTGTGATGGGATAAACAGAAATAATTTTATTTTCATTGCTGGGCCACTTGGTTCGTTTTTAAAAAGCATCTTTGTTGCTCGTTCTTTTGCAAATATCTTTCAACAGAAATTGAATGTGTTTGAGGTGACACTTTACAATTTCCTACCCCAAAACGCAAAGCGGCATTTCGTTTTGCAAATTTGCTGTGTGCGTAGATTGACGTAAAGTATCGTAAAGTTTTGGCAACGCATGGCAAAGGCCATGAACGTACGCACGCAGCAACGCAACATTGCGATTCCAGCATAAGAAAAAATAGACTAAACAACATTACCAAGAACAGAAATATCACAGTCTATTGCACGCCTTTCAGTTTAACGCGTGCAATAAGACTGTGATATTTCTGATCTTAGTAATGTTTCTTAATTTAAATTTCATGTTAAGTTATGGCTGTGACGTCAGTTATTATTTTCAATTGAACAAATTATCAAAAATTAAAAATTTGAATTAAAAAACAACACTCCTGAGGAATTTGACAAATAATTGACGAAGCGTCGAAAGAAAAAATTGTAAAAAGTTTTCTTTATTCACATTTAGAAAAAAATTACGACAATTAAAACACTAATAGGTTTTAATTAGATTTGGGACTTTTTTTTCTGAGTTTGCTTGGGTGTGAAAAGGATATAATAGTCATAATCTGTTGTATATTCTATTTTGTTTTACAAGCTTGAAAAATCAAGGAAAAGTCCGAAGGAGTGCCGTACTGACAACACTCTTTTTCGCCCTCAATTTTAATAACAAGTAAAAGTGGGTTGATTTCGAGCCCACAAAGTCAATCAGTCTGCCCTCTGCCTTCGGCTCTTGGTATGTTGGTCACGCATGGATAATATGCAAATTTCTCTATGGGTCTACATTTCAGAGGTAACTTGTGTTTTTTTATTCACCAAAGCATGCTGAGAGAACTTAGGGTCGATACTAAAAAAGACTCTGATGAAGGTGCCGCATAGGATTTCGGCCCTCCCTAAATATCGTTCATTTCACGGAGTATATTTTCTTTCACCTCCATTTCACTTTGCAAATTATTGTTTTGAACCTTACTTTTGAGGTGCTCCCATCAAAATATTCAAGTGGATTAGATCTGGAGATTTCGGTGGCCAAGGGATGTCTACAAAGCCCTGGGAAGAGTTCGCGCAGCGACATGGGAAGGCTCCATCTTGTTGAAAAAAATTCAGCTAGTTTTGTCTTTTCCTCAAAAGGATTAATGAGCGATAAAAGACTATTTCCAGAATCCGTAGAGCCTGTCTCCAAAGAAGATACGAGTTTTTTAAGAATGGCTGGGCTGCTAGTTGGGTTAGTTTTCCTTTGCTATTTTTTTTTAGCTTATAACTTATAAAACACCATTTGTAACGAGTCCGTCATACACGGAGTTTTTTTTTTAAATCTTTGGATTTTATAAAGGCGTTTGACAGGAGCAGAGGCCGGTGAAACCGTTGCGATTTTGGTTTGGCAATACAAATTGGTTTAAAACTCCGCTCACGAAATACAAGGAGTAAACTCTACTAAACGCTTATTCGGCCAGTTCTGCTTTATAGCGCCAAGTGATGGACTGACGATAAGCAGAGAAGGAGAAATTATGCTTCGCACTTTCGAAAAAAAATTCTACGGCGAATTTATGGTCCTGTGTGCGAGGATGGCGATGGAGGAAGATATAAACGCGAGCTGTATGTGCTGCACCAAGGTGCGGAAGTAGTTTTAAAAAGCCAACACACGAAGACTAAATTGGCTCGGTTACATCTAGCATATGGACAAGAACGCTCCAGCAAAGTGGATCTTCGAACCTAGGCCCCCAGGCTCGTGACAACCACCAATACTAAACCTTTGTTTTAAATATCAAGCTATCGCAGCTTGGTCTGCTCAATTGGAAACAGGGTGCCCAGGAACGCAGACCCGGGATCGAGACCATCAAAGTTCAACGCTGGCCAACGCCGGTTTCCCATACGAGAACATGTATTTGAAAAACAAATAAAAGCACAAACAGTATCAAAACACACAAGTGTGGCTACCAATACTGCAAGCTACCGACTGCAAACTTAAGAAACAAGGAACACAATGACGATAGCATTATTTATTTGTTTTTCAAATACTTGTTCTCTTATGGGAAACCGTAGGAAGAGTTGTCACGTATTGCCAGCATCATTATAATATAAAGGTTCCTGACGATGTTCGCCTGGCAACGTTTGAAATGATCATAGGACTAGCCACTATTATAATGTTTGTAGAGTAGTAAATTGTTGTGATATTTCACTTTTCAACGAAAACAGTTTTTATTGTTGTTATTTATAGAACAAAAAAAATAAAGTAAGTAATAGTTTAAGTAGTTAAATTACCTTTTCGTTCAAGCACTCCAGTAGATTGCTCACATATCCACTTATTTCTTGGTAAAATCGATATTTAGCCGCAGCTGTTGGCGCTTTCTGTGTACAATCAATTACCTCGATTTTTAAGACCTTAAGTTCACTGGAAACACGTTCAATGTCAAGCTTGTGTTTTTCATTCAATTCCTTTAGCTTGACCAATCTAGAAAATTCATTATTTATTTATATTGTCGTAAGTCTTGCAGTATTTACACAAAATGGATCCATTTCAACCATAGATTTTTCTGTTTTCAGTATATATTGAATATTGAATAATTTAAAGTTTATACATCTAGTTTAATGGGATCTTTTTTTTTAGTTTCTCTTTATGGGCGCCGTAGTGCAGTAGTTAGTGTGTCAGACTCCTGTGCACGAGGTTTATTTTCTGGGAAAAGGGAGCATATGTATTTTAGGCTGAAGAGATCAAGAATCACCCCTAAAGTGGACCTTTCGTAACTAAAGAGGTAATGAAGTAATTCGCTTCAAAGAGGGCACGATATGATTATAACCTACGGCCCTTCAAAGACGGCCCTTTTTGGTTATCATGACTCTCAAGAGAGTGTTGAAAGATCTAATCATGTCGATTTTCGCCCGTAGTCGCAAAGAAAGCATAAGTAACAGGCAGCACTGCAAAAGTTTGAAATCTAAGCTCTCAGCGCACAACGCAGACAACTAAACCAATTCTATCATTATTGCAACATTAAAATTTTATAATCTATTCGTGTTTTAACTACCAACTTTACTAAGAACCTTAATACTAAAAATGAATCGACGGTTAATCACTGAAAGCAAGGTGCTTGATATTAAGAAATCTTTTGACAGTCTCGTGTCAGGCCCACTTGTCGCGTGCATTTGGCTTCAATTAATTTATTGATCATTAGATTAAGGGAGTTTGTTTTCAATCTATTGAACACTGGAAACTCATGTTTTGGCTTGAAACCAAGTGTTTTGGGGTGAGTAACAATTTCATATCTATCACATAATATCTGTCTGTATATTTAATTTTTAAGTCTTTTTCTTTTTCTCTTCAAACTCCGAAGTTTCATGTTCGTTTTTATGGAAAACGTCCCACTTCTTCAAATGTTGAAATAAATGGTCGCCTGTAAAAATGTCAACTCATATCATATCGCAAATATACCTAAGAGCATATCGCAAATATACCTAAGGAGCGGAAATATGGGATTGCCTACAGAAGCTTAATGATCTAAGCAAGTTCAATAAAGTGACCTTGTATTGGGTACCTGGCCATGTTGGAATAAAGGGGAATGAAGCAGCGGACTCCTTGGCAAGACGAGGAGCAGCAGAACCCTTCATAGGACCTGAACCTTTCTGCGGGATAGGGGAGCACACCCTTCAGGAAGAAATCACGAAAACAGAGAAGGTAAACCGAGCTAAGATGTGGAAAACCCTCCAAGGTCTTAGGCAAGCAAAGAAACTTCTAGAAAACTACAACCAGAGAAGATTCCAAGCATGCATCTGCCTTAGTAAAAATAATCTGCGCATTCTTACAGGTTTCCTAACGGGCATTGTAAACTCAGGGAACACTTAAGGAAAATCGGTGCAACGGAGGAACCCTCTTGCAGATTTTGCGATGAGGCTAATAAAACTCCGGAGCACATTTTGCAATCTTGTGGGGCTCTGAACCACAAGAGAATGAAATGTCTGGGCAAATACCAGATACCAGACAGAGAGATACCCACCTTGGACCCACTTCTCATTCTCAGATTTCTACGCGAAACTGGACTAGAGAATGTGCTATGAGGATGAGTTCTTTCAGCCAAGGCCTAACAGGAGCACATACCCTCGGTATAATTTAGTATTGAATTATAGTGTGAGGGGAGCTCCTTTGAGGGAATTAACCTCTCCAAGGCTTAGTAGGGGGTTGCAGTGCAAAGCTTAATAATAATAATAATAATAATAGGGAGCATAACACCACGTTCTTTTTTTTATAGAGCAGAGTCAAATACATCGAAAACACAAGACTGTTTGCAGAAACTCCCAGCCGTTTCCGGTCAACGGCATTTACTAAAAAGCTAACCGAACATACCGTTACATGTTAAACGACATTTGCATTGTGACTTAATTAACACTCTTCAAACATTGGAAAGTCGTTGAGGATTACTGCGAGAAGCTTAGGACTTACTGTTGAGTTTAACTTTGGACGTACTGCGTTGCGTAGGGGAACTCTTTCTTAAGCAGAACATGACGTATGTAAAACAGACTTTCTCTAAGTCTTCAGCAAATTGAAACCAAAGTGCATCAATAGATCTTTTCTCTTTTTTCTTATCCTTCCTTCCCACTAGCGTTATCTTAACTTCATATCGATGGTAGACCAAAAACCTTTATTCCCGACCGGGGACAGAGTCGTCAATGATCGGTATTTTTTCGTCACCGTCAATGGCGTGCGGTACAGAACGATGATTACTAATAATTTCTGAAGGCATAAATTGATTTGGACCTTGAGTCGATTGGTTTCAGTAAGACAGCGCTACGTGCCACACAGCGGACGCCACGATTGTTTCTACATGAACGATTTGAGATAAGAAGGTTAACTCTTAGGCCCATTTCACACATAAGCGGCAGCATCCGGCTAACCGGCACCGGCTACCCGGTCGATTGGATGGGCAACCGGGTTTGCAGGTGTGAACGCGGTCATAAAAATGTGTTCCCAATGACCGGGTAGCCGGCGCCGGTTTGGTCCTTACAGTAGAAGTGGGCCTTACAGAGGTGACATGATTTGATCCGGCTAGACTTTCTTGTGTGGTTTCATAAAGACATAGATCTATGAATAAACTCAACCCATACCTTCAAGGTGAACTCAACACAGGCCGCCGCTTTTTAAATTCTGACGGATTTATGCCAAATAAATATTTAGTTGAATATTAGTAGGTGTCAGAGTTGAAATTTTTCTCTGACAACTGCTACACTTTCAGTTATATTACTACATTCCTAGCCACTGCTCCAAATCGACGCCTTAGAACGACATACTGGGAAAAGTATAAAACGTTCTAGCCAGGAAAAAGGTCGCCAAAGCGATGACGCGGCTTTAGAATCAATTGCCAGCAATTCGTCGACATCAAAAGTGACTGCTGGTGGCGCGTAAGAAGAGTAATAATCCTCTTAAAGATTTTTTAAATAAAATCACTATTACGGCTAAAAACCAAAGCTTAAAGTAAGCTCTGACTATTGACCTTAACTATATCTTAGAAACTTGCAACTACAAAAAATAAAAATAAAATACCTCATTTTTAAAAATTCAATACAAACCTTGTCCTAATTGATTCCGTAATTTCCATGGGAGTTCTCAGCGCCGATATTCTACTTTCTTCTTTGCATTTACCGCTTGCAGGACGATGTGATTGTTCGAACGAAGTTTTTGCGTACGCCTCATCAAGAAGAGTTGATGTAGATTGTGTTGAGTACTGTAGCTGATTGTTCGATGATTTTATCATAAATCTTGATAAAACTGATTCTTGTTGCGCGGTTACCAACTAGAAAGATTTTAGTTATAGAAAAAAAAATCTTAATTATTTCTCAGGTCAATCGAACCGTACCTGAGCTCCAGTTACACCTTTACGAATTTGTTGATTTTCCCATTCATTCGTCTCACGATCCGAGTCCTCGTCGGAATCTGAAAAAATCCTCATTCCCTTATTTTCTGTTATGTCTTTTTATATGTGTGTAATTAGTTCTTGAGAAAATAACGAGTCTCGTTTACATGGGACAACATCCATAAGCCAATGTAAAGATACATACAATCATTCTCAACAGAATAAAATTGTTCGCGTCGTTCTTCAAGCTCTTTCTTTCCAGTTATGGCACTCATATCGACGCGTTCTTCTTCATCGGAATTTTCTGCTTCAACATCTTCTCGGGTGAGTCGCTTTCCTTTTGCCTGATCTTTGGCTTCTTCGACAGATATAACGTCTCCTATAAAGTCAAAGAATGAAGAAATAATTTTATAAATTAAACAGATAAATAGTTTAAGCTGGTTGAATTATTGTATACGAAAGGATTAAAATAGTGTCAGGTGTCCGAATTTCGACGGAGAACAAACGGGGGGTTACGGATAGCTAAATAAAGCAGAGCCGGGGATAGGGGAAGTAAGCAGGATCGTATAATTTTCGTAGCTACCGGTGACTGGTGGTAGGTGTGCAATATTTAATTCGCTTGAGTTAATAAATTGTTTTTTTTTTTTTTTTTAAGTGAATGTTCGAGCCCCGACCGAGCAATACGGTTTTGTTACGGTCCCACCTTCGCGAGGATCTGACCAACCTTGCAAGAGTATCATTTGTCATGAGCGACCCCTCTATTCAGAATCGGCAAACAAAAACTGTAGGTCCCCTTGATGTGTGTAAGGACACCTGTAACGCTCACAGCATGACGGTTGTGAGAGGACAGGCGATGGTTCTACTCAGCTTTAAGGGCATTATTTTCATATTTTTAGTTTTAGTATCTTAACGGTAATGATGATGTTAAAAATTTGTGTAACTTCATAAGGCAAGTTAACGGCGTTAAAAAATTTCAAAATCGCCGTTTCCAACTAAAGTTTTTTTAAGGCTATTTAAAACACGTTACAAAAAACACCATATTTTACCATTAAAGCGAGCTTGAAATAGTAAAGAGTCGCGAACGCAATATTTTAGAACTGAAGCTACCGCTAACTTTTTTTCGGAACGCATGCATGGTGTAGTAAAGAAAATTAGCCAGTTTGGTTTCAGCTTGCGATCTGCTAACATGGAGTGGGGCGTTAAAGTAAATCGAATCGCGGTAATTGCGTTGCATAAGTGCGGGAAGAATGCTGGCCAAATTTTCGAGTTGCTAACTAATAACCACTCGGCATATCGAGAAATTTCGTTTATCGGACTACTGATCGTTTCTCCGAAATGTCCAGAGTCGATGACAGGCCAAGAAGTGGTCGCCACGCTTCGTCCGTACAAGTGCGGTAGTGAAGCCAGTGCGTGAGCGAATTCGGAGAAATCCCCTTAGAAAACAGAAAATAATGTCAAAGGAGTTGGAGATATCAACCAGATCGATGTCAAGGTTGATTCGGGACAATCTCCATATGAAAGCCTATCGTCGGTCCACTGGTCATCTCTTAACTCCCCAACTGAAAAAAATTAGGCGACTTCTGCAGTGTCACGCGGCCAATGGCCATGAAAACATTTTGTTTACGGATGAAAAAAATTTTACCGTTGAAGAAGTTTTCAATAAGCAAAATGATAAGATTTATGCCACTTCATCTAAGGAAGCGAAAAAAATTGTTCCTAGGGTTCAACGAGGCCATCATCCAGCGTCCGTAATGGTTTGGCGGGGGGTGTCCCACCAAGGTGTCACATCCCTCCATTTCTGTGAAAAAGGCGTGAAAACTGGGGCAAAGGTCTATCGAGAGGACGTGCTGGAGGGTGTTGTTAAAGGCTTGACCAATACCCTTTTCAACGGAAACAGGTAGATCTTCCAGCAAGACGCTACTCGAGCGCATAAGGCCAAAACCACGCAGGAGTGGCTCAGGCTCAACATTCCTGGCTTCATAGCAGCTGAAGATTGGCCCTCGGGGAGTCCAGATCTGAATCCACTGTAGTCAGAACTCAGTCTCTCTCACTCCGGTTTGTAGTCAGAACTGGAAAACATGGTCTGCAAGACTCCCCTCAGAAATTAGGAAGCCTGAAAACAGCATTGACCAAAGCAGCGTCCGAGATATTCATGGATACCGTGCGTGCCTCAATAGCCCAATGGCCACTACGTTTGAAGGCTTGTGTGAAAGCAAAAGACGCCCATTTTAAATGAACCATTTTTTTTTTTTCAAATAGCCAATAATGTTGGCTAATAAATAAAAAAAAATCAATTCGATATGCTTACTCGTTTTTGTTCTGTGAAGTTGTAACAGAACTTATGGCAGGACTAGGTATATGTCTGGAAAATTGTTTTGGAGAAGGGTACGTTTGTTGGGTGGATGCTAAAGTACTTTTAAGTAATATTAAGTAATATGTTAATACCGATTAATTCGCCAGTAATTTTGAGTCTCCTTTGTTTCACGTCATATTCAGAGCCCTTTTAATAGGCTCTACCAAACATCTCAGTACCTGAACTAAGGCTGAGATAAAGTACAATGAACGAGCTTCGAGCGGTTTTGCAAGCACTGAAAAACAATAAAGCTGCTGGTGTTAATGGTATTTCTGCTGAGTTTTTTTTAAAAAGAATTCAGCGGCCTTCCTTAACATGCTCCTTGCATTTACAACATTTATCCGGAAAGACAAGTGCATCTTTCAAAGTCTGCGGAATGTCGCCGGTATCCAAAATATAGTTCTTTCAACACGGTGTCGTGGAATTCTAGAGAGCATTTTTATAAAATCTGCTTGGTATACAACCTGGTGCTCTTCGATTATGGGTGCTTGCTAGAGCTGTTTGAAGTTCATTCCTCATGATTGGTCGATCGAGTTAACCGTCAGCAGTTTGTACGTTGTACAGACTTTGGATGTGGGTTTAAATGGATTAAGTGGTTGGCTAATTAAGGAGGGGCCTGTTGAATTCCTCTGAGAGAACTTTCACCCTTCAGTTGTCATATTTTCGCCCAAAATTTCTTGCTATGACTGCGCTTGCTATGATTTGCGCGACTAATACTATATAGTGAAACTGGTGTGGAATGTAAAAGAAATTGTTCTTTTCTCGTACACTTGAACGGAATCGTGCTCATGTAAGTGTTCTTTTGAACTCCGAATCAGTCGCCACCGTCGCATTGGACGTTTCGACTCAATTTTCATTTGTGATTATTTAAACCACGACTGAAAATGTATGAAATCGATAAAAACCCAAATTTAAAGCTATCACAATTCATTTTAAATAAAAAGTAGAAAAAACCGACGCCAACGCTACGAAATGAAAAAAAGTAAACAAAATGAAGTCGAAGCAATGTTACACTTAACGAATTGATTGCACCGGTGCAGTATTTCTCGTTCTGTACCCAATGAAACCGAGTGTAAACCACGCTGGAATTGTCGCGAACGTCGGTGTTCAAAAGAATACGCCATTAATCTTTAACAATCTATAACAAAGTCATTGTTATTGCTTACCTTGTTCACGTGCTTTTTGTCTCCGCTTCCTTGCTGCATGAATCATAGCCGCATCAGGTATGGATCCACTTTCAAGCATTTGCTTAAGATTTTCCGGTTTTGAAAACATATGTTTGCCGTCGTTTTCGTCCTCACTATTGTTTGTATTGTCTTCGTCTGAAAGATCATCTTTGCCAGCGCACAGGGCCGCTCTACCATTAAGAATTGTTTCGGGTTCTGATTTCTTAACTACAAGCTGAAGAATAATATTTAAAAGGTTGGAGTTAGCTTGGAAACAGAACAAAATATTATTTATTAAGAAAAACGGAAAGCGGATTTTTAGGTTTTTCAGCTCTATTATCATTAGCACAGTCTATTCAACTCACAGCAAAAATAAAGAGTGTTATCCAGTAAGCGATTGAGACGCTTAAAAAAAATCGAGCTACGTAAAACAATACAACAGTCTACCAAATTGCGCCGGAATGCAGTGTTTAATGTATACACGTAAGCAATAGGTCATGAAGTCCTTAGTGGAACAATCTATTATTACAATGGAACATAATCTTGCACTTGTCAAGAAAATATTTTGAACTGTTAAAAAATAACTCGACGCAAGGAATCCAAAGACTCAAATTATCTCTTTTAAATTATTTATTTCCGTTTTTAATCCAATTTACTTTTTAAAGACTTTTAAAATCATTATAGCACAAGAAGTACATTTTTCACGCCTAAGTTTTGCACGAGAAACAAGTAATAAAGCTGATTTGTATTTAAATAAAAAATATTAATCTGTTTTGCGAACTGGTCCATCAACTAAGTACAATGTTTATATAAAAGCTGATAATAATAACCTTACCACAAAGTCGTCAGTGCGAATTTCTTTCTCAATATTATCTGTTTTTTCACTTTTACTTTGTTCTGTGTTCAATTGAGACTTCGCACCAATACAACTTATTGATGTTAAGCTAAAATTCGCTGTACTTTCTTGAGAAAGCGCGGCGTTCACACTACTTTCATGATGAGGCTGAACAGAACTTAAATCCAGGTCACAGTCTTTTCCTTCCTTGGCCTTCTTTTTACGTCGTTCTTTATCCATCATACGCATAACCTTTTTACTATGAGATGATTTGCGAACTTGAAAAACCTCATCTTCGTCATCTGCAATAAAAAATTATTGATTAAAACAATTATTTTAACAGTTATTTTTGAATAAAAATTCAAGTATGGACGTTAATTTCATATTTTGATTTAAAAAAATTGAAGTTGAACATCCAAAATATTTCTTCGTTAAAAAAATACGAATTAATTTGTAGCAACAAATTAGTATAGGTTCTTTAATCGCTATAACCGTATTCCGTTCTTTTCTTTAGAAATATTATTGTTATCATTACACTGTGTGTAATTATCTCTTTTTATAAATTCACGGCGCACGGCTGTTTGTATTTAAGCATTTTTTAATTTTTTATTTATGGAGCTCTAAATTAGAGAAAATATTTAAATTTATTGAGATCTTGTTTGAAATAAAATTGAATTACATGTAGTTATTTGTTTTACTATAGTTTATATGACTATTTAATAATTTAGATTTACATTATTTTATATTTGAGAATAAATAAATTATGCAAATTGACAATAATGAGATCCCAAATATAATAAAATTCAAACTACTGAAAATATAAATTGTTTTAAAAATTTTGTGGAGGAAAGCAGCGAAATAAAAATATACTCTTTGATATCCGTCCATACGAGGAATTCACCACACTGAGTACTACTTTGTAAGTACTCTAAAAAAATTAACTTAAGATGGTTCCTGAAAAAATTTACAATTATTCGATGCATTGTATGGAAAGCATTTTACCATTTGCTTCCATTTCAATCGCAGTTGGTTCGAATACCATAAATTACTTACCCGGACTTAACATATAAAATTACAGTTAAAATTAAAATTGTGACACAATAGAAACACATGCACGCAGTGAAATTTATTTACAATTTTAATTTTAGATGGTCCTATGTTATGAGGAATGTGCTGGGAAAGACTGAGTAGAACGCTCGAAGGCACTATAGGTTCTCATGTACTTCATATAACTTAGAACTCGCAAACAAGGGGTTACGGCTTTTGTTAAAATGTGTAAAAAATATTGCGATCGAAAAAAAATCAGACAAAAGAAAGTAGACAAATAAGTGACATGTCCAACTCAAACGTTGATATTTTGTATCAAGTCGGTAGGCCGGCTGAAACCACATTTTTGCCAGGTCGAAATACCTACTTGGGGAACACCTTTATGGGCTACTAAACTACTCGAAACTCATCGTACTTTGAGTCATAAACAGGATCTAGTTATCCCAGATGGAAGTTATCGGGTTGACTTTCAGGCCACGTCCACTTCCAACAGCAAGCTTCGGAATCAAATCTATTTCCTGATAACGAACCATACAAAGAAAACAAGGAAAACTATGTTAGGATTTGCAGAAAGAATGCTAGGTCTGTTAACACCTCAATCAACGTGGTATAATTGACCAGCAAAAGGAATGATGGAGAGCTGCGCTACATGTATGTAAACTACGGCGAGACGCGTATTATGTCGGTAATGCAGTTTCACCGATCGAGACAATTTTGAGCCAATAGTCTTCATTCAAATCTTCTTCTTTCATTTAGGCGCGAGGTTATGATCTTCGTTGCATTTTTTCGATCCACGAATGTTTAGGCCTTCCTCTTTTTCGCAATTGTGTTGGAATGTTGATTGACGTTGCCTTTTTGACAGGGTTCGTGGGATCTCACCTTTGAAGATTTCACCTCCACAAAAGAGCGGCGCCAGTTCAAGTGCAGCGGAGAAACCACCACTGGTCGGACCGAAATCATACGCACAGGTTGCGGCAAACGAAAACAAGGCAAGATCGCCCACAACAGATGCAGTGTCTCAGATCCTCGCTGTGGAGAAACTTAAGGATCAGACTAAAATCAACAAAGTTATATTTGACAAACTGAGCAAGCTCGAGTTTAAGCCTCGAAAAAATTACAAGAGAACATGAATATGAAACAGTTATTTAAAATACTAACATGGAATGCAAACGGCCTACTGAATAAAATAGACGAACTAGAAGTATTTCTACGGAAAAACAATATTGATATTTGCATGATTACGGAAACTCACCTTAAAAACGGGTCTACACCCAAACTTAAAGGCTACAATGACTTCACGCACATCACCCTTCGCAAAATTCGAGAGGAGGATCTTTCCTCAAAATTAAGAACTGCATAAAGCACTTCAAGAACACAGAAGTTGAGCTAGACTCTATGCAGATCAGTTCAGTTTCTGTAAAAATTGACTGCTTAGATTATAACATTGCATCTTGTTATTTCCCGCCAGGATATAGACTGGTGGAAGACGATCTTGATCGTATGTATGACTTCATTGGGTCCAATTTTATCATTTGGGGTGACTTTAACGCGAAGCATACTTTTTGGGGCTCACGATGCAATTCAACAAGCGGCAGATTACTGTACAAAAATAGTATGAAGCGTGGGGTGGACTTTTTCTCCACGGGTAAGCCAACATATTGGCCAACCGATAGGAATAAAAAGCCTGACCTTGTCGGTTTTTTCATCGCTAAAGGGTACCCCAAATACCTTACGCGAATTGAAGAGTGTTATGATCTTTGCTCAGACCACTCAGGAGTTATCTTGAAGATGGGTGGAAGACTGGCGAAAATAGAAAGAGCTCCTAGATTAGCTAGCAAAAACATGAACTGGGACGCTTTCAGAAAGGACTGTAAGGAGGGTGTTGGCTTGAATGTGCCATTGAAAACTCCTTTCGAGTTAGAAACCGCAGTTGACAAATTCATTGAAGCAATTCAGAGCGCTGCTTGGAACAACAATTCGTCCCAAAAGAACGCAGTTAGCACCGACGGGCGTGTACGTAAAACATATCCGCTCGAAATCGAAAAATTGATTCGTGAAAAGAGAAGAGCGCGTAGGAGATGGCAAGGCACGAGGGCCCCCCCAGACAAAACCCTATTGAACCACCTCTCTAACAAACTGAAAGGAATGTTGCAAAATCTTAAAAATCGTGAGACCACTGAATACCTTGAAGGCTTGTCGGCGGATAGGAGCTCAAACTACTCGCTGTGGAAAGCAGTTAAGTCTATCAAGAAACCTATAATCCACTCGGCACCAATAAAAAAAGCTAACGGCGAATGGGCAAGAGAAGACAAAGAGAAAGCGAATTTGTTTGCTGAACATTTAGAAGAAACATTCAAGCCTTTCGACGGTCCGCCGTCGGCTGACGTTCTAAACAACAACGGGGAACCTGATAGCTTTAGAATGAAAAAAGTTTCGTTAGTTGAACTCCGACAGACAATTAGCAAACTTAAAAATAATAAGACCCCGGGTTACGACCTGATCACTGGCGAAATATTAAAAGAGCTACCAAAAAAGGCATTAGTCAAGCTACTTTATATGATAAACGCTTCTCTTAGACTTCTATACGTTCCAAGACAATGGAAAGTTGCTGAAGTCATTATGGTTCCAAAACCGGGGAAATGCGCAAATGATAAAAAATCTTATAGGCCCATATCGCTTCTGCCGATAATATCGAAAGTATTCGAGAAACTTCTGCTGAAGCGATTACAACCAATAATTGCAGAAAGACGCTTGATCCCGGATCATCAATTCGGTTTCAGACCTAACCATTCCACAATAGATCAAGTCTACAGAATAACGCATGAAATTGAAAAAGCCTTAGAAGGGAAAAAAATATGTTCAAGTGCTTTCCTCGACGTATCGCAAGCCTTCGACAAGGTATGGCACGAAGGCTTGAAATATAAGCTACGGCAAAACTTGCCGGAAGACATGTTTAAAATATTGGAAAATTATCTTGAAAGCAGACTCTTTCGTGTTAGGTGTAGTAGTGAATACTCGAGTTTCAAGCAAATTCGGGCTGGCGTACCCCAGGGAAGCGTCCTCGGTCCGACCCTGTTCCTGCTCTACACAAGAGACATACCTCTAGATGACGAGACAGTCGTGGCCACGTTTGCGGACGATACGGCCATCCTGGCAACAGGTGAATCAGTCGAGTCATAAACGAGAAACCTCCAACGAGCATTGGACAGAATTTGTGTCTGGACGAAGACTTGGCGAATCGCTCTTAATGAGAACAAGTCTACGCATGTGAATTTCACTTACAGAAGGGTTAACAATTTGCCTCTGTTCATAAATTCTGCACAAATACCTTATGCAAATGAAGCAAAGTATCTAGGGATGACACTGGACGCTAAACTAAGGTGGAAACCACACGTAAAGAAGAAGCGTGACGAGCTCGAGATTAGGCTCAGGGAAATGTATTGGCTTATTGGAAGATTTTCGAAATTAAGAACATATAACAAACTGCTCTTGTACAGGCAGGTGTTAAAGCCGTCCTGGACATACGGTATACAACTTTGGGGTTGTACCAAGCCGAGCAACATGTCCATGTTGCAGACTTTCCAAAACAAGACACTAAGAGCAATTGTGAATGCTCCATGCTATATTAGGAATAGCGATATTCACAGAGATTTAGGAATAGCTACCGTGGGCGAAGAAGTAACAAACTTCGCTCGAAAGCTAAATGCTCGCCTTCATGTTCATCGCAACAATGAAATGATCCGTACTCTAAACGAGACTCTTAACGATGTTAACAACGAGCGACGACTACAAAGAACAAGACCCTTCGATCTAGCGACGTAGGGTGAAGCCGCATGAATGAACTGCTTAGTAGGTGCATTCACTGGAAAGAAAGCTATACAATGCGATTAAACTACGATTCATTTAGGCGCGAGGTTATGATCTTCGTTGCATTTTTTCGATCCACGAATGTTTAGGCCTTCCTCTTTTTCGCAATTGTGTTGGAATGTTGATTGACGTTGCCTTTTTGACAGGGTTCGTGGGATCTCACCTTTGAAGATTTCACCTCCACAAAAGAGCGGCGCCAGTTCAAGTGCAGCGGAGAAACCACCACTGGTCGGACCGAAATCATACGCACAGGTTGCGGCAAACGAAAACAAGGCAAGATCGCCCACAACAGATGCAGTGTCTCAGATCCTCGCTGTGGAGAAACTTAAGGATCAGACTAAAATCAACAAAGTTATATTTGACAAACTGAGCAAGCTCGAGTTTAAGCCTCGAAAAAATTACAAGAGAACATGAATATGAAACAGTTATTTAAAATACTAACATGGAATGCAAACGGCCTACTGAATAAAATAGACGAACTAGAAGTATTTCTACGGAAAAACAATATTGATATTTGCATGATTACGGAAACTCACCTTAAAAACGGGTCTACACCCAAACTTAAAGGCTACAATGACTTCACGCACATCACCCTTCGCAAAATTCGAGAGGAGGATCTTTCCTCAAAATTAAGAACTGCATAAAGCACTTCAAGAACACAGAAGTTGAGCTAGACTCTATGCAGATCAGTTCAGTTTCTGTAAAAATTGACTGCTTAGATTATAACATTGCATCTTGTTATTTCCCGCCAGGATATAGACTGGTGGAAGACGATCTTGATCGTATGTATGACTTCATTGGGTCCAATTTTATCATTTGGGGTGACTTTTACGCGAAGCATACTTTTTGGGGCTCACGATGCAATTCAACAAGCGGCAGATTACTGTACAAAAATAGTATGAAGCGTGGGGTGGACTTTTTCTCCACGGGTAAGCCAACATATTGGCCAACCGATAGGAATAAAAAGCCTGACCTTGTCGGTTTTTTCATCGCTAAAGGGTACCCCAAATACCTTACGCGAATTGAAGAGTGTTATGATCTTTGCTCAGACCACTCAGGAGTTATCTTGAAGATGGGTGGAAGACTGGCGAAAATAGAAAGAGCTCCTAGATTAGCTAGCAAAAACATGAACTGGGACGCTTTCAGAAAGGACTGTAAGGAGGGTGTTGGCTTGAATGTGCCATTGAAAACTCCTTTCGAGTTAGAAACCGCAGTTGACAAATTCATTGAAGCAATTCAGAGCGCTGCTTGGAACAACAATTCGTCCCAAAAGAACGCAGTTAGCACCGACGGGCGTGTACGTAAAACATATCCGCTCGAAATCGAAAAATTGATTCGTGAAAAGAGAAGAGCGCGTAGGAGATGGCAAGGCACGAGGGCCCCCCCAGACAAAACCCTATTGAACCACCTCTCTAACAAACTGAAAGGAATGTTGCAAAATCTTAAAAATCGTGAGACCACTGAATACCTTGAAGGCTTGTCGGCGGATAGGAGCTCAAACTACTCGCTGTGGAAAGCAGTTAAGTCTATCAAGAAACCTATAATCCACTCGGCACCAATAAAAAAAGCTAACGGCGAATGGGCAAGAGAAGACAAAGAGAAAGCGAATTTGTTTGCTGAACATTTAGAAGAAACATTCAAGCCTTTCGACGGTCCGCCGTCGGCTGACGTTCTAAACAACAACGGGGAACCTGATAGCTTTAGAATGAAAAAAGTTTCGTTAGTTGAACTCCGACAGACAATTAGCAAACTTAAAAATAATAAGACCCCGGGTTACGACCTGATCACTGGCGAAATATTAAAAGAGCTACCAAAAAAGGCATTAGTCAAGCTACTTTATATGATAAACGCTTCTCTTAGACTTCTATACGTTCCAAGACAATGGAAAGTTGCTGAAGTCATTATGGTTCCAAAACCGGGGAAATGCGCAAATGATAAAAAATCTTATAGGCCCATATCGCTTCTGCCGATAATATCGAAAGTATTCGAGAAACTTCTGCTGAAGCGATTACAGCCAATAATTGCAGAATGACGCTTGATCCTGGATCATCAATTCGGTTTCAGACCTAACCATTCCACAATAGATCAAGTCTACAGAATAACGCATGAAATTGAAAAAGCCTTAGAAGGGGAAAAAATATGTTCAAGTGCTTTCCTCGACGTATCGCAAGCCTTCGACAAGGTATGGCACGAAGGCTTGAAATATAAGCTACAGCAAAACTTGCCGGAAGACATGTTTAAAATATTGGAAAATTATCTTGAAAGCAGACTCTTTCGTGTTAGGTGTAGTAGTGAATACTCGAGTTTCAAGCAAATTCGGGCTGGCGTACCCCAGGGAAGCGTCCTCGGTCCGACCCTGTTCCTGCTCTACACAAGAGACATACCTCTAGATGACGAGACAGTCGTGGCCACGTTTGCGAACGATACGGCCATCCTGGCAACAGGTGAATCAGTCGAGTCATCAACGAGAAACCTCCAACGAGCATTGGACAGAATTTGTGTCTGGTCGAAGACTTGGCGAATCGCTCTTAACGAGAACAAGTCTACGCATGTGAATTTCACTTACAGAAGGGTTAACAATTTGCCTCTGTTCATAAATTCTGTACAAATACCTTATGCAAATGAAGCGAAGTATCTAGGGATGACACTGGACGCTAAACTTAGGTGGAAACCACACGTAAAGAAGAAGCGTGACGAGCTCGAGATTAGGCTCAGGGAAATGTATTGGCTTATCGGAAGATTTTCGAAATTAAGCACATATAACAAACTGCTCTTGTACAGACAGGTGTTAAAGCCTTCCTGGACATACGGTATACAACTTTGGGGTTGTACCAAGCCGAGCAACATGTCCATGTTGCAGACTTTCCAAAACAAGACACTAAGAGCAATTGTGAATGCTCCATGGTATATTAGGAATAGCGATATTCACAGAGATTTAGGAATAGCTACCGTGGGCGAAGAAGTAACAAACTTCGCTCGAAAGCTAAATGCTCGCCTTCATGTTCATCGCAACAATAAAATGATCCGTACTCTAAACGAGACTCTTAACGATGTTAACAACGAGCGACGACTACAAAGAACAAGACCCTTCGATCTAGCGACGCAGGGTGAAGCCGCATGAATGAACGGCTTAGTAGGTGCATTCACTGGAAAGCAAGCTATACAATGCGATTAAACTACTTGTTAAGTTAAGTTGTAGTCAAGAAGTATTATGAGAGAGCGAAAATTTACTACTATGAAGTGCGTTCTGGCAGTTTCATAGTGTCTCTCATAAATGGGTGGTTTTTTAGCACGTGGAAATCGGGCATAACCATATTTTGGTATTGGTATCTTTGAAAGATTTTGGAGTTTTAGCCTCCGTCCATCCTAGTATTCAAAAAAAAAAAAAAAAAAAACCTCTGAAGAACTCTACTTTGATGAACTGAGCCGGTCGTGCACCATTTTCCTGAAGGTTTTTTTACGTGGAGGCTTCTTTGGATCTTTCTACTTATAATTTTATTCCGTTCTGTTACTGCTGCTGTCATGCGAAGCAACTTCTTCTTAGCCACCGATAATTTGCTCTTTTACACGCTGTCGAACATTTTGAACCATGTGAGAGCGCCGGACACCTTCCTTCAGGTTAGGGGGCATTTTTTGGTTGCAGAAAATAGCAGAGTTTTTTCGCCACTTCACTCATGCTACGTTTACGCAATGATTGACGACGTGATTACAGTAAGCTCCGCTATTGATCATAAATCCCAGGTACTTAAACTTTTCACACTTGCGAAGCACATTTTCATTCAATTTAATGTGTGGAATTGGCTCAGGTGGATCAGAGAATGAGTAGCACAGATGCTCTGTCTTCTTTTGGCTAATACGATGCCCGCCCATTACGCTTCACAACATCCACCCATATATTAAGTGCTCGCGAACTACATGCCGTATAGAACAGACATAAGAGACGAATGTACGTTGTGTAACCTGGGAACGAGGGAGGATGTCCTTCACTTTATTGGATCGTATCCAATACTCAACTCAACTTGGAGATGATTCTGGGCAAAGAATACTCTTGCACTAGATGAAGTCACAAATATATTAAATGGAGAAAATTTGATCACTTTGTTTAACTTTTTAAAAACGGCTTTGAGGTATCGTCTACAAATTATAAATGAAGCGTCTTTGACCACCGTTATTTTATATTTGGTTCTACCCTTTCTCTTGACTGACAACAAAAGCCAACGCTAATTTTTTGTTAAACATGTTAACTTATAACAAAGTTAACTTATACTACTACTATTAAGTCCTCGCTGCAGGGATGTATAATCTTCACTTATGATGATCCCCTCGTCAGCGAAAGATGACTGATATACTTTCGAGTCCGTCAGTTTTCCCTCAAGCAGCCAATCAACTACTACAATGAAAAGCAAAGGACTTAGGACGCTTCCCTGGTGTATACCAACATTAATTGGAAACTCATCAGTGACTCCAGAAGGACATCTTACTCCTGTCTTTGGTCCGTCATACATGTCCATGATCATCCGTATGTAGGCTTCTGGAACTCATCGTTTTCTTAGCGCCACCCAGATCAGATCTCGAGAGGTAGTCTATCGAAAGATTTTTCAAAATCAATCCAGATCTTTTAGGGCATCACGATGTTTTCCATTATGATCCTCATACTTTGGATTGCATCAGTGGTTGACTTGAACGCGACAAACCGCACTGTTCCTCAAATAGCCTTATTATTTTTCGCCATTGACTATCTTGTTGTGTCTGATATCAGCTTGATAGAACAGTAGTTGTCACAGCTTCGTGTTTCACCTTTTACTGCGTACAAAGGAAGTAAATAACTTTCCCTCCACTGATTAGGCATTTGATCACCTTTTATTATTATTCGTTTGGAGACGAGAACGTAAGCCATCTTTTTGCAGAACTCTAACACATACGGCCAAGTCGCTATTCACTTTTTGGAGTACTTAACCGCCTTGCCAACCACTTCGACTGTGATATCTAGTACTTCTTGCCAGTAAGGAGTGGTTTCTTCTTGAAAGTATTGCCCGAGAAACTGTTCATTCAGTCCCTCACAATACTGCCGCCATCAGTGCAGATTTTTGTCGTCATCACACAAGCACCTGACCATTGTTGATTAACTTTAGCAAACGAACCTCTTGTTTGAGCATTTCCTCTCCTCTGAGCATCAATCTTCTTATTCTTATTTTAAATACATGTGGGGTGCCTAGTATACGCACAAACTTTACAGAGAAGAGCGATGACGACGTCAAGAATACATTCTAGAAGCTCCAGGATAAAGAAAATGAGTAGTGCCCTAGCTACGACAGCAAGATTGTTCTAGGAAATTTTAAGGCTAAGCTAGGAATCTCATTCTTGGTAACAGAGTCGGAAAGCATAGCCCGCACGACACCACCTGGACAACTTCTACTGGGCGACATGCTGTGGTAGCTAGTACACAATTCAAGATTTCAAAATCAATCATCCGTCAACCACAGTCTTGACCATGTCAGAATCGACGAAACACATTCATCTAGTATGATGAACATCCAAACTTTCCGAGGGACTAATGTTGAAATAAAAAACAGAGATGCACAACAGCTCGAGGTGAAGCAAGGCCAACTACTTAACCATAGAAAGCGGGTTATTTTTTTTCATTGGATGGACGGACGGGTAGTTGTTGTAGTCTGGGTGTCAGTCCCTACAAAAATTTTCACCAGGAATAACTAAGCCACCCGTATTGACCCGCTCTAGTATCATTAGCTTAATCTTCCTGATGAAGTTAAATATTTGAGTCTCATCAAATGAAGGCATAGAAACTAAAATACAAGGCAGAGTTCACATAGCTACCGTCGCGTCGCTTCCTTTTCTTCCAAAAAAACGTTGGAAGCAAAAAGGGACTTCAAACCCGAATCGGTTTCCATGTAATACACATCGGTCGTTAGACCGATACTGACGTATGATATGGTTGTCTGGTGGACTGAATAAAGTGGTAAATCGTGACAAACTGAGCATCTCTGAATCATTTCGGACAGTCAGAGGGCCATCTGGTACCTACCGGAATCAGTCTTTATTAACCCTAAAGCAGTCTGTCGATCAACATTTAAGATGTCAGAGCAGTTCGACATTCATCTGTGCATAACGAAATTCTAGAGTACCTACTGCAAGGCCGACGAACTCTACAAACAGATAGGCAAGTCTACCTACAACCCCAACGAGGTGTTTATTATAGTGATTTCAGAAACAAAACTTTAGCCTTCTTCTTCTTATGGTTGCTCTCCGTTCCGGAGGTTGGAAATTATCAATGCAATTTTAGCCTTGGAGCCAATGAAAAGGATCTGGACCAAGTTGTAAGTAAACAAGGACAAGAATATGACCAAACCACAAAATAAATGGGCTGAACCCAGATGTGGATGAATGTAGTTAGCAAAGCAAAGTTAGTGAAACAAGACCACTACAACCAGCGTAGGGATATAAGAATTGTAGTAAGACAATTTTTGAAGCTTTGAACCGAGTAAAAAGCGAAAACTGCCATATAGGATCGAGTCATCACAGAATCAAAACGCTTAGTGTAGCAAACGGTAGAGTAGTGTGCAAAACCGCAAGTTCTTTGCCAGACACGTTCCGAACTATGGGCACAAGTGTAAACTCTTATTAATAATGAAATCCCTACGAACAATTTCGGTAACAGATTACAAAAAAACTGCTCGATTTTTGCATCTTGCAGATTAAAAAATTCTTGGCACTGACAGAACTCCGAACAGGTCACAATCAAGACATCTGCCACATTCAATCAACCCCTACTCACAGAAACTAACCAATTTTTGTTTTAGGTTTTTAAATCCAATCAATGCGTTTAAAAAGTCCTTCGAATGTAAAGCAAGTTAAACTGCTCAACATCCCTTAATGTGTAGAGGATCAAATCGAAGTTATAAAATCATGACGCTTACATATAACAAATCATCTTACCATCGTCCGCAAAACTTAACAATGATTTTGTTTTAGGTGGTCTCACGTAGTCAAACCCAGTTTTAACTTTCCTTTCGAGAAATTTATCTCCTCTTTCTGGCTTCTTGGAACTGAAGCCGTTTCCAGCCTGATCCGTCTGCGTTTTATCAGGCTTTCTGTTGTAACAATTAGAGCCTTCATGAACATCACCATCATCTGCTTCATTTGTAGAAAACACTCGGCGTTGAATAGTTTTCTTTGGCTTTTTGAATAACGACATTTTGGTGTCGAATATTTTTAATTAATAAATAGACGGAATCACGCTAAGAATGTAATTTAATCAATATATTTTTGCAATTTTCACTCCGCGCGACGTTTGACAATGTTGGATTTGCGGTGTCTTGTAAATTTCCTTGTGTTGTACAAAACGCAGATCAATTCACCTGAGAGATCTATTTGGGTTCTCATACTGGGAATTAAATCGGTTTTCTTTCGGCCAGTGGATTTGTCTGACAAACGGTAGATTCAAAAATTTCCAATTGGAATTCCGTGCGGAACCACGTAGGGAAATCCCACTTGGAAATAGGACTCCACTCGTAATCTACAATGAGGGTTTCGTTTGGGTTCAAGATTTCAACAAGATTTTGGTACTTAAATTTATTTCATTTGGGGCACAGCCCCTTCCCAACAAGAAAAAATTCGAATCGCTACAATCGAAACTTAACACTTTCGTTTGGCTTATTTTTCAATACAAGCAATAGACCTTGTAGCACGGCTGTCAAAATGTGAGGTCTTTCACATTTTCGGACCTAGACATTCCAAGCAAATCGCATTTTTATATAAAAAAAATCAATTGTTTCTGTAGAAGTGCGACTCTACATAGCTACTCAACCTAGAGTGTTCCGATAAGGAAAGAAGTTATTGTGCCAATTCCGTTCTTTAAATTGATTAAAAATTATTTTAATAAAATAAGTGGAAAGCACAAATTACTTAATAACTAGATATTCAACTAAAGCGTCCCTTTCCCATCAAAACCCATTTGTTTATTTGTTGTTGTTGTTTTGAGTTCCGTGTCGGTGAATACGTGTGAGAAAAGTAAACAAAAATTTGAGAGCCCGCCAAAATAGCGAGGTGAATTTCACACTGACATTTGAAAAATTTAAATAATAATAATAATAATAATAATAGAGTGGCGCAACAGCTCGAGGTGAACCAGGGCCAACTTCTCAACAATGTATGCTGGTGTGTTAATTTCTTTTACATACAAAGGGACCTACAATTTTTTGCCGAATCCGAACGGCACTTTGAGAAGTTTTTCAAGACAATTTATACTCTCGGAGGGCTTGTCAGACCCTCGCGGAGGTGGGGACCGTGAAAAAGAACAAGTCTTTTTTTTTTCAGGTGACGATGGCAGGATTCGAACCCAGGCCTCCGGCGTAGTAAGCACACACACTAACCACTACGCCACGGCACCCCACAAATTTTTATACATATCTTGTATAAATACAAGATATTATACATATCTTGAAAAATTTAAATACATATCTTAAAAAAGTCATAAAAGATAACACACAAGTCATTAAAGTCAAAATGACAATTCTGTTTTAATTTTGCCCACACTTGGGGTGAGCCTACATTGAGACTACAAAATCGTAAAATTTAGTTCATTTGAATGTGCCTGGAAATACTGGAATGTTTATGACGTAATTGGATATTTTTACGAATTTGGTCTTTTTTTCAATATAGTTCTGGTCACAAATTACTTAATAACTAAATATTACACTTGTGCGTCCCCTTTCCCCCAAAACCTATTTGTTTATTTGTTGTTTATGCTTTTCGGTTTTGCGACGGTGAATGCGTGTGAGACGCTTATTATTATTATTACGCAGTTGGGCTTTTCTTTTCTCCAGAATCGTTCATGTGTTATTGATGTTCAGTTTTTAATTATGTAGGAATGCAGAAAATATTAGTTATTCAGCAAAACAAGAGCAACAGTTAGGAAACAATCGAGAAAACTTCCATCTTAGGAAAAGGCTTTCGATTTTTATTTATTTATTTAAGTTATTTTGTCCCAAAACGGTTCTGATCTTTTTCTTGTATCAATGTGTTTGTAAGAATTTTCTTAAGAAAGTGCTTAAACAACAATTGGCCAAAAGATTTTTTTTTGTTTTTATACCCCATCCCATAGGATAGAAGGTATATTAAGTTTGATTCATAGTTTGTAACATAGAAAAATAATCACCGTAGCCCCCCAAGACCTTAAGGGCATATGATCGAGACCGAATTGTAAGTCGAATGAGCCATGTCCGTCCGTCCGTCCGGCCGTCCGTCTGTCGGTAGTTTTAGGCCTTAAATTTTGAGCTAAGAACGTGAGACTTGATATCTGCTCTTTTTAGGTCCCGAAGCAGTACAAGTGTAAAATTTTTTGACTTCCGCCCACTTTACTTAATAGCATGATAAATCAAAATTGTTGTAGCAAGCTGAAATTTGGTATGCAATATCCTCACTTAAGTGTATTGTGATTGGCAAAAAAGCGAAAACCGCCCTCTTGTAAGCGTGGTCATATTTAATATGCATTCTAATAAACGGCTTTTATTTGATATATTTGCTTTAAATCCAAAAAACTTGCACTATAAAATATTCAGGTATGTGCGTAAGCTATCAACTCAAATAAATAAATTTTTGCCACGCCCACTTTTTGGGGCGTTTTTAAGTAAAAAATCAAATTTTGAATATAAAACTGCAATAAATACGTGTATACTGCATCTGATAAAAAATATGATAAAAAAGTTTATGTAATTGAAAAGGGGTTGATTCCACGTCCCTTTTTAAAAAAAGATGATTCTTCACTGACAAATTAGTAACACAATTAAAGTTGATAGAAACTGAAATTTAACAACCAAGATTTTTGACGCATTTTGGAGCTTGACAGTGGTCGATTGGGATGGGATATCCAATGATTCGCCTAGGCGGATTGTAATCCTCCCTCTAGTTTTTTTTTTTTTTAAACTGGAGAGAAATGGAGAGAAAGACCAAAAAACTGCAGCAGTATTTTAATTTTTCATAAAATTCTTTTATCATTGTCTTTCTTGTTTCTTAAGTTTGCAGTCGGTAGCTTGCAGTATTGGTAATCACACGCTTGTGTATTTTGATACAGGTTTTTTGCGTTAATTTATTTCTGGAAGATTTTTTTTGCCTTCAAAGTTGTGATAACTTAAAACTTAAACTTGTCGTAAGAATAAACCCTAAAGGGAGTTAAGTATTGCTGATACTAAATTTTATATGAACTTTTTATGTTTCGTTTGTATTAATTAGAGGTTTAATGTACATAAAACTCAAATCCGATTACGGTAAAAATTCATGTAACACGACCCCAAACTGCGACTTCCAGATATTGGAATTCGTTACAATTTTTCTCCGGTAGAAGGAGCAAAAAGCTGATTCCGCCATGATTTCGTGGTGAATCACTTGAACTTCGTGGTGAATCTCTTCAAGTATGGAATACATTGACAAAATGTGAGAGTATGCATGGATTTCCAGGCATTACCAAGGCAACAGCTTGTAGGCCCCCCGGCTTTCCAGTCTAGTTGAATATCTAATTCATTAAGTAATTTGTGGTGGAAAGTATCGAAAATATCTTCCGAAGGTGTGATCTCCTTGAATCCGTGTACCCTTTTGTGCCTGTTTTCATTTGGTTTATACTAACCTGATGTGTCAGAATTACTATAGGGAGGGGAAGTGCCAGTGTGGTGACCACCATTCAACCTCAGTTTTATTTTGAGAAATAAAATTTGGGTTAGGTTAGGATAAACCAAATGATAACAGGCACTTTGTGGTCGTATGCACTGTTTCTACAACACAAACAAACCTTTTCTAGTCCTTTCCATATTTTATAATTTAAATATTTCAAACTTTATACTATGTTTCCACCGCAAATTAAAAGAATTAATTAATTAGCGGAAGACGATTAAACATAAATCCTAAAGTGGCTCCATCGGACAAATATAGGATAAATTTGACACGAAGTTTTTGTTCTGTCATTTTGGCTTTCAAAAGAGAGTGGCAAAGTCTTTTCCCAGCGAAAAACGATTTCCTCAGGAAAAGTCACAATACAAAACGTGGTTGTGACAAATCTGTCGCACAGGGACAGTTTCAGTTTCCTTTTTTGATTCGCAAACTGTTACAAAGGTGCCGAAAATAGGTTTGTGAATATGGTGAATGGGATTTAAGAGCGGATTTAAATTTGTGTGGTAAATCGCGTGATTCAAAAAGGATTTCTGAAGATTTATATTAATCGAGGATAAGTGCCCGGTGGAAACATGGTATTACCTAGGGAGGATGATCAAGTCTAAAACTTTCTCGTTCATCGAAACACAGGGTTGCTTTTTTTAAAAAGTTATTTATGTTTATGTGTAATTTTTGTTCCTTTTCCATATCAAAAGGAAATTTGTTTGGCATGTTTTACTGAATCCCTCTAAGCACACGGTGTTAAAATTGACTCAAAAATTTAGACGGCACTCCATACATCATGTCAAATCGGTTTCAAATTTTAGAGTCAATTTTGAGTCAATTTGAAGCTAAGTGCTGTTCCTAGATTGAAAAAATGTTAACACCGTTTTTTGGTGTTTATTTGGTTTCAAAAATCTGACTCAATTTTGACATAATTTTTCGGTGTTAGTTTTGTTTCATTAATTTTATTCAATTTTGACACAGTTTTTTGGTGTTGGTTTGATTTAAGAAATCTAACTGAGTTTTGACATTGATTTGTGAAATATTCGCTTTTTTTTTGTAGGTTAATATCAAATCTGCAATGCCACTGCGCATAAAAAAATGCACAAAAAACATTATCACATGTGATTTAAAGTAAAACACTACACAAGTACACTTTATTTTAAATCGCAAGAACCACAGAACTCAAACAAGCACTTAACGCGTATTCTTTTCAACACCGAATCGTGAAACTGGTGTGGAATACAGAAAAAACTTGTTCTTTCCTCGTACACCTGAACGGAATCATGATCATGCAATTGTTCTTTTTAACTCTGAATCAGTTCGGTGTCGACTAGGAACGCGAATTTTCACCATCGTCGTATTTGACGGTGGAGGGTGGGTGTAGCTATGTTGATTGTGTATATGTGACGTTTCGACTCAATTTTCATTCATTGTTTTTTACAACGCGACTGAAATTGTATGAAATCGATAAAAGGTTACTAAATGTCACAAGCTGGAAGCTATCACAGTGCTGCAGCTGATCCTTCGCAGGGCCCACAGCGTTAAGAGTCCCAAATTTGAAGGGCCTGCTCATCATATAGATTATGGTGATATTAGACATAATAAAATGTATAAATGTGTGAAGATTATTAAGAACAAGCGACACATACATTTAATGCAGGTTTCTCCATTAGATCTTTTTTTTTAATTCTTTAATATAAAGCATAATACCATTTGAAGTGATGTACTTTCTTCTGTACCACGAAATTTTTAAGCAAATTTTTTGATTTTATCCTTACCGACCTTCTGGTCTAAATATTAAGGCAACGAAAACTAATTAGCTTTGTCCTATCTCTAATGCAATATACCAGTTGTTAATGTCGTTCAAACAGAACTTGACGTTTTGGTTATGTCACTGATCCTTAAATGTTAATTTAAATCTATAAAAGAAATCGCCCGTTTTTATAAGTTTTTCGGAAGTACATAAGCGAACAATTAACTGATGATAAATCGGTGTCTTTAAAATACCACAGACGTTTGTGGGCTGTAAAAGTACAATTTTTCCGATTTGGCGTAATTTTGTTTACCCGGCATCACAAATTACTTAATAACTAGACATTCAACTTAAGCGTCCCCTTCCCCCCAAAACCCATTTGTTTATTTGTTGTTATTGTTTTGAGTTCCGTGTCGGTGAATACGTGTGAGAAAAGTAAACAAAAATTTGGGAGCCCGCCAAAATAGCGAGGTGAATTTCACACTGACATTTGAAAAAGTCATAAAAGATAACACACAAGATATTAAAGTCAAAATGACAATTCTGTTTTAATTTTGCCCACACTTGGGGTGAGCCTACATTGAGACTACAAAATCGTAAAATTTAGTTCATTTGAATACGCCTGGAAATACTGGAATGTTTATGACGTAATTGGATATTTTTACGAATTTGGTCTTTTTTTCAATATAGTTCGGGTCACAAATTACTTAATAACTAAATATTCAAATTCTGCGTCCCCTTTCCCCCAAAACCTATTTGCTTATTTGTTGTTTATGCTTTTCGGTTTTGTGACGGTGAATGCGTGTGAGACGCTTATTATTATTATTACTCAGTTGGGCTTTTCTTTTTTCCAGAATCGTTCATGTGTTATTGATGTTCAGTTTTTAATTATGTAGGAATGCAGAAAATATTAGTTATTCAGCAAAACAAGAGCAACAGTTAGGAAACAATCGAGAAAACTTCCATTTTCGGAAAAGGCTTTTGATTTTTACTTGCGTAAAATATTAAGCGTTCCCAAATTTAAGAAAAATGAAGAAGTTTAAAAGCTTCTTTTAAAGCTTTAATCCGGTAACATGAAACACAAACTTATCAGAGGCACAGGCATTTAGGCAGTAAAGAAATAGTTTAATTTGCGCTTATTGTGTTTTGTTTTTAACAATATATGAAAATATTTAGAAGGCATTTGAAATACATAATGTATAACTGGAATACAATTAAGATAAAAATGATTTTAAGGTCTCTAGCAAAACAACATTAATGTAGCACGACCCATTATGTGGCGACTTCCAGGTATTGGAATTCGTTACAATTTTTGTCCGGTAGACGGAGCAAAAAGCTGATTCCGCCATGTTTTCGTGGTGAATCACTTAAGCTTCGTGGTGAATCTCTTCAAGTATGGAATACATTGACAAAATGTGAGAGTATGCGTGGATTTCCTGGCATTACCATGGCAACAGCTTGTAGGCCCCCCGGCTTTCCAGTCTAGTTGAATATCTAATTCATTAAGTAATTTGTGCCCGGCATGCATCGAACGTTTGAAAGCTGACAAAATAAGCGATAACAAAATAAGAGATAACAAAAATGTTATAGGAATTTAATTTTTACGGTTAATTCATTCATCAATTGTAAATTGATCGAAACGCTTTTCCCCAATTAAAATCCTGCACTGCATTTTCATTAGCATTTGGTAAAGAAAAAATACATAAATCATGCTGATGAATTCAAAATGGGCGCCCCATTGATTTTTTTTTGCATTGGATCTCCAGCTCCGTTCCTGGAGCAGCTGCCAAAGCTAATTAGAACTTATAAATGAAAACACTTTTCTCTCGAATTTCAAAATGAACTCATTTCGGCCCTAATGAAAACGTAATATAAACAAATTGAAGTCAAAGCGATTTGACACTTGACAGAACTTAACGTGATGGCTGCAACGGTGCTGTACTTGTCGTTCTGTACACAATGAAACCGAGTGTACACCACGCTGGAACCTGTTCTGACATCGAGTATTATTCGACAGCTCAGTGTGGCAGTTCAGTGTTCAAAACAATACGACATTAATTAAACTGTTGATCATACAATGATTGAAAAAGACTGCAAAACGTCCGAGGTAAAAATTAATGCGTAGATGTACGATGACTGATGCCGAAGCCAATGAGTATTCGTGGTAGGATATGTGTCTGAGTGTAAGCATAATGAAGATGTGAAACAAAAACATTTTTTGAGAGGCTAGGGTTAGAAACAAGTCAAATCGGTTTCATAATTTTGTTAAGAAAGAACGTGTGTAGATGCATGATGAGTATTCGTGGTTGCGTATATGTGTGAGCATGCGGAACGTGACAAAAAAAAACTGGTTTATGGAGCGTTATTTGAGTTCGAAACAAGTCAAAGCGGTTTCAAAAAAATTAGCGCGGAAATTTGCTTTGGGAGTGAGCAACGCAAAAAGCAATCAGCGAATTTAGGTTTCAGTTGCTAATGTATGGGATTCTGTTTCTGTTCCTGTTTAACGTTGCTTGTGACAACGCGGCTTTATTGGCTTGTTTATAAAAATCTTGTCAGTTCCAGTGTCCTGCCAAATAGCATGATTTAGTAACTGGCCTGTCATGCGCACAGCTTAACGATACACCGGTCAACCGAAGGGCTAGTGCTGACTTTATGTAAGACTAAAATTGTTTTTATGTCGGCATTTTTTGTAAACAAAATTTTCTTGTCTCGGAGAGATTAATCAAAAAAATTTGCTATTTTTGCTTCAAATTTTCAAGCTTCAAATTGAAAAACAAAATTGTTCAGCGTTATGACTTTAAGCAAAATTCTAATCAGAGTGTTTGGCGAACAAATATTTGATGGTACAGCTGAGGTCGAACAATCGTCGCATAAAGAACTCGATCTGCCGCTAGTGGAGTATGCGTTTTTCAGATCAATTGTATATTTTGAAATTACCTTGTACATGCTTTTCAGTCAAATCAGTGAACTAAAATTATGGTTGAGCAAAAAATTAGATGCTGTCGAACAAGGCTGTAGGGACAAAGAACTAAACCAGCAGGCAATAATGAAGTCTAAACTTGGGCCCGATAACGTAACGTTCTATGTTGATGGTCAGTCGGACGTTCGTATATCCAATGACCGGCTTACTGTACGTTCCCAAGGCAGTTTCGACACAATAAAGGCCAACGTTTGTGTGTTTGGAGGAAAGTGGATGTATGAGGTAATTATTTTCTGCTTTGTTTGCTAACCATTTGAATATACTACAAACGTACATTCCTACATCTAAAGATTTACAAACTGCATTGCCAGTTTTGGTAAAATAGAAAATTAGACATCGCGTATCTTGTATCTACTGTTATCAATCCCAAATGAGTGTGTTTTGAAATTTTACGCAGAGCCGGTTTTTCAGTACCTTTTCTAGCCCACCTTAAACCAAGATCTGTTAATCCCGGAACAAAACGAATGGAGGATTAACCCCGCGAACAGTCCGGTGGCGGCTTACTTTTTTCGTGCAGAGTTAACTTCGTCAGTATAATTGCCAAAATCATCGACTCTCAAAATAATTAACTCCCAGTTTATTCTACTTTACATAGGATAAAAACAATTCATTTGGCGAGTTAAATAGAAACTTATCCCGGATCGATATTCATTTCTGGAGTTAATCTAAGTTTAACTCGGGAACTCGGATGATCTCGCACTGAAAAACTTGCCCTAAGCTAACTAACTTTTAGACAATTGTTCCTTGTTGGTTAACCTAGTGTTCAAAGTAGTGCATGTACTAGCACTGACTAGCTGAAACTTTGTGTTGGTTCCAATAAGAGAAGTAAATCCCAATCCTTTACTGAAAACCCTTTGGGAACTATAGGAACTAACTCTTCACTTGAGACTCACGGGCCTTCAAAAATTTCAACACATCTATTTCCGTTAGACTCCTTTCAAAAACTCTTCCAGTTACCTAACAAAAAATTAAATAAATCTTAAACGTTCAGTCGATTGTACCTGAAAATTTATTTTATACAGGTTCAATTGCATAGTAAAGGCGTCATGCAAATAGGCTGGAGCTCCAACGATTGCACATTTAACGAAAATAGTGGAGTTGGGGATACAGTTCGAAGCTATGGATTTGACGGAAGCAAGCAGCAAAAATGGCATATGTCAACAAATAAGTAAGTTTGAACATTAGTGTTTTGTTTTCGTAACCGTCAGCCATTCTCACTGCCATTTTTTTTTTCTTATTTATTATTTATTTTTACATACTATCAAGAAGCTAACAACTTAAATTTACAAACTATAAATTTTAAGGCAACGTGGTGACAAGACTTTATAATGCCGTCTGAAATAATGTTTATTTGATAATACATAATTATGTAGTTTTAGTAATTTAAAAAAAAAGATTAACAAGAAAAAGTTTTTTTTTTGGTTTTGGCATGAGTGTTAACTTTTCAAAAGTTAAGGATTTAGATATGATGAACTACGGCTCTCCACAGCCTATTATCGCTTTCAAATCCCTTTGGGAAGAGTACAAAACTAAGATGATCAACACCATACCTAGTTCGAACATGTCTGCTCAAAGCAGTCTGCCGGTAAACCAGGACTCAGTGAAAACTAAGAGCTTAGAAAAAGAGAACAGTGAACTCCCTAAATGGAGCGAGTCTTCCATGATCTTAAAAAAGAAGTTGATTCTGCAAAAAAGAGGCTATAAGAAATAGTCGTGCAACGAATGACATGACTGAGGCAACAAGAGAGTGTGTAACACCGAACCGGCCAACAAGCGAATACTGTTTGGACGAGGACGAACTTGCACGTAAGACCAATTCAGCTCTAAAGAAAAGGAGTATGTAATACAAAAAGAATATAAGCCCTCTGGTTTCAAAAAATTGACGTGCAGTTACCAGCAGTTTGCGCCAATTATAACGGAAACCACCCATTATCGAGGATACGAAGTAGCCATAGAGCTGCAAAAGGGAGGATCGAAGCCTTGGACGTTCAAAAACTGCTGAAACTCCTAAGCCAATGAGTCCAAAGACATCCCGCCGGGATGTAGACTGTTAGATGACAATATTGATTGCATGTATGGCTTGATTGGGTTAAATTTCATCATTGGGGGCGACTTTAACGTAGAGTATACTTTTTGGGCCTCAAGGTTGCAATTCAACAAGAGGCAGATAACTGAACAAAAGGAGTATGAAATGTCGGGTGGACTTTCTTCCACGGGAAAGCCAACATATTCGCCAACGGACAGGAATAAAAAGCCCGACTTTTCCATCGCTGTAGGGTACCCCAGACACCTTACGCGAAGAGTGTTATGATCTTTGCCCAGACCACTCAGGAGTAATCTAGCCTAGCGAAAACAGAAAGAGCTCCTAGATCAGCCAACAAAAAGACGAACTGGGATACCTTCAGAAAGGACTGTAAGGAGGGTGTTAGCTTGAATGTGTCATTGAGAACTCCTATAAATTCATTGAAGCAATTCAGAACGCTGCGTGGAACAACACTTCTTTTCACTTACGCACAACATATCCGCTCGAAATTGAAGAGTTATTCGTGAAAAGTGAAGAGCGCGTAGAAGATGGCTATGTACGAGGATACCCCCGGACAAAACCCTCTTAAACAACCTCCCTAATAAACTGAAAGAAATGCTGCAAGATTATAAAAATCGTGAAACCACTGAATACCTTGAAGGCTTCTCGGCGGATAGGAATTCGAACTATTCGCTGTGGAAAGCAGTTAAGTATATCAACAAAGCTATAATCCACTTGGCACTTTTAAGAAAGCTCACGTCGAATGGGCGATTGAGAAGACAAAGAGAAAGCGGATTTGTTTGCTGAACACTAAGAAACAAGATTCAAGCCGTTCGACGGTCCGCCGTTGGCTGACGTTCAAAACAACAACGCGGAACCTGATAGCTTTAGAATGAAATAAGTGTCGTTAGTTGAAATTCGGCAGACAATAAGCAAACTTAAAAATAATAAGGCCCCGAGTAATGGCGATAGCAAAAGTCCTTGCCGCACTCCACTTAGGGTACTAAACCATTCTGACTGTCGCTCGCCAGTAGGGTATTTTCATAAATATTTTTCAATACCTTTAAGATTTTCGATGATAAGCGTCGTCGATCAATGCAGTCAAAAGCCGCTTTGAAATCGACAAACATTGCATATAGTTTTTGACCATTTTCTAGGTAGTAATCTACTATATTTTTAAGAGAGAAAAGATGGTCGAGTAGCTCACACGAAACCCTGCTTGAAACTCCCTAAGTAAATGATTTTCTTCTACCCAAGCTTCAATCCTTTTCAGTATAACCCCTGTAAAAATTTTACCAATAATATTTATAAAGAAGATGCCCCTGTAGTTTTCTACACTGTTAATGTCATCTTTTTTGTAAATCGGGAAAATTAAAGAATTTTTAAAACTTTGAGGCACTTCAGATGTATGCCATATTTTAGAATAAACTTTAGCTAAATTTGCTAGAAATATCTGGGGAGCATTGTTAAAGAACTCGACTCCAGGTGCTTTGTTATTTTTTGCTTTGTTCAACACCGAGACAGTTTCATCAGGAGTGTTATCTTGTTCTATAGAGTCTAAAATAAAGAAATTTTCCGCCAAGTAAATTGATTCTAATGCAAGTGGTAGATTTAAGAGATTTTTAAACTAATGTGACAAACTATTTGCATCTAAATTCTTGCCTATTTTAAGTTTGCAACCATTCAGTTCCTTAACAAATTTCCAGAACAGGGCCGAATCTTTTACAGCATTTAAGTCTTGCCATTCTCGCGAAGTATTCTCTTTTTTATTTTGCAGATTTCTTTGCATTGTCTGTTAGCCTGGACATAAGCGTTTCTGAAAAATTCTTCATTTCGCGCCCTTGCTAATTTAAGAAGTTTAGAGTATTAGTTTTTATCTTTTTCACATAGATCTTTACAGAGATCTTTGTAGCTTCGATGAAAAGATCATTAAGTCAGAATTAAGTCAGTTTGCTCGGCAAGTTGACTAAGTCTTGCTTTATAGTTTTCTTTTTCGTTTTCCCCCCAAAAAAGCCTAGGTTAGTAGGTTAACGTTAGTTTCAGGTTTTACATTTCCCAACATTACGGTTGCGGATATAGGCATATGATCCGAAAATGTTTGAGCACCTACCTGGAAATCTATTACTTTGCAAGCACCTGGACCTCCAATAAAAGTAAATTCTCTTGGGATATTCCCATTTGTTCCCCATTATCCCCAACCTTGTCTTTTGAACACCGAACCATTTTAATTTATGCTCTTCAAGAAAAACCGTACCACTTTCTATCTGTGTGTCCCCGATCCGCGCATTTAAGTCCCCAACGAGGATTACATTGTATACATCTAACGAATTTAGTAAGCATTCTAAGCTTCGAAAGTCTTGTTCCCAGTTGTTGCAATTCATATAGATTGGAAAAATGTAATAAGACTCATTTAAATGTTGTTATTTTTAAGGCTGTATGATTTTCAAACGAAGAGAAGCTACAGTTTTTGTAAACAGATCTATAGCCAGGAGGATATCCACCGATCGCCCGCACACGAGTGTGCACTGCTGGTATCCAAAACAGCTTATACAGCTTTTTATCCCAGTATTTAATGTTATTTCCTATTTATTTAAGTTTTATTTATATGAAATAGTGTACTGCTTTTATATTTATTTTAAATCGTTATTTTAAATTGTTGTTGCTTTGCAGATATGGCGAATTTTGGCAGACGGGTGATACCATAGGTGTTTGCTTTGATATGGAGCAAAGCTCCATTGAATACTACCGTAACGGTGTATCACAAGGTCAAGCGTTTAGCGACATAGAAAAAGGACCGAATATTGTATATTATCCAGCTGTTTCGTTAGGCTACAACGAAGAAATTAAAGCGAATTTTGGTAGTTCACCACTTCGCTTTCCTATTGCTGGATATAACACCTTACAGCCAATACCGTATGGACAAATTGAAAAGGCAAAATTGTTACTTCGTTATGTTCTCAACTTAGCTGCTATAATTTCGCGTCCAAAATATCACGAAAAAGAAAAAAAAGTACATCGGTTTTCGTCTAAAAAAACAATCTATGTTCTATTAGGTTCAGTGCTAATAGAAAAACTGTCCGAAGTTATACTCGATGCATATGTTATCGAGGTTGTACTATTGCCCCACATAATAAACCTGAGTGCGCTGCGGTAATATATATTTTTTTAAGCAACAGAAATTAACATATCGGTAATATATGTTTATCGTAGCAAAGAAACCGACAAAGAAACCTTAGCCGGCAGTTTAAAGACTACTTTAGGATGTTTCTTGTCATTGTTGTGGAACTATTTAGAGGTTGGGGAAATGCATTTCGTCATGAAGAAGCTGTTGAACATATTGCTGTCTAGATATAGTCAAACAGCAGAGGGACTCGAGAATGAGTCACAATGCGAGGTGATAGCTGTCCTTAATTCCATTTGTACTCATCCGACAACAAGAAAATTCTATTTGGAAAACAAATTTTTCAAGAAACATTGGTAAATATTGAACTTTAATATTGTAATTTTTAAGAAAATTATTTAATCTTCTTTTGAGCTTACTTCTGTTGATGTATTTACGACCCCCCGAATATGAAGCGATGAAAAATGCTTTACCAGACGATGTAGTGTGGACTGAAGGTAATTAGAATATTGTTAATAGTTCGCCTCTTACGTTAATATTTTATTTAAAACATTAAAGGCCTTGGAGGATCGAGGGAAAATTATAATAGAGCTTCAGAGAGGCTAGCAACTCACTCTGGTGTTCTGTACGATCTACAAATAAAACTCCTTCAAACTTTACTTATCAATAACGACACTGATTCGTTATTGTGTTCAAGCAGGAAAATATTTACGAAGAAACTAAGGAAATATGTGATGGACGCAACCATTGAACAGAGGGTAACTCTATTTCACAAAATTTGTTTTATATCTTACACCCTTAGGGCATGTATAAGTACGTATGGAAAGGACGCCACAGAGGAAACGTGGTTATAGGATATTGGCACTGGCTCACATTGAGCTGTAGCCCCTTGTATTTTTTTTTAAGGCCTGTTTTTTTTTTTAAGTATATCCGACTTAAAGGCATGTGTGTCGTAAGAGCCGACTAAAAACCACCCTCTATGCCGAGCAGAGCGCGTATTTCGTACTAAATATGGAGGGAAGAAAACTAAACTAATGGAAGTATTTTCTTTAATGGTAATCTAGGCTCAGTGGCCAGTCTATCATGTATTCTGGATAGAGTCATTTGTTGCTAATAAACTCATTCAAAAAAAAAAATCAACAGTACCTCTCGACCATTTGGGTAGAACGTATCCAAGCAAACGAACTCTGCCGGTTAACCAACTCTCAGTGAAAACTATATGCTTCAAAACGTTTTTGTAAATCTATTTAATTAATTTCGCTAACTCGGTAATTCGTGCGGTGACTACCCTTACAATTGTCGGTAACCGCTGAGGCCTGATTGATTATACAGCAATTTCTCGAGATGTTTACCAGATGTTTCGAGATGTTTACCAGATGTTTCGAGATGTTATCCGTTCGTAAGTTGCTTTTCTTACTTTATTATGTTGAGGGCGCCAAAAAACTTGGGCATTTTCTATGACTTCTTCCCCCGTGTAAGACGGGTGTAACCACGAAAACCCCCACCGACAGTGCCCGAATGCATCAGAGCCATTGACGTTGACTTTCTATAGGTTGTTCCGAAGTCAAATTGAATTAAGTTTCGTCCCCAGAGTATGTTTTAAGATCTTACGTAGTTTCCTGTAGCCTGCGTTCCAACAGTATATATTATTGGTCCGTACAAAAATTTCAAAAAGGACCTCTTATGGTATCACCACGTTGTCCGTCCGTCCGTCCTTCCAATCGCCGTTCTTCCAAATTGTAGAAAGACAAAATTTGGTGTCCTATTTATTTGCGGAAATAGACAGAGAACCCAACGAGGGCCAATAACGGTTTAATTACAGTTTAATTACAATTAATCATATAAGTTTCATGGAAAAATAAATTTAACGTTTTTCAATATTTTTTTTTAAGAAATTCAGCAGGTAAGAGCTAGAAAACCGATTTATCTTAAATAAATACTGAACTTAAACGAAAAATCCCATTTTTCGAAAATATTGAAAGAAAAGGAGAAATTTATAACATATTGGGTCTTACTAATAACGAAATTTAGTACACAGCTAAAATTTAAACCCTATACTTTCCAAAAAACCGCTACCAATAACAATTTAAGTAGACTGCTTTTCGCTTATCTGTACACCTAATTTTAGTGTTCTGAAAGCTATGTATTAAATTTTTATTGTTTGACATTAAATGGTTGAGAGTTTCCGCTATGTTGGATTTAGAAGTACAAAGGTACAAGAACTTAGCTTTTCAAGCACAAATGTACAATAAAACAATACAAAATAAGGAAAAGTACTAGAATTTCACTCTATGCATCAAGATTTAAGGTACTTAATTGGCAAAACAGGCATCACTGCCCGTAAACAAATTTAAATATCAAAACAAAAACGACTCACGTTTATTTTGATAAAAATTAGCCCAACCTATATCAGTTGTACTTTTATGTAGCTATGTACATATATAATTTCAGTCTTTCGAATGCACTAATTTAATTTTTTTTTAAAGTACAATCGAAAACTAAGATAATAGCACTTCATTAGGAAGCTTACTCCAACAAAAAATAGGAGCCAGGAAGAGAACAAGGGAACTTGCACAGCAACAACGGATACTAATTAAAACACACGATAACCTTTTCTTTGTTTTTGGTACGAATACCAATTCAAAAATTTTTATTCAAAAACCTTCACAAAATGTTGGTTGTTGTGAGTTTAGCAATCACGTACGCGCAATGTGTCTCAAATTGATGACTGAAACCCAATTCTTTGCATCTCCTTTGAAAGCATGACCACTTCAACGTCCAACTTCACCACCACGACACGAATTACAAAATTTAACCGAACAAAATCTTCTACGGAAACCACCAGCACAGGAACTGCGCCCACCAATCCCGCAGTCTGGGCGAAGGGCAAAAAAACCTGAATGGATGAAACAAGTTTGCTTTTGAAAATAATTTTGACACTTAAAGTGTACCAGATTTGAAAAAACTTTGCATTAGCTACACAAAGTATCAAATTGGTTATTGGTACGATTTTGAGTAAGCTCCAGATTAAAATTTAAGCTGCCCACTTAGAAATAGAGAACTTAATGCTTTGGTTATTAGTAAGGCCCATTGTATCTAACTGTAATTAAGCACTAACGAATAAATAAACTTAATATGAAATATGAAATATTGAAAGGTTTTTGAGAAATCAAGAGTTGAAAATGAATGACGTTTTTCAAAGTTTTTGAGGTCATAACTTTTGAACCGCTTAGTGCACAAAGCCAACATTTAACACATGTATAAAGCAACTCAAGGTTATTTTTTTTTCAATTTCATTTCAATTTATTTAACAATTTTGTACTTGTACAATTAAGACATAGTCTCTTCTGGTACTTAAGAATGGATAAATTCATTTAAGTTAACATTCAAAAAAGAAAATAATTACTTATACTTAAAATTTAATTAATAAATTACTCAAAAATTTAAGGTCTTACTTAAGGTCTGTTCGCGTACCCGTATATCTCAGAATATATTAAAATATTTTACTACAGGTTAATACAAAAGCGTTCCCGTACACAGAATTGTTGTAAAAGAGAACAGAAACGAGAGAGTAAATCATTTCCCCACCTTGAACAAACTTGAAATTTTTTACTACAAAAATTTTCTTGTAGTAAGAAATTTCCAAGTTTCAAATGTCTAATCTCAACAGTTGTTGACACAAATGTTTGTTTAAAATTTTTGATTTGGAGTTTATTTTTTGTATTGGCGCTTATTTTTTGAAATGTTGTCGGTAACGTGATTAAAAAAACGTGTTAAAAAACTAAGTGTAGAATGTTTCTAAAATTATTTTCAGTGCATTTAAGCCGTTACAAATCCTTTCAGTGAATTCAATGCGGCACAAAAATAGTTCAGTGAATTCAAGCAGTGATCATAGAAGTGGCACGAATATTTTTGTTTTTTATGAAGGATATGTGGCAGCAGTTATGTGAACGGCAAGAAGGTAGCTCGGAATCCACCAGTTCTAAGACGTAACTTTAAAAATTGTTACTTTGAACGATGATTTATCATTTTTTAAAAACATATGAATATATATAATTACTTCTGCTCTTGAAGTTTCTTTCAAAACGCTACTTTTTCCTGCAAAACCGTTGCCGTATTTTAGGGAAATTTTCATCTCTTTAAAACACTTTAAGAGAGAATTTTCCCCCACTCTGTATTTCCAATTTGCTCTTTTACTACAAAAAGTACGCGAACACAGCTATAGTTAATTTAAGAAAAAAACAAAAAAAAAAAACAAAAAACAAAAAAATAGAAAAGAGCATTAGAAATTATTAGAAAAGAAAGTAGAAAGAAAAGAAGTTATGAGGAAAACTAGTACCCAGACAGCGCAGTTTTAAAGCTTACAGCATTAGATATGCACTCTATCCGTGTTGGTAAAGCATTCCAAAGTCTAACAGAATGAATAAAAAACCGTCGAAATGAATTTAAGTATTTAAAACTTTGAGTGTTAATGTTAAGAGTTATACTGGAACTAGAAAAATCAAGTTTACAATACAGATAAGCAGTTAATTTAGATTAAATGATTCGATGGAGAAATATACAATTTTTTAAATCTATATACTATTTCAAAGTGCATCCAAGGATCCAAGAAACCGTCTAGAAAACTCAGAGATTCTATCAAACCTATGATTTGCTAGTCTTTGCTATGCTTTGTTAATCAAGTGCAAAAATATGCCTAAATTTTTCAGAAAAATTTTTAATAATGCCGTCTAAACGCTTTTTCGAAATAAAATCACAAAAATGCATGAAGAAACGTGTGTCCCCCACTCTTATCTCAGGTCTTGTTTGGACAAATCATATGAAAGAATCACGCGTATTAGAAATTGTCCAACATTTTAAGGAAAATATCGCGAATGTTAAAGTTTCAAAACCTTCCGAGATTTAACTCAAAACCATTCAATAACTCAAACTCAAAAACTCAAAAGCATTTTCAAAAACAATTTTTTTAAATCTTGTAGTAACCTAACGGTAAAAGCAATCTTGTTCAGATTTGGTTAAACCATACTAAAAGAAAGCAAGCTGTGTTAAAAATCTTTTAAGTTGCCATTTCTAACCTAAGTTTTTTGAAGCCTATTTAAAAAAGGCCGTCAAGCATGAAGACATACACAGAGCGGTCAGTCGCGCTTTTGTTGAAGGTTGAGCTCATCTTTATTTTTCTGTTGATCTAAGATGCTAGAAGTTTTTAAAAATAAAAATATTTTTGAAAATGCTTTTATGTTTTCGAGTTAAATCTTAGAAGTTTTTGAAACCTCAAAAATCGTTTCAATTTTCCTTAAAATTTTGGATAATTTCTGATACCTACCTGTGATTTTTTTCATATTTTACGCGTGTTCAATATCGTTTTTGTGCACTGAGCGGTTCAAAAGTTATGGCCTCAAAAACTTTGAAAAACGTCACCCACTTTCAATTCTTCATTTCTCAAATACTTTTCAATATTCATCATCATCATCATCATTTTCGAATGCGGCTTATCCTTTAAAAGGGTCGCGGAGCGAGGGTGGCTAAATGGTCCTTCCATCTTTCTCGATCCTCCGCCACCAACTCAAGAGACTCCGGCGCAATCCCCAGGCGGGACTCAGAGAGGTTCTTTACCTGATCCCACCACTTGTTTCTTGGCCTACTAGGGGGGCGACGCCAATATTTTCAGAAGACTAATTTTTTTCATTAAAGTTCAATATTTACTTTTCGAACTTCTATTTGTGTTTTTCTATTTGAAGTGATAGCTAAAAAAGTCAATAATTTCTAGAGTCGTTGATTTTGACAACTTTATGAACTGAACTAATAGCGTTTTTCATTTAAGAAAAGATTTCCTCTTTCTGTCAAAAGATTTGATCTTTTTCGATTTTACATGTTTCATTGAAAATAAAAGGGCAATTCTAGATCGATTCTTAACACGAAAGATGCGATCTCCCGATCTTGGGAGATTTGATCTGAACTCACTTACACGTGGAAATATGTCTACTGTCAAACGCCAAATCGATGCACTTTAATTTGTTTCGAATTAATGTGCGGGCGTGTTTGTTGGTTGCCAGCCCGTGTGTGTGATTCAATTTGTCACCGAACGAGAAAAGATGTTTTATTGAAACGTGCAGTTCTCGATTTTGAGATCTCGCTATAACTTTTCACGGAAAAACTGTTTGGGTTTAACTCAGCGCTGAGAAACCGACCCTAAGTTACATCCATATTAACCTTATTTTTGGTTTATTTTAACTCTACTTATGAGTTTTCTAAATTTTGCTTCTTTTTCAGCCTTTGCAATCGTTGTTTTTAATGCAAAGTAATATCAGCAATACAGTTGAATCCCCAGTTTCGTTTTCATTTCTTTGTGTCCTCCTCGACGTGATAAGGCAGCTTATAAAAGAAGGCACAAAACAAGTTGCAATAGATCCAAAGCTATTTTTTGATGGAACTTTCCTCTACCAACATTTTGACAGGATTGGAGGAGTATTATCTCATTTACATAAAGCGTACCGGAGCGACTTGATGCAAGAGCTTGGAATCGACGGAGTTGCAATTTTGAATCTCTCAGAACGAAACTCAGTTCAAATAGGAGATGTGGGTATGTCCATAACTTTAAAAGACTTAAGCTTTTTATAAAAATAATGAATTTTTTTAGAAACGTCAGTCATCTATAATCCTGTTAATAGTAATAGTATCTCAATATTTGAACGAGCTCGCGGGTAGGCTATATGGATTTAAATAAGCCTATATAAACATAGATTGTTTTTCGTTTGAAGGAGTGCATCGACGTCATTTCCAGACGCACAATTCATTCGTCGAAAAAGTAAAGACTTGCACACAGAAATTTTTAACGAAACACAATCTCTATATGAGCTTCTGGATGTTGCGATTCTTTTATATTATTCAATGGGACATAAGTACATCGTAAAGGTTCGTATTGTTAAAATGTAACAATTTAGAAAATAATAACGTTACACTTTTAATTAATTTTAATGAAACGATTAGTTAGCAAATTAGCTCTCATGGAGCGATCTGTCCTCTTTTCGTGCGAAAAAATACATATTTTCTTTATTTGCATTTTTATTTATTTACATGAGTCAGTTTGGTGATCCTGTATATATTTTTGTTTCTGTTTAAATAAATTCTTGATCCTTTTAATAAAGTTGAACTTATCTCCTATATCGTGAAAGGGCGCTTCACTTAGACAACCGGAATGGAGTAAACGGACACAGGAGTGACCAAACCCCAGAATCTGTCCCATCCACACATCCCTCTTATTCTTTGCATTCTCCCCTTATTGTACAACTCTTTGTGTATTCTTCAGAGTGTTTAAACACAGGATCATCAATGAATGGACAACATAAATGGTGTTTCTACTTTAGGTAGTACCGGCAATTGCCAAAGTCGGCAGTCTCGGCAAACTGGGGTGGAATCGGCTTAAGTGATCTGTGACAAGTGATGTCACAAATTACAAAAACTCGTCTGGGTAAACTGTGATCATCACAATTTACTTGTGACAGCTCTCGATCAATCGCCGTCAAAATCAGCTGGTCCCGTTTTCAAACTTTCTGGTAAGTTGGTTTTTTTGCCTACACCTAGGCTGACTTTCTGCATGCATGAATAAAAAATAATGTTTCTACATCACAAGCCTAAACAAAGCAACGAACAGGAACGCAGACGGATTGACTCATAGACTGTCACAAAATGTGAAAATCGCAGATCACCGTAGCCGATTCTACCTGTGATCTTGAGTAAGTCTGCTGCCCACTGCCCTGTTGCTGACTGTACGACTCGGGATTCTCTTATGGCTGAACGGGCTTCGGATGGCCCTGCACTGCGCCTAATTAATTGTCAGCGAAAGAGGACGAGGTAGCATCTGAACTGAAACAAACCAGATTTTACATCGGGCCCTATCTCTTCTGCTAAACTGAAAAGAGAGAAAAAGCCAGCTGGTTAGGAAAAATACTACTACCGTAGCATACGGTAGTAGTACTACTACCGTATACTACGGTCTCAATAGAAGCGGTGCTACTAATATCTATACTGATGAACGGAAACCGGAGGTCTTGGCCTCGAATACTTGAGCTGTGTTGTTTACTCAACTCAATACACAGCATTGCAAGCCTGCTTTTAAGAAGAGTGCTTTTTACATGTGTAGAAAAAACATCTGTGGTCTTGCTGAAGTGTGTTCCTTATACGAAAGGCATTAATTGTTGATGTCTAAGAGTACTGTGGATGTAAAATGTCAGACCATATGTTGTGGTACGTGAAATGCTCACAAGACTGTTTTGAGCAGCAGCAAATGTAGCACAAGAGGAGATCGTCTGTTGGATTGAGTTAAATTTCAAAACAGGCGTAAAGTTTTACCTTCGGAAGAGAGAATAAATCCGAAGAAAACAAATTTGACACAGTTTAGAAAGGATTTTAGTCTCGTAACTGACTCATAACTGACGTTTCTCACTCTATCCCTTCGAGGAATACAAGCAACACAACTCAGAAATCTCAATGCGCACAGATGAGGAATGGAACACTGAATTAAAAATTGAGATCTTTGCTTTACTCCAAGTTCAGCTTTCCCGTTGACCGGTCGGCGCAGTTCCTTCGCTATTGCTCCTCTAACTTCTCTAATCCTCCAGTATCACTCCTCTCATCTTACGTGAAAAAGACACCGAGATACTTAAACCTCTCCATGTGTTTCAATCTGATACGTCCAACTACATTGCAGTGACACCACAGACGGCCACAAACTTATCCACTGCTTGGTGAAGTTCCTCTGTAGACGATTCTGGACGGATTTAATCAATGTCAACAGGCTTGCCAGCTTTTCATTACGCAAGTCGTATTTAAGAGTCACATACGAGCATGCTCGTTTTTCGTTATTATGAAGCCGAGAGTCGCTACGAACATACTCGTCCGCTAATGAGTTTCATATATCATACAGAAAAACGCGGCGCATTTTACGCATCGCGGTCCTTTTTCGCAGTACGGCTGCGTGTGTCGGAAACCTCGACATCGCTTGCATTGAAGTGTGTAAAAAGTTTAAACAAGCCAGAAACAGATTGTAATGCTCATATTCGCCGTGTCAAATTCCAATACGAACAAAAGCTGAGCCAAAAATACAACATTGTCCCAAGGTTAATAGAAACTTTTGGTCTTTCTTAAAAAATGTTAAAAACTGTGCCTCAACTTTCATCCCCACACTCGTTTACAATGACATTCCAGCTGTCACCTCTTTAGACAAAGAACATCTACTCGCAGCGCATTTTGCTGCTAGCTGCTTGCTTCCTGATTCTGCGGCGTCTCCCCCTGTACTTGATGGCGTCGAATAAACCATGGGACAAATTCGCACTCGTACAGTTAAGAGATTACTTTAAAATTTCAATATTTACAAATCCGCTGGTCTAGATGGAATATCTCCGATCATTCTGAAGAGGTGTTCTTCCTCGCTGGCAAAACCATTGTGTAAGCTTTTTCATCGGTCCTACTCCGTGGGCCTCTTTTCCAGTAAATGGAAAAGAGCATTTGTCCAGCCCGTCCCTAAAAAAGGCTATTCTTCTTCTCGCTCTAGCTATCGTCCAATTGCACTTAGTTCCCTTCTTTCTAAGGTCATTTCTAAGGTTTCTTATCCTTTCGCTCGTGAGATGTAAAACATTAAAAAGCGTAGCCAATCCCTTATACAAGAGTGAATTATAAAAAAAAATGTTATGTGGGACGAGGGACAAGAAGAGCATCTACCCATCAGCCAAGTCTCTGGTTCCAGAAACATTTCACTTAGTTGAGGAGATGCTAATCAGACCGAGCTGATACTTTTTAGACTCCTCAGCCAGTTCAAGTTCCTTTTCCGTTAGCGATAAGACACTCCATGTGATTTTGAATTGATGCCGTTGTCGATTTTCAGAATTTTTACTTAGATATGTTGTTCTCTGCATATTAAAGATGGCGTCGGTACGAGACGAGTTGGCTGCCTTAAATATTGTTCTTATTGAGACAAAAAAAAACCAAGAAGTTATTGCAAGGCAACTGAAAAAATTAACAGCTCCAGAAAAAGGCGACTTATGTAGAGACATATTGACCGACCTTAAAAGAAATTTCGAAGAGCGAAACAAAGTGTTCACAGTAAGAAATTTGTACCTAATCAAACATTATCCGTTTGCTCGATTAATATTGTGTTTTAACTTTATATTTTCAAAAGGAACGTTCTCTTGAACTTGCCCGTAAGCAAGCGTGGTATAGATCAGTTGCACTTGGAAAAAAAAGGCGAAAGCTATTTATCTGGCTCTTGAACATAATACTCAACACTCTTAAAGTAAGCAAATATTTTAATTACATAATTTGTTATATAATACTTCTTATGCAATCTTAATAATTATGTATATTTTAATGAATCTTAATTGTGTTCTAATAATTCTACATGGTTACTTACTATAGAAGTCCTCAGACATGGGATCTTTGTTTGCATTTGTTCCCGAGGTATACATAAACATTTTGCCAATTATTCTGGATACGGTTATGGATTACAGCTTTCATGATTTGGCCATACAATTCGATACAAGTGGTTAGTAATATACAAAGCGTTTAGTTATGTGTATTTGAATACTCGTATATGTTTATTTGCATATTGTAAAGATGATTCGGCGGAAATATTTGCTGCAGCTACATTTCTTGCTGAGCACACTGCTGATCCTAGAATAGTATTGGCATCATGTAAGGACTCTTTATTGCAAGCTCTTGGTACTTTAGTTTGTCATGATGGAGGAGTTCGTGCCTTAGAGAAGACGCCGCAAAGAAGGTAAAAAACATTTTAAACATTGATTTTAAAGTCTTCTTTAATATTATATAAGCTTACACTGTCGTACTATCGTTGCGTAATCACAATTAATAATGGAAACCTGGCCCAGTGATTTTTATAGGGTTAACCGAAGCATACTTTTCGATTATGCGCAACCAGGAAAGTAAGTTCAAACCAATGCTACAACACCTCTTGGATACATTCAACTCAAGTTCTATAATATTTCTCGAGGTAGCTAGGAAAGCAAGCTCAAGGGTTCTGGTCCAAACTATTGACCTGAATATTGCATATTATATAAAGCACAGCTCTATATATCACGCATAGACCATAAGCCCACTTTTTTACAACCGATCCAATCAATAATTTATCAATCAGTCTCGCCTACGCCTTGCTCTCTCGCGCTGTTGACCATTCTTCTTCTTCTTTTTTTTCATTTAGGCGCTAGGTTATGATCTAAAGTGATGGATATGAACCCTCCCACTCTACTGCTTTCCTAATGGTCCGCTTGTGGGGTACGCCGATTTGACCTCAGAATATACCGGGAGGCCACCTGGTTTTGGATCTCTTCGTCACTGAGGCCAAATCAATGCTGTTGTCGTTGCATTTGTGTGATCCATGAATGTTAATGCCTTCCTCTCCTTCGCGATTGCGCTGGAATCTTGATTGACATTGCCTTTTTGACAATACCAACTGAGCCGGTCGTGCTCCATTTTTCTGGAGATAGGTTCTTTTACATGGAGGCTTCATTGGATCTTCGTTGATCGTTGATCATGTGATGTTGACCATTGATCACGTAATGTGGCGAAAAGGTGTAGAAAGGCAAAATTCTTGCCAAAAATCCAAGCATACTTGGGAATTAATGAATTAATGGAAAGAGGACAACTCTTACATGGTAAACAGCTATGAAACCTTGGAACTTCTGCTCAGTATACACTTTCCCGGCTGCAAAGACATAAAAAGCGAACAAACTCTCGATACAACAGACTGTCACCCTTCATTATCCAAATAAGAGCAGGCGGTTATCGCTGAGTGCTTTCCTATCGATACGTTAACCTGGACAATAAAACCTTACAACCCCTAAATCAGCGGGACCGGATGGTATAATACGTGTCATGGTTCAGAAAACGATCGATGTACTTATTTCTTGGCTCAAGGACATCTTTGTAGGGTGCATAACTCTGAGATATATCCCAAAGAACTGGCAATAGCGTGTGGTCTTTGTTCCTAAAGCGGGAAATCGCGATCACTGCAAAGCAAATGATTATAGACCCATTATAAGTCTCTCGGCAAACTTTCTAGACCTCAAAAGAGCGTTCAATAATCTAAAAACAGAAACCATTATCTCATCTATTGTGGAATATCGTATCGATACTAACTTGACAAAGCTAAAAATCAGATTCATCAACTCTAATCTAAGAGACTATTTTATTAAGAAAACAGTTGCGAGGCGAACCCCACAAATAGGAGTTCTTTCACCCCTTCTATGGAATATCTCACTCAACAAAACTCTGTATCATCTCTTCAAAAAAAGAATAAAAGTAGTCGCTTAAGCAGATGACACAGTCATACTGATACCAGGTAAATTTCTTCCAACAATCAGCGAACAAATGGAATCTTGCTAACAAAATTATCAAGATGGACAGAGATGGTCCTTTTTATAAGGAAGCGCAAATTGCAGGGGTGAATAACTCCTACCAATCTTAAATCCTGTCGTCGTCACCTGAAAAAAGACTTGTTCTTTTTCACGGTCCCCACCTCCGCGAGGATCTGACAAGTCCTCCGAGAGTATCATTTGTCTTGAAAAACTTCTCAAAGTGCCGTTCGAATTCGGCAAAAAATTGTAGGCCCCCTTGTATGTACAGAAAGTAACACACCAGCATACATTGTTGAGAAGTTGGCCCTGGTTCACCAAGAGCTGTTGCTCGCCCTGGAAGCCAAATATCTTGCGTCAAGGACTGCTTCATGGCATTAAGAGAAATAAGCCTTCACACAGTTCTACTTTGCTGGGTGCCTGTGCCCATCGGCGTGGCCGGAAATCAAATAGCAGGTGAACTGGCTAGGAAAGGTTCTGATATGGACATAACGTTGGCTGACCGATGGGTATATCCTCCTTTTAACACAGCCAAAAGTTTCATAGATCAAGACACGGTCAAACAAGCCGGTGAACGATGGCAGCAGTCTAAGGATTGTATCATAACTCACTGCTTATTGCTAGTGCTTGACCTAGAAAGAACAACGACCCTTTTGTCTCTCAGTAGAAATTTCATAAGAACACTCGTTGGTGTAGTCACGGGACACTGTACCATGCGCGTCATGGCTACACGAATGGGAATCTCTGCGAACGACATCTGTTAAAGCTGTAGAGATGAAGAAGAATTAGAGTCTATAAAACACTTTCTCTGCCACTGTCCAGCTCTCCAAGAATGACGACTAACTCTGGCAGGAATATCACTACTAGACCTAAAAAGTTTTATTAAAAGATCTGGATGGTACAGTTAGTTATACACATGCCCAACCATGTTTGTCTATCATACAAGGGTTATCTTATCACAATGGGTTAATCTGGCCACCGAGTGAACTTGCACCAAGTGCAAACAACACTTCCAACCTAACCTAACTAAAGAGAGCAAAAGTTAACGAAGGCCTAACGAAACTGAGCAAAAGGCTTTTATGGTCGTGGCATACGAATTGCGGGCAATGGGTAATTTATGAAAACTGACTTAAGCTCCCCTAAGTATATTATGGTTAGGCCTTAAGGGTCAACAAGGCAGCTAGCTATCTCAGTTCTATTTCTCGTTTTGACTATTGACGATGCCCCCTGACAGACTTCCTAGACAGATCATGCTAGCCGAGATGCGAGCGCGTCATCCCCCTGGTAGGCCAAGAAACAGCTGGTGGGATCAGATAAAGAACCTCTCTAAGTCCCGTGGGATTGCGTCGGAGTCTTTTGAGTTGGTGGCGGAGGATCGAGAACGATGGAACGACCATTTAGCCACCTTTGCTCCGCGACCCTTTTAAAGGATAAGTGGCATTCGAAAATGATGATGATGATGACTATTGACGATATCTAAACGGTTATAAAAAAGTCCTCTATACGGATACACAAACAACTTTAAAGATGTCTCTTGACCTTAGTACTACATCCTTCTTCAACAAGGCTGGATATAGATTATCCATCATTTATTGGTAGCATCAACTTCATGTGCAGTAGATGTTTTACTCCGTGGCCAATGCAAATGAAAGATGTTTGCATCCCTTTTTTGTATCACCTTTGTCGTTTATTTGGTGATAACTGTCTGTGCAATAAAGAAACGCGATTGCATCCTTATAAAATAACTTAAAAATTTAACTTCTTCAATTCTGCAGAAATCTAAGGATATTGTAACTTATATTAACGAGTTTCTTAATTAAAAATATTTCCAGTCAAGACGCTTTAATTCGAGCACTCCTTCGTCCGTACGAAAACAGAGCGTGGGGACAGAGCAATTGGCTTTTGCTAAGGTGCTGGTTAGGTGAAGGATTTGGCTATCGAGATTCTCGACCACCAAGTATTTGGCACGGGGGTACGGATCCCCTGACTGTGGGTCTGTGCAGAAGCCGAGCTAAGAGCGAAACCCACACTGGACTGCTTCATCATGTGGCTCCGCCCAATCCATCCAGACACTTTCAACATATGATTGGCAAGCGTTTAATCGAGAATGAACCAGATGCAACAGCTTTTTTAAATTCTGTGCTCAATCAATTGAATTGGGCTTTTTCGGAATTTATATTATTGCTACAAGAGGTAAGTAAAACACTGACAACGAAATAAAACTTATAGAAAAAAATTAATGTTTTGCAAGCGAAGTTCACTCAGGTCCCCGAGTTTCGGTCCTTCTCTACTACTCCCTTCCCACTTGCTGCATTCGAAGAATTGCTTTTAAAATACGTTTTAAACGTTTTTTAAAATACTAATTTAAACAATAAAAATCTATCTGAACTGCTTTTTAACCTTTCTTTTCACTTTTTTGAAGTAAAGTTTTTAAAGTAAAGGTAAAAAAGAAAGGCTGCGGGGGTGGTACACTTTACACTAACATTTTTAACAACTTTGTAAACGTCACGAAGAATTTTGAAAACGCAGAAAATTGCTAAAAGAAATTCAACGACCCATTCTGTATTTTGACACCAACACCTCGGCTGCACGTGGTCTGTTAAGCCCCTTCGCTCCCAGTCTCTTCTCTCGAAGACACCCCGACCGAACCTGGAAGATCAATTTTATGAAACCTAAAGACGCATAGCCAGATAGACAGCTTTTTAAAGGCCTAAAATCACTTTACTTCAGTGTTCACTTTGTAGTTATTCTTGACTGGAACTGTGGACGCCTGCGTCCGGTAGCATCCGGATTCGATCAGGAGTGGCTTAGTGAAAATACTCCTTTATATAAATTTAACTTAGTTTTAGGAAATCTAATGTTATTTAAGCACAAGAATTTTGAATTGATTTTTACACCTCGCGTCTCTATTTATTTTTACTTTAAGATACAAAATTCAGCCAATCGACAAGAAAATTCTGTTTTTGACTCGAAACATATGAAAATATGCTCCATGTGTTTTGAACTAACTGTATCACTTATGAGATGTTTGGAAATGATCATATTTATCGCTCCCGATATTTTTCAAGACCCATCTCGTCCCAATAGCGACCTTATCTTGAATAGAATCTGCCAATTGATAAGTCAAGTTTTATCAAGAGTCACAGTGCCACCTGGATGCTTTCAATTTACTGTTGACATATGTGCAGCCGACTTAAGCCCGGTGACACATTACTCGATTATAACAGCAGCTCTTGGTATTTTATTGGCTTTATTGAGAAATGAAATAGATCGTGATGACAAGCCAGCAAAGGTGACTATTACCATATTATTTTTACAAACCTAAACAATGAACGCAAGTCTATTTCTCAGATCTCTCGGATAACGCGATCACTTTTAACAGACCCTAGCTTTCAAGTAGGACATTTGGAATTTGCTCTAGGAAATGTTAAAACGCCTATTTTACAACTGGTAGATACTCCACGAGGAAATTTTGATCCACAAACTCGCGCGCATATCGATCCGCTGACCAATGATCTTCGAATGCCGCTTCCATCAACATCAAAGAAACGCATACGATCAGATCCACCGGTTATTAAATTTTCTTTAATGGAATGTAAGTTAAAACAATATTTCTTAATTTGCAATAAATTTTAACACATACATGCTTATAGATCCATTAAACGTTTCCGAAGAAGAAGTGATAAAAGTGAAGAAATTAATTGAATTACTGCGAATAAAACAATCTCTGCTCTCCGACATTACTTTGCCCTCGGAAGATTCTTTATGTCCGATATGCTGTGACAAACCCATTGCAGTTACATTCCGTCCATGCGGGCATCAATCATGCAGGTATGTAAAATCTTTGCACATTTTTCGCAGTCCGTCCAAAAACGGAAGAAGGAGCTTAAACTACCTTGTCCATCCGTCCGTCACGTCCATCCAATCGCGTTATAACTTGTGAACGGTAAGTCGTAGAAAGACAAAATTTGATGTGCTTTTAAACTGCGAAAATAGTCAGAGAACCCAACGAGGGCATTTTGTTTTTTTATAGAAATATAACGGTTTGAATACAGTTTGAAGTTTCATGGGAAATGGGTTAAATGTTTCTCAATACTTTTTTAAAGAAATTTAGCAGACAGGAACTAGAAAAACGAAACTGAAGTTAAGTAAATACTGAACTATAACGAAAAAATCCAATTTTTTTGAATATATTGAAAGCTTTTTGAGAAATGAAGAGTTGAAGATGGATGACGTTTTTCAAAGTGTTTGAGGCCAATACTTTTGAACCGCTTGGTGCACAAAGACAATATGAAACACACGTATAAAGCAACTAAAATTTAACTGAGTGCTTAAGTTATAAAGGGTGATTTTTTAGCTGGTTTGGTTTTGGCAACACTGGTTTTGACAGCTGACGTGTGTTTAGTACCTTGTGTCACTGTCAAACAGCTTCAGTTTGGTTTGCAATTTAACCATGGATCGTCTTACAAATGAACAACGCTTGCAAATTATTGAATTTTACTGTCAAAATTCGTGCTCGGTTCGAAATGTTCATCGCGCGCTGCTTCCATTTTATGGTCGGCGAGTTTGGTGAACAGTTAATTTCACGTTTCGGGCCGGTCAATTGACCGCCTAGATCGTGCGATTTGACACCATTAGATTATTTTTTGTGGGGGTATGTCAAGGCTAATGTCTATAGGGACAAGCCCGCTTCGATTGACGCACTGGAAGCCAACATCCATGCATTCATTCGTGAGATACCGGCCAAACATTAAACATTAAACATTAAACTGCAAGGTTCAAACTATCGATTCAAATAAATATTTCATTAATTTTTTCGAATTTTTTGTGTTTTTTTTTTTTTTTTAAAAGTTCTCAACCTCTTAAAAAATCACCCGTTATTTGTCAAAAAAGTTTTAATACTGCCGTTTTGACGCATTTTCGAAAAAAAAATCGTAAGAACGCATGAAAAAACGTGTTGTTAAAAAAAAACACACGTATCACGACAAATTGTCAATAAAAAAAACCTTCTAAGATTCGGCTCAAAAACATACAACCTTTTTCAAAAACAATTCTTTAAATCTTCTATTATCTTAACGGTAAAAGCAACCTTGTTCAGATTTAATTTAAGTACAAAGCGTACAAAAAAAAGCCAGCTGTGTTAAAAAAAATTTTAAATTTTAAATTGCCGTGTCTTACCTAAGTTTTTCGAAACCTTTTTATAAAATGAAATAAAAAAGGAGCTTGTTTTACCGTTTAAGCAAAAACCGGTGGCCATAGAATTTCAGAAAAACATGCAATGCCAGAAAAATTGTAAAAAATGTTTAAAGAAGGTATATCTGCCCCTCTAGCTCCTGAACTGTATGAAGTATAACTTTAAAATAAATTACAGACATAGTCCATCTTTTGACATTTGAAGTTTCCAACCTCAAGTTTTTAAACCTATTTAAGCAAACGAAATAGAAAACAACATGTTTTACCGTTTTCTTAGAAATCCATGTTCGCAGAATTTAATAAAAGAGGCCAACGGAAGAGCAACTTGTCTAATTTTTGTATCGTCACTCCACAGAATATTTCACAATTTTTTTTATTCCTTTTGGTCCATTCCAACTGATATGGCTTAAGCAAATGCTTTAAGGCACCTTTTGTTTCTGCCTCTTTGGACTGGAACTTTTCTGGCGATTCTTCTTGGGAGATTGATTGATTGGATGTGTGCATGTTCGTAAAAGTGCTGGAGGCAAAAGCATTCTTATTAAAAGCACCGACGATATGCATGCTGCTGTTGATAACAATGGGATGATGAGTATGCCGCTGCTGCTAATATACTGCTGTGACTGTGATTGACATCTGCAACACATCTTATGCAAATAATGTTCTTTAATTCAATGGTTTTTATAAATTTTAATTATCATAATTCTCTTATCATTTTTCCTATTTTCTTTTTTCTACTTTTCATTGACTCTTTTTTAATTTTTAACTTTCCTCTTTTTCTCTTGTATTGCTTGTGTCTTATCGGAACACTGAATTGTTACAAAGTTTGAAGTATTTGTTCAATTTTTCTTACCTATGAATTTGGTTAGTAATGTAAATCATAGTCGCAGAATGAATGGAGTGTGTTCTCATACAATGTTAAATGTTTTATCTAGACAGCATAATGGGTTTAAGGTGTGTCACATCAATGCTCGTAGTCTAAATCAAAACAAACTGGATAACTTGAATTACTTGTTTGGTAACTCATGTGCTGATATTATTTGTGTTGATGAGACATGGTTTAAGCCAGGGGTTAAAAACCACTACTATAATTTAAATGGCTATAACTTGGTGCGTAATGACAGAGTGACTGAAACTACTGGGGGTGGTGTTGCTGTTTATTGTAAAAAATCATTAAAATGTGTGGAATTAGTCAAATCAGGTGGCGAATCTCATGTTGAATATTTGTTTGTGGAAGTCAATGATGGTTGTGTTAAATGCTTGGTTGCATGTTGCTACATTCCGAATCGTTCTTTTTCAGCTGAACCATTCTTTTCTTGTCTGTCTGAGTTTTCGCCATTTTATAACAATATAGTTGTAACTGGGGATTTCAATGCTGACTTGCTTCGAAATAACACTCGTTCTTTCCAGTTGAACGATATTGCATCTGCTCTTGGTTTAACAATAGTAAACAATACTTACTCAATCTGTTTTCGCCCAGGCGTTACACCGAGTCTCCTCGACCTGACTATTGTGTCCTGTTGTTTGACCAAATCTCATTAGAAGGTGTGAGTGAACATGACCTACTATTTTGCACGTTAGATATTGTTTTTTCACATAAGCCCACTCCAAGCACTTTTGAGTATGAGAACTTTTCTGCCATTAGTAATGAAGCTCTTATGTTCGCTGCAAACTCTGCCCCATGGGAGTTGTGCAGGATGGTTGCAGACCCGAATGAAAAGCTTGAAATTTTTGAAACACTTGCAAGCAATTTGTATAACGACTTTGTGCCTACGAAAACGGTTGCCATAAGAGATAGTGTGTGTCCTTGGTATACACAGGAAGTTTAAAGTGCGCTTAAACAGAGAAATAAGCTCTACAATAAGTGGAAGCGTAATCGCAATACAATTAATTGGGCAATGTACAAAGCCTCATGTAATGCTGCTACTCAGTTGGTTCGTGCATCTAAGCGTAACTACTACTCTTCCAAGCTCAGCACATCCTTACCCCCCAAGGTACTATGGAGAAATCTCCGAGAAGTTGGCGTTGGTGGAAAAAGTCCGGTTAGTTGCACGATTGACTTGGATGTGTTGAATAGCGCCTTTCTATCCCATGAACAGCCGGCTGCAAATAGTTTTGACTATGAAGCAATTTCAAGCACAGCTGCTGAGCTTGACGCTGATTTCACAGTAGTAGCGGAAAGTGATGTTCTTACTATCATCACAGATTTGAAGTCAAACGCTATTGGGGTAGATGGTCTATCGCTTCGTTTTCTAAGACTAATTTTGCCGCAAATAATAAGTCATCTGACGCATATTTTAAACACTTGCATAATTACGTCCACTTTTTCTCAAGCTTGGAAATGCGCAAAAGTTATACCTGTTGCAAAGAAAGCTAATCCGTCTGATGCTACTCATTACAGGCCCATTAGCTTATTACCCTGTCTTTCAAAGGTCTTTGAAAAATTGCTAGCATCGCAAATCCAGCGTCACTTATATCAAAATTTTCTGCTGACCCCTTTTCAGTCTGGGTTTAGAAAAAATCGTAGCTGCCAGCCTGCCATGGTAAAGATTCTGGACGATATCAGACAGGATTTTGATAAAGCACATGTGACGCTGCTGTGTCTCCTTGATTTTTCGAAGGCTTTTGACAGAGTAAGTCATGAAATTCTATGCTTGAAGCTACGCAATTTTTTCGGTTTAGTGATAGAGCTGTTAGGCTCATTCGAAGCTATTTATGTGAAAGATCACAAATGGTTGTTGTGGATAGAAAGCACTCTGGACTTAAATCTATAACTCAAGGTGTTCCTCAGGGATCAATCTTGGGACAAATTTTATTCTCTATGTACATTAATGACCTGGTAACAACTTGCGAAAATTCGAATATTCACCTATATGCGGATGATGTACAAGTCTATCTATCCCAGCCAATATAAAAAAATATAGCTGAACTAGTTGCCCATCTAAACGAAGACCTGATTGCGATCAATATATGGGCTACTAAAAATTGTCTAATACTAAACCCGAAAAAAGCCAGGTTATTCCCATATCGCAGAAGGTACTTCAGTTGAATATTTTTCCTGATATTTGGTTATCTGGAAATAAGCTTCAGCTCTTTGAAGTTGTCACAAACTTAGGTATTACCATCAACACAAAACTCTCTGGCTATAATCATGTAAACGTCGTTGTGGGCTGAGTGTATGGATGCTTGAGGAAACTCTGGGTTTCTGCAACTTACACTCCGCTTAACACCCGTAAAAGGCTTGTTCTTACTCTTATCATGCCTATTATTTCTTATGCTGCGGTTGTCTATAGCAACTTGGACTGACTCTCATTTTACAAGCTTCAAGTAGCATACAATGATGCTGTAAGATATGTTTACGCAAAGCATAGGTTTGATAGAATCTCTGAGTTTTCTAGACGGTTTCTTGGATGCCCTTTGAAACAGTATATTGATTTTAAGAATTGTACTTTTCTCCACCAAATCATTTACTCTAAATTACCTGCTTATCTTTTTTGTAAACTTGATTTTTCTAGTTCTAGTAGAACTCTTAACATTAACACTCAACGTTTTAAATACTTAAATTCATCTCGACTGTTTTTTATTCATTCTGTTAGACTTTGGAATGCTTTACCAACACGGTTAAAGCGTATATCTAATGCTGCAAGCTTTAAAACTGCCCTGTCTGTGTACTTTTTCTCCTCATAACTTCTTTCCTTTCTACTTTCTACTTTCTTTTCTAATAATTTCTAATGCCCTTTTCTATTTTTTGTTTTGTTTTTATTTTTAAATTAACTATGTTTATAATTTTTGAGTAATTTGTTAATTTTATTTTAAGTATAAGTAATTATTTTCTTTTTTGAATGTTAACTCAAATGAATTTATCCATTCTTAAGTACCAGAAGAGACTATGTCTTAGTTGTACGAGTACAAAATTGTTAAATAAATTGAATTGAATTAAAAAAAAAGAAGATTGAAGTTCTAAAGTCTTCTGGGGATCGTTCGTACACTGATTCTATTAGTGCGTCTACAGTTCTTGACGTAGCAAACGGATTTGATTTTGCTAAAACTAAAACGCCGCGGTCAGTAACTGTAGTTTTTTCGGCCTTCCTTATTGTCTATCTCTTATGTTGGCTTAAGGTCAATAGTTACGAAGTTTTGTGACCTTCCTAGGGAATGTGCTATAAATTAATAGGTTTCACCTTCGCTCCTTAACCACTGAACTTGTTGTTTTATTTCAGCAGGATAGTGGACTTTTAGACCCATCTTAAAGCATGATTTAACGAAAAACTTAAACGAGAAATGTGATAAAATAATTAGAAAACAAACGTACCTTTTACGTTAATCACTTTTTAAAAACGCTTTTGCTACGAATCACAAAATTTAAAGAAAATTTACAAAACACAACTATTTTTGTGGCCAACTTTTTAAACCTACAAAATGGTAATGCAACGAAAATAAATAAAATACTTAACGGTACACATAGGAAATGAACCAGGTAAAAAAACCATCTTAACCTTGCTACTGACGGTTTTGTATCTTTTACTACAGTTATCTTGAAAGAGTTCCTTTTTCGCGAAATAATAATTGATTTTAGATATACGTATATTTTAGCTTGAACGTTTTTTTATTGCTTATGTACATATAAATACATTTTTTTAAAACGCAGTAAATTGCAATGAATGCCGAAAAGTTTCTTGAATGCATCAATCATCATTATCTATCACATACAAACTAATTGTGCAAGAAACACAATCAAAATTATGTTCGATACATGTTCAATTGTTCATCTTATTCATAGTTCTTTCTTATGCTTATTCAAATCTAAAAGAGACGAGTATAGACGAAGTATTTTCCTGTGAGTAAACTATATATATATTTTAATCTTACGACTACCAGTGTTCTAATAATTATAAGCATATACTTAACATAAACATTTTTCTATTTGCAATAGGTGCATATTGTCATTTAAGGGATAAAGTTCCAGGGAAGAGTTAATCAACGTTGGCATTTGTTCCACGCACTTGTTGCCCTTCCTGGTCTTGGTCGATTTTATGTCACAAATACTGTCACAAATTATAGGATTTCACAAGCGTTTGAATGTACTCTATTTTGTCGCCCGTTTGTTTGCTGCCCAAAACCCGAACAGCATTGATGATCACGGGCATGACTGAAACTTTGGCTACTTGATATCTTAGCATCGTGGTTACACGAATGCATCGAGTGGCCATGGGTGTGTCTTCTAAAAAGATCAAAAAATTTGTGTTTCTTATTTTGATAGAACATTCAAAAAAATATCTCCTTACCCATGACTGCAAATACCAGACTCCGATAGAGAACTTGGTAAAGGTGGCAGACTAAATGCACAAAATTGAGGCAAATCCGTCTCCATAACTTCTTCGACCATTTTGTCAAGTTTTTCTATGGCCTTTGATTGTTTGGCAGTCATCATTGCTTTTCTATTCGCTTTGGAATTTTTGATGTTTGAATTGGGAAATTGTTGCTCATTGTTGGTAAATGATATGCCTTTACATTCTTTGGTTCTGGAAAAATAATGTTTAGATAATAAATCAGAAATTATTAAAAACAAAATTTATTTTCATTGTTGGGCAAGGTGCATTAGTAGTTAAAGTAGACTTTATGGCTTAGATGAGAGTCTTTCTAAAAATAAAAACTAATCAAATCAGCATATTTTTAAGAAAAACAAAGCGTTGTAATATTGTCTGCAAAGTAAATTCTCGCGCCTTTTCTTAACTTCTCTTATACAAGTTCTGTACTGTGTGAACGCCTGAAGCCGTTTGTCAACAATCTGATAGGCACATATCAGTGTGGCTTTAGGCCAGGAAAGTCCACCATCGATCAAATATTCAGACTGCGGCAGATCTTGGAGAAAACCCAGGAATTCCAAATCGATACACACCACCTCTTCATCGATTTCAAGGCCGCGTATGACAGCATCTATAGAGACGAGCTATATAGCGCAATGTCTAGTTTTGGCATCCCTGCCAAACTCGTCAGTCTGTGCAGGATGACGATGGAAAACTCACGCTGTTCCGTCAAGGTCGGCAAAGACCTCACCGACCCCCTTTGATGTCAAAAAAGGATTTAGACAAGGCGACGCGCTGTCATGCGACTTCTTTAACATCATACTTCAGAGAATTGTGCAGAACCCTCGCGCCAACACCAGAGGTACAATCTTTCAAAAGTCCGTTCAACTACTCACATACGCAGACGACATTGACAAAATCGATAGAACAAAGCGTGATGTCAGTGAAGCCTTCGTGAGTATTGGGACGGAAGCGGCCAATATGGGTTTAGCAGTCAATGAGGGCAAAACCAAGTACATGCTGTCATCAAGAAAAGACACCCAACATCGACGTCTTGGACAAAACATTACCATCGACAGCTATAATTTTGAGGTAGTTAGGGACTTTGTCTACCTGGGTTCCGCTATAAATTCAGACAATGACACCAGCGCTGAAATCAAACGAAGGATAACTCTTGCCAATCGCTGTTTCTTTGGGCTAAGGACGTAATTGAGTAGCAAAGCCCTCTCTCGAGCAACTAAAGTGTCCATGTATAAGACCCTCATCATCCCAGTCCTGCTTTACGGTGCAGAAGCATGGACCCTGTCAAAGGCGGATGAAAACACTTTAGGCTGCTTCGAGAGAAAAATTCTTCGGACGATATACGGTCCTGTCTGCATAGACGGAGAGTGGAGAAGGAGATATAACATCGAACTGTACGGGCTGTACAGCGATACCGACCTAGCCAAAAGAGTCAAAACACAACGTCTACGATGGGTCATCTAGAGCGGATGGACACCAACGCCCCGGCCCGGAAAATCTTCGAATCCACACCGTAGGGACGGCACGGTAGAGGAGCACCGAGACTCAGGTGGCGCAAGCAAGTGGAAGGGGACCTCAGCCAACTTCGCGTGCGAAACTGGAGACGGCTAGCTCGAGACAGAGCTGGCTGGCGAAGCTTGTTGGCTGAGGCCCAGGTCCACCCCGGACTGTAGCGCCACCTTAAGTAAGTAAGTAAGTCTTATACAAGTTCTATTCTTGTGCTTATACCTCATCCCATAGGACAGGAGGTATTTAAAGTTTGATTCATTGTTTGTAACATAGAGAAATAATCCCCGTAGACCCCCAAGACCTCAAGGGCATATGATCGAGACCGAATTGTTAGTCGAATGAGCCATGTCCGTCCGTCGGCCCGTGTTTCGTTAGTTTTTAGGCCTTAAATTTTGAGCTAGGAGCTTGAAACTTAATATCTGTTCTTTCTAAGTCCCGAAGCAGTACAATCCGCCCACTTTACTAATAGCATGAAAATTCAAAGTTGTAAGCTGAAATTTGGTACACGTTATCCTCGCTTAAGTGTATTGCGATTGACATTTCAAAAAAAGGCAAAACCCGCCCCCGCGTGGTCATATTTCATTTGCATTTTAATAAACGGTTTTTATTCGATATATTTGCTTTGAATCCAAAAAACTTGCGCTATAAAATGTTCAGATATGTGTGAAAGCTATCAACTGAAATGTATAAATTTTTGCCACGCCCACTTTTGGGGGCGTTTTTAAGTATAAACCAAATTTTTAATGTGAAAATGCAATCAACACGTGTATACCACTTCTGATAAAAAATATAAACAAGAAAACGATGTTATTGAAAAGGGGTGGATGCCACGCTTCTTTTTAAGGAAGAAGATTCCTTAACAGAGAAGTTCTAAACACAGTTGAAGTCTATAGAAACTGAAATTTAACAACCAAGATTTATGACACAATTCGAAGCTTGAAAGTGGACAATTAGGATGGGGAATCCAACGATTAGCCTAAGCGGTTTGTAACCCTCCCACTAGTTTTATTTAAAATCCATAAAACGGCTATTCAGAACCTTTGAATACCGTTATATTTCTTTTATTTTTCATGTTCCTAACGCTAGCGATGGCTAATTCTTTTCAATACTCTGGGGGGCACAGGTTTCTTAGTTATCGGTTATAAATGCTGGTGTTTTAATTTGCTTTTTAAGTCATTTCAGAAAAATTCAAGTAATATTCTATACTATCGAGCATAGTTGCGAGGACTTTTAGCTCAATTACTTTTTAATTCGATGCCAAAAATGTAATTTTTTGGTTAAAATACAACAATTTCGTAATCTACCTCCAAACATAAGCGTGCCCAAAAGCTTTGTAGGAACGAAATCTAGTATAGAGCACGTTGAAGCTAATGTGCTAAATTTTATTTCTTATTCTTACTTAAGTTAGGCTGAAAAGTAGTCGAAATCCATATTTTCTGGAAAGTAAGAGATTTTTCTTAAATTTTACCTCCAAATGTGGGCCCCCAAAATTTTGTATGAAAGAAATTTAAAAAAAAGTATTTTCTGCATAATATATTAAGTAAAAGTTTTTTTGATTTGGAACAAAAATATTGAATAAATTGCATTTTATGCCACGCCCACAACAGGCGTTTGCGGACTTTATTTTTTTTTTTTTTTTTTGAATTGTAATTATTAGAAGATGCCAAATAATAAATTTCACGACGTCTTACAGACTTGAAAGCACCGGATGTTGTTGCACATTTAGACCGATTGTGAGCGTGTCTGTGGGCGGATTTGAAAAATCTTAACACTTGTATTGCTTCGGATGACAGAGAGCCTACGTATAAAATTTCAGCTTCCTAGCTCAAAATTTTAGGCTTAAAAATTGGTGACATACGGACAGACAGACGGACGGACATGGATCATTCGACTCAGAAGTCGGTCTCGATCATATGCCCTTAAGGTCCTGGGGGTCTATCGTCATTATTTCTCTGTTACATTTTCGCCTGCATCAAACTTAATATACTCCATTTCTGTGGAATAGGGTATAAAAAGTAGAAGTTGTACATTTTGAGCCTTCTCTATACTTTTTATTCCCTATTTTATGACTATAGCAGAATTGGTTGAGCTTCAAATTTTGCATAAAGTAGATACTCAAATGTTAACGAAAAAGGCTAATCAGCTTGTGAAATTGTGAAACAACTGTTTCTTAGCATTTTGAAAAAATAGTGGACCCTATGTATTGTAAATTGAATGTCATTATTTGTTTTGAATAATGAAAATTATATAAGCAATAAATGGTATAGTCGTTGGGTGGAGTACGAATAACTCTACGACAAAGGTCAGAATAGAGGAACCTGTACGGCTTAACTGTTATCATAATGACATTTTGGGAAAAAAATAAAAATAGTTGGTTGGACCCAGGGATCGAACCAAGACCTTCAGATTGTCAGTCCCTACTTCACCTCGGGTCTCACTTGTTCTCTCTGTTCAATGCACATAAACATACATCGTGTAATTACTGTGCTAAAGAAATTTTGTTGAGAGATCATGAAATAAGCTTGGTTATTCTAAAATGAAACTTATGAATTTTCTTCATTATATTTTTATTAACAGCAGTCAATATCGTCTATTTTAATCTTCGTATTTTTTTTTTTTTTTTTTCAGCAACTGTATTCTACAGCATCTTATAAACAACAAACTGTGCTTTTACTGTAAAACCTTAATAATGAATATTGAAAGTGCTGATGGAACAATTATTTATGAAGCGACTTGTGCTCTACCAGTCAATTAGCATGTGGACGTTGCTTGCAGAAGAGGTTTCTTTAAACGTTTGCATTCAAACCATAAACACCATAACTTTAAAAATTATTCTGCTATTTGAGATTATTAATATAAAATTAAATAGTAATTCAGAAGTCATTTATTTTCGCCCAAATTTTTTGTTAACTTAATAAAATTTTATTATATTATTCGTTTCGTACTCTTTTGATGATATCGACTTGCTTATGGGAGACTTTAATGTTAAGGAAGGAAACGACAATGAGGGGCTTGAACATGTCATGGAAAAGCACAGACTACTAGGCAACCGGAATGACAATGGCAAAAGGTTTGGATTTCTGTAAGGCCAGTCGTCTTGTCAGTCGTATGTGGCACTGTTTTTGACACTCAAAATCAATTGAGTGTCGGACAACCTCCAATCAAATTGGTCATTTTGACTTGAGCCGACGCACGAAAGAGGCGCGGATATTGTTTTAGTTTGAGACCACCAGCAACAACTGGTGGTTGAGTTTATGGTCGCAACAACGGTGAACTTCGCACTGCAGCCATACAAAAGTTCCAGGACGTCGAAGATTGTATGTTCAGGTACAACATTGATAGTGTAATGATTTTGCCTGGGTTCGTCGAATAAAACTCAATTTCGCTTTTGTAATAAAACAAAGCTTTTTTAAATTCAAATCACGCTTAAATCAACTTCATAATTCAGTACTTTAATTCAACTCAATCATTTTTTACTTTACATTCGATTTTCACAAGTCAACGTTTCAATTATAACTGTCCCGTACGAGCCTATTGCCCGTGTCTTCTTCATCTCTTTCATTTAGGCGCGAGGTTATAATATGAAGTGATGGATTATAACCCTCTTGTGGGGTACGCCGACTTGACCTCAGAATATACCGGCAGGCCACCCGGTTTTGGATCTCTTCGTCACTGAGGCCAAATAAATTCTATTGTCGTTGCATTTGTGTGATCCATGAATGTTTAGGTTTTCCTCTCCTTCGCGATTCCGCTGGAATGTTGATTGACATTGCCTTTTTGACGGGGTTCGTAGGGTCTCTTCTTTGAGCGTGGCAATACCAACTGAGCCGGTCGTGCTCCATTTTTCTGAGGATAGGTGCTTTTACATGGACGCTTCCTCGGATCTTCGTACTTCTTTGAGCCTGTCGCCCGTGTATTTATAAAAATTAAGCAACTTCTAGTACTTCCTGTATTTCCCCTTTGGAAATTTTCCACAGCTACTTTTCAAATGGAGGGGAATTCCATATCGAAATTCGAACTTCGAACGTCAGTTTGCTGTCAGCTGACTGGAATAACGGTTGGGTGTGTTCGTAAAGTGAATCGATGGGTGCATTCAGCGACACCTGCATGAATTTTTACGTCTTGTCGCTACATCACAATAGATTAAAGAATCTTTCAGTACGTGAATAACTGGTGTCCCATCTATTGCAAAGTAGGCCAGGGCAATCTGCCAATAGTATCGCATACCACTGGGCGGGCAGCCCATAATTCAAAAATCTCCATCCTTTTGAACGCCTTCATCGAGCGAGCATGGGTGGCAAAACTTTTCTCCGAGTGGGAAAAAAGTTTGATCGTCAAGCAACCTTCCAAAAAATAAAATCTTACTGAGCAAATTGGAGGCGTAGCTAAGATAGTATCAGAAATTATTCTAGACCGTCTTGAAGATACCTGGATGCAGAACAAGCTGGTTTCTGTAGTGGTTCTTCCTGCGCTGATCACATAAACACAACGAATTTATCATTGAACAGTGTGCTTAATTCAGATCACCACTTCACCTGCTTTTTGAAACTTTGAGATGGATTTTGACAGCGTTAACAGAGTTTATCTCACATGTCTTATGTAGAAGGGGTATTCAAGAAAAGCTTATATGCAGCTATTTTAAGGACTACCTAAAGTGTAAGGAAGTATACCGTTTTGTATAGGCGAAATTTGTTGGAGGATTTTAAAATCAAAGTGGTGTAAGACTAGGCTGCATTCTGTCACCAGTACTTTTCCTACTGTTGGTTGGTGAACAACACCCAACTTTGTCGTCTGGTTACTGAGGTATTCAATGGACTCTGACGATTTCCTTAAAACATCTTGACTACGCAGACGACACGTGCGTTTACTGTCACGTAGACTCATGGACCTCTATCGAATGGCAGCAAACCCAGAGACAGCAGGGATAAAAAATGAACTTCTGACTGAGTGTAAATTGTAATTTTTTAAGCTGAATTGTAATTTTTTCTTAGAAAGAATGTTATATGCCCCTGTGAAAATAAACTAAAATAAAAGCGTTTTTTTTTATTGAGATATTTATTGAGAAAGTTTCTTTTTTGGTGTGAAAGTAAAGGGGTTTTCATTCAGGTAAAATTCTATATTTAATGGGGTGTTTCCATCGCACAACAGAGATATACGTTAATCTCGTCTCTCGGTATACGTTAAATCATCAATCTTTAAAGATTAACAGTTAATGCCAAAGTGTTTCCACCTGAAACGAGGAGATTAACTTGATAAATGCTTTCATTTTTGACTTATCTCAATGACATCCTGTGGTGTGAAATGGCAATCTCTGTATGTCACGCATAGCTCTGCGTATCTCAACGAAACGCATTAACCCGAAAAAAGAAAACGTCAGATATGTTGACGTTTTGTTTTTCTGACCATCATTCTGTTGCAGTGGGAATTACTCAGTGCACATAACCGTTTTCACAGGCCCAACCACATTAACAGTAACATCAACCGTTATACGCATCCCCTTACACAATCCAGCAAACACAGCTGAGTTTATGATACCAAGCTGTCAAATATAGGTTCGTTTGATTTGTTTCGTCAGATAACACACAGAACACGTTTTTAAATTCATGCGTGGAAGAGATTTCATTTCGCGATTAAATTTTAATCTCTTCGGGAATAGGTTAAAATTAGTAAGTGTGGTAAATTTCGTGATTTAGAGGGGATTTAAGAAAGGTTTGTCTTAATCGCAGATTGCTGCCCGGTGGAAACACCATATAAGAGATAGCTCCTCACCTTTAGAAAAATTTGTGGAAGGTTAAAAAAGACGCAACACAAATACTGGCCCAGTGACAAGAACAGCGCAAAATTAGTGAACATATGAATCGCCCTGAAAACTGTGAGTGGGAATACGTAAATCATTTCGAATCCCACGAACACATACCTAAGGCAAGGACACAAATCAAGTCATTGTTTGGATGCCACCGTTTCTATGGAAGAAATAGTGATGGGATGGGTTTACTTGTTGGGGACGAACAAAACTAAAAGGGGGGCATTGCGGTATGGCGATAATATGTGATTACTTTTAGGGATGAAATCAGCTAAGCCAATCCGCGAGTTTTCGCATTTTGTCGAAATGCGTCAACCCGTCAAAAACAGAGCTCATCCTATTAACAAAAAGGTGTTCGATTCCATATGTAGAGCAACAAACTCGTAGGCTTGTAGGCCGAATCCGAGGCTTGTTTCTGCATCGTAGCTGGTGTTTCTTTACGTGGCCGGGAAGTCACCCCGACGGCACGACCCCCAACATGGAGGACCAGATCCTTTGTTTAGCTCTAAGGATGGAGAGCCGGATAGCCCGCTCCTTATAGGCCTGAGCTCCGAATACGTCGTAGTAGCCCATATAAGGTGTTCACTAAGTAGTTCGGCCTGACTGGAACTATGGACGCCACCGTTGATTCCATCTGCGGAATTCCTTCGCTGTCGTCCGGATGCAAGGAGAAATGCCTTAGTGGCAACACTCCTCCCCCCTCTCTCGTCTGCTACCCCCAACAACCTTCCAAAGGGGTTGGAACCCAATCTCCATTTGAGGTACTAGGCACCCGGTGTTCACCACGGGGAGGTGAGAGTAGGAGTTGATAGACAGAGGTTGGTTTAGAAAACCTGTGGATGCTTGCATCCTCTTGAGTGCACATGTCTATCCTTTGACCACAAAGGCGGATGAATACACTTTAGGCTGCTTCGAGAGGAAAATTCTTCGGACGATATACGGTACCGTCTGCATAGACGGAGAGTGGAGAAGGAGATATAATATCGAACTGTACTGGCTGTACAGCGATACCGACCTAGCCAAAAGAGTCAAAACACAACGTCTACGATGGCTGGGTCATCTAGAGCGGATGGACACCAACGCCCCGGCCCGGAAAATCTTCGAGTCCACACCGCAGGGACGGCGGGGTAGAGGAGCACCGAGACTCAGGTGGCGCACGCAAGTGGAAGGTAACCTCAGCCAACTTCGCGTGCGAAACTGGAGATGGCTAGCTAGAGACAGAGCTAGCTGGCGAAGCTTGTTGGCTGAGGCCCAGGTCCATCCCGGACTGTAGCGCCACCTTAAGTAAGTAAGTAAGTAAGTAAGTAAGAACATGAAAAATTTTTTTTCAAAAATGCAAACCTATGCAAACCTTTCAAAATAATGCAAGCTATTTTTAGGACCCTAGAATTTTTTTTCAACATGAAGACTCACCTTGCTTGAAGTTTGTCAAAAGCTGACGATCTCAAATTATTTGACTCTATTTCTGGAGCAGTTGTTGGTGGTGTAGGCTGTTCCATAGCTGCTAGTTCCTCTTCAGTGAATTGATCTGGATTATTGGGGCGTGGTTTTGATGGTGCCGTACCGATCCTGAATGGTGAAACTGGACTGAAACACGTGGAAGAGCTGGGCGATGATGAATTGCAAACATTGTTTGCCAGCGAATTGCGATGCGTCGACGATTTGCATATATCCTCCAGAAATTCTTCTGTATCACTTATTAGAGACCCGAACACATCACTTGGCGAGCGCATGAAAACATGTCCTGTTGAATTCGATCGAGACTCTCTGCCCCGTTCGGCACTAAATAAGCTTCTAACTGGTGAATTGGCGATACTTCGTCTCGCTACATCCTTGAATGTGACTGGCGAGTAAATTCGACTTCGGTCTTCTCCACCTGATCCAATATTTATGGGAGTTGATACTACATTAGTGGGGACAGTCTTGCCAAGGCTCATTCGGCGATCCGCAGGGATGGCGCAGCTAGTCGGTATGTTGTTTGCAAAGCTTGCAATAGGATTAAGAACAGCAGGCGCCAATTGATGCACTTTTCTGTTTTCTCTTTCATCTAGCCAATACGTTTTCATGGTTCCCTTCCCTTTCACTTCAATCTCACCGCGCTCACTTACTCTATAGCTTGGGCCCAACAGTTCCTTGGTTGACTCGGAAATATGAACCTTCATTGCTGAACTCGTGGATTCCATACGAGACGCAGTGTTGACGGAGTCACCAAAAAGGCAGTATCTTGGCATTTTCAAGCCCACTATACCAGCAACTACTGCTCCAGAGTGAACGCCAACACGTATTCTCAAATGCTGCCCAGTCGATGGATCCTTCAGGCCAGTAATGGCATCCACCATGTCCAATGCCATATCACACACCTTCTCTGCATGATTTGCATCCTTTTCAGGCGCGCCTGAGACTACCATGTACGCGTCACCTATCGTCTCCACCTTATACACGTTGTTTCTTTCAGTGAGATTATCGAAAATTGAATACATTCCATTCAGCATCGAGACCACCTCCATGGGTGTTATTCTACTGCAGATTTCCGTAAAAGTTACAACATCCGAAAAGAGTATAGATACACTATCAAACATCTATAAACGGGAAGGGAGTTAGCTAAGCTTGGCTGTTACAAAAAACAGAAATTTATGTTAGTACCTCGCAGGTATCTATTGGATTTTCTCCTCTTCTCAAGCGATCGGCAACTTGTTTCGGTATCATCTGATACAGAAGTTCGTCAGTTCTTCGCATTTCTTCATCTAACTTTCTCATTGATTCCTCAAGCTTTTTCGACTTCTGTTGCTCTTGATCTAGAGCTAGTTTAAGTTCCACTGATTGCTGTGTACCGGCTAACATTAGATCTCTAATTAATGAAATAAAAAAAGCATTGTAGGAGTCTTACCAAGTTAAGGACGTATGCGCGTTTACTTACCTACTAAAGTCGTGCATTGATAAGTCGTTAATATAAAGACCAGTCGTTATCAAGGATGTTAAATCAGGCATTACAGGTGTGCCCAGAAACATAATCATTCTCCAGTTTTCCATGTATACCATTTGACCTATAATAATCAAAATATAATTATACGTTCAATTTTTCAATTTTAATAGAGTCCGTTTTTCAGTGCTGGATTAAGCCCAGTTTAAACCAAGATCTGTTAACCCCGGAACAAAACAAATCTAGAGTTAACCCAGCGAACAGTTTTTCAGTGCAGAGTTAACTCCATCAGTAAAGCTGTCAAAATCTCCGAATCTCGAAGGCAATGACTCTCCCAGCTCTCACTTCACAAAGAAAAACACAGTAAATAAAGTTCGAGTCATTTTCAGAGTTAATTTTTCACAGAAACACGCAAAGCAATTGGCATTTCACACAGAAAAAACATTTGAGAAAGTTTATTCTGTTCGCCAGAGTTCATCGGGGATTAACTCTACAAATTTGTTGAGTTAAGCCGAGATTAATGCCAGATAAATATTCACTGAAAAATTCATTTCTTAGTCTCAGGCTCACTCGGATAATCTTGTGCGAACTGGCTTTAACGGCTGGTTTTTCAGGGCGAGTGAGTTAAGCCCAGTTTAAACCAAGATCTGTTAATCCCGGAGCAAAACAAATCTATAGTTAACCCAGTGAACAATTTTTTATTGCAGAGTCAATTCCGTCAGTAAAGTTAACTAAATGTTCGACTTTCGAGATTATTGACTCTCCCAGCCCTCACTTCATATTGGAAAACATAGGAAAAGAAGTTTGAGTAATTTTCAGATGTCAGTTTTCACAGAAAAAAACAAAGCAACTGCCATTTCACACAGAAAAAACATTCAAAGAAGTTCGTTCCGTTCACCAGAGTTGATCTGGGATGAACTCTCCAAGATCAACATTTCTGGGGTTAATCTCAGGTTAACTCGGAAGCATGGATGATCTCGTTCAAACTGGCCCTTAGGGCCGTATTTTCAGTGCTATCTTTCAATGCTGTCTTCAGCTTAAACCAAGATCTGTTTAATCCGGAACGAAACGAGTCTAGAGTTAACCCAGCGAACAGTATTTCAATGCATAGTTCACTCCATCAGTAAAGTTGTCAAAATCTCTGACTCTCAAAATTATTGATTCTACCAGCTCTCACTTCACATAGAAAAACACGGGGAAAGAAGTTCAAGTAATTCTCAGATGTCATTTTCCCAGAAACAAGCAAGCAACCTGCCATTTCACACAGAAAAAGCGTTCGAATAAGCTCATTCTGTTCACAAGAGTTGATCCGGGATTAACTCTCCAAATTTGTCGAGTTTAGCCAAGATTAATCTCGGATCAATATTCACTGAAAATTAATCCGGGATTAATCTTGGAGTCAATTCTCGGAAAAAATTCAATTCTGGGGTTAATCTCAGGTTATCGCGGAAACTCGGATGTTCTGAAAAACTGCCCCTAAGTGTACCAGAGATCAAAAACCGAATTCATTAAGATCAGGTCAACAGAATAACGAACGACATTAAAATAGGCCTAAAGGAAAAAATGTGCTTGATTGTGTTTTTCTCGACGTGTCGCAAGTCTTCAAAAAGAAGTAATGCGAAAAGTATGGTTTTGAAAAGACAAGATTACATCGAAAATCAGATGATGAGACGGCCATATTGCCATGTTCGCGACTCGACTCAGTCTAATCATGAATGCAAGGCCTCCAACAAGCTTAAGACAACATTTTAGAGACCCAAACCAAAGCATTTACTTAAAGAAACCAAGAAAAGCGGTGAAGATGCTTATCAACTTGCAATGGCCGCTGAGAACTGTGAGGATTATTATCTAGGCTACTCTTGTCCAGGTAAACCAAGGTATTTGTCTTCATAGAGGTAAATTCGGGTAATTATTTTAACAGTTATCTCTAGGCCAATTAGGCCAGATCATTTTTGGATTTAATTCGAGCAAATTTATCTCAGCAAAGTTCTTGAGAGTCTTTTAAGAGACTCCGGGAAACGGTCCGTGCCCTTGGAATGGTGTAGTTGCCCCGACTTTAGCTATAGAGTCTGCTGATTTGTTGCCGTCAAAGCCGCTTTGGGCTGGGATTCAGTAAAGAACGGTTGTTCTTAGCTCGGTTTGTGTATGGTCATGTACGTTTTCAGAGGAAGCTTTCATTTTGGGACAGTTTATTCAAACGCCTGGGGAGCTGCTTGGTTGTCGGAGATGATGAATATTGGTTTCCCTTGTGTGTTAAAACAGAAATTTATTCTCAGAGTATAGTTTAAAAAGTGAAACTTTATAACTGAAAAATAAGCACTGCCAAACTCTTTATTGAAGCACTGTCATATTATTCATTAAGATTCCTGACTGATTTTGTTGGAGGTTGAAGCATATTGTAGACAGCAAACTCTTTATACAGGGTGTCCCGTAACTCAACGTCAAGCGGATACCGGGTCATAACGGAGGCTTTGCCCGTACTGGAAAAATAATAGAAAAAATCTAGCTCGCTTGGTTTAGTAATATTTAATAGGAATATTTAGAAAAATAATGAAAAATACCCTTTGCCAACTTAGACACGTCATATTAAAAAAAATAAACTAAAAGATTTTTTTTATTATTTTGTCCAGTATGGGTAAAACTTCCCCTGTCACACGGTATAGTTTTGACGTTCAGTTCCGGGACACCCTGTATATTTCCAAGTCCTTTCGCCCACCTGTACATCGAAAGGAAACGTTTAAGCCTCCAATTTGAGATAACTTTTCCGGAATACAGAGCAATTTCAATTGCCTTACTAGGTAGATAGCAGGTAGGTAATATACATATTCCTGAATTGAGTAAATATACAAACCCCCTAATATTTTCTTTGAAAAAAATCTAACCTTTTAATCGGAGGGTCTTTTCAACATCAGTACCATCATCGTTGAATAAAAGCTCCTTCTTCTTTTGAGCATCAACTCGTTCGGGAACTGGCTCCACGGTAACTAATTCAAAAATATTATTTGTCCTATTGAGTATCTGTAAGAGAAAACCGTTATTACTATTTTTTCAAAATTCATTGAAACAAAAAGTGTAACTTACTGTCTGAAATTTGAACGCGATTAACGGTCGAACCAAATCAAACCAATTAGTAATTTTCTTTCCTATTAGTTCCGGCAAGATAACCATTAACGAGTTACCTATACTTCGGACAACCATGTCGGATCTGAAAAGCAAAAAATATCCACATAAATTCTTTTTATAATTCTGAACACATTCAGATCCCCTTTTAGAAACATAGACTTCACTATACCCCATACAATTTGACAAGAATTTCCAGAAAACTATCCCCCCAAGGTCTTCTTGGGATGACTGTGTGCCTCTGGAATGTGAATCGATTCACTTCTACACAAATGGATCAAAGACATGTGATGGGGTAGGAGGGGTGTATTCTCAGAAAAACTAAATCTTAGTCTCTCTTTCCGTCTTCCGGATCATTGTAGTGTTTTCCAAGCTAAAGTCATGGCGATTAAGGAAGCCTTGACCTGGTTTAAAAATAACGTTATTTCCGCCATGGATATACTTATATTTTCTGACAGCCAGGCGGCCATCAAGTGCCTGGAATCGGTTTCTATAAACTCTAAAGTAGCCTTAGGCTGCCGTTCGTCTCTAAAGGAGATGTCAGAGCAGTTCAACATTTTCCTGTGCTGGGTGCCAGGGCATAGTGACATTCCAGGCAACTGTAAGGTTGACGAGCTCGCTAAACTTGGTACTACTCTCTCAATTTCCTTAGGCATTCTAATTTCGACATGCAAACTCATGGTAAAACTGGATGCAATAGAAAAAACTAAGCTAGGCCTAAGCTAGATCTTAAACGCTCTGGGAGTTTGACAGCTCTTAATAGTTGGCACATGAGTGCTACAATCGCTGTTATTACAGGACACTGTCTGATAGGCAAGCACGCGACAAGGCTTGGCGTCTTTTCTAACGATTTTTGCAGGAGCTGCGTGGATGAGGAGGAAGAAGAGACCACTCTCCACCTTCTCTGCACATGCCCCGCTCTCGCTAAGAACCGAAATCTTCACCTTGGAGCTTTCTTCTATAATGATCGTAGTGATCTAAGCGCGACTGACGCAAAACGTCTCTTAAGCGGCATATACACACATCAAAATCTTATCAAGCATACGAGACTGTGTTTGTAAATTTGTTTTAACGCAGCATATACACACATCAAGCTTGAGTCTTCAAGCATTCATATATTTTTAATATTTTTCTCAATTTTTTCACAAATAAACCCCGCTCCGTTCATTAAATATCCTCCAAACTGAATGAATGCTTGATCAAGCAGTCAATCACGAATATACACTTATCAAGCATAGACCCTTGATTAAAGAAAAATCAAAACATTTTGATTTCGCTTCAAGCATGCACACAACGTATAGGTGTTTCGTTTTTACTCATACACTCTCGTATGCTTGATGAGATTTTGATGTGTGTATATGCCGCTTTCGATGAGGCAATTTTTCCAGATCCACGTGGTACCACAATGGACCTACATAGGACCAAGTGAGTTGGGCTCTTCGAACCCGACAGCAACTTCAATTTAACCTAACCTAAACTAGTTAATGGTTATATCTTTAATGCCCGTCATATAATTAGTGGTCTGCCCAAAAATGGAAAAAGGATCTCTTATGGTATCACTCTGTTGTCCGTCCGTAACTTCTGAACGGTAATTTGTAGAAAGACGAAATTTGGTGTGCTTTTAAACTGCGGAAATAGAGAACCCATAGAAGACAATTGTATTTAAGTTCAAATAACGGTTGAATAACTGTTTGAAGTTTCATGGGAAAATAGACTTATTCCTTCTACACACCCATACGAAAACACGCAAAAACTAAATCAAAACATTACTTTTTGAGAAATAATAACCGTAGACCCCTAGACCTCAAGGGCATATGATCGAGACCGAATTGTAAGTCGAATGAGACATGTCCGTCCGTCTGTCGGGCGGTAGTTTTTAGGCCTTAAATTTTGAGCTAGGATTTTTAAACTTGCAGATGGTTGTTATATTGAAAAAAAAAATCGAAATCGTTCTTTTATGGGTTTGAAAATTAAAAGAGACCGTCAAGTATGAAGACATACGTGGAGCAACTTCATTGTGCACCTTATGTACAATTCTTTTTGTTTACTTTTATTTCTGGGAATATTTTAAATTCTATTGTATACTTTTCGAAGTGGCGTCTACTGTTCTTGTATTGGGTGATTTTTTTAATTTGACACTAAAAAAAGGGTGGCATAAAACTTTTCCTTTAACTGTTATATGCTTATTTTTTTTTTACAGTCCCTTTGTTGGTCAACGTACATGTGGTTGTGCCTGCGTCAAATGTGATTGATGTAAAAGAAGTGGCCCAGTAGTTACGATGGATATACATACTTGCTAGCAGCATCATTTTAGTCAGTCAACTAAAGTGTTTTCAAGCACATCTAGAAAACCATGCACTATTTCAAAACTGCTACAGTTATTTTTATTTCAAAAGATGGACTACGTTCGGTATTTATTTCAAATTTTTGCCTTTTACCGTTTTGAAAATATAGGAAAGGACATATACATATTTTTTTGGCCTTTTTTACCATTTTTAAAATTTATAGTACATAAAACAGCAATTAAGATTTTTTTTCAATTACTGTCGGGCTTTTTTTCAATTTTACAATTAGCTGCCTTCCATTGGACACTTTTCTTAAATTCTACGGGCATTGTAGTTTTATATTTGGTTTGTTTAAATAGATTTACCTAGTTTGTTTAAGGGAATCGGCAATATTCAAACTTTTCAATGCAGTAAACTTGCGTTGCAAACGCTTCATACTTCAGCCAAATTTAAATTAAATCTTTGTTACCGTTAAAAGAACGTCGTTTTCGAAAATAATAAGTTTTTGAGTCAAATCTTCGAAGTTTTCTGAATATTCGAATTTTTTTTTTTGGCTTTACATGAAATCTCAAAAGATGGACTAAAGCCGTTATTTATTTCCAAGGGTTATTTTATACCGTTTGGGAGCTAGAGGGGGAGGCATACCTCCTTTTGACCTCTTTATAATTTTTTAAATTTCAAATCCATTAACCACAGATTTGATTTTTTTCAGCTCCGGTTAGACTTTTTTCCAATAGTGCAACTACCTGCGCTAGCATTGGATATTTTTTTAATTCTGTGGCCAACGGTTTTTGCAAAAACGGTAAAACAATCTCCTTTTTTATTACGTTTTTTAAATAGGCTTCGAAAAACGTAGGTTAAAATTGGCCATTTTTTCGCAGCTTGCTTTCCTTTTGTATGCTTTGTACTTATACAAAATCTGAACGAGAACGCTTTTACCGTAAAGATACTATAAGATTTAAAAAAATAGTTTTTGAAAATTCTTTTCTGTTTTCGAGTTAAATCTCAAATGTTTTGAAACTTTAAAATTCGCTGTAATTTTCCTTAAAATTTTGAATAGTTTCTGATACGTGTGATTTTTTCATATGATTTGTCCAAACAAGTCCAACACACACGTTTTTTCATGAAGTTTTGCGATTTTTTTTCGATAATGCTTAAAAACGGCAGTATTAAAACTCTTTTGGAAAAATTGTACTTGGTTAATTTTGAGTTGCTTTATAGCGTATTCAATATTTGCTTTGTTTACAAAGCGGTTCAAAAGTTATGGCCTCAAACACTGAAAAACGTCACTCATTTTCAACTCTGCATTTCTCAAAATCTTTTCAATATTTTGAAAAAATTTAATTTTTATTCCCCATCCCATAGGATAGGAGGTATATAAAGTTTGTCACATAATTTGTAACACGGTAAAATAATAATGGTAGACCCCCAAAACTTTAAGGGCATATGATCGAGAATGAATTCCGAATCGAATGAGCCATGTCCGTCCGTCCTGTATGTCTGTATGTCATATGTTTTTAGGCCTTAAATTTTGAGGTAGGGTGCTGAAATTTCGTACGGAAGGTGCACGTTATGCGAAGCTCTACCAGTGTAAAAACATTTGAAATCCGCCCAAAGACACGCCCACAACCGGTCTAAATGTGCAACTACCTCCAGATATTTCAAAACTGCAAGACATTCTAAAAAGCTGAAATTTGACATTTAGTATCTTCTCATGAATATAAGACACAATAAAGAAAAATTGAATTGGTAAACCTCCTCCAGTGGGCGTTGCATCTATTTTAAACGTAAATTTTCAAATGCAGTTTACTCAATATTTTTACTCCGAATTGAAAAAATTTCGCAGAATATTTTATGTAGAAAACGCTTAGTTCTACATTTTCTTCATACAAGACTTTGGGCCACGCCCACATTTGTTAGGCAAAATTGAAGAAAAACTTAAAAATTTCCAGAAAAACGTAATTTTGACTGGCTTTGAGCCTAATTTAGGAATGGGCGAAATAAAAAAAGTAGCAGGTAAAATAGATTTCATTCCAGATTTCGTTTATAGCTGCTTAAAAAATTCCAGATTTCGTTATTTCTGCTTTAAAAAAATTGCACTCGTTGGCTGACTGTTTCCGGTGTTTAAAAGCACACCAAATTTGTCTTTCTGCGACTTACAGTTATAACGCGATTGGACGAAAGGTCGAATAGCGTAGTGGTACCATAAGAGGTCCTTTTTCCATTTTTGGACAGATCGCTAAAAATGAGGAGGTCGAAGCGGCATCTCAGATAGACTGGAACCAAAGTGCAAAGTACAGGAAAGTTGTTGTTAGGTACATTAACTATGAATCTAGGAAATGTAAATCTACAGTTTTGTAGATCAAATCAAATCTGATAGAAAACAAATCAAACATTTCATAAGAGGAGATCAAATACTGCAAACCAAATGAAATGAACTTTATTATTTGGCGAAGTCAGAAATACTTGCATCTTAAAAGTCACCCATATTGAAGTCAACTTACGATTTGGCTATGGAACATCTTCTTTATAGACCAAGAAAATCTTTTTCTTGTTCATTGCCAACTGGTTCATAAATATAATTGGAAGAACCATTTCTGTTTTTCTTGATATCAAAGAAAATCATAAGTTTCTCCTTGTCACAAGGAAAGATGAGCTTGAGTTTCAAGAATTCAAGCACGTCTTTGCTAGGAATATTTCGTAAAGACACAGAGTTGCTTATATGTAGTTTTGCATCCCGACGAATACAAACATTGAATTGCGAGTAAATGTCGTCGTTTTTCTTTAACTTGTGAGTGTCATAAATAAATCTATTTAAAAAATATAATGTAAAAAAAAAAACTACAAAGAGACTTACCCAAAGACAATGCAAAAAGGAAATATTTCAAAAAGAACGTGAGCACTGATCGGAAGGTGCTTTTCTTCTCTGGTCATTGCCAATGATGCTAGTGTAAAGGCTCGGTTGTCAAAAGTAAGTTGAAATGTCACGTGTACAGTATCAAAAAGTATCTCTTCCCGCACCAGTTCAATATGCATTTCTTTGTGATAGAAATGCCGAGCCACCTAGAAGGTACCAAATATTACATTATTTTATTTTATTAAATATTTGCCATAACGTACTTCTCTTATTTGGCCCATGGTGTAGTAAACAAACCCTCGCCTTTTCGAACGATAGTGAAGCGTAAGCCCTTGTTTAGTCTCGTTCTCACAAATAAATGAAGGAGCTCGCATTCTGGGATACGAAAATTTTAGGTACTCATGCAGGTTATCTAGGCCATTTAGAAAGTCTCTCATGTGTCGTCCAAGAACAGATAAGACTCGATCATAGCCATACTGTCCAACAAAGCCGACAAAATAAACACCCATCTGATCCATGAACTCGCGCTCTGATACCCCCAGAACTGCCTGCGCCTTTTTCGCCAATTTATTCAGTAAGTTTTCTGGGTAGACTTGATGTACACTAAACGATGGTGAATCGATGCCGGCTTGCCGGCGGATGTCCTCCCATTTTTCCTCTCCGTATACCGACTTGATGTACTCCGAAAGATTTTCGAGGAGTAATCCATACATGATGCCTTTTAGGTTGGGCTTTCCTTGTTATCTGAAAAAGTTAAAAAAAAGAAGAAAATGATGTAAACTCTATATGGTCTATTATTTAGTTATCCAATATCGTATTAAGGTATAATCCAGAAGTATAATCCAAGGGACTCCAAAGTCGTAGGCAGAGTTTTTGCACCCTCAACGAGCTAGAATTGGTGAAGCAGACCTTCTCCTTGAGGAGTCAAAAAATGAATGATTGTCAAGCTTCCGAAAAGAAAATTTTTACTTAGTTGAAAACTTTACAGGAAACAGATCAGCGTGCTACATGCAGGAGCTAATGTAGAGTCTAAAACGTATTACGCACTATAATTGAACTAAAAAAACTAGTTAGAGCCTAAAGCATACAAAGGAAGGCCTCAACTGGCCTCTCACATCCATGAATGTTGCCAGTGGCGTACGCAAGATTTTTTTTTTCTTGAGGGAGGCTGAGCATTCGTTTTGACTAGCTTTTTTCGTCTACAAAGCTTTTCAATGATTCATGTATGGCTCATAATCTTATCCACAGTTGGTGTCTGTAGTTGTTTTCCAGTAGTGGATGACTTATGATGATATACGGAATTGCGAAAATCGGCAAGTCATGCCATTTATTTAACGAATGGAGACACTAGGTAACCTCAGGATTCCTGAAATCCTTCTTCTTGATTTCAGTAAAACTGAAGTCGCGTTTGTGTGCCGCTGCGCTTGCAGATAATACCCTACCTCAGGGTATATCAAGTTTAATGTAAGGTATATACGTAGGTAGTTTGTAACCTAAGACCTTTTAGAGTTATGTAGATTGAAACCGACTGGTCCCTATGCCAACAGCTTCAAGGCTTTTAATTTTAAGCTATAGAGAGCTGAAAATTGATAAGTGGGCTGGAAATCCAGTACTTCAGATAAAGTTTGAAAACAAGCCTCACCTGTATGCGCCACCATCTATAATTTTTAAAAATCCTTTTTTCACTCCTTAGCTATGTTACAATGGTGCTAGCAAACTGATTTTTAATCAAAAAGCCAGCCGAACGTATCGTTGCCTATATTGGGGAGCGGCCCCTATGACAAAGCCATACAAAATTGAATTTAATATTGAAAAGTGAAAAATTACAACAATTTACAATTCTACAAACATAATATTAATCGCTAGTCCCATGATCATTTACTGCTTTAAAAAAACAGACGAAGTTTGGCGATAGCGGTGACCACATGTATACATATTCATTGTGTTCATGTATTGTAGGTATTAGCATTATTTTGCTAAAATTTTTGGGTATATAAAGGGTGGTTAAATTTTAAAGGCCGATGTTGAATGTGAACCACACCTAAGCGTCAAGTTTTTCCTGCATTTCATTTGACATTTTTCAATTTCAGACTAACTTAATTTGAACCATGGAAAGATACACAATCGAGCAACGCGTTAAAGTTATTCAGACTTGTTATAAAAATGTGCGTTTAAGTCAAAATGTAAATCCTGCACTTCGTGATTGTTTCGGTCAATTTAATCGTGCGTACAATCGGAAAAAACGTCCAAAAATTTGAGCAAACCAGGTCTGTAGGAGATGTGAAAACACGATGCAAGAGCCGTCCACCTAACTTCGTCGTCGTGCCCAACAATTGCACCTCTATCGTGAAATGATAACGAACTTTTTATTGCCCGAATTGGAAGATATGAATGTGGACGATATGTGGTTTCGACAGGACGGTGCCACTTGCCACATAGCTAACGAAACAATGGCTCTTTTGCGCGGCAAATTCAATGGCCGTATTATCTCACGTGGTAAGATTACTGTACAAAAATAATACGAAACGTGAGGTGGACTTTTTCTCCACGGGTAAGCCAACATATTGGCCAACCGATAGAAATAAAAAGCCTAACCTTGTCGACTTTTTCATCGCTAAAGGTTACCCTAAATTTCTTACGCGAATCGAAGAGTGTTATGATCTTTGCTCAGACCACTCAGGAGTAATCTTGAAGATGGGTGGAAGACTGGAGAAAATAGAAAGAGCTCCTAGGTTAGATAGCAAAAACTTGAACTGGGACGCCTTCAGAAAGGACTGTAAGGAGGGTGCTGGCTTGAATGTGCTATTGAGAACTCCTTTCGAGTTAGAAACCGCAGTTGACAAATTTATTGAAGCAATTCAGAGCGCTGCTTGGAACAACACTTCGTCCCAAAAGAACACAGTTAGCACCAACGAGCATGTACGCACAACATATCAGCTCGAAATCGAAGAATTGATTCGTGAAAAGAGAGGAACGCGTAGAAGATGGCAAGGCACGAGGGCTCCCCCAGACAAAACCCTCTTGAACCACCTCTCTAACAAAATGAAAAAAATGTTGCAAGATTTTAAGAATAAGGAGACCACTGAATACCTTGAAAGCTTGTCGGCGGACAGGAGCTCAAACTACTCGCTGTGGAAAGTAGTTAAGTCTATCAAGAAACCAATAATCCACTCGGCACCAGTAAAAAAAGCTAACGGCGATTGGGCAAAAAAAGACAAAGCGAAAGCGGATTTGTTTGCTGAACATTTAGAAGACACATTCAAGCCTTTCGACGCACGGTCCGCCGTTGGCTGACGTTCAAAACAACAAAGCGGAACCTGATAGCTTTAGAATGAAAGAAGTTTCGTTAGTTGAACTCCGACAGACAATAAGCAAACTTGAAAATAATAAGGCCCCGGGTTACGACCTGATCACTGGCGAAATATTGAAAGAACTACCAAAAAAGGCACTAGTCAAGCTACTTTATATGAAAAACGCTTCTCTTAGACTTCTATACGTTCCAAGACAATGGAAAGTTGCTGAAGTCATTATGGTTCCAAAACCGGGGAAATGTGCAAACGATAAAAAAATCTTACAGGCCCATATCGCTTCTGCCGATAATATCGAAAGTATTCGAGAAGCTTCTGCTGAAGCGATTACAACCAATAATTGCAGAAAGACTTTTGATCCCGGATCATCAGTTCGGTTTCAGACCTAACCATTCCACAATGGATCAAGTCTACAGAATAACGCATGAAATTGAAAAAGCCTTAGAAGGGAAAAAAATATGTTATGATAAGGTATGGCACGAAGGCTTGAAATATAAGCTTCGACAAAACTTGCCGAAAGACATGCTTAGAATATTGAAAAACTATCTTGAAAGCAGACTCTTTCGTGTTAGGTGTAGTACTGAATACTCGAGTTTTAAGCAAATTCGAGCTGGAGTACCCCAGGGAAGTGTCCTCTGTCCGACCCTGTTCCTGCTCTACACAAGAGACATACCTCTAGACTGACGGTTTTAGTAGGTGCATTCACTGGATAGCAACCTACCCAACGAGATAAACACTACGGAAGCGTAAACTACTTGTTAAGTTTACTTAGTTGTAGTCAAGAAGTATTATGAGAGAGCGAAAATTTACTACTATGAAGTGCGTTCTGGCAGTTTCATAGTGTCTCTCATAAATGGGTGGTTTTTTAGCACGTGGAAATCGGGCATAACCAATAACAGAGAGGAGTTGAAATGTAAGCGGACGGAAATATCGAAAGAAAAAACCGTGTGTGCCTCACCGGGAGGGTACGATCCTGCAACCCTTATTTGTCGCAAGTAATGCTCTACCATTTGAGCTACCGTGAACACGTTAGATTCTTTGTCCAAATCCGACCGCCTACATGATCTTTCTGCATAGATAATGCACATAAACCAACAACATATAACCAATATCAGCCACTTCGGTATTATAGACCTTATATAGTGGGCATATTGGTATCTTTGAAAGATTTTTGGGGGCTTAGCCTCCATCCATCCTAGTATTCAAAAAAAAAAAAAATTATCTCACGTGGTGGCGATGTCAATTGGCCGCCAAGGTCATGTGATTTGACACCGTTGGATTTTTATACCCGACCCAGGGTATATTAAGTTTGATGTATAGTTTGTAACGCAGTGAAATAATCACCGTAGACCCCTAAGACTTTTAGAGTCTGTCCGTCCGTATGTAAACAACTTTAAGGCCTTAAATTTTAAGGTAGAGAGCTGAAATTTGGTGGGTTGACTGGAAGTCCAGTCCTTCAGATCAAGTTTGAATCCGCCCTGTAGTTTGAAGTTTAAATCTGCACTACAGACCTGTATGTGCGACCATCTCTAATTTGAAAAAAATACCTTTTCCAAATTTTAGCTATGTTACAATGGCGCTAACGCATTCATTTTTGGTATGTAACATTACCTTGTAATTGTCTTTGAAGAAGCCAAAAAATGTTGGCCTTTTCATTACCCACTTTTTTAGGGATTTTAGCTTAAAATGAAAATTTTTCAATAAATATATACGAAATTTGACAAAAAATTATAAGACAAAAGTTGTAGATATTAGCTATTATCATCTAACTTTTATGTATTTATTGTATGTGCTTCCGCCCACTTTTGTGGGCGTGACGTTAAAAAGGTGATTTTTTAGTTATAAAGGCGGAGTTTTAGGCCGAAATGTATGCAACAACCTAGTATAAAGCATTCAACAGTTATATTTTTGTATCCCGCCCACTTTTTGGAGGCGTGGCGGTTTTATTTTTGGTATGGTCGGGTATTTTGCAATCCCTCGTAGATGGAGTGAAGCTCCTTCCCACTTGTTTTCTTTGGGGTTATTTGATCAACGGCATAGAACCTCAATTATGCTTCAGCGTCATCGAAAATTTGGACCATCGGATAGAGGTGAGCCGCCGAGGTTGCGGAGGCCTTTTGGCCGATAGTTTGTTCCATACATAATTGAACCATACCAATATTATCATAATAAAAAGATATGACAATAATTTCCTTTATAATTTGTGTTTTATTCAAAATCAACATCGGCCCTTAAAATTAAACCACCCTTTATGTACTTTATATCTTCGCCCACTTTTGTTGTCGTGGATTTAAAAAAACAGTGATTTTTAAGCTTAAAATGCGGGGCTTTAGCTAGAAAGTACAAAACTACCTACCATAAGGCAAAGACGTTTGCGACATATTATGGAGACCGACAGGTAAATTGATTAAGCCATGTCCGTCCGTCCGCCTGCCCATATAAACGCAGTTTAAAGGTCTTTAAAATTGGGTTAGGAAACTGAAACTTGGAGTATTGGTTGGTTCTTATTTTGTACAGACAAAATATGAAAATTGATATGATCCGGCCACAGCCAAGCCCACGACTGACTTCATTGTGAGACTACCTTTAATTCATGTTTTCTTTAAAAATGCCTTTTGGTCAAGTTAGAAAAAGCGCAGGAATTAAAAAAAATTTTAGTGCAGAGCCATATTGGCAATTAGGCTTTAATAAGACAAAAAATTGACCGCCCACACATGCCCACTTTTAACATGTTAGATCTCTAAAACCATGATTTCTCGAAAAATTCATTCTAAATCAAAAAAAAATCTATGACAAATATTAAAGATGTGACCAATTGCTATGTTTTTACATACAAAATATTGGCCTCCGCCAATTGCTCTATGCAATTGCTTAAATTGAAATTTGTCAAATAGAAAACTAACAAGAATCCTGAGTTCTGTAATTTGTCAACTTCAAATCCTTCATTTTTGAAAGCTTTGTGAAGATATTTACAATTCGCTTAGTAGTTGGCACAAGTCGCTGCGAATTCGTTCTGAAATCAGCCAACTGCGAATATATTGGCAGAACTTATGTAAATTGATTTTGTAGAAGAGTCAAGTTATAGATTATTCGATCGTTTAAAGATTGTTGTGCTGCGATTTTAATTCTGAAACAGTATTTTGGAGTAAAGTCATTTGTTCGCCAGTTCGCTGGTAGCAAGTTCGTTGGCTGTGAAAGCCCCTTAACGCTTTATCTCATGATTGTTACGAGATAAAAATTTATTGATTTTAACTTTTAGCCCAAACCATTTTTTGGGGGCGTGGCCATTATAAATCATTGACATGCAGCATATGAATTCAGGTCAAAAAAACTTTTAATTTCGGTGTAACATGGTAAATAGGATCGGGTATTTAAAAGTTCGTTACAGACGAACTCTTGCACTTACTTCTAATTGTTAACTTGTATTTATATTGTATGATAAAAAAATAGGGTAACCAAATTTGACAGGTAGGCACTTAAATAAATAAATAGAGTGGCGCAACAGCTCGAAGTGAACCAGGGCCAACTTCTCAACAATGTATGTTGTGTGTGTTAATATCTTCACATACAAAGGGACCTAAAATTTTTTGCCGAATCCGCACGGCACTTTGAGAAGTTTTTCAAGACAATTGTCACTCTCGGAGGGTTTGTCAGGCCCTCGCAGAGGTCGGGGCCGTGAAAAAGAACGAGTCTTTTTTTTTCAGGTGACGATGGTAGGATTCGAACCCAGACCTCCGGCGTAGTAGACACACACACTAACCACTACGCCACGGCACCCCACTTGCTAGGTAGGCACTTGCTAAACCAAAAATTTCTATAGAATACTCATTTGTGCAAACTTAAAAATTTGAATCATCTAATTACTTTTTATCTACATTCTAAGATCAAGGTTGTGGAGCACTTGCAGCAGTATACAATCTGCAAACAGAGGCTTGTCAAAATATAAATATGCCTACACAGGCTCATTACATAGTGCTGGTATTAGTTTAAATTAAGTTTACAAAGGAACATGAAACACAAATTATAGTTGGAACAAAAAGTTGGACAAAAATTAATTAGGTAGGTACAGACATTAACACACTAATACACCTGATCACAACGACTCTATTGATAAAAAAATGTTAATTTTAAGGATGGGAATTTTGGATAGGACTCTGCTCGCCGTTGAATTGTCAGACACAAATTTCGGCAAGTTGAGTTTTTAATTTTTCACACGTGATCAATGTAACATGAAATATCAAATTTATGCGTAATTAACACTTAAAAAACATGTCAGGTCTAAATGCCAATAGGAAATTTTTTCTCACTTTAACTATCGACTTTAACAATACTGAATTATAACTGGTAACTAAGAATCCGTTTTCGTTTAAGTTTAAGAGATTTTATTGCACTACTTTGGCTCCACACTCAAGATATTAAATTATTGTCATCGACAGCCAATGAAAATCAATTTCACCTTTTAATCAAGTAGGTGGGTCGTGGCCGTGGGTATATATAATTTGCAGTGAGTGCAGATAAATATGGCCAAGATGCAAACAAAATATTCTCGTCTGCCCAAGTAAACATAAATCTAATAATACGGCGACATCGCATAAGGAAGGTCCCTTCTCATAGGAAGAACGAAAACTAAAAGTTGTGAGAATAAGAGAAGTAGGCAGGATTAAAGTTTTATACCCTTGCGCACAGGAATGGACTATATTAAGTTTGATATAGGCAAAAATGTAATGTAGTGAAATAATAACGGTAGACTCCCAAGATCTTAAGTGAATATGATCGAGACCGAATGAGCCATGTCCGTCCGTCCCTATGTGACCAATTTCTATGCCTTAAATTTTGAGCTATAAAGCTGAAATTTTGTACGAAGCCATAAAAGTGTAAAAATTAAAGTCCACAGACACGAAGTGCTTTCAAAACTGTAAGACGTCATGAAAAGCTAAAATTTAGCATTAAGCATCTTCTTGTGATTAAGACAATTAACAAATTAGAATTCATTGTGACAAGACCCCCTCTTGTCACAATTTATTCAAATTTTTTGTTCAAAATCGTAAAACTTTTACTTATGTAAATCAAAAATAACTTAATTTAAACGTAACTTAATACAGTTACTCTCAAAATTGCGCGTACTTTTTTTTAGTTAAAGCATTTTTTTACTTAGTGCTTTATACTTTTTACTAAAAGTGTTTAAGATTAAATTTACAAAAATATACTGTAATCTTTTCGGCCTGGGGTTCGTCGAATAAAACTCAATTTCACTTTTATAATCACACAATGAAACACTTTATTTATCAAACAAACTTATTTAAACTCAGATCACACTGTTATTCAACTTTACTATTTAGAATTCAACACTTTATTTCAACTCAATCACTTTTTACTTTATTACCGATTTTCACAAGTCCACGTTTAAAATAAAACTGTCCCGTACGAGCCTGCCACCCGTGTATTTATACAAAATTAAGCACCTTCTAGTACGTTCCATACCCCCTTTGGTAATTTTGCATTGGTACTCCTCCGCTGAATTCCAAGGAGGGGAAATCGAAATTCGAACTTCGAATATGACAGCTGCTGTTAGATGACTGGAATGACAGTTGGGTATGTTCGTTTAGTGAATCGAGCGGGTCCGTTTGTAGATTGAATCGATGGGTGCATTCAGGGACTCCTGCGAGTTGTTTTATTTCTTGTCGCCACATAACAATACGGTAATTCAATTTTGAACGAAGAATAAACAAAAAAAATACTTGATTTCATGACACAAAATTGAGCGTACACTGCCAATAAATTCACTTCAAAAAAGTTTAAATGCTTAGAACTTAATTTCTTAGTTCTTTGTAGGATAGGATTACCAAGAGCATCTAGTACTGTTTCCAGACGAAAAGACACCGATTCCACCAAGCGTTTGTTTATGATGGAGGAATACTTTCTCAAACTTGCTCGACATCGTTTTCAAGCTCAGATTTCTTATTACGGTTACTATTTTTCATTCGCCTTTTAATCTCTTCCAACAGATTCTGAACTCGATTAAGTTCCGGTGACTGTGGTGGGGTTTTTAGCTGGTGGCTAAGGTTGTAGAGTAGCCATTCACGTACAATAATGTGAATTCTACTTCGGGTCGTTGTCTTGTTCTCGGGTCGTTGTCTAAAAGTAAAACTTGAACGACTATTTTAATTTTTTCGCCGATTTATGCAATTTAATTGTTTGAGTTTCCGCAATTTATGCAATTTATGCAATTTATTTCACTTTTGAGTTTCCGGCAGCCATAGAACCCCATAAGGTGACGCAACCTCCTCCATGTTTTACTCTCAAACAGCGACATTATTTTTTTTAGCTCCGTGTTCGGCTTCCGCTTGACCATTTGGCTACCATTGGAGCCAAATAATTAGATTCTTATGTCCTCCCTAGACACTTACCCTTACCAAAAACTTGCCGGCAAATTTATGTGCTATTTTGCAAAACTTCAGGCGCTACCGTTGATTTACAACTGATGTCTTGTCTATGGTCTATGGTTTTGCGAGAAACTCAGCCATTAATAGTGTTTTTCGGTAGCGCGGGATGAATGGTTTCTGCTGAGATTGATCACTGAGTCAATGATTCATCCTGTGACGCCAACTTTGGAACACTGGTTTTGGGATTCGCTTTGATTTCACAAATTTCATAAAATCATGCGTCGTGCTCCTTTAGGATTTTTGTCGGCCTCGCTACTAGATCTTTTTTCGGGGAAAGGTATTTATTAATAATTTTTTGCACATTGGAATACGTTCGCCCAACAATATTACCGATTTCCCGTTATGACTTTTTGGACAAAGAAAAAAACTATAATAAGTTTTCTCGTATAATTATCGGTTTGTTTCCTTTTTATTTTCATACTCGCAAAAAAACTTTAAGAAATCACTAACACGATAGTACCAAAGCCCAAGACGAGCTCCAATTCATCTTCGGGATCATTGGAAACAACAACTGACACTTTCCGAATTGAGAAAAATCTTATAATTTGTTTGGGCGCAGTTTTTTTATTGGGTGAACGCTCAATTTTGTGAGTCAAAAATCAAGCCAGTGCTTGATTTGAACTTAAACCAGTGAGTAAGTGCTACAGTGTGTACGCTGAAGTTACAGTCCGTAAAACGGACAGTTGAATACCCCATCCTATCCCACATTGTAAAATGCTGATCGCATAGTTATTTTTTGACATTTTATAAGTAATGCAAACTTCGAAAAGGGGCGTGGTCCAACCGCCCCTAGTTACAAACTATTAATTATAAGATATTTCCACAGAAATTTCCAAGTTACACCCAATTGTACGTAAAAATGCAATTTTTTGGTTCAAATTCAATGTTTTTGAAAAATCGACCCCTAAAAGGGGGCGTGGCTAAAAACTTTATATGAACGAAATCTGGACGAAAGTATTGTTTACCTAACCTGCTACTTTTTTTGTTTCATGCTTTCCTAAATTAGGCTCAGGGGCAGTCGAAATTCAGTTTTTCTGGAAAATTTTAGGTTTTTCTTCAATTCTGCCTCCAAATGTGGGCGGGGCCCAAAATTTTGTATAAACAAAATATGGAACTAACCGTTTTCTACATAAAATATTAAGCAAATTTTTTCCAATTTCGAGCAAAAATACTGAGTAAACTGCATTTGAAAATTTACCCTTAAAATAGATGCCACGTCCACTAGAGGAGGTTTACCAATTAAATTTGTCTTTTTTGTGTCTTATATTCACTAAGGGATGCTAAATGTCAAATTTCAGCCTTTTAGAACGTATTACAGTTTTGAAAAATCTGGAGGTAGTTGCATATTTAGACCGATTGTGGGCGTGTCATTGGGCGGATTTCAAAAATTTTTACACTTGTACTGCTTCGCATGACGTGGTTTTCTCTTGGTGTACGCTCAATTTTGAGAGTACATAACTGTATGATGTAGAAAATACTTGGTTCTACAGTTTGTTCATACAAAACTTTTAATTTTTTCGTGCGTTTTAGCCGCAAACTTGGATATTTCTATGCGAATATTAATTCTAAGTTAAGGAGCTGGACATGTCACGCCCCTTCTTAAGTTAATTAATGATTCCTGACGGGGTTCCCTGGTAACGGGAAGGGAAAACCAAAAAAAATAAAGGTATGGGGAAGAGAATAGGAATGGAAAGAAGAATAGGAATATGCTATAACACGGTCCGTTACAGACGGACCGAAGCTTTAACGCACTGTTGCACTTAATCAGGTTAAATATTTAAAACGACATTTTCTAAACATATTCCGGCTGCGCGTTGATGTTATTACTACGTTAACTTCTAAGAATGACCCGAGCTCATTCCTGCGTGCTCCCGAAGAAGCTGTTATACAAGCTTTGTGCATTCTTCGATCGTTGGACCAGATCATTATCTTTCAATATATTCGTCACAAATTTAACAAAACATATTAGGGGTTGCTGGTCCCCAGTTGGGCGCCCCGTCAGGTGGCGGCTCGGGGAACAGAACGCTCACTAGATAAGGTGGGAACCGCTATGAAAATATCTGGGCAGACCAAAACTGCATAGCAACAAACAAAAAATTCAGGAGCGTCTGTCTCAAAATGAGTGGCTTCCTGGTCGGGGTCTGTTATCATTCAGGGGTGGAATCGGCTAAGGTGATCTGTGATAAGTGATGCCACAAATCACAAAAATTCATCTGCGTAGACTGTGTGATAACAATTTCCTTGTGACAGCTCACGATCAATCACCGTAAAAATCAGCTGGTCGCGAGTTCTCAAACTTTTGTGATCACATTACACAGACGGATTTTTCGCTAATAATATAGCTAGATAACAATTACACGTATGTCAGATGTTTTTATTGAATACTCTGGTGGTTACTTCATCACTTTTCACCGTAAAGCATAACACTTGCTGGGGTAAGCTTTGCTGATACTGTGCAGGGTTTTCATCTTCCGTACTGGCTCATCAGCATTTATGTTGGATCGATAACTCCTTTACTCAACTATTCTCAATTTATTTCCGCTCGCCATGTTATGGCAGATAACATGTAGCACATGTGCTACACAAAAGTAGCCATAACTCCGAGCTTATTATAAAAAAAGCTTAGCTTACCTTTCTGGTTTAATCCATGGCTCTGAACACATTTTGATTGCTGTTCGAAATCCTGCGCTCTATTTGCAGCTTTACTGACGCTATATTCGCCATCTCACCAATCCGGTTCCTTGGTACCAAATGACTTCTTTAAGCTGCAGTTAATTCAATTATTTTTAGAATGTCCTTTATGTTTTTTTTTTATTGTTTTACTCAAAGTTCACGTGCTTTGAATGAATCAATAATGTTCTCCTATGAATCTCATAAAAGACAAACTAAACTTTTTAATTTTGAGGTGACGTAGTCCTTCTGTTTGCCCTATACATAGCCTAGCCCCATTTCCATAAACTGCTGTGAACATTAGCGCAGGTTGTTTTTCTCCTACTGGATCCCATATAGGTCCTTCTCAAATACTGAAAAATAATAGCCAAATACTTTCTTGGCTTAAAGTTAATCAAGCCAACCGAAAACTTACATTAATCTAGAAGCTAGAGTATTCTTCTGTTAGCATCGCAATTCGCAACCCTAAGAGAAATGGCGACTATATACATTCGTATACATTCAACAACCTTTCACTTAAATGACTTCATTAGTCTTAGGAAAGTTCTTAACTATCTTTTCTTTGCGAATGTTTCATTCACCTCAAGAAATTGAATTAAATAAAAGGAGAATCTCTGTTTTATTCAACCCATGTGTCATGGTAAACTGGGGTTCCTTTGCACTGCGATGCGATTGGATGAATACTGTTAAATTACATTTTGGTCCTTGCAGCTGATTCATCGTTCTATTCAATGAATTTCTCATTGAGACGCTGCCGCACAAACGCTCATGGTAAAATTTCCTTAGAGCAGACGTGCTTGAAATAATATTTTCTTAGAATGTGTCATCTGTCAGCTTCAGCATTTAGCGTTTTTGTGAAATGTGATTTCAAGTGGAGTTTGATAATGTTTAACCTTTATTTGAAGGTTGTTTTCTTATGCAGGAAAATAAATTTGCTCGTATATAAGTCCTCAGAAGTAACGAAAGTTGTTCTTTTTATGGGAGAAATGCTTGCTCTTTATGCAGCATGTATTCCTTCACCAATAAAAAATAAAGTAGCTCGATACAGAAAAATTGTATTGTAGACGAAAAAGACCATCGAGTTTAATTTTTTGATCCCTTTGACTATCAAATAACCAATTAAATAACTACGAGCCTTGGAGGCGAAAAGCGTTTGTCGCAGATATTTTCGACGTGTTGCAAGCCTTAGCAAGGCATGGCATGAGGTCCTAAAATAAAGGCTGCGGTATATCCTATACCAAACACTGCTAATGCAGGTAGCTACTGGACATAGATGAGGACACATATGCTGACTTGTGACAAGTGCGACATAAATAACAGGAAATAAGAGGCTGCCCTACTCACAAGTTTGTATATCCCGTATTCCTTTTTTTGTATGTGATGGCGGATTCTATGCTAACCGCTCTCAGTCTTACTGCAACCTTCAAACATCGACTAAAACCTGAAAATGTCTGCTTTCAGGCGCAGTGGTCCCTAGACGTGATCTGATCGGTAATTGGTGCACTAGGAATGGTCGAATGGACTTTCAGTGAATCTTATGAAAAGAAGAAGGGCTCTTGTGTTAAAAGACTTCGCTTAGCTCATTTCCAGCAACTGCTAAATATTCATCAGGTGAAAGGAGTGAAGGACTTACACGAGAGAGAATAAACTGTACAAGAAGGTCTAGTCGACTAAGGGCCGGTTTTTCAGTGCTGGATAATCCGACTTTCCGAGTTAAACTGAGATTAACCCCAGAAATGAGTTTTTCAGTGAACTAAGATCTGGGGCTTATCTCGGCTTAATTCACCAAACTTGGTGAGTTAATCTCGGATCATCTATGGAGAGCAGTATTATATATCTTCTTTGAATGTTTTTTTGCGTGGAATGAAAGTTGTTTTGCGCGTTGCTGTGAAAAATGACAATTGAGAATAACTCGAACTTCTTTTCCTGCGTTTTTCTATATGAAGTGAGAATTGAATAATTTCAAGAGTCGAAGATTTTGACAACTTTGCAGAAAGAGTTAACTCTGCACTGAAAAACTCCTCGCTGGATTAACTCCGATTCGCTTTGCCATCGGCGAAGTAGTAAGAGAAGTAGTAAGCAGAGAAGACAATGGAAGGATGAGAGTAAACAGAACTGTGCAATCATCACGCTGAATTTCAAAAATGCTTTCAATATCGAAAACTGGAGCAAAATTACGCCGCTCTGGCAAAGGTTGTGATGTTAACGATACTCTATGGCTTTCAAATATGGGCAACTGCAATGAAGATGAAGTCATACAGTCGGAAAACAGAGGCGGTGTACAGAACCGCAATGCATTGAGAGTATGCAGCGCCTTTTGAACAGCCTCATACGATCTCGCATACGTAGTAGCTGGTATGATGCCAGCCCACGCATACCAAAATACCTTCTCCGTAAAGAAGCTGTAAGAAAACATTTTGTGATTCATTTTTTTCTAAGTAAAGTTTACATGCATTGAGTAAGCCTCGTTAAGGACGACGCGCCAGCTCTTCATCCATTTCCTATTCATAATTTATCTGTCGTATCAATAGCGAGAATAGCAGTGTCGTCAGCGGACGTAGCTAAAATTGTTCCCTTATCGTGGGCTATGTCCCTTGTATTTTAAGCAAAAATAAGATGGGGCCGAGAACGCTTCCTTGTTCGACACCGGCATTTATCCCTTTGAATTCCGAGTACTCATTTTCGTACCTTACACGAAAGTTCAAGGCAAGACTCTAAGATTTAAAAGTTTTTCTGGCAAGCTAAGCCCTAACTACAGCCTGCGAAGGCTTGCGATACTTCAAGAAAAGCGCTAGTGCATATCTTTTTCGTTTGTTATTCGACAGACCTGGTCGATTATTGAATGGTTTTTCCTAAATCCGAATTGGTGATCCGGAATCAATCGCCTTTCTTCAATGCTTGGTTGCAACCTTTTCAGCAACAGTAGCAACAGCAGCAAATGCTCTGTAAATAAATCCGTTAATATTAAATGACGCTGAGTGTACCTACTATCTTGATGGACTTCACGGTTTTCCAAAGTTAGTAATTCGACCTATTACCGGCAGTCAAACTTTCGAGGTAAGCACTAGTCTCGCGACTTTTAAGGTCTTTAAGTTCGTGCTTCAGTTTGTTAGAAAGGTGGTTTAAGATGGTTTTTTTCGGGGGTGCTCGCGAACGTTGCCATCTTTTCCGCGCTCACCTCTTTCTTTTCGCATATAAGCTCTTATATTTTTCGCGGATATATTGTTCCGCTGTTCGATAATGCAGTCCTCCGGAAAGAAGTGTTTCGTCTTCAGACCAATGAATCCGTTACTGTTAATGCACCCTACATTCGAATTCAGCGGCAAGCAGATAGGGCTAAGGCAACGAAAGGCGAAGCCATTAAAATAGAGCAGAACCCGGTTTGAATCCATCAGTCAGCAATCCTTCCTATGAACAGCCGCAGTTCGCTGACCTCCCATTAGCAGATAGGCTTCCGACATTCCGAGGTGACCATCACAACTGGATTCACTTCAAGGGCACATTTACGGTCACCCGAAGTCATAGAGAATCCGCATCTCACAAACATTCAGCGCCTTCGCAAACTAGAGAGCTGCGATAAAGATGCAGCTGCAAGAGGATTAGGGTTTTGGCCACAACGTGACGATAGCTTTTGCGATGCTTGGCGGACATTGTGCTCGCCTTTTGATAACGAATTTATGCGCCATGCGTCGCACTGCTCAGCCATTTTGGAACTGCCTGTTTGATCAAAGGCAAGCTACACAGAAATTAGAAGCGAACTTGATACCACAAGGAACGAAATAGTATTTCTTCAAGTCAGTGGGAAACAGTACGATCATTTTAAGAACAATATTACCAAATTGCTAAATCGGGAAAATGACCAACTACCAGTGGAGCATCCGCAAAAACTCTCAAATACCTAGCCCCCTTTGTTCAAAACAACATTCTGCGGATCAATGTAACCCGATAATTATCCCATAGGTAAAGGTCGTTTAGCCTGGCTGCTGCTAGATCAACACATCTTAAGTTGTTACACTGTGGCGCAAAGCAGCTGCTAGCGGCACTACGAAAGCGTTACTGCATCATAGGGATTCGAGCGTTAGCCAGAATCTTCATCAAGGACCAAATCATGTACGAAAGGGCGAAAGCGAAGTTAGAGGAACAAATGATGGGTGATTTGCCATCCTGTCGTGTCCGCCCGGCGCGTTCATTTCTGCATGCGGGAGTGGATTACGCAGGTCCCATGGGACCAGGAACCTCTTGTTCCGATGTTGGGTGAGCAGGTGCTAGAGAAATGGCCGGAGAACGACTCAACTACTGGCAGACTCGGCAGATGGTGGTTCAGAGATGTTGGAAGCATTGAAGTGGCGGGAAACTAGACGGAACATTCGTGAGGGTGATCGAGTACTAGTGGTCATTAGGAACGAAACGACGCCGCCTACATTGTGGAAAATGGCTCGTGTGTCCGCCGTTCACACGGGTACAGACGGCCTTGTTTGAAATGTGACACTTTGGACAGGAACCAGCCTGATTTCACGCCCGATAGCAGCTGTGTGTGCTACCCGTAGAATCGGTTGAGCCCAGATCTGAATCCGGTCTCAAGGCCGGAGGGTGTTAATGCGCCCTATCTTCGCTACGACGGAGACGGACCTGTGCTGTCTCCATAACTATTGCACTGCGAGAGGAGCGAGGGAGAGTAGTTGCTCTCGGGACCAGTCGGCAGTGACGAGTGACCACCAATGTTCAAGTGTTCCGTCAAAACTAAGATTGTAAAGAATTACCCAAATACTCATTAAACACCAAGATCAGAATTTGATAAGTTGAACTTACTAGTTTCAGCAGTATTACAAAAAAGATACGTCGAAGTACACACCTGACAACTCAGTTAAATGCACACGCTCTTACGGCAAGCGGCCCATAGAAGAAGTGCGTTACGTACGTCGCTTCCCACAAAAACATGTGTATTTCACTGAGTTATCAGTTGTATACTTTGGCGTGACGGACGCAACGTATTCATTGGGTTGAAGCCATTATTCCACGCAGTGCTCTGAACAACTCTCACGAGGTTATCTATTTCATCTTCTGTTGCAAGTGGCGTTTTCAGTCGTACATTCAAAGCTATTTTTTCTTTGCAGCATTTTCTAAAGCCATCCCATTCGGTGTAATTGTTAGTTACTCTAGCTTGGCGGTCTTTCCTTTTTCGCTAGGCTTCCGGCCATTCCAAAAGAACTGCCGGGTGATCTGTACAGAGATCAAAGCGTTCTTATACGTACTCTTTTGGCGATGAAGAACTCGACCAGGTCAGGTATTTTATTTCGGTTAGCCATCAACATCAACTATTCTGCCCCGGGCTTTAATTGCGATCTGTCATCTTTTTGTACCCAACATGCAAACCCCATTCTAGGGTAGAAATTCGTGCAAGCACATGTATTTTGTTTGCATTTATATGTTTTTCCATGCGCGCATGGTCAACGATACGTAGCATGCGTCCCAAATTAAACAAGGTGGCTAGTTTACTATACGTAAAAGCTGTGCATGTTTCCTTGCGATAAGGGTGGCATGTGGTCAAAAATTCTTGGAACACTGCATGTGAATGTCCCAAACATGGTTAGTACACTATACTCGTACATGTAAGTAACATGTGGGTGTATATCTTTTTTACGCCAGAATAACCCCAGAAGCGCATGTACATGCTACAATTTACATGTAGTGTACTACGGCCTTAAGTATTAGGTATTAAGACCAGCTATCCAGAAAGTTTGGAAATTTGCGACCAGCTGATTTTGACGGTGAGTGATTGTGAGCTGTCACAAGAAAATCGTTATGATCACAGTTCACGCAGACGAATTTTTGTGATTTGTGATTGATCACAGATCACCTTAGGCGATTCCACCCTAGGTATACCCTTAGTTATGAGTTTTAAGACATGCAATTTGTGAGATGAAATATACGAAAATGTTTACTTGCTTTTTTTCATTTAGTGTATTTAAAAAACCTCATTTGCGTCCCTTTTGTGTTTTGAATAATTAGACATTTGACATAAATTAAGTTTCATAAGTATTGAGCCTCAGTGTAATGAGCTTTTTGATTTTGGTGTGATTAATAAAACATGAGATGACACCTACCGCTTCCTTCGAATTATTAGAACGATTGACGGTAAAACATTTTCCCCTTGAAATGAGTTTTTACTCTTCTTAGAATAGGTTAGCAGAGCGCTTGACTGAATGATAACCGTGTCATAATAGCAGTCGATTTTTGGTGCGATGCCAAAATAAGCCCAACCACATAAGAGAAACACAATTGTATGCACACCTTTTTCTATAATGTTCACTCAAAATATCCGAATTGTTCGGCGACACACACTGAACTAAAAATAGTTTTTTTTTTAACTGAAAGCTGTATGAAATTATAGGCTATCGCTAAACTGCAATCTTTAAAGCTTGTGATAGTATTTCATTGCAATTCCTTGTGTGTCTACTGATCGCGTTTGGGAAACTGTAGCTTATTCCGTATTCAAGTTTCAGTTTAATTTTAATGAGAGAGTTAAAATAAACTACGACTGACTATTTTCTCTCTCCTTAAATTGAAATCGGAAAGAACTTGTTATGATGTTAAAGTAGGTACATGGCTGGGCGTCGCATTGTCCAAATCTTTTTTTAATATCAAAGAAGTCTGTGAGGTTTTTACCGACCTTGAAGAAACAGGGTGAGTTTTCCATCCTATCTTCCACAAGCTGACGATTTTAGCTCGTCTGTGTAGATGCTACCGTCTAATAATTCCTAGGTGTTTTCCAAAAGATCTGCCGTTGTAAATATTTGATAGATGGTCGACTTTCCAGACCTTAAGCCACACTGATATGGGGCTATAAGGCTGTGAAGAAGGCATAGAACATATCAAGGACGATTTCGATGACCTCCTATAGACTATAGAAGATCGCAATACTTTAATAAGCAGCACAAGTTTTCCAAGACTCCAAACCGGAAGCCGGCGTTATTTAAACCGAATAGAACATTCGCTCATTGGCGCAGAATAAATTATCTAACATCTTGAATGTGCACACCATTCGAGAGTCAATTACTGACTCTGAGCATTTCTGTGTGGTTGTGTAAATCAAAGCTCGACTTTCCACGAACCACCTAGAAAAATAAGCTCAGTTTCACATACCTCATCAGTCATCACTTATAGAGTCTAAAGAATGTGCTTGAGTGATAGACTCTTCGCTTTGCATTTACTCTTCACAGACGTCAAAAACCAATGAAAAAAGAATCTACGGCATTATTTATAACGTAACCAAATCAACTGTAGGTTTTAAGCCTCCCAATAAAAGAGTCCTTGCTAAAATTTTGCGGGCACAGAAGATGCATATCAGAAAACGTTGCGTCTAAGAACAGGACAAGGGCAGGGAATAAAGAGTATCAAGCATACAGAAATGGGTAGAAAATTTAACTGCGTAGAGAAAAGAGCGAGACTGGGAGAAGACTTCCGACAATACGCCAGCCGGCTCCCGGCTCAAAAATATCGAAGAGTCTAGTGATCGAAAACGAGCACAGAAAATTCTATAAAGCTTCCAAGCCAGCTGACTGACCTACAAGGAAAACCTATTCATGCAAGCACAGGGTATAGGTATAGTTTACGATCATGATATAGAGCTATTCAATAGGGGTAGAAGCAATGGTGCACGAAGAGAACCGAAGACCAGTCGACCAGGAACAAGTCCCACCAGCTAGTGTTTCAGAAGTCCCTTCTGGGGTTCCGATTGGGCGCCTCCCTAGGCATGGTGGATATGGGAATGCTTACCAGATATTCAGCTAGTTCACGATATATGTGATACGGAGCATCTCGCCGCTGAACTTACGTTTGTGGACAAAGTCCTTCAAGCAAAAAAACCACGTTCATGGAAGCCAAATTTGTCACAGCAAGGACAAGGAAACATTTATACCGTAGGTATATGAAAGGCGTCACTGAAAAAGTCGGTCGAATCCTAAAACGGTCAAAATAGGTGATGCATTACATATATCTACAGTCTCCCAAAGATCGCTTTCCACTCCAAACTCCATGTGATAAAAGTCCGCTCTAGCTGAGCATATCTTAGAGAGCATCCCAACGAACACCATTGGATCAGTCTTGACCAGGCTACGATACTGTCTCGGGACTCTTACTACATCCCGCGACTTGTTCGTGAAGCGATTGAGATAAAACGCCATAGAAATTTTAATTAAGACAGCATACAGTTTCAAATTGTCGCGAACGTGGGATCCAATAATCGGCTCATCACCGGGGATCGCGAATTGGCTAACCAGGCCCAGCGATGCAGTGAGCACAGTTTGCTCTCAGCCACCTGAAGCACAAAAGCGAGAGAACAAGAACCGCAACAACTTGCGTAGTGCTAATCCGCAAATAGCATCTTCAGGCAGTATCCCTGTAACTTAATTTAACTTAAGCGAAACGTTTGGGGTGAGTGCGCTTTGCACTCATAATTTATTTTTACGCGGTATATCCTGAAACCTTTACAATCATGTCTAACTTCCGCCAAAGTCTTACAAGTTATTTCGTTCTTCATGTCAAGAAAATAAAGTCACCAGCGAAGTTTTAAGGCAGTTTATTTTCTCGTACCACCTTAACAGCTTTTAAACCCTACCCAGGGTGTATTCATTTTAGTGCATAGTTCACTGTTCACCTAAAACAGTGAAATAGACCGACAGGTGAACTGATTAAACCATGTCCGTCCATCCGTTTGTCTGCCTGTCTATCTATCCAATTTTGAGATGATCTTAAGTTTTTTAAATTGAGCTAAAAAGCTAAGACTTGCGGTAAGCCTCTTAAATTGAGATAGAAAGCTCAAACTTGGAGTGTAGCTTTTTTGAAGACGAAATATGAAAATTTATAAGATCCGCCCACAGCCACGTTAACCATTGACTATCCAAGTCAACTATTGACTATCAGACAACCTAAAATTTACATATTATTTAAAAATGTCTTTTGGTCGAATTAGGCACTGCATACAAACTCAAGTTTTGGTGCAGATCAAAAGTGGCTATAGAAGCAATTAATTAATCAAAAATTGGACCACCGACACTATGGACCATGCCCACTTTTAGCATGTTAGATATAAAAGGAAATTTTTTCAAAGAATTATTATGTCGAATTTATGGTCCCGTGTGCGAGGAGGACCAACCGAGAAGAAGGTAGGACCACGAATCTCGATCTTTACGCGCTGTACCAAAATTTGGATAAAGTTAAAATAGCCAAACAACGAAGACTACTTTGGCATCGTCACATTAAGCTGATGGACACCATTCGTCCAATTCAAGCCTTCAGATTCAAAACAACTATAGGAAGACCAAAACTCCTTTGGTTAATATTAACAAAACCTCCGTTGATCTTCCTAGTTGTTTTAATTTGGAGCACTTAATCTGGACAATTGAGAGCAACAAGCCCATCAGCATAGCAGAGGATTAGAAGCTCTTGTAAACAAAGAGGGATCCTTCACGCTTAGTATAAGTAAATAGTCCTCTCTTACCTCGGCTTATCAGAAAAAATAAATTGATTATGTTTTTATACAAATCTCGTTTACGCACATACCTATAGGTACATAGAGGATGCCTCCGAGAAACATTAGATCTCGCGCAATTTACTAAGTACAGTCTGATAAAATTTTCTAGACCAGCATTCTACCTGGAACCTCAAGCTGTTGAACTTTCACATGTACTGTGTGCCAGAGGCTATCGCGACATTACCGGAAACTGCAATGTTGACGAACTCTCCAAACTTGGAATGGCTCCATATAACAGGCGAAGCTTTCCAGGTTCTAGAACGAGTAGCGTACTCTGGAACCATAAGCATTGTTTTTTGAATATTGGGCTTACAAGACAATTAAAATACTCTTCAGAAGCACCAAAGTTTTTGCAAGGTTTCGTTATGGTTCCATTGGTCAGCAGCTTATTTACTTATTAAATTGGTCATAGAAACGTTTACGGTACCATAGTTATAAAAATAAAAGTAAACGTAAACATGGTGCTATAAACATTCCTAACAGTGAAGTTATAAGGCTATAGGTGCTGAGGAGTTAGGTTCTATGCCGCAGGCTCTGTAGACGTTTCTAGCGCCGATTTTATAACACTAGGTTTGACACATCCAAAGTACTACTTTGCACTCTGATATAGCATTTGAGGGTTGCCAGAAGTCACACAATAGAAAAGAATGTTATGGCAAAAATTGCTGTGAGAACATTTCAACAAAAATATTTACGAGTTTTAACTAGATTACATTTTTAGACAAGAAATTTTATTTCTGCTTTTATTAAAATTTAGGATAATATTCATCCTTTTTTAAATTTTTTCTATCCTCTTTCGGGTTGAATAAGTTATGTTTGGGCTTTTTTCGCTAAGCAGTTCAAGTAAGTACCTCCGCGAGAGTATCATTTGTGTTGAAAAACTTCTCAAAGTGCCGTTCGGATTCGGCAAAAAGTTATAGCTCCCCTTGTATGTAATGAAGTTAACACACCAGCATACATTGTTGAGAAGGTGGCCCTTGTTCACCTCGAGCTGATGCGCCACTCTATTTTTTTTAGTTCAAGTATTTTATCCGCTCACTGAAATACCCGCATTTAAGACAAAAATTTAAAAGGAGTCCTCCTTAGAGTTTAAAATTCAAGGTGTGCACTGCGTCCATAGATAGGAATCTAACATCTTTAACCGTAACCAGCAATTAAGATAAGAAGGGGTTTTTTACTGCTTGAGGAAAAAGTTACATTTTTCATCCTTAAAGTTACAAAAATTTTTTTTTAAAATCATGGCAAAAAATTGAGTTTTTTTTTATTTTTTTCCTTCCTAAAATGGTTACTTAAAGTAAAGTGTAAAAATGTATCGTATGTTCACCAAAGAGTATATTAAAATGCAAGCACATTTAAAACACAAGTGGGAAAGTGCAACAGTGCGTGTGCAAAAGCTTCAGTCCATCTACGACGGATTGCAACATACCCTACCATACAAAAAAAAAACTGCCACGCCTCCAAAAAGTGGGCGGGATATAAAAAAATACCTGTGGAATGCTTTATACACTAGGTGGTTGCATACATTTCGGCCTTAAACTCCGCCTTTTAAACTAAAATGGGCGCCCCCTAAAAAGTGGGTGTGGTCAATGAAAAGGCTAAAATTTTTTGGTTACTTCAAAGACAATTACAAGGTTATGTTACATACCAAAAATGAACGCGCTAGCGCTCATAAAGTATTTTTTTAAATGATAGATGGTCGCACATACAGGCCTGTTGTGGGCGTGTCTGTGGGGGGATGCAGCAAATATCCAAACTTGATCTGTAGGACTGGACTTGCAGCCAACCCACCAAATTTCAGCTCTCTACCTTAAAATTTAAGGCCTAAAAGTTGTTTACATACGGACGGACGGACGGACACGGCTTAATCGATTCTCCTGTCGGTTTCATTCATATCTCTAAAAGGTCTTAGAGAAGGTCTTAATTCTACGGTGACTATTTCACTACATTACAAACTATACATCAAACTTAACTTTTTTTATTTTTCTTGACTTTTCTATGGCAACTATATACAATTTCTTTACAATTTTTATGAAAATTGCACAAAATTTCCTCGATTAATCGCTATGATTTTAGTGGAAAAAATCCTTAGCATTAAGAAATTTTGAGGTTAGGATAGGTTTAAAGTGTGGGGTGCCGTGGCGTAGTGGTTAGTGTGTGTGCTTACTACGCCGGAGGTTTGGGTTCGAATCCTGCCATCGTCACCTGAAAAAAAAGACTTGTTCTTTTTCACGGTCCCCACTTCCGCGAGGGTCTGACAAGCCCTCCGAGAGTATCATTTGTCTTGAAAAACTTCTCAAAGTGCCGTTCGGATTCGGCAAAAAATTGTTGGTCCCCTTGTATGTAAAGAAATTAACACACACATCATACATTGTTGAGAAGTTGGCCCTGGTTCACCTCGAGCTGTTGCGCCATTCTATTTATTTATTTATTTTTTTATATAGGTTTAAAGTATCTCTAAGGAACTGTAACGAGATAACAGCAGTCTTGACGCTCTTTTCATTATATAGAAACCACTTTTGTTTTTTAGAACCCGAGATATTAAGAAGAAAAATAAAAAAAAAGACAAATTTTTCCGCTTTTCCCGAGCAGCACAGGATTTTTTTACCGAATTTTTACGTCTTATCATACTAAACACAAAAAAAAAGTTTATTTTGCACTCTGAGTTACATCCATATTCACTTTATTTTTGGTTAATTTTCACTCTACTATTAGGGAACAGAACCAAACATATATAGCATATAAGAAAAGAGAGTGATGGTAACTTTAAACAAATTAGCCCCATGTTTGACAGAAAAGCGTAAGATTTTATAATAGTTCTACATGAAGCTAGAAAGTTCTAATATAGAACCCAAAGTTTCTAAAAGGTAACACAGAAAACCTAAAGTCTTATAAAAGTGCTATGTGGGCTTAGATAAAACCTTGAATTCTTTTTTTTTATGTTATATATAATACTTCAAGTAGAGTACAGTTCCTATTTTGTTCTATTTTAATAAACCATTCGAAAAATCAAATGTGTACATTAAAGAAATCTACACATTACATGCTAAGTTAATGTTCTCTATTTACTTATTAATTTAATCAAGAACATTACAGGTCTTAGTTAACATGAACGAAGTTATTTAATTCAAAAACATCTACACATACAAAGAACAAGATGAGAATGTATATACCCACGTCATAGAAACAAAGCCACACCATGAAAATAAACACACCATCTTAGTGTGTGTATCTACTACAGATTCTTCTTACTACAAGTTCTATAAGAGCTCGAAGTATAACCTTTTTCGCACGCTAAATTAAGTTCTATAAAGTGCCTTGTATTATTATTATAACTTAATTAAGTTCTATAAAGTGATCTTGTAAGGGGCCCTAATACTTGTATAAAACCAACGTCAAAAACCTTAGGTTTTATGATCTTATTTATGACCTTATTTATGAGGTTTCAGTGGCAGTAACAAGAGCTTCTGGGTTACCTTGGAGGTGATACCTCAATGCAATAGAGTGCAGCAAGAAAAAAGGTCGAATGTCCAAATTTTGTTTATACCCATTTTACGCTGTTGCAGCAAAGTCGCCTTGTATGGCAAAAAGTTTACGAAAACGAGTAAATTCATAAATACCCCACTAAATATACAATCAAATATTTTTACATGATTTTTTTTTTTTCATGTGGTTTTTTCCACTTATTTTTACTTGATTCGCCTTGAACTTATGTATCAGAGTGCATTGGTCAGGGGTATGGTGGCCTTGATTCTGTCTGAAGCGAAGCCTATTCAAAAAACATTTTAATGAAATATATTGCTTAACGTTCACCAATAATCAGTTTTAATTTTGGAATGCAAGTGCTCAACGAATGGCATAAAATGCCTCGAAAAACTTCTGATTACGAGAAGGTTTCGATGAGTTTTTATCATAAACTATAATAAATTCGAGGTTGCAAAAACAGAAAAACTTGTGTTTTCGGTGAAGGTTATCTATGCATGTTTGTGCGAAAAAAATGTATCTTAAAACGACAGGGTATGTCTGGTTCGGATACGTTGTGAGCATTTGAAAAGTAAAAGCTTCGTCGAAAAGTGACTAAGCATTTATGTGAGATAAGTCTGTTCTAAAAGTAGACGCTTTGTTAAATTCGTTTTATTATTACACAAATTCAACATAATTTACTGAAATGTTTTCTAAAAATCCTACAGGTTTGCTTTGGCAAGAAGTTAAGTTAGAAGCTTTTTTTCTTGCTTATTTATACTGCCGACATTTATAGTATCATAAATTATTAATTTATATAATATTTGGTCTTTTTTTATTTATTTTTTTAAGAGAGAATCACATGTAAATAAATATTATTTGTAAAGAAAACAATTGGATTTTAAAATGCATTTTTTAGAAAATGATACCGGAAATATTAAATATTCCAAGTAAATACATACCTATACATTAATATTGCAGAAATAAACGTTCATTGTTTCATTTTAAATACAAATAACCAGATTGCTAAAAAAAACTATACAGAGCTACGCAATATTTATAAGTAAAAAGTTGTTTATTCCTGTTTTGTCAATGAATCTTGTGTATCTCAAGCATAAGCTGAATATTTGCTTTCACCTACATGACCAACACATTAAAATGGCGTATCATGTCTGAAATATCCAACGTTCAATTTTGTATCTTCAAAGCATTTCAAGGCAAAAAAAATGTATTACGTATTTTTGTTAGCAAAATAACTTAGACAAAAATAGCTTTTCCCCATACATCCCACTAACAGGTTGGAAAAGTTTTCACGTAGACAAAAAAAAAAATCAAAAAACAAAGACCGTCAAGTATGAAGACATACGCCGAGCGGTCCGTCGGCTTTTGTTGAAGACTAAGCTCATCTATTATGCGCAGTTTGTGTAAAATATTATGTTATTATTTTTCTCGATTGCTTCCGGTGTTTCCCATCCCTATAGACAACCTCAAATTTACATTTTATTTGAAAACGCCTTTTGGCCAAGTTCGACAAGGCATAGGAACTCAAAATTTGGTGCAGAGCAAAAGTGGCTAGAAACCTTTAATTAGACGAAAATTGAAACGCCCACACCATCAACCATGCCCATTTTTAAAATGTTAAATGTAGAAAAACCTAAGTTCTCGGAAAAAGTCTTTCTTAATCGAAAAAAAAAATTATACATATGACAAATATTAAAAATACATATTACCATTTGCTAAGTTTGTTACATGGAATTCATTGATCCCCGCCTAATTTTAGGGGACGTTTTTAGGTAAAAACTGTTTTTTAAGCATTCGCTTTTAACGCATTTTGATTGACGCATTTTTATTCATGATTTAAACGAAATCAGGATTAATTCCTTTTTATTTTCATCCCACGTCTTTTTTTGGGGGCGTAGCCAATACAAATAATTGAGTATAAAAATAAATAAATAGAGTGGCGCAACAGCTCGAGGTGAACCAGGGCCAACTTCTCAACAATGTATGTACATACAAGGGGACTTACAATTTTTTGCCGAATCCGAACGGCACTTTGAGAAGTTTTTCAAGACATATGATACTCTCGGAGGGCTTGTCAGACCCTCACAGAGGTGGGGGCCGTGAAAAAGAGCAAGTCTTTTTCTTTGTTAGGTGACGATGGCAGGATTCGAACCCAGACCTCCGGCGTAGTAAGCACACACACTAACCACTACGCCACGGCACCCCACAAATAATTGAGTATACTGTATATGAAATCAGGCTTAAAAAACTTTTAAATTTGGTGTTACAGGGTAAAAATGGTCGGTTAACAAACGAACTCTCGCACTAAGTTATATTTGTTTTTGTTTCGCTTGTTTAAATAAGCTTAAAAAAAACGAGGCTTGAAACTTTTTTGAAACTTTTTAAATGCAGTAAGTTTGCGTTGTAAATGCTTCATACTTCAGGCAAATTTAAATAACATCGTCATTACCGTGAACAGACAGCAACCTTTGAAAATTCGTTTTCGAAAATGTTTTTACGGTTTTAAGTCAAATCTTCGCATTATTTGAATATTCGAAGTTCGCTACAGGTTAGGTTAGGTTGGATGGCTGTCCCCGCTGGGTAGGGACACACTTAAACCAAGAAGGTCTATTGTGATACCACTTGTAGGACCGGAGTTACCAGCCCGGGACCTAAATGATGACTATACCCGTTTGGGTGGGAGGGGTCTAGGCAACCGTTGACAGTATAAACCTATACCTAAGTTCACCAACCAGAGTTTGATTGGTTGAGACATACCCGAGGTTAATCAATGCTGGGGGTAACCGTTTCGGTGTGAACCGTTGTCAGCAGAGTTGAGGGGGGCCAGTAAGAGACTTTCCTGAAGAAAGGGTAGTCTCGTTACTGTTGGGCTCCAGATGGGAATTTGCCTTGTTGATACGGATTGGGGGGGGAGGTTTTTTGAGGTCGAGGAGGAGGTCAGTGAGGATTAGTTCCTATTAGAAAGCCCGGCAGGCAACCGATTTCGATATAGGTCTGAACCTGTTGCTTCTCTGCTAAGAATTATCCTCGGGGATGGGAAGGTGCGGGGGTTACCGATTCGGTGTGAACCCTTGCAGGGGGGAATTCTCAGGCAAGAAGCTGATGTAGGGTAACCGTCTTTGGTGTAAACCCGTACCACAGGCAACGCGCGTTAGAATTGGGGCGAAGGTTGGGGTTACCGAAGCAGTATAGACCCGTACCAGTGAGAATTATGTGCTGCTGATCCCGTGGGGGTGGAGAGGTAACCGAAGCGGTATAAGCCCACACCAATCCAGCCCTGAGAAGAACACTGGGATATGGTGGGGAGAGGAGAGACGAGGAAAATGCCAATTACTGTAGGAGTACTACTTATTGCGTCCCGTGTGATGTGAGGGACAAATAGGGTATCTTTCCCTTGCTTCGAGTTAAACTAGATTAAGATCTTTGGTTTACTATTGCCCCTAAGTGCGATTTAGCCTTAAGGATTGGAAAGTGCAGGTGGAGGAACTGATTTCGGTAAAGACCGTTGCCGGAGGATGATTCTTCGTTCAGACGCTGAAGTAGGATAACCGTTTCGGTGCAAACCCATACCTCAGGTGATTCCAGTCAGAATTAACCTTGGGGAGGGGGGAGTAGGAGTGGTAGCGGAGCGGAGCCGAAGCGGTATGAACCCGAACCGGGGAATGGGAGAGGTAGGGCTAACCGAAGCGGTATGAACCCGTACCAGGTCGAATGTGTACCAGTGTTCCCACAAGAGCGGAGAGGTAAGGGCAACCGAATCGCCATTCCCAGGCCAGTCCTGTTGGGAAAACCTTGGGGAGGTGTGGTTGGGAAAATTTGGCGCTTCACTGTAGGTGCTCCCTCGCCCACATAGAGTTTCCATGCGGGGGAGGGATGTGTTGTGTGTTCGCTACAGCTTTGCGTGTATGTACTCGCAGAAGATGAACTATAGTGTATATACATACCCACCTAGATTATATGGACTAACGAAAATCCACAAAGAAGGATAGTCAATAGCAATAGTTAGTCAAATAAATGCCCCTTGCCATCTTTTAGCGAAGCATTAAGTGGAAGTGATTAAACTTTTAACTGGGCCAGCGAAACACTTTGACGTGGAATCCCTATTCACAAATGTTCCCCTCCAATACAGGAAGTTGTCGATGTTGCCCGCAATCCTATCGCAGATTTTGACGTTAACGACAGATACTTGCAACTCTTGGAGTTTTGCCTAACATCAAGGTATTTTTACTACAACAAGCCGTTCTATTTACAAGTAGATGGTGTTGCTATAGGTTTTCCCCTAGACCCTCTTGTGGCAGACTTGTGGATGGAACATTTTGAAGCCAAAGCCCTAAGAAACTTTAAAAACAAGCCGAAGATCTCCACCATTACGAGTTTCCTAGAACATCGGAACGCGCAACATCCAAAAATCATGTTTACGATGCAAAAAGAAAAGGACATTTCAATCGCACTTTTAGATGTTAGAGTTTTAAGGAAACCCGACAGGACTTTAGGACACACGGTTTTTCGTAAATACACACACACTAACAGAAACTTACAAGCTACTTCCCACCACAACCCGAAACTTAGGATTCGTTGCCTCGACACTGGTTCAGCGCGCCCATAAAATTTGTCATAACAACAATCTTTCCGCTGAACTTATTCTGGTCAACGAGACGTACTACGAGACGCCATACATTTAGGTATGGCGATTCTCATCTGGTGACTCTCAAGTGTCAGTTATACCTCCGCACGGTAGCAGCCGGGCAATGCATCCTAGAACGTAGCAGAACTAGCTAATAGGAAAACCGCAAGGGTACTTCACTAAAGTCAAGTGACGGACCCTCTTCCCCACCCTCCCAATCCCTTCCCAAGCCCCTCTCAAACACCCCCCTACCCCCATCCCCTGGGCCGGATCAAGGTGTTAAACGTGAGCATCCGGATACCTGGCGCCCTCCGGATTAACCACCCTTGCCAGTGCACTACGGAGCTCTGCGCAGGTTGACCTCCTTTCTCCGTTACTCGTGGGAACTTTCAGCTACATCCATCCGCGCGCAATCAGAAAAGCACTGGAAGATTTAAACATAGAGGTGGGGACTAGTAGCATTAATAAAACAACTACTTACTAGGAGGGTAATGAATGCCACTTTAGGTCACGCTTCCTTGAAAAGCTCGACCAAAAGAGGTACACCTCAAGGAGGAGTACGATCCCCTGTTCTCTGGAACGTAGCGGTGAATAAGCTCCTACTTATACTAAAAAGAGCGGGCTGCAAAACGATTGCCTACGCGGATGAAGAAGCCATTGTCTTCTCGGGGACACTTTAAGGATATGAGTTATCCTTATCCCCAAGTACTGAGAGACTAAATGCATGCCCGCACTTTCCTCCACAAATGGACGACTGAGAATGGTCTGAGTGTTAATGCACAAAAGACCGAAATTGTTCTCTTCACTAAGAAATACGAAATCCCCCGCATTGTCCCTCCCACCTTAAATGGAACCAGCCTACCTTTTTCAAATAAGGCGAAGTACCTTGGCCTTATTTTGGACAGTAGACTAAGCTGGAAGCTCAATACAGCTGAAAGAGCAAGGAAACCCATTACGGCCCTTTGTATGAGCAAAAAAGCCATTGGGCACAAATGGGGACTACAACCTCAACTCATTGGCTGTTCACAGCAGTGATTAGACCAACCCTTCTAAACGGTGCAGCAGTATGGTGGCCTATAATCAACGTAACTAAAATAAATCCCTTCGCCTACCCAACCAATGCAGCGTATTCCAACCAAAAATAATGGCAATTATTGAAGTCCTGTCCTGGCTAAATGGAACGTGGTATCCGCCCGCGATATCTGTATCTTTACGGATAGCCAGGCTGCCATCAAATCCCTGACATGGATGTCTATAAACTCTAAATTAGTTACTAACTGTCGCACATCTCTTGATGAGATGTCCGAACAGTTTCACATCCGCCAGGTCATAGAGACATCATGGGAACTGTGAGGCTGAGAACGCTCTAGACTGCCAGAAGATGAAATCTCCTGTAATCTAGGTTCTCCCCTAGCCACCTTCAAACTACAGCTCAAAAATCACAGCATACAAGAAACTAAAGCCACATAGAGGACAGGCAACACTTGTTTAGCATCCAAGCAAATCTCGCCTTGCCTCGATCCAAAAAGATCAGATAGCTTGATCTCCGTAAAGGGATCCAAAATTAGCATTGCAGTGACAGTTATCACCGGACACTGCCTATTAGGTCTTCATGCAAAAAGACTAGGTCTATTCTCAAACGACTTCTGTACAAGCTGTCTAGATGAGGAAGAGGAAGAAAGTGTACAACACTTTCTCTGTTGCTGCCCGGCACTCGCGTCGTAAAAGAAATCCATACTAGGCTCCTACTTCTACGACTACCTAAGCGACCTAAGTGAAACACCTGACCGGTGTTAAAGCTCCTAAAACTCATTGAAAAGACTGGCCTAAGTGCATTTAATAAGCCACTTTCCTACCTACCTACGCAATAGACGAAAGCAATTCAGGCAAAAAAGCTTTCTTACTATACGTCAGAGGTGTTACAGACCGAGTAGGAAAAGTACTCAAGAAATATGTGGTAAAATGCATGTTTCTACCATCAAAATAGCTGAGAAGTTACCTAACGTCACCGAAAGACTTCTTTCCTCTTCAAACGCCGGGCGTTTATGGAGTTCCCTGTAGCTGTAGATCGTCTTATGTAGCGCAAACCCGAAGAATACCACATCAGTGTGGTAACTAAAAAACAACGGGAAAAATGTGCAATTTGCGAGCATATCTTAGACAATCTGGTGAACACCACTAGATCCATTTTGATCAAGCTGAGATCTTAGCTCGTGGAACGCATTACAACCCTCGACTGGTCCGCGAAGCGATTCAAAATGGTAAACCAAAACTTCAATTGTGATGATAGTTTTAAACTTTCACAAACATGGGACCCCGTGATTAACATCTCACGCCCACTCCCAATCGTCCTATAAACACCTGGTGATGTAGTAAGTACAGTTCGCTCTCAACCACTTACATCCCACCCAATTTCAACAACCAGATTAGTCAGAACCGCCTACGCACCGCTTCAATCTACGCAGCTGATATCAGCAATAATACTTTCATAGCAGTTTCCCGGTGACCGAGGTCACGTTCGGGGTGAGCATAGTATTGGACTCATCGAAAATACTTATTAACGCGGTTCATCCGAAAAGCTTTTGTCGGTCAATTAACAACAGTGAAAGCCTTTATACTTATAAAGCTTAAAACTTATAGATAGACTAATTTATATTTAATAATTATTTATTTTAAATTTAATTAATTTAAAATGACATTTTTCACGCATTTTTGTCATTGTTTTTTTTGCCCCGCGATATGGGGGCGGTTTTCGCTTTTTTTTAAATGCCAATCACAATGCACTTAAGCGGGGATATCGCATACCAAATTTCAGCTACCTGCGGCAGATTTGATTTTTCATGCTATAAAGTAAAGTGGGCGTGTCAGTGGGCGGATTTTAAAACTTTTTACACTTGCACTGCTTCGGGACCTGGAAAGAACAGATATCAAGTTTCAAGTTCCTAGCTTAAAATTTAAGGCCCAAAAAGTACCGATAGACGGACGGACATAGCTCATTCGACTTACAATTCGGTCTCAATCATATAGCCTTAAGGTCTTGGGACTCTACGGTGAGTATTTCTCTATGTTACAAACTATGAATCAAACTTAATATACCTCCTATCCTATTGGATGGGCTTTTAAAAGTATTGAAAAACTTTTAATAAATTTTCCCATGAAACTTCAAACTATATAATTCAACTGTTATTTGTGCTTAAAAAAATTCCCTCATTGGGTTCTCTGACTATTTCCGCAATTTAAAGGCACACCAAATTTTGTCTTTCTACGACTTACCGTTCAGAAGTTATGACGCGATTGGACGAACGGACGGACAACGTAGTGATACTATAAGACTACCTGGTATCAGTCCTCTTTCCATTTCCGGACGGACCGCTAAAAAAGAAATCAGTCATCCATTGTACCGTAAAATTCAATGTATTAGTCCATGCAATGCAAAGAAATATTTCAATTCTTTTGAAAAATGCTCATGTATTGGTCCTAGGTGATCTTGAAGTTAAGCTTTTTTTTCCTGTATAGCTCTTCCCCACCAACAAAAGGAAAATTAAAACATTGAGGCAAAATTATTAAAAACTTTGTATATTCGTATGAATACGTATGAAATTTTCGTTGCCAAAAAAAATACAAATACATCGACAGCGAGGTATAACGATATTCAAACAAAATAATATATATTTTTATTTCTTACGTAGTTTTCCCGAATAATTTTGATGAAATCAAATTTGATCAGTTTGCAGTTTGAAAAAATTCTTCGTTGAGGATAGGTCGCTACTTTTTTTTAGAATAAAATGTAAGAACTGAACAATTTTTGTAAATTTGTATTCATATATATAAATTAGTGAGATAATGCATACCAGAACACATTTTAAGGATAATTAGTATTAAAATCTTTATTAAAAAAATTTTAAATTACATTCAGAAACGAAAAAAAAACTGTGAAGTGTCGTCTGTTAAAATGCGATATTAAAAAAAAAGAATATTTTCAATGTAAACACAAACGAAAAAAAACAAGGACTTATGAAAACTCATATCCTTAAAGTGAAAAATTGTGCTGCTTCCAGTCTTCAAGTGTTGTGTTTTGCATAAAAAATTTATTTTAAAAATTTCTAAGAACAGTTGTAAAATTAGTATTTTTTTTTAATTTACAGCGAACGAAACTTGTGATCCAATTTATAAAAGCAAGTATTATTTTTATTTGTGGAGCATAAAAGAACATAAAACAAATCGAAAATGTTTAAAAACCACTTGGAAATGATTGGGAGAAATGAAACCCCCAGCAAGAAAGCTAAATTTTGGCAGTCATACATCAGATCCCTTAAAGGTATGTACATACGTGCAATTTTTTTAATTTTTTTTTTTATAAAAATATGTTTCTGCAAGTTTTTTTCTCGTGAAACAAATACCACTTATCCCAGAGAAATGTTCTAAAAATACATATTTTACTCATTTGCACAGATTTGTATTTGTGTTGGGTGAGCAAGATCTATTTTGGAATACTGAATCTTAATAATCTGATTTTGTTTCTCTGACCGTCATATGGTGAGGTACTGTTTCGGATTATCAAGACTGACGTAAATTTGGAACCAATCCAAATTATGAGAATGGATATATATTAAAGATGTTTATAGATTGTGTTTCCAAATCTCGGACGCTGTATATATTTTGACACTTTTTTGTCATATTATTTGACCCGTTCAGTTGTATTGAGTAAAGTTTTCGGCCTTTAGGTTCAGAAGATATCCGTGCTCATGAAACACCAAAAGCGCGTTCGTGGAGACCGTATAGCGCTTATGTCGATTCTCCACCAACTTACAGGAGCATCTTCGACGAGCCCGCAACTACCTCAGAACGAGTTCAGTCGCATGGGTATAGATACTTGCCAGTATCGAGGGATACATACGGATACTCACCACGCGCTATATATGACCACCATTATAGCAGAACAAGTAAGTATTTTCAAAAACTTTCTACTTTTTTTACTAATACTTTTACTTATTCAAACAAATAATAGCAAAACAAAGAAAGCTCGCAACAAGCACTAAGCGCTTGCATATGTATTTGAAATGAACCGATTTTGTATGGACGGAAATAGAACCAAACAAATTAGTTTAATGCTTATAACAAAATTGATCAGCTTTTAGGCTATGCATAATTTAGTTGCCAGGTGCTTTGCTTTGAAGCTTTTGTGTACATGTGTGTATGATTCCTCTTAGCCTGGATATATTTTCACAGCCAAAAATGCACAAATTTTCCAAAGTTTTTATCATTGTGTTTAAAAGGTGTTAGGTCACCACCTAAATAATATCCATTTGCAAAATTTTTTATTGTTTAACATGATCAGAAGCTTATAGCAGGAGCTCCAGCTTTGATTCATTTTATATCCCTAATTTTAAGTTACATAATATTTGGGTTCGAAAATATATTTTTATTAGATTTATGTTTTGTGTGGACACATATTTCTCAACACAATTAATTTCAGAAAATACTGTCTCAAAAAAAGATTTTTTTTTAACAATTAAAATTTTAAAATTAAGGCAATAAGATTCACTTTAGTTAGACCATAATCAGAATAGTTCTTTTATAAATCTACTTATTTACATAACTCTATAAACATTATTCATATAATGGCAAGCTTTGTAGCGTTATTTTTTAATCAAAAATCTTTTTTTATTTTTAAGAGTATAAGTATTCTGCAAGGTCACTGTCTGTCAAGTATGCGCCTCGGAACTACCCAGTCCCTATTAGTTTTTTTAATAACATTTTTATGCTCCCATGACAGATAGGGCCGAAGTAGAAACATTCAGGTTTCGCCATAATAGGAAAAGTGGAAAGGTTTTTTTGAAAAACTGAAATATAGAAAAGCCTGAAATATGACAGCCATTTTTTTGCTTCTGAGTCATTTGATTTGATTCGATCCTCACACATAGCTGCATGTCACGCACCATCATGCACACTAAGGTGCAATAGTTCAAGAATGCATTTCGATGACTGCACAAAATTGCATTTTCTTTATCTCTTTATGCTCTCCACTGATCAAAGACTCTTCTGCCCTCGATGAAATTCTAATACAATTAGTGGATAATTTCTGGTTTTTGCAGAAAATAATTACATGAATCATTTTCTGAATCAACACTTAGGGCCTGTTATTTAGTACAGATTTAATTTAACCCGGGGTTTAACTAAGATCTTTTAATCCTGGACAAGGATCAGGCGTTAAGCCAGCGAGAAGTTTTTTTTAGTACGGTGCAAACGTCAATAAAGCTTATCAAACTTTCGACCCTGGAAACCATTGACTCTCAAAAAAAAAAAACAGGCAAAAATGTTCAAATTGTCTGAGAAGTCAGTCAGTCAGTTCAGAAATTGACTGAGTAACTTTTTTTTCGGGGATAACTCATAAACTTGGTGGGTGCCACCTATGTGCATTGGTAAGGCTGTCAGACTACTGCGAACGAAGTCCCATAGGTTTAACTATGAAAACCGACCGGGACAAAAAAAAAAATTAATCATGAGAGACAATTCGCCGTTCAGAATCGGCAAAAAATTCTAGGTCCCCTACCTATTATGTGTGAAAAGCAAGTATAGCAAGCAGGGTTGTTCAAAGGGCAATGGATCTCCTTAGCTGCGAGTGCCAGAAAGCTTTTCTAAACTCAGACACTGAGATGTTCTCGCAAAGAATGATGTTCTGATGAATGATTTTTAAGCTTATTTCAGCTTAGTACCCCAGCAACTCCTCAACTAAATCAACGCCAAGCAGCTTATGGGGCCCCCAGCCCATGGAGAGTCTCTACCTGGTTCAGAGTAGCCTTCCATCTTCTGCGATCCTGAGCACGCTGGCTGCTTTCCATTGTCCTGACCAAGCGCTCTGGCACCTGCTATGGCTAGGTCTTTAAAGCGGAGGTTCGCTCTTCCTGGCTGGTAGTCTTGAGCCTGGGGGCTTTAACTTGAAGACCCTCTTGGCTGGAGCGTCATTGTCCATTCGCTCGATGTGACCGAACCAATGTAGTCTTGTGTTTTGGCTTTTTGAGCTTCTTCCACATGTTTGTAGTTCAGCAAATAGAGTTCGCGGTTTTAACTTCTTCTCCATTTTCCCTCCTCGCACACAACTACAGCACCGTAAATTTGCCTTAGAATTTTTCTTTCGCAAGAGCCAAGCATAGTTTCTCCTTCTCTGCTTTTGTCCAGTACTCGGCGCCATAAGTCTGGGCGCCATCTCCATCCACAAGTCAGCCTTATGACTTACCGATCTCTAGGATTCGAACATTGGTGGAAATGACTGAAAATTGTCTTGTCAATAAGTATCTCCACTAGATGTTTTCCAGTCGTTTTCCAACAGTCGATATCGGCTGGATATATTCATGACTAAAGGTGACACTAAAGCAGAATGCAGAACTAGCAGAACAATGGTTTTGTATAGAGCTTACACTTTGTCTTTCGCGAGAGGAGTTTTGAACCCATTAACTTTGCCAAACCGAAAAAGCAGCGGTTTCCTATGGTTATTCTTCGACGAATCTCCTCCAAGGTGTTGTTTGTAGAGTTGATTTCAACTACAATAAGGTAGCTGAACGCGTACCTCAAGCTTAACCAGTACTTCATACAAATGCTTCTAAGAGCATGCGTTTTGCACTATGCACACGTCCTACATGTCCTTGAGTTCTGCAAGTAGTACAACATTGTTGATCTTGTCCGCTCATTCCCGCCAGACTTGTATTCCGTGAGAATATGTCTCACGACTGCCGACCGATGACGTGGTGGATTGAGCATGAGACCGAAACTATCCGCCCACTTTTTGAACTTTCTTGGAGCAAACTCAATCAGATCTTCTAGGGAAATTTTTAGGAGTTGGGTGGTAAGTGTTATTGGTCTTCATACTGAAAGTATCGCCCTACTCTAGCATCTAGACCTAGAACTAATTTTTGTAGGTAATTGTGTTCTTTTTCGATTAGGGGAAAATACCATCTTGACCATCAGGGCCATTCGAATAGGGTCAGTGTTTCGCCGAGTTATTATTTTCTGTTCTACTTCCAAAAAAACTGCTGTCTTTGAGAAGTTCGCTAGGCTTACTATGTAAGGGCCAGCTTTAAGCTTAAGCGCTCACTTCTGGGTCCTATCAAGGAGATGAACACATGAGAAGGACACATTTCTTCCCTTCTAAGCTATCAAAAAGTGCGACAGAATATTTTATTGTTTTGCGGATATTTCAATTCAATTAGTTCTCGGCCAAAATGATCTTTGATTTCAGGCTTCATGCGAATCAAACTAGAATTGACCTTGGGGGGACGTAACGGAAACCGTAGCTGTATGAACCGTACCAGGTTGGGGGAGGAATGGGATAGGTAGGGGTAACCGAAGGGGTAGGAACCGATGCTATAAGAGCGGTATACCGATGCTCCCATAAGAGCCGAGAGGTTAAGGCAACCGAAGCGGTATGAGCCCTTACCAGGTCTGTCCTGCTTGGGGAAGGGTGATGGGGGATATTTGGCGATCCACTATAGGTACTCCCTCCACCAAATAGAGTTCCCATGCGCTGGAGGGATGGGTTGTCTGATTTACTATTTAGGCGTTAAGCCAGTTTGACCCAGAGTTCTCTACCAGACAGTGGCCTTTATTGGGGCCCTTAGCCCCAATTATCTTTCTAAGATTCACCCTTAGGAGATCAAAGGATTCCGTTACATGAGTGGGATAAGCATTTGCACCTTCTCTAGCTAAAGAAGTCGGCCTTGCAATTGCCTGAATTAACCCTGTGCCCTGGAACCCCCAACAGGGACTCGTAGCACCTGACAGCAATCTCGTTGAGCGATTCGCGACATTGCTTTACCAACTTGGATCGTGGATGGCGATTTCAAGACTTTAATCGCAGCTTGGCTGTGTAAATAGAAAATAATAATACTGCAGCAGGTTGAGTTATTTGAAAACCAGGCCGCGTCTTCACAAACGGCTGTAATTTCAGCTTGAAAAACACTAAAATGATCCGGTAGGCGTTTGAAGATACACAGGTCAAGAGTACTTAAAAAGGCTCCTGCTGCGAGTTACGTTTTTGATCCATCTGTGTAGATTTCTGTTGCAGATGCATTTAAGACCTCATCTGAGACCTGACTCCCAGGTAGTTTTTCTTGGGAGTTTGGTCTTGAATTTGACATTAAAGTCGGGGTATGGGACAACGTAGTCCAAGTTACCAGGGATGGTAAAATCATCATCAGCAGGTTGCTTCCATGTCCCATATTGTAACGAGCCAGCTGCAGGAATTCCCTTTGCCTAAGTGCTTCCATCAATTTCCCAAAAATGTCAACGGGAAGAAGGTGGAGCATTGTGTCAATCGCAGCCGAGGGAGTTGTTCTAAAAGCAACTGTGATGTAAATACAGGGTAGTCCTTGAAATTTCTATAATATATATGTTGAAGGCTCCTTCAATGTCAAGGAATGATACTAGAGTGAAATCCTTATTCTCAGGATTTTAAAGAATGATGCTTACCAAGGAGTGCATTTTTCCTTGCGGTAACCATGTATCTCGCGGAGAACGCGAGAAAACTGCTGTCTATGTTGGTTCTAGTGTGGGCGTGGATCAGTCTCTCTAAGGTCTTTAACAAGAAAAAAGACAGTTCTCAAAGTTAACTGGGATAAAAAATATTTTCAGCAGAAACTTTCTTTTGCCAAGCAAGTATTTACAAGACAAAAGACAATAATTTTTTTTCCAAAAATGGCTCCCCCAAGCACTTAAGTTACTTTCAACAAATGCCCTGCTGTTTTCACGAAAACAAAAAATTATTACAGCAAACACTGAAATGTTTGCAAAAATGCAACTACTCAAAATGTCTTTATATAGAGTGGCGTAATAGCTCGAGGTGAACCAGGGCCAACTTCTCAAACTTATATTCGGTGTGTCGCTTTCCATACACGTACAAAAAGGGACACACCATTTTTTGCCGAATCCGAACGGCATTAAAAAAAAGTTTTTCGAGACAAATGTTACTCTCGGAGGGTTTGTGAAACCATCGCGGAGGTGCAGACCGTGAAAAAGAACGAATCTCTTTTTCATATGACGACGGTAGGATTTGAACACACACTGACCACTACGCCACGGCTCCCCAGAAATGTCTTAAATAATACCAAAAATTTATATAATATCAAATATTTTTCGCTTATGATCATCTTCAGTCATGTGAAGATTGTTTAATCAATATAGTGTAACAGGAAACTTAATAAAAAGTTTATTTAAAAAATTTAAAGAAATCTATTTCAAAAATCGCTTAAATGATAAACATCCGTTCTGTAATATTAAAACAATGTTCTAATTTTAGATTTATTTTATTATAAACATGAATAATATTTTCGTAAGCAAGTTTAAGAAAACAAATTCATCATTTCACTTATGTCATAAGTGAAATGATGGATGCTTGGATTATTTTTATTTTCTTAGCAGTAAATAAATTTTTATTAAGAACTACCTATATAACAAAAATGTTTTTCCTTTAAAGTGAAAATAATATATTAAAGACAAATAGAGACGAAAACGTAAAGACCGAATTTTTTTCATCCATGAGCGCATTTAACGTTTTAAAAACATACGTGGCAAAAAATTCTATTTATTTTTAATTGAAATGTATATTTTTTTGTAAATTAAATTTATGGTTGATGAACTTAATGTTTAAATTTTTTTCAGAATAATCGCATTGCAAGAAAAGCAAATCAACGCAAGATTTTATTGCTTCGGACATATAATAGCCCAAAAATGATCAAAATAATTTCCTACTAACATTGATGCTATTATGTAAACTAAAAAAAGTTCCTAAAGTTGTTTTAAAAAGCTATTGAATATTATTAATAGGTTGTGTAGTCCGTGATAGATTTCAATTAAATTTTGGTGTTAGTATGTAATGTATTATTATTATATAATATTGCTTCTGGGCAACAATAAATATATTTTTTCGAGCATAAAATATGATTTTTTAATATTCTAAATGTTGTCCAGTCTAAATTTATGTAGTGGAATAACAGGCCCAGTTTCTACATTTCAAATAAGTGGGTCTTTTATCAATATAGGTAGACAAAGATTACTTTTGGAGTTGTACAAATTCACAACTATTAAAATAAAGTAAAAAATGTTAATTAAAGAATTAGTGAGAGTCTTTTTTGTAAAAATTTAATTTTTTGTCCTTATATTGCTTCAACGTTTAAGTTTATTTTATATGCAAGATATTTAAGCATGTTGTTCTTAAAATAGCAACACTCTCATGCTCTTTTAACCTTTCAGGATTGTTTTTAAGTATTATGACTTTTTGTGACACTAAAAAGTTTATCTGTTCATTTATAATGTGCTTTTGTAGGACCTAAAATTATAATATGTTCGACAATGCATACGAATTATTTAGGTGCACTTGTTTTTGATTGAATGCCTTTTCATAATTTCCGAAGCACACTTGCTTATGATTGAATGCCTTTTTAAATTTAAAGCTAGCGTTTTTGTTTGCGCATTTTTATTGAAAAAAAAAATGAATGTTGAACTCTAAAACTAAGAGTTTATAGTTGATAATATTTCATAAGAGTTAATTTTTCACTTTTCTATTAGTTCCAGCTAGCTACGACGCTGAGAAGGCTTGGAACGATCACTTGAAGCGCATGCAGGAAATCGAGCGAAGGTATGTTTACATGACATTTAGCTAGAAATTATCCTTTCATAATAATTTATTGATATTAATAAACAAATAATAAAAAAGGAATATAGGCTTTAGGTTAGGTATTTCTCTACTAATAGAGAAAAAAAATTAAATAATCGAAAAAAGTGAATTATTAAATTAATAATACTAAATAACATTTAGATAATTAATAGATTTAGACATTAATAATACTAAATAGCACTAAATAACTTATTTTTAATTTAATTAAATTTAATTTAATTTATAAAATATTTAATTTATTACCAATTAACAAAACTTTTTCTGCTGTAGGTAATTTTTATATGTGATTACTAATTTTAAAAAGGTATATTCATATAAGTAGATACGATATATATTATATATATATTTTTTTTTAATACTTAAACTTAAGCCTAAATATAAGAACCAGCTTGAATTAATTAATTTTAAACCTAGCGCAAATTATTATATAAATCCTAGGGGCCGAATTTCAATTTTTGCACACTGGTTGTAGATATTCAGTAAAAATATTGCCATCCAAAAGTTGTAATCGAAAGAGGTACTTCGAATCTTTACAAGATGCCAATATTTTTTAAGAATTTTTATGAAACCAGCATCAAATCAAATGCAGTCGTGATTGAAATTGGCTTACCAAGCCACCTAATCTTGGAAAATCAGTACAGAAATTGAGCTGGTTAGACGACAGCATTCCGAAAGACGAAAATAGCTCTTTGTAAATATCTTTGAAGTTGAACTAGATAGAAGGCTTGATAAAGTACTTCATAGGACCACCTCAGGCAAACTTGATTCAATCCTTAAATCTACATATACAATTAAATAAAGGTGACAATTTTTAGTGTTCTTCTAGAGATTTAGTCCCAGGAAACAGGCAACTGTAGAGCTAACAAATACATTGCGGGTAAACTTGAATGTACATCCCAAGTGGTGATTGATGATGATATGAGAACCCATGCAGTTAGGTCTCATGACACCTGGATCCAGATGGAACTTATTCGCATCTTCCTTCCGTCGTGCCTTCTGTCAGCTAAAACCTAAAGAAATAGAATACTTCCAAGTGCAGAGTCCTTAAACTTAATCGGTGACTAGTGGATTTGAAATGGGCTTTCAGTGAATCCTCTTAAAACTACGGTTGTTCTCTTCACGAGAATTTTCACAGGTCTGTCTCAAATCGGGCTTAAATGCGTAACAATCCCGATGAAGTTAAATTTCTAGTGGATCTTGAATACAGTCCAGCAGCACGTGGTGCTACTGGTAAGACGTGGGGAGAATCTCTGAAAGGGGGGGTGCTTTCGCCATACCGTTATGGCAAGACCATTCCTCTCATTTTCTTGGTAGTTTTCTTAGTGACACAAGCTTGTACGGAAACGTGTTACTGCTTTATTTGCCATATTCCTAAGAACTCCTTGTTTTGACTGCACAAGAAACCAGGCCCTTTTCTTGAGCTCTGCACTGTAATGTAGATGTTCTGAACCTTCTTGATTTATATAATTCAAGAGGGATCAATATATCATGTTGGATGCTGTACTTCGCTTCAAGAATGATGGCTTTAAGTACCTGAAGAACATGCGAGAATCATCCTTAGAGGCTGCCGAGTTCACTATGTCTCTTTAGTCTCATCAGTCGGTCTGATTCTGATGCTGGACTCTTTATTGGTAGCGACAACATTAGACTTGCGATATTTTGACCAGCAGGTCAATACAAGAGGAATATGTATTTGCTATGAAAGCCAAGTCTTCATAAAGACACTACTTAACGCGCTCACTTTATCTAAGGTAGTGCTCGTATTCAAGCACACAAGGTTGGTTAGGTAAGGGAAGGTTGATGAATGCCCTTGTGGCAAAAGCCACGGTTCATTTAGACCAGCAGTTGGGTCCATTGTGTCCATTTGGTAACCTCCGTAACACCTGTAACGAAAACAGAAATGGACCGCTGTTCAAACCTCAGAGTGCTGAGCTTTTGGACCCATCCGGATTTGTGCACAAATATCAGGAGGTCCTGTCTGCATAAGTGTCTGCATTACTTAGATCTTCAAGCTCGATGAAGAAATAACTGCCGAGCGTACTACGCCTACTGCTGTTTAGGGCTGGGCATTCGCATAGCAGGTGACAAACAGACTCAATTTCTTCCACGTCCCCCCTGCACATTCTGCAGTAAACGTTATGCAATATACCTAGCCTCTCTGCATATAGACCCACAGCATAGTGCCCCTTAAAGACTCCCGTGAGTACTCAGATATCCCTGCGATATCTCTTTTTGTTTGCGATATCTCCGCTGGCCATAGCTCCCATGTGTATCTGCACGTATACCAAGTTCTGTCCAACGTAGGTTTGCTTCTACTCAGATTCTATTCTACCTACGTGCTATCAAGCTCAGTGGAATCCTCATAGATTTGAGGGCTAGAGACGCATTCATCCCTGACCCAGATCTCGCAAAGCTTGTCCGATTCTTCACTTCATGTGTACTTAGCATGAGCCCGATCCAGTCGCAAAGACTGTTTATAAGTGAGCATTTCTCAAATTTGTTTCTTAAACGCCCCTCAAAGTCAAGAAACGCAACCAAAGAGTGCTTCTTGTGTTCCAAGGACTTTTATATCACTGTATCTACGCTGTGTAGTGCAGTGTTAAACGATGCTTCTCATGCACGCCTACTGTTATTTTGATAAATAGTTATCGCCAATCTTCTTGAGCATGAATGAAGACAGGCTTATGGGTATACAGTCCTTTGGAGAAGTGTGGCTAGCCTTTCCTGCCTTGGGGATGAATATCACTCGGACTTCTCTCCAAGCACTGGGAAAAAAGCACAGCCTTAAGCAAAGCTAAGTAAACCCTGCTTTTTGGAGCATTATTGGTTGGATATTATCCATCCCTGGTGTTTTAAAGAGTTTGAAGGGGTTGATCGCCCAGACCAGCTTTTTTAAATGGGGTCTTAGCCCTGATCTTTTCTTCCTCCATCCTACTCTGAGCACCCTGTGTTACTGTATGTTCCGTGATCTAAATGTTCCGTGTGTGTTTTGGTCTAATCGGCGTCTGTCTTCCTGAGTGAAGCATCGGTACTGGCACTTAGGAGTTTCTCTTGGCGAATCTGATCTCCTTTTTCAGAATTCTCACGCTCTCCTTGTAGATCGTCCCTTCAAAGAGCCCCTCTTTTGCGAGTTTCCATCCAGATCTTGAGTACTTGATAAGTTCTGCGATCTTGGAGTTCCACTAGGGAGGGCGCATCTCCCCTCCTGTTCTGCTCTTTGGTCAGGATCTTTCGAAAGAGCTAGAGAGCACCTGGTAATGTATTCAACTGTATTGTCGACCTCATGTTCAGTGTAAGGTCTCTGTCTGGGCAGGGGTGATAGTCTTCCTACGGTATGCTCTTTCTGGGTTTTGAAAACTTTCCTAGCCTAAGAGCCATCTGATAGCGATGCCTGCTTAGATACTCTTTAGTTCGTTACTTAAGACACGAAAGTTACATCTAAACCTTCCTTCCTATTCGCTGTAATGAAGGTGGAATCATTTCCTCTACTACTAGAAGTTTGGAGCCAAGGAAAAAATCAAACAAAACTTCGCCCCTAGCGTTCATGTCTGAGCTTCCCCAGATAGTATGATAGACATTGACATCACAGCTTAAGACTTAGTTCGGAGTTAGGAAACACTTACCCGCATGTAAGAAAAGGAGATCTCTATTGAGCTTGCTAGACAGGGTTCAGAAGAACGTTTTATCAAGACCCGCGAAGTCATGTCGCCATTGACACTTGGGTTTCTCACGAACTCAAGTGTTGGTGGTGTGACCGCAATGGGTGCAAGGAGACCAAACCACTGCGCCCGAATAAAGTCAGTGTCTTTCCTTTTATCTCATTAGAGTTCTTTTTAGTCACAACATTTTGCTTATGACTAACTGTGTTGCCTAGGGCCAGATCACACAAAGAGAGCATTCGCAGACAAAGACGATGCTTTCTTTAAGAAAACATTTCGAGTCGCACATTGTCCTAAAAAACAATCCAGAATCAATACCGATATTTGAAGCAAATACGTTACATAACCTGAAACTGATTCTGAATCAAAGTCCGCTAAAAAAAACACTGGGGCAAAGTTTCCATAAAGAAGGTCACATGTTTATTGTTGCTGTAAATTGACCACGTTTTTTGTGAGACAACATTTTGACTGATGTTTTCTTCCTCAAAAGTATGCATATCTCATTCGGACAAAATCAAGAAAATGTCTACTTTTCGATTCTCAATCCTTCATAGCTAAATTTTTTTGTCTTCTGAAATTGTGACAAAAACTATAAAATGTCTTCTTTTCGATTCTCAAACTTTTTTAGCTAGTTTTTTCTGTCTTCTGAAATTCTGAGTTGTTATTAATTAATAAATTCGTGTTCCACTAGGAAGTTTATCTCTCTCTAAGATATTCTGATCCAGCAAATTTTGTTCACAAGTTTTTTGCTATTTGTATTTAAGTTTTTGACAAACTATAAGGAAAGCAATGTAATATGTCAACATTTTCTGTTCGTATGAACTGAAAAATATTCATATGAATCTAGATAAGTAAATTTACATTATGTATATATTATATGCATTGTATTATATATTTTTTTAACTTATTGCATGTTTTACAATAAATTTATGCATTTATCTTAACGCCTACTAACAGTATTAAATATAAATTCTACGACTCAATTGAATATTTTTGCAGATACCCATCGCGTTATGGCCTTTACCTCAAGGACAAGCCAAATGCTCCGAATGCCTTAGTTCCTTTGGAATACGAGCCAGAGGACAAGCTTCTCCAAGAACTTAATAAGGGTAAGGATATTTAAAATAAGTTTACAAAAATCGAATATACCAGATACAATAATAAACCCCAAAAAATACATCAATAATAGCTTCTCGTAAAACCCAATAAAGGAAAACTTCGAAACAAAATTTGCAATATGTTAATTTCTAAGTATCAGTAATAAAAATAAAAAAATATTAAAAGTGGCACTACCTCCTTAGCAAGAGAATTTTTTCAAATTCACTGCAATCAAAAGAACAAAAATACATTTACCTTAATCGAATTCAATCTTTTGCATGCGATCGAATTTTTGATTTTTTTCACAAACTTTTTTAAGTGCAAGAAAAAATCAAAAATTCAACCGAATCAATATGACACAAATATGATTCACACAAATAGCATCGGCATTTTTGTTATTTTTATGTTATTTATATATGATAACATGATAAAAGAAATAAGTAAAATAGTTTGTGTAGCAAAAAAAAAAATAATCGAAAGAAAAACTAAAGAAAACAACATGCCATTTTCTTACCATACATTGTTTGTGTAACGTTTTATTGTAAATTAGCTATATATCTTAAATCAAAACGATTTTTTAATTCTATTTCAAAATTTTAATATTATAGTCGTTAGTTTTTTTGTAACAAAGTTCAGCTTGCATTTTTGTTTCCTCTTATTGTATTAATTTTACTATACGCTACATCGAATTATAAAGTTTGTTATACTTGTGGTGTCCAATTAATCAGCATCACATATTAAGAAAGTTTGTTTTTCAAAAAGCTGGTACTAATGACAAATAGGCCCACACATTTTTACAACATTCTAATGTTCTTTCCATAATAAAAAAAAACATCATTTAAGTTATTTTAACAAATCAATCGCAACAACAAAAAAAAATGCAAGCAACGCTTTCCTCTTGTACAAACCTTGTCAAAAATAACTTCTAACATTGATAAATCGAATCATGCGACATCATTTCCGTTGTATTAACATATTAATTTATACCAACAATTATTTCACAAATCGGAAATGGCGATATGTAAATTATTTCTACTTATTAAGAAATGAAACAAAAAAAAATGTATAACGCTCGCTATAAGCATAGACGTAAAACAAAGATGTAAGTGGAGAAAGAATTGTACTTAATATGACATCATATAAAATACATATATACATCAATTAGCAAATCAAAGATGTTCTTAAAAATTTCCTAGATCTATAAAAATAAATTTAATATACCACACATATATCTAACTTTTTATTTTTAATGTAATTGTTCAACAAATACATAAAAGGAAACAAAAAATATAAAAGTTTTTTGAACAAAAACCAAACGTGATTGTCTATTGTTTTTGTGTTACGAACCACTTTTTTTCTAATTTCTCAAATTAAAATGTTTGATTTACACTTACTTTTTTCGTTTTTGTTTTATTTTTTTTTTTCAACTTAAACACAGCCTCATCATTTAACTCATATTAATGTTGTATGTACCTACATGCTGTTAACATGTAATCTATTTGGCAAATGTTTGCTGTACATATAACGAGCAACGAAACTGGGTATAGCAATATTTTTTTTTTAAGGTGTACCTGGGTTTCAGCACTGTGTTTTGAACCAAAGAGACCATTACTAATAGCTAAGAAAACGTTTGAGGTCTTTATAGCTTTTGAGACTGACCAGATTGTTTAACCAGAAGTCTGCACTTTATTGTAGCAATGTACATAGTAAAAATAATTTTTTGAATCGATTTTGCCTATCAAATTCATGCAGGGTGTTACTTCTTTAAAGTGCGATTTTTTGGGATATATTAAGAATGAAAGTGTCAAAAGCTTTTTCCTAGACGGCGCCGCGAAATTAAAAGAATATGGAAAGAGATTATGCAGAAAAGTCACGATTCGATCCAAGATTTAGTGTAGCAAAATTTCAATCCTGATTCTCCAATTTTCAATTTTACAGGAACTGTATATATACAATTTGGAGAAAACTAATCCTTCAATTTTAACAGACTAGTTCCGTGAGGTGTAGCACCAAACTATTGTCGTGCTCTTTTTGTTTTTAACACCGAACTGCTACCCCAGGCTGTGAAATACAGCTTGGTGTGTGCAACAATCGCATCGAAAGAAAATCTTTCTTCCATTTCTACAAAAATTTTAGCTTTCAATTTATTGAAAATAAAACCTAAAACAATTTAATACCATGTCTCCACCGGGCACTAATCCGCGATTAATTTAAATCTATAAATAAATATTCTATAAAGGACGCGATTTACCATACAAATTCAAATCCTTTCGTCAAGCGATTAAAAATAAATGCTTTCATAAATCCCATTCACCCTGTTCATATACCTATTTTCGGCACCTTTGTAACAGTTTGAGAATCTAAAAAGGAAACTGCAACTGTACTGTCTGTCAGAAGTACAATTTCTATTGTGATTTTAACAGCAGAAACTGTTTTTCGCTCCTGGGCAATGGCATCGACATTCTCTTCTGAGAGCCAAATGACAGACACAGAGTGTTCGTGTCAAGCTAATTCTATATTTTTCCGGTGGAGCCACTTTGGGATTTATTGATCACAGAAACAGAGTTTCGTGTCAAACTAATCCTTTATTTTTCCGGTGGAGCCACTTTGGGATTTATTTTTAATTGTCTTTTGATTGCCGGTGGAGATGTTAGTATTAGAAGACATAGTATTTAATGTAAGACGCTATTCATATTGAAATATAGACCGAGTTTTTGGCAGAAAGTTTACACAAAATCGTCAAGCGATTCATACGTCTGAGTGGGAGCCAGGGGGGTTTGTTTTTAATAGTCATTTATACTATATAAATTGTCATAGTTTAAGCCCATTTTTATTTTCAAAACTGCTTTTAAACATCCTTGAAAGAAGTGAATATTTCATATAGGTATACAATTCTTTCCAGGAATTATAAATATACGGTGACCTCACAAATGCAAGCAGTTTTAAGATTGTACATTCGTAAATATTTCGTTTCGTAGATATTTTGTATGCGTAGTTGTGGCAAAAGTGACATTCTTTGCAATTTTAGTTTTTCATTCTCAACGGCAACATGATACTCGCGACGTTCAAAGTGGTTTTGAGCAAAAACTACTTAAAACCAGGGGGTAACAAAAACCGAAAATTTATAAAAATTTATGGGAAACTCATGTTTTTGATGACGGCTATGTGAGTTTAGGCAAAGACTTAGTTTATGATTCAGTGTGACAAGGCTATAAACAATGCAGAACAAATTAAATTCTGAATGAAAATAAACTCGGCGCATCCAAAATCAAAGCTACAGCTAGTCTCCCTCCCCATCGTTAAAAATGTCATTGTGAAATTAAGACTTCGAAGTCTTAACGGTCATAGAAATATGTTGGCATATCGGCAATTTTTTTAATACCCCATCCTATTGGAGTATATTTAGTATGTCACATAGGTTGAAACTCTGTTCAATAATAATGTTTGACCCCTAAGACCCGTCTGTATGTCACACGTTTTTATGCCTTAAATTGCTTAAAATTGGTGCACAAGTTCACAAGTGCTAAAATTTTTAAAATCCGCCCACAGACACGCCCACAATCGGTGTAAATGTGCAACTACCTTATGAGTTTTCAAAACTATAAGAAGTCTTAAAAGCTTAAAATTTGATATTTTTCTCCTGTTTTTTGTAAGATACACAAAATAAAAATTAAATCGTTTTACCCTAGTGGGCGGGGCATTGATTTAAGGGGTAATTTTTCAAAAGCATTTAATTCCATATTTTTGCTCCAAATCAAAAAAGTTTTACTCAATGTGTCATGCAGAAATACTTAGTTCTACATTTTGCTCATACAAGACTTTGGGCCACACCCACATTTAGAGGCAAAATTGACGAAAAACCTCCACTTTTCCAGAAAAACGTTATTGCGACTGGCCTCAAGCCTAATTTAGGATAGAATAAAAAGTAAAAATTAGCAGGTAAGGTAAACGAGATTTCATTCTACATTTCGTTCATGCAAGGTTTTTAGCCGCGCCCCCCTTTAGGGGTCTATTTTATAAAAATTTTGAATTTGAACCAAAAACTTGCATTTTTACGTACATTTAAGGGTAACATGGAAACATCTATGGAGGGGTATTCAACGGTCCGCTTTACGCACTGGCTACTTCTGCGTACACACTGTAGGTAGAAAATACTCACTGGTTTTAAATTAATTCCGGAGAAACCATTGATGTCACCGAAAAACTATTGTATTAATAGGAAATACTTCAATGGAGTATTGAAATAATAGTCGTCCCTTGACAGTTTAAGGGGATACAAGACAGAGCAAATCTGCTCGCAGCTATCTTTCCTGCGGAGGAGAAGACGTTGGACACTCTATAAAAGGTAATAATGTATGTTTTAGTTGTATGAAAACAGGAGTTCTTGAAAATTCCGAACTTTGGTTCCGATCTATTAGAGTTAGAAGTGTGATCAATCTTATTGTAGAATATTTCTAGAAATAGTAATATAAACTTATTGCATATACCTGGACTTTCTTCGTTTTGTATGTATGCCGCTGGAAGAAGTATGGTTCGTCACTCATTGTTCGACGACATGGAGCAAACACAAATTGGTAAATTAAAGTTTTAATCTTATTAATTTATTTATTGTTATTTTGCTGTCCAAAAAAAGTACCATTGGTGTTTCAAAAAACCTAATAGTACATACTCCAATGGGATCTACCTATAACAACCCTTCGCATCCCCAAATCAAAATTTTGAAATTTCTTAACGTTGTTAAAGTTAAGTTTTCTGGAGTTACCGCCACGATTTTGAAATTTTCATTGTAATTAAGAAAATACAACACGCTACGCACGCGGCACGTTGGCAACAAGGTTGTACCTGTCGCGGTTACGACCTACGATCAAGAGCTGACTGATGGCTTTTGGGTTGTTGCAGTATGAAAAAGTTGTTAATGTAGGTTAAAGTCGGGGAATATGGCGCTCATTTTAGTTTTTTTATAAAAATTCAAAAAGTAAAAAAGTCGCGGTCACGACTTACGATCAAGAACTGACTGATGGCTTTTGGGTTGTTGCAGTATGAAAAAGTTGTTAATGTAGGTTAAAGTCGGGGAATATGGCGCTCATTTTAATTTTTTATAAAAATTCAAAAACTAAAAAAGTCGCGGTCACGACTTACGATCAAGAGCTGACTGATGGCTTTTGGGTTGTTGCAGTATGAAAAAGTTGTTAATGTAGGTTAAAGTCGGGGAATATGGCGCTCATTTTAATTTTTCATAAAAATTCAACAACTAAAAAAGTCGCTGTTACGACCTACGATCAAGAGCTGACTGATGGCTTTTGGGTTTTTGCAGTATGAAAAAGTTGTTAATGTAGGTTAAAGTCGGGGAATATGGCGTTCATTTTAGTTTTTTATAAAAATTCAAAAAGTAAAAAAGATTTTTAAGTGAAAGAAGATATGTAGCACGTATTAAAGAACTAATTCTAAAGCAGAGAAAAGAACATTTTGTGGAAGTCACAGATGCAATCACATTTTTTATTTACAAAACAAAAAACCTTAAAAGATACATGAAAAAACATTACGCCTGTTTGCAGCAATATTTTTATACCCGACCCAGGCTGTATTAAGTTTGTTGTATAGTTCGTAGCGCACTGAGAAATCATTGTAGACCCCTAAGACCTTTTAGATATATGAATGGGACGGACAGGAGAATCGATTAAGCCATGTCCATCCGTCAGTCCGTATGTAAACAACTTTTAGGCATTACATTTTTAGGTAGAGATTTGAAATTTGGTGGGTTGACTGGAAATCCACTCCTTCAGAACAAGTTTAAAAATAAGCCCACTACAGGCTTGTATGTGCGACCATCTTTAATTTTCAAAAATACTTTTTTCCAAATTTGAGCTATGCTACAATGGTGCTAGCGCACCCATTTTTGGTATGTGGCATTGCCTTGTAATTGACTTTAAGGTAGCTAAAAAGTTTGACCTTTTCGTTGACCACGCCCACTTTTTTAAGGGATTTTTTAGCTTAAAATGACTGTTTTAAATAAATATATATGAATTTTGACTAAAAATTATATGACAAAAGCTGTAGATTTAGCATTTTGATTTGTATACACACAGTATATGCCACCGCAAACTTTTGTTGGCGTGGCTTTTAAACAGGTGATTTTTTTAGTTAAAAAGGCAGAGTTTTAGGCCGAAATGTATGCAGCCACCTTGAATAAAGCATTAAATAGTTTTATTTTTATATCCCGCCCTGTTTTTGGAGGCGTGTTAGTTTCCCTTTTTGGTGGGGTAGAGTATTTTAAAATACGTCACAGACGGACTGAAGTTTTTTCATACGTACTGTCGCACTTTCCCACTTGTTTCGTTAGTGAATGCCAGGATGGTTGCCAAGACACATGATTATCAATTCGTAACTTAAAATCAAGGGTGGAATCGACTATGGTGATTTTTGATTTTCACATTTTGTGACCAAATAATCCATCTGCGTAAGGTGATCACAAAAATATTGTTCCGAATCGTTGCTTTATTTAGGCTTGTTATGTAAGAACACTGATTTTTATTCGTACATGCAGAAAGTCAGCCTAAGGGTAGGCTAAAAGACCACCTTACCAGAAAGTTTGAAAACTGGTGACCAGCTGATTTTGACGGTGATTGATCGGGAGCTGTCACAAGAAAATTGTGATGATCACAGTTTACGCAGACGAATTTTTGTGATTTGTGACATCACTTATCATAGATCACATAAGCCGATTCCACCCCAGGTCAGGCAAGTTTTTCATAGGTATTTTGACAATTACCTTGAAAGGCATCCGATAAGTTTGACAATGTATTTTTAAGATATCTTTCCTACATTTAAGTCTTTTATGGAAAAAGTAAGGCAAAATAACTGTTCAGCGCAGTATATTAATGAGAGATAGGAGAAGCTGTGACAACGATCAAAGGATTTCGCCATGTTAAGGAGGATCAGCTTTAAAAGGTTCGCCAAATAACTTTTTTTTTGAAAATGCTATAAAAAAAACTACTGAATATTTTCTCAAATTTCTTTGTTTATTTGAAAGTACAATCCTTACGATGGAAAATAATTTCATTCAAATGGCTGCCTCAGCTAGCCATGCAGTAGCCCACACGATCGGTCCAATTTTTAAGCACATTATCGATTGTGTGCAGCTGTATTTCACCAATGGCTTCACGAATATCGTGTTTTAAAGTGTCAATTGTCTCTGGCTTGTCGGCTTAACACTTATCTTTTACGGCACCCCACGGTCCAACGGTGTCAAATCGCAGCTCCGATGTGGCCAAACGACATCAGCTCTGCGGCTTATAATGCGATCTTCAAAAACAGGGCGCAAAACATCGAGTGTAGCTTCCGCTGTGTGGCACGTAGCGCCGTTTTAATTTCTGTGAAGAAAAAATTCGTTCAACATGGCCCGAAAACGAGCGCCATTGACTGTAACGGCCACTCCTTGCTCATTTTCGAAGAAAAATGGCCCAATTATGCCTCTGAACCAAAATCTGCAACAAACAGTGTCTCGTTTTGGGTATATGGGCTTTTCAATGTATGCGTGCGGATTTTCTGTGCCCACATGAGACAATTTTGCTTGTTTACATGCCCGACAGCCAAGTTCAAAATTAGCTTCATCGGAAAAGATTATTTTTTTTTGGCAAATCGGCATCTTCATTGGCAACGTTACCAAGATTTTCAAAGTAATGTCGCAATATTTGCCAGCGTTGTTCAAGCGTATACACAATCAAATTCGTTCAGCGGAAGGATAAAACTAATTATCTGTCAAATCAGACATAAGCTAAGTGTTACCATTCACGAAATAAGCACTAGTTGAAAAAAAAGATAGATGCCGGACCCTTTATTTATTTTCTCCAGTTGCAGTTTATAAAATTGTCGGGAAATTGCCATATCTTGTGGGCGTAGGCTCCATCAAAGTTATTATTGCGAGAAGTTTTGGTTTTTTTTTGGTAAGGAATGATATGTCCGTTCTACAGGTAACACATAAACCATTGAAGAGGAAACTAATGTTGGTCTGGCAGCCAGACAGTCTCGAGAGGACTGTTCGCGAAAAATACAAATTGCACACGTCGTACATAGGTACACTAAAAGTAGCTAATCAGTGTTTAAAATAAATTTAAACCGGTCGACAAAATTCTTATTTAAACTTTCGTATCATAAAAAAAATAATTTTTTATTTACCTTTATCGTTTGCGCAATTTTTTCTCTATTTGTAAATAGGTGGTCATGCCCTTCAGCTATTCAGTTTCTGGCAGAGTTTTTTGTTGCAAATATACAAAAGATGGTCCTGAAAGAGTAGAACAAATTTCCTTAGTCAATTGGATTCGCTGTTCGAAATCTGTTTAAATATATTTAAATTTTTTTGCTTAAGTAATTTTTGTCCTTTTCGCTGTATTCAGCATTCTCCTTCAATTGGTTAGAAAATAATTAAAATTATTCTTGCACGCATATTGATCCTGTCTACTTTTGAGGCGAGTTTAAGCTTAAAATTATATTTTCTCAATAAATGTAGGTGCATCAAGCAACAAACACGAAAAAGTGTTTTTTTACACCCGACCCAGGGTATTTATATTATTTGTAATGCATAGTTTGCAACACAGTGAAATATACACCCCTAAGATCCTTAAGAGTTATGATTGAGACCGGCAGCTGAATTGAAATTCCATTTAAAATTTTAGTTAGCTGGTTGGGGAACAATTAAAAAAAAATTGCAGCTTTTTTTGAGAGCTAATCAGTTTTTGAATAACTCGATATTACGAACTTACAAGAGAGTAAGCCATCTGCATTTCGGAGACGACACTATCATTATAATGTCCCTGTCCCTGTCCCAAACTCGACAAATTTGGATAAAAGTTGAACTTTGCTGGCCAATTGTCGCTGTTGGAGCAGCTGAACTTGGAGTACAAGCAAATGTCTAAAGTTTTGAAATAAGGTATGCCGTTCTAGTTTTTAAACACTGAATATAATAAACAAATACATTTCGAGTTTTAGCTGACCATAAGTAAAGAAACTCGTAAACGTTTTTTTTTGAACACGTTTACCCTTGCTCCAAGTGGAGTTTAATTGCTTTTATGCTTAAATATGTGTTTGAGTGTCCTGATTACGAATATGTTATTAAAAATTGTCGGTCTCATTTAGTTTAAAAGTAACAGCTATTCGAAGTTTAAATTATTTCATACAAAATACCTCTTCTTAGACTTTAAATTTTTGCCTACGAATATGCAACAGAAACTTGGCAAGTTTCTCTGTAAAAAAACTGCTTTTGGAGACAAAAGTTTTTGGATGGCCCGATTCGCGGTTTTAAAGGATTTCAACTCGCTTTTTGCAGGGTTTAGCCGCTAACGCGACTTCGTAGCGCCGGCCGCTGGGTAGGTGCTAGTTGTCTGGCATGCGCCTGTGTCCATTTACGGGTATGTTAAAGTTGCACTCCTTTGAACTTTTTTTTCCTATAACTTCTCAACTAATCGAGATCAACAATTTTTAATAGCATATTCGGAATCAATACACTCAAACCCATATATAAGGACAAAAAAACCAACAAATTCCACTTGGACTTGGCCCTACGGCAAACTTATGTATGCCTTTTTTGTTTTTCTCGTCATAGAGGTCCAATAATTTGTTACGAATTTTTGGCATTTAATTAGAGCTGAGCATTTTCTTCTTTTTTGTATTATAAAGCCTTGACTCAAATGAAAAATTCGTCCTTATATGCGATTTTTTTTTTTCAATTTTTGAATTTACCAGATTGAGAAACTGCGTTCACAATTCCGTCTCTTCAACATTTGTGTTGTTAAATCACTATTAAACTATGTTTGAAGTAATCTTCAGGTCACAAGCAATCAATATAAAAAATTGACTATCAATATAAGAATTAAGACAAATGCAATTTTTTGGTTAAAAAATATTTTTGTAAAATCGATCCTTAAAAGGACGCATGGCTAAAAATCGTACAAACAAATTATAGAATGGGGTCAAGCTTACGTTATGTAACTGCAATTTTTATTTTTTTAATTCTTTTATAAATTAGGCTAATGGTGGTGTGACACTTTATCTGTTTTTCACTCATTAAAAATGATCATCGGCAGGTAAACGAGACAAATAGATGTTGAGTGATAAGGACAACTACAAAAGACGTGTAAGCAAACATAAAAAAAAGCCGCCGAAATTGTAAACATCGCATCGTGTGGAGCTGTACTTTTAACGCATGTGTGGTACATGTGGGTTACCGATGGGCGACATATGTCGCCAAATAGCGACTTTTCTACTGTCGGGACGCTTGGCGACACATTTCGAAATAAGCGGTTTTTGGACCCTTTTTTAAAAAATAGGCGACATTGGGACGCATTTTTAATTTTCAAATCAATATACAACAGCCACAAATTGAAAAAAATTATTGCGTCTGCCTCTTGCTAAACCAATTTCACTAAACGAAATAAATGAGTCGAATAAATTTTCTAGTCAGGAGTAAATCCGTCTAGTGTTTTCGTTGCGTAGCCGGAAGGTTACCCCTACGGGACCACCCCCTACCTCAAGGAACAGATCCTTTTTAATCACTTGAGGGCGGAGAGCGAATAACCCCCCCTTAGTGCCGGTTTTTCAGTTCGAGATCATCAGATTATCCGAGTTAAACTGAGACTAACCCAAGAAATAAGTTTTTCGGTGAATTTAGATCTGGGGTTAATCTCTCCTTAACTCTCCTAAACTTTGGTGACTTGATCCCGGATCAATTTCCGAGAACAGTATGAACTTCCTTGAATGATTTTTCTGTGTGGAATGGCAGTTGCTTTGCGTGTTTCTATGAAAAATGACATCCGATAACAACTCGAACTTCTTTTCCTGTACTTTTCTATGTGAAATGAGATTTAGGAGAGCTAAAAGCAGGTGAGATTTGGAAAAGCTCACCTGCTTTTAGCTTTTTCTGCTAAAAGCAGGCGAGCCGCCTACGTCATGCTATGTTAGGGATGATCATGTCTTGTGTTTCTCAACTCAATATTTTAATATGTATGTTGAAGTTGAAGGTCGCTATTAAGAGATTTTGCAACAAGTAAGTTTTTATTCCACGTTTAACTCTTTGCTCTTTTTTAATATTTGGGGCATCAAGTGAGCGGCGGGTCTAAGACTACAACTTTAAGTAGTTTTTTTGCATCGTTTCATGAATTTTGTTTTCTGTAAAATTCAAGCAATAGTATATTTTTTAGGTGGGACGCATTTTTTGGCTCGGGCGACTTTTTTTGGCGACATTTTCAAATTGTCCACCGGTAATGCTGCATGTGTGTGTGTAATTCATGTGCGAAAATTGAAAATATGAGGAACTGTCAAAGAAAATGAGAGCTCACACTCAATTTTAGCGGTCCGTTCAGATATGGAAAAATTGCCTCTTATGGCATCACTTCGTTGTCCGTCCGTCCAATCGCGTTTAAGCTTCTGAACAATAAGTCGTAGAAAGAAAAAATTTGGTATGCTTTTGTATATAAATTGCGAAAATAGTGAGAAAACCCAACGAGGACATTATTTTTTAGCACAAATAACGGTTTAATTACAGTCTGAAGTCTTATGAGAAAATGGATTAAATGTTTTTCAATACTTCTTTTAAGAAGGCATGAACTAGAAAAACACACTTAAGTTAAGTAAATAATTAAATTTAACGACAAAATCCAATTTTATGAAAATATGGAAAGGTTTTTGAGAATTAAAGAGTTGAAATCTTTCGTTTTTCAAAGCGTTTGAGGCCATAAGTTTTGAAGCGCTTAGTGCACAAAGTCAATATTGAACAAACGTTAAAAGCAACTCAAGGTTAACGAAGTGTTTAAGTCATATTTTTCAGAAGGAGGTTTAATACTCGGAAAAAATTACAAAAATGCATGAAAAAAAACACATTGGTGTGTCTGTGTCCCCTTATATCTGGGGTTATTAAATGAAATTATATGAAAAAATCACAAGTATCAGAAAGTGTCCAGGAATTTAAAGAAAATTAAAGCGACTTTTAAACTTTCAAAACTTTCGGAGGTCTTACTCAAAAACATTAAAGCATTTTGAAAAACAATTCTGAAATCTTCTAGCATATTAACGCTACAAGCAATCTTGTTCAGATTTGATTAAAGTACAAAACGTAGGAAAAGAAAACAAGCTGCATTAAAATATTTTTCAATTGCCGTTTCGAACCTAAGTTTATCGAAGCCTATTTAAAAAAGGCCGTTAAGTAACGGTCCGTCAGTTTTTTTTTTGGAGTCTTAGCGTACAATTATTGCATAACTTGCATATAAAATATTTGCAAATATAATGTGCAATTTTAAGAACATAGCAAGATCTGTGTATACGAGTTACTAAATGCTGCCATTGCAGTGTAGTAAGTAAAGAGATTTGTTTGCCAGGTATTCGGGTTTAAAATTCTTTAAATAGATATATTTTCATTAGTTAGGTAGGTACTGCTCATATTTTTCTACGTATTGAAACGCAGGGTGACAAATAAATTTGTTTGAGATTTTTATGGTAAAAAATACTAAAAAAGAAATGGCAAACGGTGGTTTTGTTTTTAAATTTTTTTATATATTTAAAATGTCCCCCCACACTATCTCGAAAACGGTGTATTTTAGTATGGGGGGACATGTGCTTATACCCCATCCCATAGGATAGGGGGTATATTAAGTTTGATTCATAGTTTGTTACATAGAGAAATAATCACCGTAGACCCCCAAGACCTTAAGGGCATATAATCGAGACCGAATTTTAATTCGAATGAGCCATGTCCTTCTATCCGTCCGTCTGTCGGTAGTTTTTAGGCCTTAAATTTTGAGCAAGGAACTTGAAACTTGATGTCTGTTCTTTCTAGGTCCCGAATCAGTACAAGTGTAAAATTTTGTGAAGTCCGCATACTGACACGACCACTTTACTTAGTAGCATGAAAAATCAAAGTTGTCGTAGGAAGCTGAAATTTGGTATGCTATATCTTCGCTTAAGTGTTTTGTGATTGGCGTTTAAAAAAAAAGCGAAAACCGCCCCCTTGTAGGCGTGGTCATATTTAATAAGCATTCTTATAAACGGTTTTTATTTGATATATTTGCTTTAAATCCAAAAAACTTGCACTACAAAATATTCAAGTATGTGCGTAAGCTATCGACTCGAATGAATAAATTTTTGCCACGCCCACATTTGGGGGCGCTTTTAAGTAAAAAATCAAATTCTTAATATTAAACTGCGATCAACATGTGTATACTACATCTGATAAAAAATATGATAAAAAAATTATGTTATTCAAAAGGAGTTGATGCCGCCCCTTTTTTAAGAAAGAAGATTCTTAACTGACGAATTCTTAGCACAATTAAAGTTAATAGTAACTGAAATCTAACAACCAAGTTTTTGACGCATTTTGGATTTGACAGTGGTCAATTGGGATGGGGTATCCAATTGTATCCAATGCGGATTTTTTTAAACTTTTTTCTGCATTTTTTTAAATTAAAATCCATAAAACGTCTATTCGGAACCTTTTGTTGAACACTTAAATAAATACCGTTATTCCAAAAATATAAAGTATAAATACCGTTATATATTTTTTTAGTCTCATATACTTTGCGCTAGCAACGGTTACCTTTTTCTAATACTCAGGGCACAACTTTTTTAGTTGTCGGTTATAAAAATGAGTTCTTAAATTTGTTTCCTAAAAACAAGACTTGTTCTTTTTCGCGGTTCCCACCTATGCGAGGGTCTGACAAGCTATCCGAGAGTATCAAATTGTAGGTCCCCATGTATGTGACGAAATCAACACATACAGCATACATTGTTGAGAATTTGGCCCTGGTTCACAACGAGCTGTTGCGCCACTCTATTTATTTATTTATTTTATTTTCTTAAATTTATTTGTGAAACCGTTTCAGAAAAATTTAAGTTAGAAACGCCATTTTTGAAAGATCTTAAAAGGTTTAGAATTCACTTCATAACACAAACCACATTTCATTGCAATCGGTACCAACGTTAAGATTCAAGAATGTTTTTAAAAATAGTTTTGAAATTTTTTTGAAGCTTTCGAGCTTAATCTCAGAATCTGTTAAATATTCGAAAATTTCTATAGCTTTTCCGAAAATAACAAATAATATTTGATGTATGTGATTTTTTTCAAATCATTTGGCCGATGCTATGTTGGAGATAGTGGTGGGGACAAAATTTTTTTTCACGATTTTTTTCGAAAATACGCCAAAACTACAGTTCTAAGATCGGTTAACCAAAATTTGACTTTGGCCTTTGCTTAGCCTTATATGTTAGCCCAATATCGGGGTTTTTAAATAAAGTGATGAAAGAGTTTTTTTTTTACTCAAAAACTTTTTAATATTTTGCCAAAATGTGACTCTATTATTAAAGTCCAATATTTTAGTACATGTTTTAATTTTCTTCTTCTGGCTGTAAAACTTTTTAAAATAAAGCCATAACACTTTTTGTCTCTCATATTATCAATTTTCAAACTGTATTTGTAAACGTTAAACGTGTATAAAAAATTGCCTTTGTATGCGTTCTCATTTTTTTTTACAGACTTTATAAGTGTACCAAAATCCTTATTTCTACGACTTACCGTTCAAAAGTTACAGGTGCGGACGGACGGACAAAGCTATAGCAAACTGGAATGTTCAAAAGCTTTGAAGTAAAAAAAAAGTAAAAACAATTTCGAAAACGATTTTTTAAAGATTTCTAGTCCCTTAACGGCTAAGACGGTATTGATAAAAAAGGCAAATGCTAGCGCATGGGGTTCTCATTGGAAGAAAGTCTAACGGCAATTGAAAAAAAATAATCCAAATTGCTGTTTTATGTATTTTAAATATTAAAAATCGCAAAAAAGTCCAAGAAAACGTATGTTCTTCCCTCAAATTGTTTTAATAAATGAAGGACGAAGTCCATCTTTTTAAAATAAAAGAAATGAGTAAGTATGCAAGAGTTCGTCTGTAACGAACTTCTAAATATCCGACCCTCTTTACCCGTTAATACCAAATTTTTAAGTTTTTTGGTATGATTCCATATACGCCCCGAAAATGGGTTTATGCTGAAAATTTAAGTCAATAAATTCTTGTTTCGTTAGAATCCTGTGAAAATCTGTTAAAAGCGAGTATTAATACTTAAAGAAACAGTTTTTTCCTAAAAACGCCCCCTAAAAGTAGGCGGAGCTCAATGCTTAGTAAAAAACAAAATTAGCAAATAGTAATATCGTTAATATTTGTCAAATAATTATTCCCCATTTAGAAGGAATTTCCCAAGAAATCAGGTTTTTAAAGATTTAACATTTTAAATGTGGGCATGATCAATGGTGTGGGCGGTCCAATCTTTTTCTAATTTAAGGCTTCTGGCCACTTTTGCTCTGAACCAAAATTTGAGTTTATCTGCCTTGTTTAACTTGACCAAAAAGATGAGCTTATAACCTTCAACAAAAGCCGGCGGACCACTCAGCGTAAGGGTTTATACTTGACAATAACAGCAACAAAAAACAACTTTACCATTGTGGCTCTTAAAGTTAAGTTGACGCAAACCTTCATGTGGAATAGGAATAGGATGGGGTTTTATAAATTCTGAATCTGCAGCTCAACTTGTGTTCGTGTTAAATGAGGCTTTAAATATTTTGAAGGACTATACATGGTCTTAATATGAGAACATTTATAAGAACTGCAGCCTGTATCCAAATACACTAAATTATTTTTCTATTTAATTTTTAACGACCAACCGTTTCTTTATTTTTTCAGCTCGTCGTTCTGCATCACCCGGATTATTGCCACTTTACCGGGCTGGAAGTGTGCCACGCGCCTCAAGCGTACCACGTGCCCTAAGTGTGCCACCATTATCTCCATATGTGCCACCATTATATCCATATGAAAGAGCTTCGAGTGTATCACCCTCGCTGTCGAGACCATTTCGATCCAGCTCAGTCGATCCTTTCCTAGGTGACGTTTTCGCTAGTAAGTTTGAGAATCCAAGTAGATTTGATCGTGCTGGCTCACCTACGCCTGTAAAGCCTGGTCGCTGGGGACCAAGACCAACTGAAGTTGCATATGACTCCGATGGTAAACGATCAATATAATACTTTTTTTCTTGTAATTTGTACTTAGAAACGTACTTTTTCTACCAGTTTGCGCTTTGTCTAAATTTTGTTGTGCTGATTTCTTGTAAACTAAGATTTTTGTAAGATTTTTGATAGCTGCATAAGCTGAATGAAAAAAAGAGACTAAAATAAGCGTAAGACTTTAGTCCAGGCATATATATAATTACAAGAAAAAAAAATACTTAGAACAGTCAGTTCTAGCAATGATTAACTAAAAACAAGTTGCAATTCAACGGGCTCAGTGGTGAGAAGTTATTTAGTAGTTTATTAAATCTGATCCGATCTTAAATTAAGTAGCAAGCTTGCTGTGCCATTTAAAGTATTTGGACCTTATCGAAAAAATCAGGAACTGAGCAAAGACAAAAATCAGGAACTGAGCTCGAATCGCAGGCAACTCAAATTGGAAAGCGATATTGAAATTATGTCTATAGGGTATATTTGTGGGGTCTTTTTAAGAGCAAACACGTCGACATATTTTTTTTTGCATTCAAGGGAGATCCGCTAAAAGTGTCTGCAGTTTTTATTTTTAATAATTTGTGGCCTATTTCCAGCAGTGTCAAAACGATGAAAAGAACATTGCATAAAACATTTAGAAAAATAAGTTAATTTAGTCGTTGGTTGGTCTTGATCGCACGCCTTGGAGTATACTCATAAAAATCCTTAACTGAAATGAGTATATCCTTGCTTAGCCAGTAAAGCTTGTATGTGAATACAAAAGATTGCTGAATTTACTAAAAACAGCTGCAATAGATTTTACCGACCTTATTGTATTTCTAGGACTTCCAGTTTTCCATCCAAGAAACCGATTCAGGGATCTTTTCGAACCAAACCCAAATGCACCGATTTCAGCATTTACCCGTGATCCATTCTGGTGGGACATGGATGATCTAGCTCCATACCGTGGCTACGGCTACCCAAGATCATACATTGGCTCACCATTGGTGAGGGACTCCTTTTTGTCGCCAGTGAAAAACCGTTACTTGTGGACTAAACACCCAGCCCGGCCATTGCTCGGTAAGATTTGATAAAACGTACTTTTACAATTTACAATTATATTTAACATATTTTTCTTGGCTTTATATTGTTTAAATTAGTTTAATATAAGATGTTGTTGGCAATGTTGGAAATGTTATTAACTTTACTATTCTATTCTATGTATTTTAAGTATCAAAGTTTATTTAAAGAATAAAAACTTTCGTATGTTCCGAAAAGTTTTTATTCTTTCTATAATGTCAATCTTTCTATAATAATCAAATCGCGATAAAAACAATTTGAAAGTTAAAATATACGTTTAATTAATATAAACATCAATTTATTTTCGCGTCAATAACTCTTACGTTAGGTTATCCATCGCTAAAACTTCAAATTAGTTGCAAAATAAATAAATTTTTGAGTTTAGTACGCATGTACCTAAAAAAAAAATGCATTAAATAAATTAGTTGCTACAAATTTAAAGAAAAACAAACGAAAATAATTATTATTAAAACGTATATGAATTTAATTTTAAACAAATTATTTTGAGGCCTTTTTTTTTGCCCTATGGGTAAAGTTTGACGAAACACTTCTAAACTTTAATTATTTAAAATTATAAGAAATTTTTACAATTCTTAAAGATATATAGTTAAGTTAATGTTCATTATTGTCTAAGACTTTTGCCACAACATTTTTCAATTATGTACTTGTTTTTTTTTTTTCAGCTCGCTATCGCTAAGCCAAAACCACTCTGCTGACAAGCACTTACTAGGAGAGCGTTGAACATCTGCTGCCAATATTTTTTTTTTTTAATACGAAACATATTATTTTAAACTCCGATCTTTGATTTTTTTTCTGCTTTTAATTCTTTCTGTTCCATTAAGTTTTGTTCTGTTTACTTCAAAACTAAAAAAAAAACCGAAATTTTAGAAAGAAACTACATGTGTAAAATATCGACAATTTTATGTGGCTATTCGTCTTTTTGTTTTGTAGTATCAGTGTTTTATCTATTTAATAAATTGTAAGTAGTAAAAGTAGTGTTTTGTTTTCTTATTTTTAGTGTAATAATTAATTGTTCTTGGCTTGTCTTGTATAGGTCACAAGGATTTTGAAATTGTTCGAGGTTCGGATGTTAGGATTGTAGTAAATAAAAAAAAGTAGTGGGCATCGTTGAATACCCCATCCCAATTGACTCCTGCCAAGCTGCGAATCGCCAACTGTCAAAAATGACAATCTACTTCAGTAAAACGGGGCGACCCTAACCCCTTTTTAATTACACTTTATTTTTTGTTTAAATATGTTGTTCAGATGTGGTTTACATGTGTAAAAAATAAAAAAGTTTTTATTTAAGTGCGCCCCCAAAAGTGGGCGTAGGACGTAGAAGCTCTTGATTCGATTGCCATCTCTTTCATCTGGAAAAAGCACTATGGTTTCAACCTCCAATAAGCCTTGTTGCATGCCTACCTATCAGATAGTGTCCTGTATTGACACCGATTGTAGCACTCATGTGAAATCTGTTAAGAGTGATCAAACACTTGGAGCGTTTAAGATCTAGCTTTAGCCATATCTGTTTCGTCACTAAACAGGTGCTACCACCTGTCCATCTGAGATGTATTCTTCCTATTGCATCCAGTTTAAGCATGTGAAAATTGGAATGCCTAAGGAGTCTTTTTCAGGCAAGATTGAAAGAGTAGTTCCAAGCATGCCGAGTTCGTCAGCCTATGCAGTTACCTGGAATGTTGCTATGTCGGAATGGAATGGAATGGAATGGAATGTCGCATGGAACGTCGCCCAGCACACGTGAATGTTGAACTGCTTCGATATCAACCTTTAGAAATGATCGGCATTTTAGAGCTACTTTGGATCCGGAAGTCGGAAAAGGGACGAAGATTAAGTCTTTTTGAGAATACACCCACCCCATCATTTGTCTTTGATCCATCGGTGTAGAAGTGGTAACCACCATTATCCCAAGAGGACCTAGAGAGTATGGTTGTCTGGAAGTGGAAGTTCTTATCAAATTGTAGCTGAAGTCTATGTAGGTGAAGTCTATGTTTCTAGAAGGGAACTTGAATGCGTTCAGAATAGCGGAGTGGCCTATCTCGCTATCGGTCCACTGAGAGGTTGCTTTGAGATGAGTAGCCGTGATTACCGCTGTATGACTGCTGAACTGCATGTCCTGCGCGGCTGATCTTTGGACTTAATTGAGCTTACCACGAATTACCGCTTTATCGAAGGAAGACAACCAGACAACCGTTCTATACGTCAGTATCGGTCTAACGACCGCGATATATAGCCAGTGGGTGATTCTGGGGTGGTTTTCACATTTTGTGACAGTCAATGTGATAAAACCAAATAATCCGACTACTGATCACCTTATCACAAAAATATTGTTCCGATCCGTTGGTGTATTTAGGCTTCTGATGTAGGAACACTGATTTTTATTTATACATGTAGGAAGTCAGCCTAAGGGTAGGCAAAAACACCACCTTACCAGATAGTTTGAAAACTGGTGACCAGCTGATTTTGACGGTGATTGATCGGCAGCTCATCATCATCATCATCATTTTCGAATGCCGCCTATCCTTTAAAAGGGTCGCGGAGCGAGGGTGGCTAAATGGTCCTTCCATCTTTCTCGATCCTCCGCCACCAACTCAAGAGGCTCCGGCGCAATCCCCAGGCGGGACTCAGAGAGGTTCTTTACCTGATCCCACCACCTGTTTCTTGGCCTACTAGGGGGGCGACGCGCTCGCATCTCGGCTAGCATGACCTGTCTAGGAAGTCTGTCGGGGGGCATGCGAACAACGTGTCCAAACCATCGAAGAATCGATTGCTCCACTCGGAGAAGTAGCTGCTCAACATTGAGATTCCTACGAATACTGACGTTTCTCACTCTGTCCCCTAGAGTAACACCAGCAACGCACCTCAGGAATCTCATTTCGACAGCTTGTACCCGCGATCTAATTCTTTCGGTCATTACCCAAATTTCATGACCATAGATGAGGGTCGGAACGAACACTGAATTAAAAACTGAGATCTTTGCTTTCACTCCAAGCTCAGCTTTCCTGATGACCGGCCGGCGCAGTTCCTTTACTATTGCTCCAGCTTGGCCAATTCTACAGGACAACTCAGTATCACTCCTCCCATCTTTCGGGAAAAAGACCCCGAGATACTTAAACTTCTCCACCTGTTCTAATGGAACTCCATTTATGTGCAGGGTACACTGCACAGGAGTTCGGGAAACAACCATCACTTCCGATTTGTTCACGTTTACTTTCATCCCAGCATCACCACAGATGGCTGCAAACCTATCCAGTGCTCGTTGAAGTTCCTCTTTGGATGATGCAAGGATGGCCAAATCATCTGCGAAAAGCAGATGGCTCATCCTGATGCCAGCCAATTCGAAACATTGCTCGCCAAGACTGCGCCTCACCATCCAGTCCATATATGCTATGAAAAGGAGCGGCGACAGAACACAGCCCTGGCGAAGTTCAACGCGCACATCAAAAGGACGGGATTTGACGCCATTTATCCGTACACAGCTTCTGCAGTTTCCATACAAAGACTGGATGGCTCTCAGAAGAGGCCCACTCAGCGCATAGTCCTGCAAAACTCTCCACAGTGTATCCCGAGGGACTCGGTCATACGCCTTTTCCAGATCTACAAAACACGCATAGACCGGTTTGGCATATTCCCACGCCTTCTCAAGAATAACCTTCAGAGTAAAAAGCTGGTCGGTTGTGCCTCTGCCAGGCCGAAAGCCGCACTGTTCTTCCCATAACAAAGGCTCGATTACAGCTCTGGAACGCGTTTCCAACACCTTCGCGAATACTTTTCCCGGAAGACTCAAGAGAGATATGCCCCTATAGTTGGCGCAATCTCTCCTGTTCCCTTTTTTGAAAATGGGCACTATAACTCCCGTTTGCCAATCGCTAGGTGCCTTCCCGCTATCCCAGGCCACCTTTGATCGGCAGCTGTCACAAGAAAATTGTTATGATCACAGTTTACGCAGACGAATTTTTGTGATTTGTGACATCACTTATCATAGATATCATTTTAGCTGATTCCACCCCTGGTTGAAGTCCCCACTTGTTTCCAATGGCTTTGATGCAGGAAAAGAGTGCTCCATCCTCGGTAGCATTCCGAACTCTTTCCTGTAGGTATATTAGATAATCAGTCAAGCCTTCTGTGTAAGACGAGACCCAGATATTAAGCTTGATTAGAGAAAATTAAGCTAGTGCCCTAGATTGAGGGCGAGGGGTAGTACATATGTTTTGTGGGGGTTGATATAGCTAGATCACAACTGTCAGCCCAACGCTTTAGCTTGCTTAGAGCATTTTGTGGTAGTTTTTTTTTGTTAAGGTGTTAGGTGCTTCGCCTTCGTTCACTGGGTTCGTTGGGTGGCTTTCCCCACTAAGCAGTACACACTTAGACCAAAGGAGGTCCATCGTGATACGACTTTGTGAGACCGGAGTTACCAGCCCGAGGGCCTGGTAAATGATAACTAGCCGTTGTGGGTGAGAAGGTCAAGACAACCAGTGACGGTATAAACCTGTGCCGCAGGTCACGAATCAGTGGTTGATTGGTTGGAGACCCGAAAAGGTAATGAATGCTGGGGGTAACCGTTTCGGTGAGAGCCACTGTCAGAAAGTTGGAAGGGACCAGTGAGAGACTTTCTAAAGAAAGGGGGTTTCGTGACTGTTGGACTCCAGATGGGAATTTGGCTTGAGGATAGGAGGGGCGGGGGCTCCTCTACTAACAGATCTTCTGGCAGCGGTCACACCTTACTTTGAGTTTACAACCCTACTTGTTTAAATTGATTAATGAACTTACTTGCCATCCACCTTCAGAGCCGACAGTGAAGCCAAGATCGTAGATGTATTGACCTTTTAAAGCCGCCTTCTATATTGAGGAAAGCTACCATTATGTACTCCTTGCGCTGAAGAAAATACTCAATGAGCCGCACTAGCGTAAAGCAGTCTCCACAGATCTGCCATCGCAGTATGCGTTCTGAGCTATGGACAGCAGCCTTTTGTCAATGCTAGAACGTAGGTGGATATCTATCATTCTTTCTAGTGTTTTTGGTAGAAACGATGATAGACTGAGGGATTTTGCTTTTAATAATTATCTTTTGATCAAGGAGTTTTGACTACCCTTAAAATGCCTAGCACATCGTGAGCGGAAAGAATTTGAGTATAAAAGAGATATAGAAGAGGAAAGCAATTCTCGATCCAACACAAACGCTGATGAGCTAGTACGGGACATGAAAACTCTGCAGTTTAATGCCCCTACGGAGAAAAGCAATATAATATAACTAGCAGAGGATTTCATAAAAACATCTGCCATGCATCTAATTGTTGTCTTTTTTATTTGCATATTGGGAAAGAAAAAGGTGTTCAATATACGGCCGATCCTAACCTGGATTACAGACGCGCGCTGGTCAGGAAGCCGGTCATTTTGAGACAGGCGCTCTAGGATTTTTCGTTTGTTGTTGGTTTTGGTCCGCCCGTACATATCCATACTGGTGCCACCATGAAAGGTGAGCATTCCCCTATCCGCTACCTGGGCAGGTGCCCAGTTGGGGCAGTTGGATCAGCAACCCAAGAAGGGGTCTGAGATCTTTTGGAGTTTGCCAACTTTTGGGTATAAAAATCACTTTCACGGAGACAAGGGAACCCGTCACGCATTCCACCAGCCAACGCGACACAAGCCATAGCCGAGCGGCGTTACTACAGCGAGCGCGTATAAGTAGTAAGTCATCTGGGGCCTTCGACTCCAATTGTTAGTACGAATCCGACGGCCGATCCGCAACGCAAGGATCTGGTGCCTCGGTCTACTGTGCGTTCTGTCTGTGGATTCTATGACAAGCTGGTTATTGAGGACAAATCTAAGGTACTTGTCTTTTCCTAAGAATTGTTAAAAATACGATACAAACTGATAACGTAATGCCGCGGATCTCTTAAAAAGGTTGCTGTAAACTGCGACATATCCTTTTGCTGGTTTCCAGTTCTCAGGGATATTTCAGACAAGATCAAATTCTTCTAACAATAAGATGTAAATGAACCGCCATAACCGAAAAAATCGATGATCTTTCGCCGTTTTTCGGATAAGTCTTTTAACCAAATCTCTTTCAGTAGGAATGTTAGGTTATGTTGAAGTGGCCAGTCGGGTCCAAAAAAGGCCACACAAATTGACCTTCATATGTACATAGGTCCATTATGATACCATGTGAATATATAAATCCCACTCGTTGAACCATTTTGAGCTATTAATGAATCGAGAGGGTTGGTATGTAGTGTTTAGATCGCTAAGATCATTATTTTCGGGTGAGTCTTTTTACCAAGGCTCTTTTGGAACAAAACGTTGCTACCATTTGGCGTCAACCAAGATTAACGTCGAACAACGCCACCAAGGGAAAATTTAATTAGCGTGCCGGTGCATAGGAGCCGATTAGATAAATTAAAAAACATGTCCAAAATTGTTGTGAATGTTGTTAATTTAGTTTCAGAACTATTTTAAATCCTTATTTTTGTTTTTCAAATCAGTCACTTCACTTTTTCGCTATTATTTTTGACTTTTTTTTGACTACGCCATTTAGAAGAGATCTAATCGAAAAAGATTATTATTGAGGCAATGTTTTGAAAGTATTTTTTTCTTCAGGACCTTTAGAACCTCCACAAAATTAATTTAATCAAATGAATCTTGTTTGATCTTCTCGATTTAAAATCTCTACAAAATATTAATAATTAATAACTTACTTCAATTTTAATTCCTCTGAAAATGTCTTACAATGGGTACAATAGAAGTTCGCGAACTGGGTATGTGTCAGAATGTATTTTTACGTAAGTTAAAGATATTTTGAGAATAAAATTGACCAAATCATTATTATTTCACTCGATACGATGTCACATTTTTTTGTTGTAAAACACTCACAATCAACAGATTTTAACGAAAACTTTACGTCCTTGAACTAAGATTTTTATGTGCTTCCGTATCCTTGTTTTTTACCGAATATTTAACAAGTTAATTATTTCTGCTCCCTTTTTTCATAAGAAATGATTTACATTTCTGGTCATAAAACTTATGAAAAATTCAACAAAGATAACCGCCACTATTCAACCGTATCGCGATCAACTTTGTTAATTTTCCGACAAAATTGAACTGTCTAAAAAATTAATAAAAATAAATTTACCACAGGCACAATGCACAACAAAAAACTTCATATTCCCCATAAAGAAAATTCTAATTGAATTTATCGACATAAAAATCTTATTATTGAAACGCCATTTGAATATTGATTAAAAATCTTTCATATTAAATTAGTGAATGGACAATTTTTATATGAGTCTGAAAATGTGCGAGCTCATCATAACATCGTCAGCAGCCCATGTAAGTAAGTATGGTAATGCCTGAAATCATAATGGGCTAATATTGCATCCACTTTATTTGAAAAGTAATCAACTTTAAGATTATAATTGCTATGTGGTCTGTTTTGGCAAAGCCATATTTGTTTGGGCTCCATCTGGTTTTAGAAAATCTAACCTTAAACAAATAAATTCATATTGTACACGTGAGCGCGTTGTACATGCGCCCATATTGTCTTATGATTTGTCTGTCGCTCAAACCAAGAAGGAACTACACTTGCCAATGCAAACATTTTTTAATGATTAAGTATAAGAATATTGGCAATACCCGTTTATGGGTATAACACTACACACATTCCTTGAATGTGTCTTACAAACCTGGAAATTCAAACATATGTTTAGTTCACACTTTTTATTTTTTAAAGAAGAGCGTCAAGTTTGAAGACATACACAGAGCGGTACGTCGACTTTTATGGAAGATAAAGCTCATTTTTACTGTGCAGTTTGTGTAATTCTATTCGTTTATTTAAATTATTGTTGGATATATTTAACATTCTGTCTGTTTGAAGTCTGCTATTCTTACATTGGGTGATTTTTAAGTTTCAATACTCATAATTGTTAAAAAAACAGGGTTGCAAAAAACTTTTTCTCCAATTTTTCTTTCTTAAAAAACTCTTATAAGCTTATTCTTTTTGTATTAGACATTATGTGTTGGCTTATCGTTTGTGTGGTTAGTGATTGCGTCAAATTTGGTTGATAGAAAGTTGCCCAGAAGTTACATCACTTAAATCAGTCAACTAAAGTCTTTTCAAGTACATCTAGGAAAACATTTACTATTTAAAAACTGCTTCAGTTATTTTTTCAAAAGATGGACAACGTTTGTAATTTAGGTATGTATTTCAAATTTTTTTCTCTTACCGTTTCGTAAATAGAGGGAGGGACACATACATATTTTTTTACAATTTTTAAAATTTAAAATTCACAAAACAGCAATTCAGTTCATTTCTCAATTACCTTTAGCCGTTTTTTTCATATTTAATAACCAGCTGCCTTAAGGGATACTTTTCTTAATTTCTGCAGACATGGATTTTTGAGAAAACGTCATTACAGTTAACGGACTAGCAACCTTTAAAAATCGTTTTCGAAAATGTTTCTACGTTTTTGAATCACATCTCCGAAGTTTATGAATATTCCGAAGCTCGCTATAGCTTTGCATCAAATCTCAGAAGATGCGCTATGCCCATCATTTGTTTTAAAGTTATACTTTATACCGTTTAGAGAGGGGGAGAGCGGCAGACATACCTTCTTTTGACCTTTAATATAATTTTTTTTTAAATTCAAATCCATTAAACAACTATTTTGAATTTTTCCTAATTCCCGTTGGCCTTTTTTCCAATAACCTTAACCATCTGCCATAGCATTGGATGTTTTTCTTAAATTCTATGGCCCCCGGTTTTTGCGTAAACGGTAAAACAAGCTCCTTTTTTATTTGGTTTTTGAAAAAGGCTTCGAAAAACTTAGCTTAGAAACGGGAACTTAAAAAGTCAGCTCGCTTTCTTTTTGTACGGTTTTTATTTTGCCCAAATCGGTACAAGATTGCCTTTACCGTTAAGATACAAGAAGATTTTAAGACATTGTTTTTGAAAATGCTTTTATGTTTTTGAGACAAATTTAAGAAGGTAATTTTTAGAAAAATTTAAAATTCACTAAAATTTTCCTTGAAATTTTTGATAATTTCTGATACGTTTGATTTTTCTATATAATTTCTCTTAAATAACACCGGTGATAAGAGAGGGGGATACATGTTTTTCATGCGTTTTTGCGATTTTTTTTTCGAAAATGTGTCAAAACGTATTAAACCCAATTCCGAACAATAAAGACCTCCGTTTACTTATATTTGCTTTATACGTGTGTTTCGGCGAGATGTTAGAGCCGATTACAGATCTGCAAATAAGCTCTTTTGGCTGACTATTCACTCTCTTAAGGAAAGATGTTAAATATCGTACAAGGGGTTAAGGGCGAGAGTCCTTCTTGCTCGAACTGCGACCTCTCACGCAGTTCGAGCGAGCACTTTCGGAGCTACTTAATCCCCAAGACGATGGTAATCCCACTGCTGACGAGATTAGGGTCGACAATAGCGACAAGCCGCGATTAAATCGCTAAAAGTAAGTAAGTCTGCTGGAGTTGATGATGTGCGGCCAGAAATTCTCATGCTCAAGGCAATTGTTGAAGAAGGCTAAGAGGTTAAAGGGAAAGCGAGAAAGCACCTAGCGATTTGCAAACAGGAGTTATGGTTCCCATTTCAAAAAAAGGGGCAACGGGAATTGTTCTAACTATAGGGATATATCTCTTAAGTCTTCCGGGAAAAGTATTCGCAAAGGTGTTGGAAGCGCGTTCCACAGCTATAATCGAGCCTTTGTTGCTGCAAGCGCAATGCGTCTTTCGGCTTGGCAGGGCAAAACCGGCCAGCTTTTTACTCTGAAGGGTTTTTTGAGAAGGCCTGGGATTTGGAAAAGGCCTATGACCGGGTTCCTCGGGATAAACTCTGGAGAGTTTCGCAGGACTATGCACTGAGTGAGCCTCTTCTGAGAGCCATTCAGTCTTTGTATGGGAACTGCAGAAGCTGTCTGCGGAAAAATTGTGTCAAATCTCGTCCTTTTGATGTGAGCGTTGGAATTCGTCGGGGCTGTGTTCTTTCGCCTCTCCTTTTCCTAGCATATATGGACTGGATGGTAAACCGCAGTATTGGTGAAGGATCTTCCAAAATAGCTGACACCAGGATAAGCCATCTGTTTTTCGCAGATGATGTGGCTATCCTGGCATCGTCCGAGGAGGAACTTAAGCGAGTACTGGATGGGTTTGCGGCTATCTGTGGTGCAGCTGGGATAAATTTAAACGTGCGCAAATCCGAAGTGATGGTTGATTCCTGAACTACAGTACATTGCAAAATAACTGGAGCAACAGCTCGAGGTGAACCAGGGGCAACTTCTCAACAATGTATGCTGGTGTGTTAATTTCGTTACATACACGGGGGCCTACAATTTTTAGCCGAATCCTAACGGCACTTTGAGAAGTTTTTCAAGACAAATGATACTCTCGGAGGGCTTTTCCAAATCCTCGCAGAGGTGGACACACACACACTTACCCCACAGTGCAGTGTACTCTGCACATAAATGGAGTCTCTTTGAAACAGGTAGAGAGGTTTAAGTATCTCGGGGTCTTTTTCACGAAGGATAGCAGGAGTGATACTGAGCAAAGGAACCGCGCCGGCCGGTCAGGAAAGCTGAGCTTAGGTTTCAGTTTTTAATTCAAAGTTCGTTCCAACCCTCACCTATGGTCATGAAATATGGGTAATGACTAAAAGAATTAGATCGCGGTGCGTTGCTGGTGTTACTCTTAGGTATAGAGTGAGAAACTTGAGTGGGATTCTTAATGTTGAGCAGCTACTTCTCCGAGTGGAACGATCAATTCTTCGATGGTTTGGACACGTTGTTCGCATGCTCCCCGACAGACTTCCTTGACACGTGATATTAACCGAGATGCGAGCGCGTTGCCTCCCTTGTTAGGCCAAGAAATAGGTGGTGGGATTAGGTAAAGAACATCTCCGAGACTCGTCTGGGGATCGCGCCTGTGTCTCTTGAGTTGGTGGCGGAGGATCGGGAACGACCATTTAGCCGCCCTTGCTCCGCGACCCTCCTAAGGATAAGCGATCACCGAGAATGATGATGATGATGAGGTGCATTTATATTGGCTTTGTGCACTAAGCCTTGCAAAATTTGTGGCATCAAACTCTTTAAAAAACGTCATCCATCTTCGACTCTTCATTTCTCAAAAACGTTTCAATATTTTAAAAACATTTTTAATTTTTTGTTGTAGTATAGTATTTATTAAACTTAAGTTTGGTTTTTCTGGTTCTTGCCTGCTCTGCTAAATAAAGTAGCTGGGGGAAAAGTAAGTAAAATGTGGTTAAATACTAAGAGCCGATGTTCAATGTAAACCAAACAAGTTTTTTTCTGCATTTCATTTGACATTTCTAAATTTCAGACTAACTCAATTTGGACCATGGAAAGATAAACAATCGACCAACGCGTTAAAGTTATTCAGGCTTATTATGAAAATGGGCGTTCAATTCAAATCAAACTCATATTCGTGCATTTCGTAATTTTTTGCGGTCAATTTAATCGTCCAAATGTGCGTACAATCGGAAAAATCGTGCAAAAATTTGAGCAAACCGGGTCTGTAGGAGATGTGAAAACACCAGTGCATGCTCGTACAGCTCGTACTGCAGAAAATATTACTGCTGTTCGCGATAGTGTGGCTGAAAAGCCGTCTACCTCAACTCGTCAGTTACTGTGATTCACAAATTACTGAATAACTAGGTATTCTACTTGCATCCCTCTTACCCTCCAACACCTATTTGTTTACGTTTTTTATAAAGCCTTTAAAGCTATTTTAAAGCTTTAAATTTCCGTGTCGGTGAATACGTGTAAGAAGGTACAACAACAATTTACCTTACGCGATCAGCTGGTGTAAAAGCTACAAAACGAAATTGCATGGAAATGACGAATTCATGAATTTACTCACATTTGTAAACAAATGTCGGAGAACGGGTAAATTCATAAATTTCAGCTTGTGGGCAAAGCTTTTATATGTCCGAAGTTGAATATCTATTTGTTCAGTAATCTATGCTGTGAATGGTGTTCGCTATCGTGAAATGATAACAAACTTTTTATTTTGGCCCGAATTGGAAGATATGAATGTGGACGATATGTGGTTTCGTCGTAGAGTGGAGTTGAAATGTTAGCGGACGGAAATGTCGAAATTAAAAGCATGTGTGGCTCACCGGCAGGGTACGATCCTGCAACCCTTACTTGTCGCGAGTAATGCATTTGAGCTACAGTGATCACGTTTTATTCTTTGTTCAAATCTGACCACCTCACTAGTTTTTGCCTTTTCGTATGCTATATTCACCCAAAGAAAAATACTGTGTAAGCTGCCATAGGTAAAAAATTTGTATGTAATTTCTTAGACAAGCAAAAAACATCTTGGACCTAGGGACATTTAGGTACCGCCTAAGTGGCTGGAAATAAGCTAATCCCACTAAATTTCTTAGGTGTTTTAATTAAGAAACATTTTTAATGGCATATGTGAATTTGCCTGAGGACTGAGGCAATTTTCGCTCTAACCTAAGGTGAAACTGGCTTCATATTAATTTTTCGCCTAGTCTCCCAAATTTTTAGAACTGTATGACATAACTTTTCCCTTAGGTTAAAGTGTAATCAAGATTTTACTAAAATTTATTTAGCAATGCAAGAAATAATGACTGTCAATTTATATCAAGTCATAGTTTTCTTTATCTTCCCGCTAAAATTTCCAGAATCTTTATATTACCTAAGGCGTGGGGTAAATCATACTAATTTGCTTAGTCCTAAGGCGATCTACCTTACATCCCTACACTTTTCTATTGGCTCTATTTTTAATCCAACGCAAAACTTTGTGATGTTACCTAACGCCTAAGACAACTTGCCTTAGTTTGTGTGGATTTAGCCTAGGTTTTTGCTTAATCTTGTCTGTAAGAATTGACATCTGTACATTGTTGTCGACTTGCATCCTTATATGGAATCTTTGGGCTTCAGCTCAAATCCACACAAAATCTGCGTGTGATATTATCTAAGGGCTAAGGCAAATTGACCGAGTACCTAACCTATGTGTGTAAATTTGTGATAAACCTTAGATAACCGTAATGGAGTAAGGAGAATATTTTCCATTATGTGACCAAAGTGCGCAAATGCAAATCGCACGAACGCCATATGTGTATCAGTTTTCTACGCGTGCGGTCGTGTTTTTAAGAACAAGATAGAAATTATAGGTTTAAATATTGAAAACGAGAAGGATAAATTAACTCTATAAACATTTTGTGGACTTTGAAGGTTTGTACACTATTTTTGGGATGAACTTTATTGAAATATAATGTGGTTTTTACCTAGAAAATTCAAGTGAAATCGAATCGAGAGAAATGATGGACGAGCTGAAGCACAACAGGAACTGGGAGTATTGAAACTGTGCGAATACGAAGCATGAATGCAGCTCATAATTGTTGTGGTCGGTGAGAAACTTAAAATTACTTCATTTAAATTTTTAGTTAATTATGTAAAGTTCAAAATGCAATATCCTTTTTAAATAAATAATCAATAAGCGTTTTGTGTATCAATCATTTAAACAGTGATATTCATTTCTAAACAAGATTTGCAGGTGTGAAAGGTAAGTAAAAATGTTTTTGCCGAAAATATTTGGCCTGGCTTCTGAAGTTAAAGTTATGCTGGACACAAGTTATTTTTTCTAAGGTTCTACGCCTTATATATTTGAATTAAGGTAAATTCACTAGTGCAAGCATTTACTTTTTAGTCATAATTTGACTTAGATCCTAAGGTAAAATGTGGTGGAAATTGACCAAATAATAAGGCAAGTTAGCCTATCCGAGAACATAATTTATGCACGGAAAATATGCTATTTTTGCTTTAGATTGTTTGCTGAGTTACCACCACCTTAGGTAGAATTTAGCCTAGGTTGCTGGGGCAAAACATATTAGGTAAACTTGGATAAAGTAACTTAAATCTAAGCTAACTTTATACATATCGGAATATAGTGTAATTTACCTTAGTCATTTAAGATAGCTTAACTTAGAACTTACCAAGTTCAAAATTGTCTTAGCGGCAAGCTAACTTATTACTTGATTTCGGCTAATTTTACGCAGGTTTTTCTTTGGGTGTTCGTTGCTATTCTTTGTAGCTGATTAGGAATGACGCATAGAAGACTTGTGTTAGTGAATTTCGCGCATTGCTGCTTGACTAGGTGTAACCACGTGATCATTTCAATGTAATTACATGTTGTTGGTTTTTATGTGTATTATCTATGCAGAGAGATCATGTAGGCTATTTGAACACCCGAGATGGAAGTGGGCTGTGGTGCAGATGGTAGCACCTATGACCGACAATTGGGAAGTCCTGCGTTCGAATCCAGGTCCAACCAAGGACCTGGATTCAGTTGTCATCATAATTGTTATAATTTACTTAACAAGACATGTTGGCAATAAATAAAAAATAAAAAGATGATTGGTTGGAACTGATGATTCGAACCCAGGACTTCCCAATTGTCGGTCATAGTGCACCACAGCCCACTTCCATCTCGGGTGTCCCAATAGCCTACATGATCTCTCTGCGTATATAATGCACATAAACCAACAACATGATATGTGGTTTCAACAGGACGGTGCCAATTGCCACACAGCTAACGAAACAATGACTCTTTTCCGCGACAAATTCAATGGCCGTGCTTTATCAGGTGGCGATGTCGATTGGCCGCCAAGATCATGTGATTTGACACCGTGGGATTTTTTCGTTTGGGTTATTTCAAAGAAAAGGTGTACGTCGATAAGCCAGCAACAATTCAAGAGCTTAATAATGAGATAATTCTTAAAACAAAATAAAAAGAACCACAATTATGCTTCAGCGTCATCGAAAATTTGAACAACCGGATGGAGGTGTGCCGCCGAGGTCGCGGCGGCCATTTGGCCGATACTTTATTCCATACATAATTGAACCATACCAATATTATCATAATAAAAAGAAATGACACTAATTCTCTAAATAATTTGTGTTTTATTCAAAATCAACATCGGCCCTTAAAATTTAACCACCCTTTAATAGTTCTTCTTAAAAAATGTATTGAAAAACAATTAATAAATTTTCCCGCGAAATTTCAAACCCTAATTGAACCGTTATTTGTGCTTAAAAAATTGCCTTCTTCGAGTTTTCTGACTAGTCTTGCAGTCACAAAATTTTGTCTTTCTACGACAAATCCTTCATAAGTTATAGCGCTATTGGACGGACGTACAATGTAGTGAAATCTTCAGATATCTATTTTCCACTTTTCGACGGACCTCTAAAAACCGGAAAAAAGAAAGCCTCAAATATACTGAACAGCATTTCACACAAATTAAGCAATAATATACACCAAGCCTGAAAAAAGGCGACGGCTTTTTTAAGAGGACACTACACGATTTTCTAACTACTTACAGGAGGAAAAAACTAGAATTTCAAAGAATAAACTCCAAAACGGGTTGGATTATAACTTTAATCCTAAAAAGCAAATTTATTGCCTACCAAAGGTGAAGTTATTTTTAAGGTTCTTTCTGTAAAGTGATTTCCCTTCTTCTACATCACCTTCCAAATTTAATTTGTGTAAGATGGATAGACAGATGGAAGTGCGTTAGAAGACCTTTAAGGGCATACTAACTATTATTATGTCACTGTCACGTGATAATTATTGATATGTCTATCATACTTTACATTGAAATAAATATACCTCTAGGTTGCCTAAGGATTAAAGAAATTTAATTTTAAACCTTGTCGAAACATATTTAAAAATATTCCGAACTAATTTAATTATTATTTATATTTTCAGAATTTATAAATAATAATAATGAAAATATATGTATTTACATAAAATATTCACTTAAGTAAATTCAGTAAGTACATCAACTAAATAATTTCTAAACTGGAAGTTGGACCGAATCAAACCGAAATATAAATCATTAAGAATATAATTTAAAACAAAGTTTAATTAATAGATGAAGGTTAAACTTTCAATAAAAAAATGCCCTCATTTAAATCATATTTCTGCGTGGTGGTGAAGGTGGTTGAAGTAACATACTTTGAACGATACCAACAGGTGCTAAATTACTCTTACAATAAAAGGCCAAACTTACTTTGATAGCATCTTCTATTCACCAGCAGCAAATGGTTGGTAAAGGATTCTTGTGGTCTTTAAAAAAGTCACCAATTCTATTTTATCAGCAAATAATATATTTTTATATGAGATATAAAAACTATTTTTTTCTTTAGATTTTGTTGAATCAGTTTTCTGCAGTCATAACCACCTCAATGTTATGTTTATTGTTTTTGTACCCTAAAAGTGTAATCCTTGAAGCTTTTGTCACCTTACACTCATGATAATTTTCGACATTCCAGATGATTTTTTTCTGTACTCAACAGATTTTTGTGTTTGCACTTTTGACGCGGCAAGGAAACATTCTTATCGACGCAGGAATATTAATTTATAATAAACACTTTTTATTTTTTATGGTAAACAGTATTGTACTATAATATACCAAATGAGCGGTTAGTGCAAAAATCATTTAGCAAATTTCAGCAAGTATGTATCTACCGACATATTTGCTACACGTGTACACAAAAACACATTATTATTTTATTTATTTTAATTGGGAATTTGGCTAATTTACTTAAAGTGGCCCCGCTATCCTAGTTCGAGTTGTACTTTCAAGGAGACATCTGCACGTAAACTGATATTATTAAGATTTTCTAAGGGTGTTTGGATGAAGTGACATTTACTGCAATGTCTCTGACCATTGAAGGATGAAACTTGCGCAGTTCAATCGTAGATATACCTACCAGAACTTTTACAAGAAACTCTCACAGATACCGAAACTTGCCTCTTCTTCTGGATATGAGTTATTTCACTTAAGTAAAACGGCTCACGATTTATACTTATTGAGTAAGAAATGCAACATTCATTAGTTTATTACAAAAAAAAAATGCTTAAGCGCGTCAACAGGCATTTCAGATATTGTACCTACTCAGGGACACTTTACACTTGCGTGCCAATCATTTAGGACGGGTAAAACAAGCAAAAAAAAAATGGGCCGCTGGAAAAATGCGTGCGTGTCCACGGTGTATTAGTTTTATGTGTTCGTTTAGTTCATTAATTAAACTTTTTGTACTTACGTCCTGTTGATTGTCTCGTAAATAAAAAGAGCGATCATGTTGGGTATGCACTTCATTTTGCATTACATTAAATACCTTCGAATTTGAATAAGACGAATAAAAGTGGTGGTTACATTTTAATGCCATGAGTGTAGGTACTTAGAACTTACCCAATTCTTTATTTTCACTATTTCAAATATAATTGATGAGCATTAATTTGCTTTGCTGGATCTTTCAAATTCTTTGCCGATCATAGTTTTTTTCAACCCGAAGCTAAATATGACTTCGTGCATTAATGCCCCATTTTCTCCTTACTTTTCAAAAAAAAAAACTATCAAAAGGATATTCTTTTGTTTATTCTTGAGAGTACAAATAGGCCATTTCCGTTTAAGTAAGACAAGCAAGAAGGCTGACATCCATGCTTGAAGATCAGTCGTTTGCTCTTTGGCATTAATAGCACTTTTTAAATGTAAAAATATCACTTTTGATATTATGTATATTATAGTGCTCTCTCTCTCTGGTTCTATCATATCTTTAAAAGTAAAATATGACATATCTGCAAAAAAACGTCCTGCTCAAAACACATTACACTTCATTAAAAAAATAACTACATTTTTAATGTTAATTCATTAAGGCCCGTTTGCACCAGCTATCTAGAAAACTATTACTTTGCCAAGTTCAACTTATGTCCTATGTTTTACTTAAGTTTAAGTCCTTTGCACCAACTTTTTTATAGTAAATCCCAGCTAAGTAAAGCTTACCTGTAAACCGTCACCAAGTTTACTTATTTTATATGTCACGGTTTCTATTAACGTGAATGAGATTTCTATTAACATCAAAAAATTGAGAAAATTTTTCGAAAAAATCTTTTAAATGGAAAAAGTACGAGAATTGGCCAAAGCTCGAAGCCGCGCACCTAATTTCACGACCCAAGAAAAGAACTGTCTTTTATGCTGCATAAGTGAAGAGCAGCGAATAATCGAAAATAAGAAGACGGATGCTGTCACTTGGAAGGAAAAGGAACTGGCATGGAAAAGAGTTGAATTGGCCTTCAATTCCCAATCCTCTGCCAATGTTTACAGGGACTTCCAGGCGCTAAAAAAGATGTTTACCAACTACAAGAGCGAAGTCAGGAAAGAAGTTTCCACGGAGAAGATTTTTTTTTTTGAATACTAGGGTGGACGGAGGTTAAAACTCCAATATCTTTCAAAGATACCAATACGCCCACTATAGCAGGTATATAATACCGAAGTAGCCGATATTGGTTATGCCCGATTTCCATGTGCTAAAAAACCGCACCCATTTATGAGAGACACTATAAAACTGCCAGAACGCACTTCATAGTAGTAAATTTTCGCTCTCTCATAATACTTCTTGACTACAACTAAGTTAACTTAACAAGTAGTTTACGCTTCCGTAGTGTTAATCGCATTGGATAGGTTGCTTTCCAGTGAATGCACCTACTAAGCCGTTCATTCGTGCGGCTTCACCCTACGTCGCTAGATCGAAGGGTCTTGTTCTTTGTAGTCGTCGCTCGTTGTTTACATCGTTAAGAGTCTCGTTTAGAGTACGGATTTAGCGAGCATTTAGCGAAACTTTGGTGAATGTCATCTTGCTTTCGAGCAAAGTTTGTTACTTCTTCGCTCACGGTAGCTATTCCTAAATTTCTGTGAATATCACTATTCCTAATATACCATGGAGCATTCACAATTGCTCTTAGCGTCTTGTTTTGGAAAGTCTGCAACATGGACATATTGCTCGGCTTGGTACAACCCCAAGGTTGTATACCGTATGTCCAGGACGGCTTTAACACCTGCCTGTACGAGAGCAGTTTGTTATATATGCTTGATTTCGAAAATCTTCCGATAAGCCAATACATTTCCCTGAGCCTAATCTCGAGCTCGTCACGCTTCTTCTTTACGTGTGGTTTCCACCTTAGTTTAGCGTCCAGTGTCATCCCTAGATACTTCGCTTCATTTGCATAAGGTATTTGTGCAGAATTTATGAACAGAGGCAAATTGTTAACCCTTCTGTAAGTGAAATTCACATGCGTGGACTTGTTCTCGTTAAGAGCGATTCGCCAAGTCTTCGTCCAGACACAAATTCTGTCCAACGCTCGTTGGAGGTTTATCGTCCGCAAACGTGGCCACGACTGTCTCGTCATCTAGAGCTATGTCTCTTGTGTAGAGCAGGAACAGGGTCGGACCGAGGGCACTTCCCTGAGGTACGCCAGCACGAATTTGTTTGAACTTCGAGTATTCAGTACTACACCTAACACGAATGAGTCTTCCTTCAAGACAGTTTTTCAATATTTTAAACATGTCTTCCGGCAAGTTTTGCCGGAGCTTATATTTCAAGCCTTCGTGCCATACCTTGTCGAAGGCTTGCGAAACGTCGAGGAAAGCACTTGAACATATTTTTTTCCCTTCTAAGGCTTTTTGAATTTCATGCGTTATTCTGTAGACTTGATCTATTGTGGAATGGTTATGCAATTATTGGTCTTAATCGCTTCAGCAGAAGTTTCTCGTATACTTTCGATATAATCGGCAGAAGCGATATGGGCCTATAAGATTTTTTATCATTTGCACATTTTCCCGGTTTAGGAACCATAATGACTTCAGCAACTTTCCATTGCCTTGGAACGTATAGAAGTCTAAGAGAAGCGTTTATCATATAAAGTAGTTTGACTAGTGACTTTTTTGGAGAAGATGGAGGCAGCGAAAATAGGCGGGGGGACCAAGCCAATAAAACAACGATCCAAACTTAGATTTGGCAATTTCAATTATGAACCCCAAGACAGTCGGAGGTCTCGAAAACACTTTTGAGAGTGACTCCCTGTTTCAACAGATAATTTTGAAGACTCAGACCAGGTAAGAAAAGCATTTTGCTCTTCTAACAACGGGCCGAATTTACAATTTTCATGCTTTCAGATTGATTATTTCTAGATTATTTCTAATAACTGGTGATTTTTTAAGAGGTTGAGAACTTTTTTAAAAAAAAACACACAAAAATTCGAAAAAACTAATGAAATATTTATTTGAATCGATAGTTTGAACCTTGCAATTTAATGTTTAAAGATAATTTCATGCAAATGTTGACCGCGGCTGCGTCTCAGGTAGCCCATCCGCTGAGTCCAATTTTGGCATACTCTTTCACACATATCGGCCGGTATCTCACGAATGAATTCATGGATGTTGGCTTCCAGTGCGTCAATCGAAGCGGGCTTGTCCCTATAGACATTAGCCTTGACATACCCCCACAAAAAATAATCTAATGGTGTCAAATCGCACGATCTAGGCGGCCAATTGACCGGCCCGAAACGTGAAATTAACTGTTCACCAAACTCGACGACCATAAAATGGAAGCAGCGCGCGATGAACATTTCGAACCGAGCACGAATTTTGATAGTAAAATTCAATAACTTGCAAGTGTTGTTCATATGTAAGACGATCCATGGTTAAATTGCAAACCAAACTGAAGCTGTTTGACAGTGACACAAGGTACTAAACACACGTCAGCTGTCAAAACCAGTGTTGCCAAAACCAAACCAGCTAAAATGTGTGTCGGGTTTTCTGTCAAAGAAAACAGTACACCATCAGCTACTAACAATGAGTTGCCACCAGTTAAAGAAAATGAATACCTAACATCAGTAGCTAACTCGCCGGACCCGAAACGACAAACACCAAAATCTTCTTGTAAAAAGAAAATCTGGGAAAAGTCAAAAGTTCATGGACTTCAAGAAAGATACCAATTTTGGCATCATCTACTGCGACTAATATAACGCAACAGTATTCGGAGTTGGCAGCAATGAAGATGGAAATCTGCAAACTTCAGTTAAAGTCTTTACAATCAGAAGCTGATGAAAGACGCATCTCAAAAAGGAAGCTCTGCGATTGGACGTCGAGATAAAAACTCATATTTTAAAAAAATTGAGAAGTAAATAAAAAAAAACTCAACTTACATATGACTTGTCCCTAGTCTTCCCAAAAAAGGACCTCTTGAAATAAGTGAAACATACTTACAGGTACACGCACAAAGAATTTGTTTTATTATAGCCGCGAAAAATAATTTTGAATCAGGCTCATTCTTTTTTGTCCTCCAATCAAATGAGACCGCTCTCCATTGCTCTGTAATGGGGGAGTTGGAATATTTCCCAATCTAATGGCTGCCTCTAGACTAGCTTCATCAAAATCTTCTGAGCGTGGAGCTTCAGTATCACCCATTTCTCGGGCGATGTTGTGCAAAATGCTTGTAGCAACGATTGTCAGAAGAGTAGTGCTTAATTTTAGTCTGCATCCATATGCCAAAACAGGAAATCTTCTTTTCCATATGCCGAATGTTTTTTCATTACTCCACGGGTTCGTATCTGGGATTCGTTGTATAATTGTTCCGACCGATAACGCGGATTTAATAAAGGTGTCATTAAATATGGCTTAATAGGATAAGCGCTATCACCTTATATAATTGTAAGAAATGGGTATTTATTTAATAAATCTAAAGCATAAAGGGCATAATGTTTGGATATCTTCCTTCTTCAAACTAAGCCTTTTTAAAAGAGTTGTTGAATATTGTTGCGTCATGTGAAGATCCTGGCCAGCGTGCAACCAGGTCAACAAACTCCATATTTGCATTACAAATTGCCTGCACGTTAATTGAAAAATACGATTTGCGATTTCGAAAAACTTCAGCATCGTTTCCACCTATATAAAAAGAGTTAAGAGCTTGTTACAGGATTTTTAACTATCATCATCATCATTATCATTTTCGAATGCCGCTTATCCTTTAAAAGGGTCGCGGAGCGAGGGTGGCTAAATGGTCCTTCCATCTTTTTCGATCCTCCGCCACCAACTCAAGAGACTCCGGCACAATCCCCAGGCGGGACTCAGAGAGGTTCTTTACCTGATCCCACCACCTGTTTCTTGGCCTACTAAGGGGGCGACGCACTCGCATCTCGGCTAGCATGACCTGTCTAGGAAGTCTGTCAGGGGGCATGCGAACAACGTGTCCAAACCACCGAAGAATCGATCGCTCCACTCGGAGAAGTAGCTGCTCAACATTAAGATTCCTACGAATACTGACGTTTCTCACTCTGTCCCTTAGAGCAACACCAGAAACGCACCTCAGGAATCTCATTTCGGCAGCTTGTACCCGCGATCTTATTCTTTCGGTCATTACCCAAATTTCATGACCATAGATGAGGGTCGGAACGGACACTGAATTAAAACTGGGATCTTTGCTTTCACTCCAAGCTCAGCTTTCCTGATGACCGGCCGGCGTTGTATTTTGGTGTTTACATGAAGTAGTTCCATCGTCGAAACAACGTCGTTGAATCGTTTTTGCCTTAAGCCTTAAATTTTAAGGTACAGCGCTGAAATTTTGTGGGTTGGCTGGAAGTCCATTGGACCAGATCAAGTTTTAAAATTAGCCAAATCCGCCCACAGACACGCCCACTACAGGCCCGTATGCGCGACCATCTTTAATTTAAAAAAATACTTTTTCTTAATTTTAGCTATGTTAGAATTTTATGACAAAGTTGTAGATATTAGCATTTCCTAACTTTCATGTATATATATAGTACGTATGTATATATATAGTACTATGTGCCTACGCCCACTTTTGTGGGCGTAGCGGTAAAAATAGTGATTTTTTTAAGTTAAAAAGGCGGAGTTTTAAACCGAAATGTATGCAACCAACTAGTATAAAGCATTCAACGGTTATATTTTTGTACCCCGCCCACTTCTTGGAGGCGTGACAGTTTTTTGGTATGGTCGGGTATTTCGCAATCCGTCGTAGATGGACTGAAACTTTTGCATACGCACTGTTATATTAATTTCTTTCGTCAATCATTTATCGGAACAATAACCGATAATTTTTAGGCAACAGGTGTAAGACCTGTTCAACCTGGGCTCCAATCGGGTAATTTTCGAGGAGATTGTCGTCGAAACGATTGATCAATTCAATATCATTTTCAGATAGCTTCATTTAGTATCATAAAAGCATCGTTTGATCGAATCGTTCAACGTTTTCAATTCGAACAAATTGAAAGATATGTAGTATAGACTTCAAACGAATGAAAAAAAGCTTCAGTTAACGTAAACTGTCAATTGAAAAACACATGTATCTATTTTTCAAACTGCACATTAAGACTCTTAAAAGGAGCGCATATACTAAGAATTTTACGCTGACTTCGAATCTGGAAGCGCATTTTACCCAAGAAGTTTGGTTGCTCAGATATTTCCTTCCAAAGATGAAGTAAAAAGTGTCATTCCCCGCAATTTTGAAATTAAATTTTCGAGGCAAGATGATTTTCAGTTAAACACACAGTAGTTTCAACACAATTTGGTTTTTCTTTTTCATTTTTATTTTAATATACTTTATCTAGCGCATAATTCTTGAAGCATACGATATTGTTGAAATTCTTTAATTGAAATTACCAACTTTTACCATTCAAATCTCGAAAAAATAACAAAAAAAATTATGAAACGATTGCAAAATAGGTATCACTCAATCGAATCGTTTCGACGACGGAATTTGACACTGAAATTGGTTAGGGGAATCAGCCAAAAAATACGGTCGTCTTAGCGATTATTATATTTTGTCACTTATATGAAGGAGTTGCATCGTCGAGACGAAGTCGTTCAATCGCTTTTGCCTTACGCGATTAGAGCCCTGATCAAATGGTTCATTTATTTCAATGAAAACAATGACAAACTATTATTGCAAAAGAATAGCATGAAAAACTCTCATGCTTACAACTCAAAGGAGTTGTGGTCCGGGCTCTCACATACAAGTTTGGCCTTCTATTTTCTTTTTACCGATTTCGAGTTGCTTGTCACGAAAAGCTTCTCTAGCGAACTGAGAAGCTTTTCGTGACAAAATTTACCCTCGAAATTTTGTCAGTACGTTAAGAAGCAGGGCAGAAGTCGAGAAAAAACTTTAATGTCTTGGCCGGGGCTCGAGCGTCCGATGCATGCCTTGTACAGCAGCTTCAGTGTCGCACAGCAGCAGTTCCCACAAAACAAAATTTGGAGAAAATAAAGAAACGTTTACTCCTTAAGGAAAGTTTCTCGCCTAAACGAATAAAGAATACCAAAGAAATATAACCCAATTAAGCCCGAAAAATAAGCATCAAGTTAATAACGATTTCGAGTTATTTGCCTTTCCTGACGTATGCCCAAACCCTTACTGCATACGAAGCCAAATATGGACTATGCATTGGCATCTAAGGGGTGATTTTTTAAGAGGTTGAGAACTTGTTTTAAAAAAAAACACAAAAAATTCGAAAAAATTAATGAAATATTTATTTGAATCGATAGTTTGAACCTTGCAATTTAATGTTTAAAGATAGTTTCATGCAAACGTTGACCGCGGCTGCGTCTCAGGTAGCCCATCCGCTGAGTCCAATTTTGGCATACTCTTTCACACATATCGGCCGGTATCTCACGAATGAATGCATGGATGTTGGCTTCCAGTGCGTCAATCGAAGCGGGCTTGTCACTATAGACATTAGCCTTGACATACCCCCACAAAAAATAATCTAATGGTGTCAAATCGCACGATCTAGGCGGCCAATTGACCAATAGGTCACAATCTTCCGAATAGACTGCTCAGAAGGTCGAGAATGCCGACCATAAAATGGAAGCAGCGCGCGATGAACATTTCGAACCGAGCACGAATTTTAATAGTAAAATTCAATGATTTGCAAGCGTTGTTCGTTTGTAAGACGATCCATGGTTAAATTGCAAACCAAACTGAAGCTGTTTGACAGTGACACAAGGTACTAAACACACGTCAGCTGTCAAAACCAGTGTTACCAAAACCAAACCAGCTAAAAAATCACCCGTTACAAGGGATTTTGTGTGCAACTAATGCAGTAATACTAAAAAAATTTGTTGCTAATCTTAGCTAATGTTCATTTTTATTCTCAATATAAAGAACTAATTTGAAAAGTATTCTACTTCCCAAGCAGGTACCTAATAACTTATAATGAATTAGGTGCTGTTCATATGTTAAATTTATTCATATTAATCTAGACATTATAGATATATGTACTTCGAACTGAATTCCTACTTATTTTGTTTTTAAAAATAAATTAATTTATCTTTATTAATATTATGTATATACTGCGAACTGAATTCCTATTTAATTAGTTTTTATAAATAATGCTTTTATGTTTTTTTAATAATTTTGTTGAGCTTGTTTTTTTACAACCTACGTTTCCTTATAATAATAACTAGTTTTATACCCTAATTTTAATAACTTAATCAATCATATTAATAAATAATTAACTGATTTCCTACTATTTTGTTTTTAAAAATTAATTAATTTATTTACATATTATATACGGCGAACTAAATCCCTATTTAATTAGTTTTTATAAATACTGATTTTTTTTATGTTTTTTTAATAATTTTTTGAGCATGTTTTTTTTTTACAACCTACGTTTCCTTATAATAATAATAAATTTTATACCCTAATTTTAATAAATTTATCAATAATATTAATTAATAATTAAATAATTTTTGTTTATTAAATAATTTAGAGCTGAATTATTTTTTTTTGTTTTGTAAATTTTTGTATTTTATGTTTATTGATAAATTTTTGATCACCTTTGTTTATCAATAATATAAATGAGTGCATAACAACTGAATATGAACTTCATCATATTTCCTCATTTAATCCATTAAGAGTTGTTGTTCTTTTTCATACATTTTTCTATATTTTTCTATAAACCTTTAATAGTTAATATGTACTTATTATATACCTACCAATATTTATTTATTTCTCGCTGTGAATTCTGTCGGTATTATCACTACCTTTGTGCCTATTTTAATGGAATAAAATTAAACAAAAATATATTTTTTTAAATAACAATGTTTCATTTATTTAAAATGAAAAAGGACATAAATCTCCATGCAAAATTTACCTGTCCGGATAATGAAAAAAAGTGTCCGGAAACTAATGCAAATCAAACTTTTTAAATTTTGCTTTTTTTTATATATACTAGTTTTTCAGTTTTCGAATAAAATCTTGAGGCCCGTTTGCACCACACCTACTTAAAATATTAAGTTCTACTTAGAAGCTTTTTCGGTTGCACGAAATACGAAATTTTATGTCAAACTTAAATCGCTTAAGTCATACATAAATTAAGTTCAGACGAATCCTGTGCTTAAGCATTCAATAATTTAATTTTGACAATGACTACATACATTTTTTTTTTGAATACTAGGGTGGACGGAGGCTAAAACTCCAAAATCTTTTAAAGATACCAATACACCCACTATAGCAGGTATATAATACCGAAGTAGCCGATATTGGTTATGCCCGATTTCCACGTGCTAAAAAACCGCACCCATTTATGAGAGACACTATAAAACTGCCAGAACGCACTTCATAGTAGTAAATTTTCGCTCTCTCATAATACTTCTTGACTACAACTAAGTTAACTTAACAAGTGGTTTACGCTTCCATAGTGTTAATCGCATTGGATAGGTTGCTTTCCAGTGAATGCACCTACTAAGCCGTTCATTCATACGGCTTCACCCTAAGTCGCTAGATCGAAGGGTCTTGTTCTTTGTAGTCGTCGCTCGTTGTTTACACCGTTGAGTCTCGTTTAGAGTACGGATCATTTCATTGTTGCAATGAACATGAAGGCGAGCATTTAGCTTTCGAGCAAAGTTTGTTACTTCTTCGCTCACGGTAGCTATTCCTAAATCTCTGTGTATATCGCTATTCCTAATATACCATGGAGCATTCACAATTGCTCTTAGTGTCTTGTTTTGGAAAGTCTGCAACATGGACATAATGCTCGGCTTGGTACAACCCCAAAGTTGTATACCGTATGTCCAGGACGGCTTTAACACCTGCCTGTACAAGAGCAATTTGTTATATATGCTTAATTTCGAAAATCTTCCGATAAGCCAATACATTTCCCTGAGCCTAATCCAACATACATGGCTATAAAAATATGAACCTGGATGATTTTGAAAATGACATGGAGACTCAAGAACTCGTAGGAACACAATTTCCTAGCCAAGTGTATGGTAAGCTCTGCGAATTTGATGGTTTAGTATACTTTGCCCTTCTCGATTTTAGTTATAACATCAGCGTACCAAAAAGCAATAAGAAAGAAAGTGGGCAAATCCTGCGTGTTCTTTATTGTGCAAGATTTTTTTAGAAGTTACACAACAATTTTCTTGCTTGTCTTGCCCAATTGGCTGCCATAAGAGCACTTTCTTGGCAACATCCATATCGATCACTTTACCGGGGACAGCGTGACGGTGGTGATAAAAAGTTGCGATCCATTGATGATGAGAGACCGGCCTTGACCATTGACAACATCCCGGGTTCGGTGTCTTCAAGGTGAAGTTCTCGTCGTTGAAACTATTGCCGTAGATAGTGATGCCGTTGTCGTTGGTAAAATCACTTCCTTTTCCTTGGTTCATGAAAATCACCTCCTTGGCACATCGAGAAGCCGAATCTCTTTTTCGTTTTTGCCCAGAGCGAGGAAATTCTCAGCAGCCTTTGGGACAATATCAAAACGCAGTTCAATTGTAATGCGATCCACAGGCTGATAAAAAGCAGTTATATAAAAGAACACACCAGGTAAATCCAATTTCTTGCTTGTAAATTGACGACGACATAAAGAATCGAATTTCTGACAAATTTTTTTTTGCATGTTTTGATTGATTTCTATTCATTTTAATGTAATTTATGAAAGAAAAAGCAAGTGAAGTTGCTGTCCGATTTTCAGATAAGTTGTACTTGGGTAGGAATAATTATAAAATGTTGGTGCAAAGGACTTAAATTTAAGTAAAACATAAGGCGGTGAAATAATAATGGTAGACCCCCAAGACTGTAGGGGCATATGATCTATCTAGACCGAATTCTGAATCGAATAAGCCATATCCGTCCGTCTGTATGTCACATGTATTAAGGCCTGAAATTTCGTATATAAGCTCCAAGTGATGCGAAGCAGTACAAGAGTTAAAATTTTTCAAATCCACCCACACACGCCCACAATCGGCCAAAATGTGCAACTATCTCCAGAGCTTTCAAAACTATCAGACATCTTGTTAAAAGGCTGAAATTTGACATTTGGCATTTACTTATGATTGGAAGACATAAAAAAGAAAAATTAAATCGATAGACCTCCTCCAGGGGGCGTGGAATTGGTTTAAAGGGTAAATTTTTAAATGCATTATATTCAATATTTTTGTTCAAAATCGAAAAAAAAATTCACAAGAGCAGATTGAAGTACATCCCGTACGGAATGGAGAAAGAGAATGTTTGAACGAAAGAGGAAAACTTTTGTTGTTTGTCGTGAATGCCATAAGAAAATCCAATATAGAAAATATGACGGTGGCTCCTCATATCTTTGGATGTCTGGAAGTATCAGGATTGAAGAAAAACCTTGAATTTTCAAGAAAAAATGTAAATTCGACCGGTCTTTAGCCTAATTTGGGAAAGAATAAGAAATAAAAATTAGCACGTGAAGTAAACGAGACTCCATTCTAAATTTAATTCTTACAAAGTTTTTAACCACGCCTCCATCTAAGGGTTGAATTTACAAAAATTTGGAACTCGAATACAAAAATTGCAGGAGTTTCATCTGTATGCTAAAATTGATAGTATGTAATAGGGGTGGTTGGACCACGCCCCTTTTCAAAATTTGCAGTAACCACAAATGGGGATGGGGTTTTCAACGGTCCGTTTAACGGACTAAGACTTCTGCGTACACACTGTAGCACTTTCTCACTGGTTTCTTATTCAAAAAGTATCTTTTTGCACCGTAAAAAATTGCATTATTCCAGAAAACCCGATACCAATTTTCAAAAAATGTCCTAGGCGAAAATAATGTTGATTCCGTCACTCTCCGGTACTTTTGTAGGTTTTGTTAAGATAACTACCAATAATTATTGAACTCAATTAATGGCATGTAAATGACTGCCAACATTCACACCAGCTGTGGTCTGTGCTGCACCAAATTCAATAAAATCTATGTAAGCGGTAAAAGCTAATTGTCTTAAGCTTTGACTCCACCCCTATCTCCTGAGGTAAAGCGTTGAATGCCAGCCAACTTTAGAGTTTGCTTCTAGTAAGAAGTGAAGTCCTCTCCCACGCACGCAAGCAATGTTGGCATTGTAGCAAAACTTTTTCACAGCAAAGTTAAGACTTGTTTAGTGAACTTGGCCTTACCTCATCAGATTGAGAAATCTGATAAGTTGCGCTAAGCCTTTTTAGTGCAAATTTTTGAAAATTTGTTCCTTCAGGATATTCAGGCCTAAACCCTTCAGCCTAATGAATCCGTTGCGTCGAAATACACATCGGAAAACGCAGTCAAATACACACGATCTTATGGGAAGCGACTTACGTCACGAAGTTCTTCTATGGGCCGCTTCCCATAAGAACGCGAATACTTAATGGCTGTTTCACATTCAGCGAGAGAGCGTCAAACCAGAGTGGCAGCGACAACACGAGACCAGAGAAATCGTTTGTAACTACACAATGAAATCGAGAAACCGCGACGATTGTTTTGACTGAACAGTGACAAAACATAACTTATTTCTAAAATTTGCCGACTTTTTTGCCCATGAATAGTTTATAAATTTACAACAAGTATTAGTTTCGAGAAAAAAATGTCTATTCACTAGCGTGTCATAACTTACAACAGCGAATGATAGAATAATCGTCGACTTCGGCGAGGGTTTTTCAATTTTTCAAAAAGCCCGCCGAGCGAGGCAGCGATCACGCCGATAGTGTATACCACCCCAACATTGCCATTGATTGAAATTCATTTGGCAGCTTTCCCGAGACCCTCGCTCTCTCTCTCGCTGTTTATGTGAAACAGACATAACTCAGTTGTCAGTTGCGTACTTCAACGTGACGGACGCATTGGATTCATTGGGCTGAAGGCTTAATAGCATTGTAAAAGATAGTATAGCCTCTTGAATACATCTTACTTACTTGCTTACTTAAGGTGGCGCTACTGTCCGGGGTGGACCGGGGCCTCAGCCAACAAGCTTCGCCAGCCAGCTCTGTCTCTAGCTAGCCGTCTCCAGTTTCGCACGCGAAGTTGGCTGCGGTCTCTTTACACTTGCGTGCGTCACCTGAGTCTCGGTGCTCTCTACTGCGCCGTCCCTGCGGGATAGTTCGAAAATTTTCCTGGCCAGGGCGTAGGTGTCCATCCGCTCTAGATGACCCAGCCATCGAAGATGTTATGTTTGGAGTCTTCTGGCTAGGTCGGTGTCGCTGTACAGCCCGTACAGTTCGATGTTATATCTCCTCCTCCACTCTCCATCTATGCAGACGGGACCGTAAATCGTCCGAAGAATTTTCCTTTCAAAGCAGCCTAAAGTGTTTTCATCCGCCTTTGAAAGGGTCCATTCCTCTGCACCACAAAGCAGGACTGGGATGATGAGGGCCTTATAAATGGATACTTAAGTTGCTCGAGAGAGAGGGCTTTGCTACTCAATTGCCTTTTTAGCCCAAAGAAACAGCGATTGGCAAGACTTATCCTTTCTGGTGTCATTGTCTGAATTGACCGCTATCAATTCAGACAATGACACCAGGGAGGATTACCCAGGTTGACAAAGTCCCTAACTACCTCAAAGTTATAGCAGCTGATGGTGATGTTTTGTCCAAGACGTCGTCGGTGATGGCGATGGGTGTGTTTTCTTGATGACAGCGTATACTTGGTTTTGTCCTCGTTGACTGCTAAACCCATATTCCCCGCTTTCGTCCCAATACACACGAAGGCTTCACTGACATTACGCTTTATTCTTCCGATTATGTCAATGTCGTATGGGTATGCGAGTAGTTGAACGGACTTTTGAAAGATTGTACCTCTGGTGTTGGCGCGAGGGTTCTGCACAATTCTCTCAAGTAGTGCGTCTCTCAATGACAGTGCGTCGCCTTGTCTAAATCGGTTTTGGACATCAAAGGGGTCGGTGAGGTCTAAGCCGACCTTGACGGAACAGCGTGAACTTTCCATCGTCATCCTGCACAGACTGACGAGTTTTGCAGGGATGCCAAAACTAGACGTTGCGCTATATATAGCTCGTCTCTATATATGCTGTCATACGCGGCCTTGAAGTTGATGGAAAGGTGGTGTGTATCGATTTGGAATTCCTGGGTTTTCCCCAACTGGACTGTACCCATGGCGGACTTTCCTGGCCTAAAGCCACACTGATATTTGCTTATCAGATTGTTGACAAACGGCTTCAGGCGTTCACACAGTACAGCAAAAAAGTTCTTGTATGCGCTGTTAAGAAGGCTGATGCCTCTGTAGTTGGTATAATTCAGAGGGTCTCCTTTCTTCAGGATCGGGCAAACAATGATGAGGTTCCATTCGACGGGCATGTTTTCCTCCGACCATATCTTGCAGATGAGCTGGTGTATGCTCCTAGCCAGCTCATCGCCAGCGGATTCAAATACATCCCGGCGCATAAAAAAAAACAGTCAAATGGAATGGGTTGCGCAAGTGTCATGCTGCTGTGACCAATTCACTGGTGATGAATGAACTCAATTCACATAAATTTAAGTCCATTACTTAGACCATTGGCATTGACAGACATCGGAACTGCTCATGAACTGTAGAAATTTCTTTGTGTTTGTTTTCACGTTTACAAAAACTGTCACGAATTTCTTATTTTCCTTTGTAAAATTAGGATGGATTTGATAGATAAGCGACCTGAAAACCCAATTTAATTTTCCAAGTTCGTGCCTCTCATACTGCAGCTCGACATAAAGTGTTTGTATGTAGGAAAGTTTAATTCTTTTGCCGTAATTAAAATTGTCGATCGGAATTGTGAAAAAGGATAACAACTTGACGCACATAAACTACTATCACGCAACAATTGAAGAAAAAAGAACGCGATGTACAAATATTTGTACTTCAACTACCATGCATAATGGAAGTTTGCGGTTGATGACCTGGAAAAATTATTTTTTAGACAGATATTTCGTTCGTTTATTTATTGATTAGCAAACGGCTTTGACCTAATTTTCGAAAATTAAGTCTTCAATCAGACTGGATGATGGTTGAACATAAATATCATGCGAGCTCGGAGTTCTATATGATTTGTGGTTATTCCCCATCAATTTGTATGACACAGCAAAATGCTCGAATTGAATGTTTCAGCATCGGTAATAAAAAAAACCGCCTTTTTTGTAATGTCTGACCTTATGCTTGGCTGATTTGTATCGAGCAATGATCGGACGTGAGTTTATAATGCTGTATCAAATGTATGGTTTTGCAAAAAAATTTTATGGGTCAGCAATCAGCAAGTATTTATGAAATCACAAAGGATTCCTTCTTCAGGCTTCACTTGATTTCGGATAACTGATTCGGGTTTAGGGTTAAGCATTCAACCATTGACCATGACCAGGGCCCTCATTACGTTACTTTACAGACGACAGTCGTCCGCGCGATAGCACTAAACACTATCGTCAACGCTGTCGTCGTCGCTCTCGTATCGAAAACGACATCGTCGTGCTTACGCAATGAGTGCCCAGGTTCATCGAACAGAAAACGAGATTGAAAAAGCGCTAGAAGCGTATGTATCCGATATGGTATGTATCCGTATGTATCCGACATCCGAGTGGACGAAGAACTGGGATGGCGTGGCGAGTAGTCCTAAGGGAAAAAGATGTCTAAATTTAGCTTTGAAGCGACCATTTTGGAATTTTGTTAACGCAGTTAGCTTACCTTTTAAATGGCGCAAGCTTCAAATAAATTTAATCTAGATCGTCATAAGCATAACTGTTCCTATGCTCTTCATACTGAACAAAAACTAAGTTTTGGGCAAAAAGTTTTCGGAAACTCATAAAATATGAGAACATATCAATGACTTTGCGCTGACCTCAAAACTACAAGCAGATTTCAGATGAGACATTCGGTTTCGCAGATATTAAGATCCAAATTAGAGACAAAAGGGACATTCTCTATCATTATCACCATCATCACTTTCTTTTTGCCGCTTATCTTTATAAGGGTAGTAGAGCAAGGGCGGCTAAATGATGGTTCCATCGTTCTCGATCCTCCGCCACCAACTCAAGAAACATAAGCGTGTGAGCCCCAGGCAGGTCTCTGACATATTCTTCACGTGATTCTGTTTCTTGACCTGGTGGGCGACGCACTCGCATCTCGACCTCGCCTAGGGGGGATTCGAACAACGTGTACAAACCATCAAAGAATTGATCGTTCTACTCGGGGAAGTAGCTGCTCAACATTAAGATTTCTACGAATACTGACGTTTCTCACTCTATCCCTGAGAGTAACACCAGTAACTCCCCAGGAATCTCATTTCGGCAGCTTGTATCCGAGATCTAATTCTTTCTGCTATTACCCACATTTCATGACCATAAATGAGGGTTGGAACTAACACTGGATTAAAAACTGAGATCTTTGCTTTCACTACAAGCTTAACTTTCCTTTTGACCGTCCGGCACAGTTACTTTACTATTGCTCGAGCTTGGCCAATGCTACAGGATAACTGAGTATCATTCCTCCCATCTTTTATCAGAAAAAGACTCCAATCCCTGAGGTACTTTAACTTCTCTACCTGCTTTGGTGGGACTCCATTTATGTGCATAGTACACTGCATAGGAGTTTGGGCAACAACCGTAACTTCCGAATTGCTCAAGTTTACCTTCATCCCAGCATCAGAACAGACGGCAGCAAACCCATATAGTGCTCGCTGTAGTTCCTCCACGTACGATGCAAGGACAGGTAAATCATCTGCGAAAAGCAGATAGCTTATCCTAACGCCACCCAGTTCGGGAAGACTGAGCTTCAGCATTCAGGTCCATATATACTATAAAAAGAAGAGGCGATAGAACAAGGCTCTGTCGAAGTTCGGTTGTGCCTATGGCAGGCCGAAAGTCGCTCTGTTATTCCCGTAATAAAGGCCGATTACAGTTCTGGAACGCGCTTCCAACACCTTCGCTAATACTTTTCGGCGCAGACTTAAGAGAGATAGCTATAGCCCTATACTAAGAACAATCCGTCTTGTCCCCCTTTTTGAAAAGGGGCATTATAACTTCTGTTTGCAAATCGCCTTTGCCTTGAACATTTCTGGCCGGATTTCATCAACTTTTAGCGTGTTAATTGCCACCGTGACTTCATCTACTGGACGACTATCCGCCCTAATCGCGCTAGCTGTGATATTGCCTTGCCATCTTCAGTGCCCTGCTGAGGATTGAGCACCTCCTAAAAGTGCCCGCTCCAGCTGCGTAAGACATTGGTCTCATTTGAAAGAAGTGTACCGGTCCATTCAAGGACGATACATTTTGACGTCCCTTGTAGTCCTGTACGATAGTACTTACTTCTTTTGAGACGACAAACAGTTTGCCAAAGTATTTTGTTTGCAGATCTGTAATCGTGCTCTAACCTCTCGCGAACTTTTTCCATGCGCGTTCCTTGGCTGTTTTCACTGCCTGATTAGAAGTTCTTCGCACCTAATTGTACCGGGCTCTAGAAGTTGAGTTCCTACATTGATTCCGTACAATATAAGCTCCCTTCTTCTCTCTGATGGCTTCTTGAACTCCAGGAGTCTAAAACCACGTAGATCTTTCCGCCACACCAAGCCGCTTCACCGAAAAGTGTCGTGCAAATCCTTCTCTGTAGTCGGAGTCAGCCAGCACCCTGTAAGCTATAACCTTTCTTTTTTTATGCATAAAGCGTGTTTAGGACCGAAATGTAGACATTCTCAGCCATTCCGCGTCTTATCGGTGCATGACCAACACACTGACTATACAAATAGAGCCCAATGCAGACTGATTGCCCTTTGTGTGTGAGATCGAATTCCCCCCCCCCCCCCCCCCCCCATTTTCTTCAAGCTTCACACGAAGCAAAAGTTCAGCACATCTGATGGCTGTTTCACATAAAGAGCGAGAGAGCAAGAGTCTCGGGCGAACTGTCAAATGAATTTCAATCAATGGCAATGTATTGGGTGGTTCACAATACCTGCGTAATCGCTGTCTCGCCCGCCGGGCTATTCGAAAAATTGAAAAACCCCCGCCGAGGATGACGATTATTCTGTCAATCGGTGCTGTGAGTTATGACACGCTGTTGGATAGACATTTTTTTCTCGAACCTAATACTTGTTGTGAAATATAAACTATTTATGTGCAATAAAGTCGAGAAATTTTAGAAATAAGTTATGTTTTGTCACTGTGAAGTCAAAACAATCGTCGCGGTTTCTCGCTCTCATTGTGTATTGACAAACGATTTCTCTGTTCTCGTGTTGTCGCTGCCGCTCTGGTTGACGCTCTCGCGCTGAATGTGAAACGGTCATGAACTTCGGCTAGGCTGCGGGTGCGGAGCCTTATCTCATTACGTAGCATTACGGTTTTTCTTTACGCGCTCTTTCTCTTTGCAAACAAAATTTTAAAGCCGAGCTTCATGGTGTAAGGAAACACTGAAATCGTATGGCTGCATTTGTAAACGCCAGGCCGAGGCCCATGCTGCGTTGGGGTCGCCGCTTTAGTTAAATAGAAGCTGAATGAACAGATGAGTACTTTTACTTATCGCTTTCGTTTCGGTTAGCCTTGCTAAGAGGGGCTGTAGTATTTAACTGTTAAATAATGTGTGTGTAAAAAAGTCAGCCAGTTTACTCAACAACCTGGTGGCCAATCAGGGATATTTACGCGCTGACATTTTTGCCAATATAGAGGCCGTTGTCTGATGCGAACACAATGGGTGCACCAAGTTATCTCGAAAGCCATAATCTCAAAAGCAAAAATCTCGAAAAAAAATCTCGAATGCCTACCAAATTCGACAAATGAAATCCCGAACAAAAAAATCTAGAAATACAAAAATTTCAAACATACATTTGCAAACACATGTTTGAGAAAATTTTTTAAATTGGCGGCGAATTTTCATGATGGCAAAACAGTGCAATATGCAAGGGGCAACCCTCTTGTCTGCTTATTTTTAACCTCCCCTTAGGTTTTATTAACTTTAAACTTAAACAAATTTCGAAAAACTCTTTCGCATTCGAGATATTTCAAGATTTCGTCTTTCAAAATTTTTATTTATTCGAGATTTTTTACCATTCGAGATTTTTGCATTCGGGATTTTAAAAAAATATTTTCGAGATTTTTGTCATTCGAGATAACGTGATGATCCCGAACACAATATTGAATTCCACTGCAATACAATCAAGTTTGGTTACCAAACGTTTTTCTTCCGATTAAGGTAATGAAAAAGAAAATTTTATTAATTTTCACTCGAAAACAAGAAAAAAGATTTCCTGGCCCAATTTTTTTTCCCGGCCGGGATATAAGTAATGGTTTTTCTGATCACAAACAGCTGATAATTATCAACTCAGCTGGTTTGCCATAATAGAGCTTATCGCCAAAATGTCACGTTTCGTCATTTGGTATGAAAACAAACATCTTTATCTCATTCGTCTTACCCTTTGCAGCCATTTTATTGTTGTCATACCAAGTGGACGGATTTCGCCGAAGGTTAGAACGTGAGGTGCGAACGATATAGTTCCGTGAAAAACTATTGTGCAAAAAAAAGCGAGATATTCAAAATCCTATCCCCAATGATCAGAGATGGCATATATGCGACTTTTTTGATTTCCTACGTTTTTTACGTCTGCTAAATGAAGTAGGTAATGTAGTTAAAGTAGTTAAGCGTAGCATACACACGTAGCAACAAACGTCAAAACGAAGTTTGAAAGTCAATTCAACCACGAAATTGTCAAATCAAATTGAAGACGAAGCCGTAGCACGTATCGCATTTGTCTTTTTTTAATGGCCTTTTAGGTTTGCCATCCCGACTCAGGACGTTCTTCTTCCTGATTGGGGCTGTATATCCGAACAGTCAAACACGGTTTTCTTGATTTTGAAGTTTGTCTGGTGTTTTATTTGTAAAGCAAATTACAAATGCCCAACTTAACACATGCGTTGTATGATTGTCCGCGCTCTTCTGGTTTTGATTCAGGATTCTCGAGGAGAAACAAATTTCTCTACTTTTTGGCAAAGGAAACGGTCAATCAAACGTGCCAAGAAAACAGTTTCAGGAGAGTGCAAAATGCTCCCGGACCCTTCCGGACGACCAACCGAAAAGGCCAAAAATACAAACTGATTGCTTTGCTCATTTACGCAGCACAGAGCCACAGATTCGGTTTTTTACGACCTTCAGTGTTTTCGTCCGGTTATTATTATTTAATTCTGTTTGAAATTCAATATTTTGACGTTTTACAAAATGTAGGTTGTTTATGGAACAAATCAGACGCGTAGTTTACCTTATTAGCTACGTGTAGTTAATCGAGTAGATTACCTGACGCATTCTACTCTGTCATCTTTACTGATGATGATGAAGGTAGAGAAGAGACCGGGTTCGTTTGTTTATTCACTCCGTAAAAGGAATGGAAAGCCCATCATTCATTTAGGGTGCGTTTCTTTATTCGTTCTAACTTCCTTTCTTACTTACTTAAGGTGGCGCTACAGTCCGGGGTGGACCTGCGCCACCTGAGTCTCGGTGTTCCTCTACCGCGCCGTCCCTGCGGTGTGGATTCGAAGATTTTCCGCGTCGGGGCGTTGGTGTCCATCCGCTCTAGATGACCCAGCCATCGTAGACGTTGTGTTTTGACTCTTTTGGCTAGGTTGGTATCGCTGTACAGCCCGTACAGTTCGATGTTAAATCTCCTCTTTCACTCTCCGTCTATGCAGACGGGACCGTAAATCGTCCGAAGAATTTTCCTCCCGAAGCAGCCTAAAGTGTTTTCATCCGCCTTTAACAGGGCCCATACTTCTGCACCGTAAAGCAGGACTGGGATGATGAGGGTCTTATAAATGGACACTTAAGTTGCTCGAGAGAGAGGGCTTTGCTACTCAATTGGCTTTTTAGCCCAAAGAAACAGCGATGGGCAAGAGTTATCCTTCGTTTGATTTCAGCGCTTTTGTCATTGTCTGAATTGATAGCGAAACCCAGGTAGACAAAGTCCCTAGCTACCTCAAAGTTAAAGCTGTCGATGGTGATGTTTTGTCCAAGACGTCGGTGTTGGGTGTCTTTTGCCCTCGTTGACTGCTAAACCCATGCTCGCTGCTTCCCTCCCAATACTCCCGAAGACTTCATTGACATCACGCTTTGTTCTACTGATTACTTAAAAGTAGTTGAACGGACTTTTGAAAGATTGTTCCTCTGGTGTTGGCGCGAGAGTTCTGCACAATTCTCTAAAAGATGATGTTAAAGTAGTCGCATGACAGCGTGTCACCTTGTCTAAATCCTTTTTTGACATCAAAGGGGTCGGTGAGGTCTTGCACAGGCATCCTGCACAGACTGACGAGTTTTGCAGTGATGCCAAAGCTAGACGTTGCGCTATATAGCTCGTCTCTATAGATGCTTTCATACTAGGCCTTGAAATCGATGAAAAGGTGGTGTGTATCGATTTGGAATTCCTGGGTTTTCTCCAAGATCTGCCGCAGTGTAAATATTTGATGGTGGACTTTTCCGGCCTAAAAGCCACGCTTATATGTGCCTATCAAATTGTTGACAAACGACTCCAGGCGTTCACACAGTACAGCAGAAAAGATCTCATATGCGATGTTAAGAAGACTGATGCCTCTGTAGTTGGCACAACGCAGAGAGTCTCCTTTCTTCAGGATCGGGCAAACAATACTGAGGTTCCATTTTTACGGGCATGCTTTCTTCCGACCACATCTTGCAGATGAGCTGGTGCATGCTCCTAACCAGCTCATCGCCAGCGGATTTAAAAAGTTCGGCAGCTAGGCCGTCTGCTCCGGCTGCTTTGTTGCACTTGAGCTACTTTCACCTCCTCCAGGTCGGGTTGGCGGTATCATTCGTATGCTTCGTCGGTAACGTCTTCGCCCGGGTTGAATGGTTCGTTCTGCCTGACAGCGGTATTTGGTTCGTCCTCGCCGTTATACAGTCTGCAGAAGTGGTCTTTCCAAATCCTCAGCACCGACTGCGATTCTACAACGATGTTCCCTTAATGGTCCTTACAGGCTTCAGTTCGAAGTTTATACAGTAACTCATCTAATGACCCTGCCGTGATTTGTAATTTCTTCGCTCACAACTTTTCTAAATCGTTCAGAGATGGTCCGTTTCCTGTCGACACGGAATACTTTGAATATCTTAAGCATTCAGCACAAGTCAGCTTTAATGGAATACCAGTTGCTTTTGAGTCTATTAAAGAGTTTATGTCTAATCTTAAAGAGGATTGTTCTGCAGGACCAGACGGGATTCCACCTATTTTGTTAAAAGAATGTAAGGATATACTTGCCTTTCCCCTCCAACATCTATTTAAGCTGTCGCTTTCTTCTGGAATTTTTCCAAACGCTTGGAAGCTATCGTATATAACCCCTGTTTTAAAAAAGGGAGATAAGTGTGATGTGTCAAATTACAGACCAATTGCAAAGCTATCATCCATACCTAAACTTTTCGAGCAAGTTGTTTGTGATAGTCTTGTCTTTTTCTGTCGCAATATCATTTGTAGAGAACAACATGGCTTTGTGAGAAACAGATCCACTGTCACTAACCTCGTGTCCTTTCACAGCAAGTGTACCAACGCTCTGGAGAGTCAATTTGAAGTTGACTGTATTTACACAGACTTTTCAAAAGCTTTTGATCTAATTTCACATGAAATTATTGTTTTTAAACTTACATCGCTAGTTTTCCCACCTAATTTCATATCTTGGATTATATCTTATCTTCACTTGAGAACTTATCAAGTAAATTTCAGAGGGACTAAATCAAATATCTTTTCCGCGGTATCGGGTGTTCCCCAAGGGAGCCATCTTGGTCCTTTTCTCTTTATACTCTCAATTAATGATTTCCCGTCAAGTGTGAAACATAGTGATATTCTTGCATATGCCGATGATATGAAAATATCAAAAACAATAAAGTCAGTGTCGGACCATAGTTTTTTGCAACATCGACAGTTTCACCATCTGGTGTGATAAAAATGAACTCACACTTAACCCAAATAAGTGTCAGGTTATGACGTTCTCAAAAAAACGTACGCCGACGGAGTTCTCATATACAATAAACAACCACATCCTTGGTCGTGTCTTTCGATTTAGTGATCTTGGTGTTTTCTTTAGCTCCGATCTTACTTTTTCCGAACACATTAATCATGTCGTTAATAAGTCTAACTGTATGCTGGGGTTTATTAAAAGATGGGCTAAGGAATTTAATAATCCTTATGCAACTCTTTCGCGGTACAATAGTTTCGTTAGGCCACACCTCGAATATGCTTCACAGGTTTGGACACCATCCCAAATTTGTTATGCTGACAGGATTGAGGCTATTCAGAGGAGATTTATCCGCTTTGCTCTAAGAGACCTTCCTTGGGAAGATCCATTTCACCTTCCACCTTATTCCCAGAGGCTAAAATTACTTAATCTGCAGAGCCTGTCTCAAAGACGTATTAACACCGATCTCGTTTTTATTCAGCAAATATTATTAGGTCACATTGACGCACCTGACCTCTTGTCCTCTTTCAAATTTAAATTTCGTGGTGGCTCTTATAACCTACGTAATATCAATCTGTTAAACGTTCCGAATCATAGATCGAATTACGGCATGCATGAGCCTATTACACGCATGAGTACCCTGTACAATTTATATAGTAGTGTTCTAGATTTCAATATTGACAAAGCGACACTGAAAAAGCTGCTTAAGCAATTGTAATTTTCTTTCTTTATATGTATCTATTTTATTAATTTTTTCCTATTTTCTTAATTGTTGTGTATGTGTTAAGTGATCGTTACATTAACCACTAATACCTGCACTAGTTGATGAGCCTGTGTAAGCAATATTTTGCTTGGCAATTTTCTGCTTGTTGTTGCTGCTTGCTTTAAGCACCCTACATCACAGATCTGATAGTGCAATTATACCCTTGGCAGGACCTTTTGATCCTTTGGTAAAACTTTCTAGCCTCACTCCTGTTGTAACATCTCTGTTGCCAGCATTCATCGTCAAACCAGGGGTTTCGTTGTGGTGGCCGTGTGAAACCCACCACTTCAGAGGCGGCGTCTCTGATGGCTTTTTTGCAAAGTTGCCACTGGCTATCAATACTTGATGCTGGCTGCATAGGACTTCGTAGAAGGTTTTGAGAGACTTGGTTGGAGAAGGACCTGGCGATCTCTTGCGATTGTAGTCGGCCGACGTCAAACTTCCTCACAGTAGGTATTTCCATTACTTGGCGCTGGTCGGGATATCCGCAGTCAATGTTGGCCCCTCGGAAAGTTCGGACATCCATGATACTGGAGGAGTGCCTAGCGTCGATCGCAATGTGGTCAATCTGGTTGACGGTTGATTGATCGGGAGATCTCCATGTCTCTTTGTGGATATTGGGATGCGGGAACTGTGTACTAGCTACAACAATGTGTCGCCCCGCAGCAAAGTCGATCAGCCTAAATCTGTTATTGAAGGTCGTGTCGTGCAGGCTATGCTTTTCGACTGTACGACCAAAGATGCCCTACCTTCCTAGCTTGGAATTAAAATCGCATAGGACAATCTTAATGTCGTAGCTAGGGCACTGCTCATAAGTTTTGTCCAAGAGCTCGTAGAACATGTCTCTGGTGTCGTCATCTTTCTCCTCTGTGGGGGCATGCGCGCATATAAGGCTAATGTTGGCGAATTTAGCCTTGATGCGGATCGTCGCGAGGCGCTCGCTCATAGTGTTGAAGCTCAAGACTTTTTGCCCAAGTCTGCCTCCAACAACGAAACCACATCCAAATAGGCGCTGGCTTTGATGCCGATAGCAGTCGCCGTAGTAGAAATCGCAGTTTTTCATCCTTCTTTTGCCCGGCCGGTCCCACCGCATTTCTTGGATGGTAGTAATGTCTGCCTTGCAGTCGTCAAGGGCCTCCGCTAGTTGCTCGGCTGCACATGGTCTGTTAAGCGTCCTAACATTCCACGTGCAGATCTGAAGCTCGTTGTCTTTTTGTCGTTTGCATTGGTCGTTAACAATAAATCCGTCCGAATCCGAGGCTTGTTTCTGCTTCCGATTCGATCCAACTATTCTGGCCGAAAAGTCTGTGGTTTTTTATTTATTCGGAATATTGCGATTATTCCGTTTTTCGTTTCTTTATTCGTTCAGAATATTCGGAATGCATTCTTTTCATACTACCTCCCGATGTAGTACAAATAAGAACGTTCGGAATATTCCAACTTCGTATTCCACATTTCCATTCCTTCTACGGAATGAATAAAGAAACGCACTCTTAATTTGTGTATGAAAAACAACTTCAAAAAGGGCACAGTTTACTATCAGTAAAGAGAATGAAAACCTTCCACAGATTCACTACAGTAGAACTACCTTACCAGTACTCCAGATTTACCTACTAAACGCTAGGTGGCACCCTTCAAATTTTTGACAGCCTTTATGTGAGTTGCGATTTTTCAGCTGCGTTTCTTGGTGTTTTTTTTTGTTAGAGAACGGTGAAATATACTAATTTGGACGTCATTTATAAGAAAACACAAAACATTTTAGACGAAAAAACAATTGTAACAAAACCCTTCATTTCTGCTTATTAAAACCTAGAAGAACCAACTTATACATTAAAGTTATGACGAATATGAACCAAATTGTAAGTCCAAACTATGTCTCCTACAAATAACCATTACGAAAACCGGCTGTTAAGGCTACAATATAATCGAGTGCCACAGGATATCTGGGGCTACAACAATATTCCCGGTTAAGGAACCTGCGCTAATTTATTAGTTTTTCTTTTGGTTTTGAAATACTTTTGATATTCAATTTAGAATTAGAGAACGAGGAACTTTGGTGGGGAGGTACTAAATTTGTTTAGGGGGTATCAGTAGGCCAACTTTTCATTCTTTATATTTATCAAACTTGCAATTCTTGCTAATTTTTGAATGAAACTTTCTGTCTTTTATCTGCTATAAGGTCGAATAAAAAGTAGTGTCAAGCCTAGACAGTAAACGCAGCCCGCTTATCAACTGGTTCAGCAGCTCTGGGCTCTAAATAGGCCCAACAGAAAATTGTTTTCTCTACCATTTGGAAATGAACACGTATTTGGTCAGAAGGAAATAAAGTCTTCGAATTAGACGGTTCGCTCTGGGACGTAGGCAAATCTTTCAACTTTTTAGGCAAACAGCTCCAAATTTTCCTTTTGGATTAACTACGACAGGACTACTCAATCCGAAATCGGCAAGGTTATTGCCGAATTTATTGAAAATTGCTTTTCACGATTACCAGGAAAACCCTGTGGCTCACAAGAAACGAACATCAGCCAATGTTGATGTTTCATGGTCGAAAGTTTATAAGGGCAGCAACACTTCCTATTCCAGACTATATCCACATTTGTCGTCTTTTAAAATTATTCTCAATTGGGCAACAGAATCTAACTTAAGCGAGATCCTAATGTTCGAAATCTTACTGCAACTTTCCTACAAGCGCCTGTGGCGTTGTCCACTTTGTTTACGGAATAAACGCTCAGTCCACTTGGCCTTGGATCAATTCATCATTGAGCTGTTACAAAAACAAAAGCCTTACTGGGATTGAGATTCAAAGTGGAAAGAATACCTGACAGGGATATTCACTGGTAAAACAACCGATTTCCCTGCAAAAACTAAGAAAATTTTTTAAGTTTGTTTCAAGCAATATTACCCTAGACTTTTTTTCGCACAACTTTTGTGTTATGTCATTAATGACTAACAGATCACTGCAGGAACAGCCAATATCCGCGTCTAATAGGCTGATTTTCTGCATCTTTCCACAGGAGAGTGTCTTGTCAGGTTTCCTATTAAAGTAAAGGGCAATGGTTGGCTGACAAAGGCTGATGTTATAATACTCTCTTCCCCATATACCTTTTTTTTAGTCTATTTTTGTGTCCTTGTTTATCTAGCTAAAAACTACTCCATTTTTGAAGAACTTTTCACCTGCATAGGTCTCGGCAGTGGTGGAGTTTAGGTCAAACTCCATCCTTTTTTGCCAATTGACCTTTGGCCCGTCTTAATTTCAATAATTCCCTAGACTTTTTGCGGTCAAAAAGTGACCAGAAAGCCTTGAATACCCTGTGTTCAACCAGAACTGACCGCTTTACGTTAACAGTTCGTGATGTATTCCTCGATAGTAAAATAATAGATCAAGAATTTTAAACCTTCGTGCCATACCTTGTCGAAGGCTTGCGATACGTCGAGGAAAGCATTTAAAAATATCTCATTCCCTTCTAAGACTTTTTCAATCTCATGAGTTATTCTGTAGACTTGATCTGTTGTGGAATGGAATGGAAACCGAATTGATGAACCGGGGTCAAGCGTTTTTTATATAAAGAAGCTTGACTAGCGCCTGTTTCGGTAGTTCTCTCAGGATTTCGCCAGTGGTCAGGTCGTAGGTTAGATTAGGTTGTTGGGCTGATGGAACGAGATAACCTGCGCCTCATCGCACTTAGGTGTATTGAGACCCATTGTGATACCCAGTGGGGGATAATGCTTGTTGTATGGATCTTCCGCTTCCTTCCTACGCCGTGTTGAGTTCCTGGAGCCACCTTGTTGATTTAACATACCGCGCGTTTGAAAGTTCTAAGATGTCATAGAAGAAGTAGCTTCCTAAAACTCAACTGACTTAGACTGGGACAGTGCCAGAGAAAGTGAGGTGTGTCCTCTAAGCAATCCGTATCGCCACATCCTCTGCAGATGTCATCATTGCCGAGATTTAGTTTCATAGCATGGTGTCTCAAAAGATTGTGACCAGTAAGTATACCTACTAGTAACGACAGAGTCTTCCTGTCGCTCTTGATGAGCGCGTTAGTTCGGGACTTATGATATTTAGGCCACATTTGTCTTGAGATTTCACAGATGGACAAGATTGTCCATCTTGTATTTGCTTTCATCCGGATCTTGTTTTCCACCCGCATTCTTAGGTTACAGAGTTCGGGGTTTGATCCATTGAAGGGCTTGTTGAGGATCCAATGTTGATCATCGGCTTTTTCGTTGCCACGAAAGCTCGTGTGGCCAGGAACCTGGCAGAGTCTTACATTGTGCTGTGAGCCAAGAACTTTTAGCTCTTTGCAGCTATTGCCCTTATGGCTGCCTGGCTGTCTATAAATATGGTAATATCATCCTATGGTATTGCCTTATTGGCAGTTGGCTGGCTGCCTCCTTGACTGCAGAGACCTCCGCTTGGAAGCCATCTGTGTACATGGCTATCGATAAATTTCTTAGCGGTTCCCCCGATTCCCACTTATCCCTGCTAGGAAACATGCAGTTAAAAGGCTTTTCGAAGTCCAGGTAGGGGGTAAGGTTGTCGGAGGAGGTGTCGGTTCCTATAACGCTGTGAAGAATCTGCGCATGACCAAATGAGCTTGGGATCCATTCAGGTGACTGACTGAGCCTCAAGGCGCTTTTGGCAGCAGATTCTTGCATATAGAGGTCGAGGGGTAACATATCGAGAATCGCTCGCCTCCAGCCCTGAGGTTGGTGTCGTTCTTATTGCTGATGTTGCACCAATACATTATTGTCATTCTTGTCATGTAGCGTAGGTTTGTGTTTTTTCCAGCTGCTTGCCACCAGACTAAACACCCATACGTCAAAATGGGTCCAACAATTGCAAAGGACAATTTTAGGTCTGGGACTCCAATTTTTCCCGAAAATGCGACTGCAGGTATAGAATGCGGTTGAGGCTTTTCTTACTCTTTCCCCAACATTGAGTTTCCAGTTTAGTTTCCTATCAAGAATCAGGTTGCCTCAATCGCCGGTAGAGAGAATCGTGGTATATTTCTTTTGTTTCTGAACAGCACGAGGACGGTTTTTTTTGGGTTAGCACCCAAACCGTACTAAAGCAGTGCTTAGCCCACGAACTAAGCTTCGCTAGAGCCTTCCCTAATAGTTCGCTGATAGGAATTTTCTGGTAGGAATTTTCCTTTGATCATTATATCAAGGTCATCGCGTAAACCACCACGTGAATCCCTCTCACGCCTTATAAGTGACTCATTGACTACCAGTACCCATAGAAGTGGTGAGATGACTCCTTCTTGTGGGGTGCGTCTGGAGGCAGTCACCTTAACAACAATATCGCCTATGGATGCATTGATCACCCTATTTTTAAGCAGATTTATAATCAGATTAATAAGGGCTTGGCCAACGTTTAGATATTCTAAGTTTCGTTTAATTGCACAGGTCTTGACTTTATAAAAGGCACCCTCAATGCCAAGGAAGGCAGCAAGAGTATATTCCTTGTCCTGCAGTGACTTCTCAATCACGCTGACTACTTTGTGAAGCGATGTTTCAACGTCCTTACCTTTAGTCAAGGCCGTAACCAAGGGGGGATCACAGAGGTTTGATCCCCCCCCCCCCCCCCGAAATTTTTTAGAAGTGAGTTTTTTAAAGAAATCAGAGCAATAATGTCGGTTACACGATATTGTTTCCAGAACTTTGGCAGTGATTACTTTTTATGCTTGTGGTGATGCTTTTGAGCCCTGTGTTGCAATGGCTAGTATGTAGGACTACTTTGCATGAGGTCTCAGGTTCGAACCCCGATTGGGGCCTAAAAAGTTTTTTTCACAGCATGGTTCTTATGTTGCACAATCGAATCGTAAAAATTGGTAAAATCCGCTTACTACCACTCCTACAATTGACATGAATATCAGACAACTTCAAATTTACATTTTATTTCAAAATGCGTTTGGTCAAGTATAACAAAGCGCAGGAATTAAAATTTTGGTGTAAAGCATTAGTGGCCAGAAACCTTTAACTAGGCAAAAATTTAACCGCTCACATCATCGGCCGTGACCACTTTTAACATGTTAAAAAGATATTTAAAAACCTGATTTCTCGGAAAAATTAATTCAAAATCGAAAAACAAATTATGCCAAATATTAAGGATATTACTGTTTGCTCAGTTTATTACATACAAAAGTATTGAACCCCACTCACTTCTAGGGGCCGCTTGATCAAAGATCAAATCCCCCCCCCCCCCCGAAATATTTCTCTTTCTACGGCCTTGCCTTTAGTGTAAGCGTGTTGGGCTGCTAATATCAATATGGGGCGGTCAATTTGATTGCGAATGTGCATATCCATTAGTTTTTCTAAAGTTTTTAGCATAAATGATGATAGGCTGATGGGCCTAAAGTCCTTGGCAGTCGTGTGGCTCGATTTCCCTGCTTTTGGAATTAAATGACTTTAACTTTGGGAATATGTCCAAGTTGTAGACATCGGCTATTAAGGTAAAAATTTGGCCTATTTTACCTTAATCCGCCCCTGCTTGAATGTTCCTTCTTAATGTTCAGCAAACAAATTCGCCTTCTCTTTGTCTTCTTTTGCCCATTCGCCTTTATCTTGCTTTATTGGTGCCGAGTGGATTATAGGTTTCTTGATGGGCTTAACTGCTTGCCACAGTAGTTTGAGCTTCTATCCACCGACAATGTATTCAGTGGTTTGACGATTTTTTAAATCCTGGAGCATTTCTTTGAGCTTGGGGTGGTTCAAGAGGGTTTGGTTTTGTCTGGGGATGCCCTCGTGCCTTGTCATCTTCTATGCGCTCTTCTCTTTTCACGAATTAATTCTTCGATTCCCAGTGGATATGTTGTGCATGCCCGTCAGTGATTACTTCTGTCATTTAGAAAGAAGTGTTGTTCCACAGAGCGTTCCGAATTACTTCAATGAATTTATGAATTCAATGAACTGCATCTTCTATTTCGAATGGAGTTCTCAACGACCCATTCAAGCCAACACCCTTCTTACAGTCCTTTCTGAAGGCGTCCAAGTTTGTGTTTTTGTTGGCTAATCCAATCTGGCTCAACTTCTGCGCTCTTGAAGTGTTTAATGCAGTTTCCGAAGTGGAAGAAGGATCCTCCTTTCGAATTTTCCGAAGGGTGATGTGCGTGATAGTCATTGTATCCTTTTATTTTGGGTCCAAACCCCTTTTTAAGGTGAGTTTCCGTGATCGCGCAAATATCAAAATTGTTTTTCGGTGAAAATACTTCTAGTTCTTCCATTTTATTTAGAAGGCCGTTTACTTACTTACTTACTTAAGGTGGCGCTACATTCCGGGGTGGACCTGGGCCTCAGCCAACAAGCTTCGCCAGCCAGCTCTGTATCTAGCTAACCGTCTCCAGTTTTGCACGCGAAGTTCTAGGCTAGGTCGGTGTCGCTGTACAGCCCATACAGTTTGATGTTATATCTCCTCCTCTACTCCGTCTATGCAGACGAGACCGTAAATCGTCCGAAGAATTTTCCTCTCGAAGCAGCCTAAAGTGTTTTCATCCGCTTTCTGCACCGTAAAGCAGGATTGGAATGATGAGGGTCTTATACAAGGACAAACCATGTCCTGGAAAACCAGGACTTAATTTTTATATCCGAACTATGTCAGGCATCAATGCATCAATGCATCTGACTTCTTTCTTGCTTAACATCTAAATTTTGAGGAGGGTCCTTTAATCTCCGACACTAACAACTGATGCATATTCCTAAACATAGAACGAATTATGGGAAGCATGAACCTTTAACCCGCATGAGTAGACTTTAGAATACATATTGTGCTACCATGTACTTAACCACTAACGCCAGCACTATATGATGGTCCTGTGTTAGGCATATTTCTGCTTGGCAAACCTCTGCTTGTAGATTGAGCTTTCCATAAGCACACTACAAAACAGATCTGATAGTGTTAAAAAAAAGAACCAAAGGGCTTTGATGCGTGAGTTGTGCCACAATAATTATAAGCATTTTTAAATATTGCTAAAAAAAACATGTTTCTAATAAAAAAGGTAGATTTTTGTTTTCCGAGTTTATGGATATGCCCCCCAAGGGGCAGTTTTCTTAAGCTTAATACAAGCAAATTTTAAACTAGGTACAAAATCTTATACTTAACTTAAAACTAGAAGGGAAAAGTAAGAGCTGGGAAACTGCACCACTTCTCGACAAACGATGTTTCCCACAGCTTTACATCGGAACAAGTTGCGGCTGCCATAGCAAAGGCTAAACCCTCCAAAGCGCTTGGTCCTGACGGGATCTCAATGCTGATGCTCAAAAAGCTCGGCAAAACAGGTCTGGATTTCCTCACATCTGTCCTCACCCTCTCGTTTAACTCGCTGCAGATCGGAATCTGGAAGGTCGCTCGGATTATCCCACTAAACAAGCCGGGAAAACCGTCTGATCAAGGCAAATCCTACCGGCCCATCTCATTACTCTCCTCGGTTGCCAAGGTTCTCGAAGCATTATTCCTACCCAACCTCACCGACCATCTGACGCTTGCGCCACACCAACATGGCTTCCGTAAAATGCATAGCACCACCACAGCTCTTAATGAGATCACATCGCAAATTGCTAACGGACTCAACCAAAGAAAACCTTGCCACAGGACTGTCGCTGTTGCCTTGGATCCCTCCAAAGCGTTTGACACCGTTGATCACGCCACGCTCCTTCACGACATCCTGGAGTGCTCTCTGCCCAACACGCACAAGCGTTGGATAGCCAACTACCTTAACGGCCGCCAATCGTTCGTCGAGTTTCGCAACGTCAAATCACAGCACAGAAGGGTCAAACAAGGAGTACCACAAGGAGGCGTTCACTCACCACTCCTCTTCAACTTCTACATCTCCAAACTACCCTTGCCGCCACACGGAATAAATATTGTTACACATGCGGACGACTGCACCATTCTCACCACTGGTCCCAACGTATCCAGACTATGCACAGAGTTGAACCACTATCTCCCGGCTCTGGAAAAATTTTTCACTGACCGCAACCTCCAACTGTCGGCCGATAAATCATCAGCTACCCTTTTTACAACCTGGACAAGGGAAGTTAAGCTAGCTCTGGATATCAACATCACAGGTCCTCGCATCCCTACCACAAATCATCCGAAAATTCTTGCCGTCACCTTTGACAGCATGCTGACTTTTTCCACCCATGAACCGAACGTCAGAACCCGGAACAATATTCTCAAATCCATAGCTGGTAGCTCCTGGGGGATGCAGAAAGAGACCCTACTCGCAACCTACAAGGCCATTGGACGCTCCGTGCTAAACTATGCCGCTCCAATCTGGACGGCACAACTTAGCGACACAAACTGGCGGTATCTTCAGTCCTGCCAAAATGCAGCAATGAGGACTATCACTGGATGTCACCTGATGTCCCGTCAAGATCACCTCCACACCGAGACGAAGCTGCTGCCAGTAAGAGACCACAACACCATGCTCTCTAAACAGTTTCTCCTAGCGTGCCACCTCCAAGACCACCCCAACCACAAAACCACAATGGCACCACTACCACCTCGTGCCATACGTCAGGGACTACTAACATACAAAAATGATGTCAGCTCATACGCGGAGCATCCCGACTTCAACATGCCAAGGTATCCTTATCGAGCATACACCGTTCCACTGTGTCCAACACTACAGATAGCTTTCGCCCCAACATAGTGCTCGGAGGTCGACCACCACCCATTGCCGATGAGGAGCGCAGTCTACCGCTCAAGACAAGGACTACCCTGGCCCAGTTACGCTCCGGTTGGTGCCGCACCTTGAACAATTACATGAACCGCCTCGACCCGTCCATCGCAGACATTTGCCCTGACTGCGGTAATGGTCCACATGACACCAGGCACCTGTTCAACTGTGCAGCAAATCCAACCAACCTGCAGGCGAGTGCACTCTGGCTGCAACCCACCAACGTGGCCACATTCCTTGGTCTAGAAACAGCATCTTTGGAGTAGCTGCTACAACAACAACAACAAGAGCTGGAACCGAAAAGGGCGCTGAAATTAAGAATGGATAGAATTTAGCAGAATTTTTTTAAACAATGGTTTGGGGCAATTAAGGTCAAAAACTTCAGCGTAGTTATTAGTAATTCGTAGCATTCTAGTGATTGACTCGAGATGACCATAATTAGGGCGGAGGGTAACAAGGCGGAACAAGGGAACAGATCTGAGATTGCGGGGATTAGGTGAAAAGGAAATCAATTGGAGTAGTTGTGGGCTGTCAATGTTTCCGTTTAAAAGCTGGTGAATGAAGAGGATGTCGGCTACCTCGACGTTTTTTAGTGATTGCATAAAGTGGCGCAACAGCTCGAGGTGAACCAGGGCTAACTTCTCAACAATGTATGCTGGTGTGTTAATTTCTTTACATACAAGGGGACCTACAATTTTTTTGGGGACCTACGCACTTTGAGAAGTTTTTCAAGACAAATGATACTCTCGGAGGGCTTGTCAGACCCTCGCGGAGGTGGGGGCCGTGAAAAAAAAACAAGTCTTTTTTTTTCAGGTGACGATGGCAGGACTCGAACCCAGACCTCCGGCGTAGTAAGCACACACACTAACCACTACGCCTAGTTGCATGCCAACTAGGTAAGGTGATGCTCATACGGCGGCAACACGAAGGAGCGGTCCAGCCGAGACCACAAAGAACGAAACGAAAAACCTTCGCTGGCCTGCTTCAATTCTTTGCATGCGGGTTTGCTGATATGGAGACCAAACTTGACAAGCATATTCAAGAAGAGGGCTAACGAAACTAATGTAAAGGGCTTTGGTGACATACGGATCAGAGAACTCATTGGACCATCTCTTTACGAAACCTAGAGCAGAGTTTGCGCGGTTGATGATGATGTTATCAGTGTGAGAACGGATGTTCAGTTCCTGGTCACAAATAACACCTAAATCACGGACTTCGGTTGTTGTTGAAACAGGCTCATCATAAATGAGGTAGATTCTTATATGTTGGGGGGTACGTCTACGTGAGTAGGTTATTGCCTTGCATTTGCTGACGTTAAGGTCTAAATAGTTTTTTTTTACACCAAACTGCAAACTAATTTAGATCGTTTTGCAAACCTTTATTGACTAGACCCGCGGTTCCCAAAGTGTGCTCGGCGAGCGTTAACCAAGTGCTCCGCGAACAGATAAGTAAAAAAAAATTAAAACGCACATGGTCAAAAAAGGAAGAGTTAACATTTTGAATCCATGGCTGCCTTACAATAAAGGTTGAGGTAACATCGTTTCTGATAAATAAATACTCTGTTTTGTGTGAGAAGTTACGTTAAGGATTTTATTGTTAGCGTTTCTCGTAGATTTTTGTAAATGTTAATGTTTAAATCTTGTCGCCTTAGGAAATAACTAAAATCTGCTGCAGACCTGTACAGTGTTGCGTCGAAAAAGTTGGCTTCCTTAAGATCGTAGAAGCATAAAAATTGTAAAGATTTTATATGAGGACATTAAGGCAAGAAGAACACAGCAAAGAAATCTTTCGCATCCCTTGACCGAATCCAAAGTTTAGTTGGATAAAACGAAACAATTATTATTATCGCGTTTCCATGCAGAGTCGAACCCGGCTTCAATCGCATGGAAACGCGGGTTTGAGTCGAATCGACTATGCTTTGCGAGCCAAGTCGAAACTTTGCATGAAAACGCGAGTTTGTTTAAGGAGCCGAGGAGTCAGATTTTTGCGTTCCTGTGCACATTTGGATAACATGCTAAAGACTCATTGGTAAATCTCGTATTAGTTTACCAGTTGCAAAAAACGACAACTTTACTTATTGCCAGGTACACATCTTTCCAAAATTTTACTTTATTAGAAAAGAAATAAATTGATAGCAAATGTTACTTTAGCTGGTCACCCTTTTTCGAAGTAAGATTACTAAATAATAATACTTTGTTTCCACCGGACACAAATCTGTGATTTACACAAATCTTCAACTAACCTCCAACAAATCTAGAGATTTGCCATACAAATTTTAACCCTCGGCGAGTAATTAAAAATAATTCTCCTCCAAAATCTCCTATTTTAACCCTTGTCACTTTTAACTTTTTTCGCACATATTTAGAACCAGTTTAAGACTTGAGAAAAGAAATAGAAACTTACCACGTTTGATAGATCTGTTACAAACATGATCTTATTGGAAGGTTTACAAGAAATAACTTTTTTACTCCTGGGAAATCTCATTGTTAATGTCTTTGGAGAGTCAAAACGACAACAAAAGAATGCTCGTATGTCCAGTGGAGACACTACGGTATTTTTCCTTAATCGTCTCCCGCGAATTGCAGTTTTGAAAAGAACTCTTTCTACGTCCCCGCAAATTGTATTTAAAAAAAAGTGTTACAAAGTGAGATGTGTAACATTAAAAGGGTAGCCAATCCCTTAATTCGCGAGTAAATTATAAAAAAAAAAAAGTGTTACAAACATTTGAAACAAATATTAAAATCTGATTTCACTAAACAGCCACCCCATCTGTTGATTCATCTTTAAAATTTGTGCATCAGGCTCTGTGATCTGCCTTCGCACAAAATTAAAATATGCATAGATTTCGTCCATCAATATGCAATGCATGAAAAGAAGCACACATTTTAAAAACAGTTGCATCGCCAACAAAATAGAGTGGCGCAACCGCTCGAGTTGAATCAGGACCAAAGTTGCATACCTTCTGAACTAAGTTGCCTTACCTTGTTGTTTGTTATTATAAGAAACAATTCATATTTTTGTATCTTATAAAAAAACATTTTGGTGCTCCGCCGTCGAGATCTCCTTTTAAAAGTGCTCCGCGACCGAAAAAGATTGGGAACCGTTGGACTAGACTATCATAAATGTGTGCAAAACCAAGAGAACACGATCAGTTCTTTCTTAAATTTGGCCTATTGAAGCTAGGCAGAGCTTGTCAAACAGATCCAGTTCAATTTTATTTATATGATGAAATTGTGAAGGTCATCAGGTCTGTGAAATTCACTCTGCATTGTCATTGCGCTCACTATAGTAGGTCCTATGAGTCGATTCCTGTGCCTGGTTAACGCAATGTTTCTAGATTCTGTTCCCTGTTTTCTCCAGCAGAATAAAAAACTTGTTAAGAATATTGTCACCAAAACAAAGAAAAATATCACAATTCTTTTTGGTGATACAGAATTTTGAAGCTCCCCAAAAATTTCAAGTCGCACTGGTGAACATAAGCTTATAACTGCAATTTAACTTTTTGATTATTTGGAACTAAAAAGTAATATGTATAAATCTTAAGGCCGAAAAATAAGGTACTCTCAAATATTTTACTAAACGAATGCAAGTTTTTGTACTATTGTTTTGTTGCACCACCTATTGGCAAGCGATAGAATGACGACAAAGTTTTCATGAAACGTGCATTTGCTATTTTTAAGTATTTCCGTTCGCCTTGTCATTGAAATGTATAAACAAGAACAAACCAAAGTACTTTACAAATCAAAACAGTCTTGAGTTCTTAAATGGCGTCGATTGTTGACTTGGAGGGTTTCCTTTATAAGAAACGAAATCTGGTTTACGCGTTTTTTCGTCATCGTTTGTATGTGTTGTTTAAGAATTCAGTGAGTACGATCACATTCGCAATTGTGTATATAGAGCTTTTATTATAAATAGGTAAACGGGGAAATTTCAGAAGAGGACGTTTAAACGTTCGTAGAATCCGTCCGCGTGTGTTTCGTAGTCGTTCATGAACGGCACTCTTGTATAACAAACCAAACGCTTTTTTCCATCAATATTTGTGTAATTGACAACTTACGTTGGTTACTAGCTTCATATAGGATGATCCTTTCCCCTCGCGTTGCGTTATCGTTAAGCTAACTTACTATAAGAACAGCCATAAACTTCTGTGATGACGATTTCAATCTTCGCGTAAGCGTAGGTTGGATGAAGTGGTGAGAAAACTCCGCCATCTTCTGTGTCCGAAAAATGCCCCCTAAGCTAAAAGAAAGGCTCTACACCGCAGCTGCGCGTCCGGCGCTCACATATGGTTCACAACGTTGAATAGCGTAGAAGAAATATGAAAGCAAATTAACGGCAGCTGAGATGAAGATGCTTCACATGCCAGTAGGAGTAAGAAATCGAGAATAAGAAGTGCAAAAATCGGGGGAAGCCTCCATGTTATAGAACCTACCCCCAGGAAAATGGAGCATGACTGACTCAGTTGGTATTCCCATGATCAAAGGAGAGATCCTACGAACCCAGTCAAAAAGGCAATATCTATCAACATTCAACAACGCAATCGCGAAAGAAAGGAAGGCCTAAACATTCCTGGATGACACAAATACAAGGACAACAGCATTTATTTGGCCTCAGTGACGAAGAGATCCAAAACCGGGTGGCCTGCTTTTATATTCTGAGGTCAAACCGGCGTACCCCACAAGCGGACCATTAGGAATACAGTAGAGTGGCAGGGCAATGATCCATCACTTCAGATCATAACCTCGCGCCTAAAAGAACGCCTTAAAGAAAAGCCATAAACTTCTAAGCGGGAGCCATTTACTAACTGAAAAATCATAAACAAAATTTAAGCTGAGATAAGAATTTAGAAGCTTTAAAATTTGACATAAGGTCCTTATGGCCTCTGCTTCCTTTTACTTAAGTAGGTTTTATCTGAAATATTAGAACCAACTAACGCTAAAAAGTTCTGAGCTTAAAAGGCGGCTTGCATAAACCTTATAGTACCATTTAAAGGGTCGAATCATAGATCAAATCTCTGCATTAGTCGTTTGTAGTCGCAGGATTCCAATTCTGTTAATCTTATTGTTTGAAAAAGGTTTGTTATAGAGTTTTTAAACTTAAGCCTTGATAGATACACCGTTTTACATAAGCCCATACCTCTTATGATGTTAACAATTTAACTAAATATAATAATTAATATCTAGATGCTACGAATACAGTCTTCGGAGGGCATAAAAAGAATTGAAATATCCCCAAAGGCACACATTACAGATCTGTACAATTCTATACGAAATTCTTTTGAAATCAGTGAAGGGTTCGCACTTTTTAAGGAGCGAAACTTTACCAAGGAGGTAAGTTCAAAACCTCTTCGAATCCTGGCAATGATAAAAGAAAAATTATTTATTAATTTTTTTAGTTGATACCTAGTCCCTCACAAACAATTGGTACTTCTAGTTTAAAACATGGTGACATGATTTTTCTTAAACAAGTCGCTGACACTTCAAGGGTAAGTTGGTTCGGCTATTTTTAAGCATCTTATACATCAATCTAATGCCAATAGAGAGCCAGTACAAGTGCAGCTGCGCCTTCGTCTTCCAGCGCACCCGTAGTGAAAAATGATTCTAAATCAAGTTTGCGAAAGAAAGAAGACATTGAGGAAGACGAAGTAGATGTGATACTTGCAAAGGCCAATGGGCGAATACAACGCAGTCGTGACAGTAAATTGTAAGTACATAAATAATAAGTGATAAGCTTCATTGATGTCTTACATATATTCATTTATTTTCTAAGGTGCCGGCACAACGTTAACGGTTGCTGTGTCCATTGTTCTCCAATAGAACCATTTGATGACGCTTACCTCAAAGAGCAAAAAATTAAACACCTTTCTTTCCATTCCTACATAAAAAAGCAAACTTCGGGAATAGATCGAGGAAAATATGTGGCCATTGATGACATAAATTGCCGCATAAAACCTGGTTGCAGGGAACATCCGCCGTGGCCAAAAGGAATATGCTCCAAATGCCAGCCGTCGGCCATTACTTTGAACCGACAAATCTACCGTCATGTGGACAATGTTATGTTCGAGAATACGAACATAGTTGAGCGATTTCTCAATTACTGGCGCTCAACAGGCCAACAAAGAATGGGATTTTTGTACGGCACGTACGAGGTACACGGTGATGTGCCTTTGGGCATAAGAGCAAAAGTAGCGGCCATCTATGAGCCGCCACAAGAATCAACAAAAGATTCAATCAAGCTGTTGCCCAATGACGGTATGGAAGATGTTGAATTAGTAGCGAAGGCTTTGGGATTAAAGAAGGTAAGTGGATGCTGTTTTGACATTAACAGATTAGATAAGAATGAATATAAATTACTTTAGACTAGAGTCTAAAATAATTCTTAAAACAAAATATCGCATTTCGTTTTTTTTTTTAGGTAGGCTGGATTTTTACTGATTTAATTACTGAGGATCCATCCGTTGGAACGGTCAAACATATACGTGGAATCGAAACGCATTTTTTAACAGCACAAGAATGCATTATGGCTGGTCAGCTACAAAACGACCATCCCAATCCATGTAAATACTCTTCAAATGGAGTCTTTGGATCAAAATTTGTAACAGTTTGTGTTACTGGTAATTACTTTTCAAAAATGTCAACGTTTATGCTTTGAAACTTATTCAACCAATTCATAGGTGACAAAACAAAACAAGTCCACATGGAGGGTTACGCTGTTTCGGCACAATGCATGGCTTTGGTCAGGGATAATTGTCTGGTTCCGACCAAGGATGCACCAGAGCTGGGGTATATACGTGAGTCAACTGATAAACAGTACGTTCCTGATGTCTACTATAAGGTAAGTTATTGTCTTCACTATTCTAACTCTTTTGTATGAGTGCGTGTGTTTTGTCGATATCCTGGTTAAAACACAACGAAGTGAAAATACTAGTTAGGTAACGATTTCACCCAAGCTTGATATAGCGCTCAATGCACAGTTTAACTACATATAATAACACAAATCGGGTTAGCACGATTTTTTTAATTCATTTACACCCTTCTACTTCTTCTGGTTGGTTCTAGCAAACATCAATGTTAACTTTTTATACCCTATCGCGAAAAGGATATTGGTTGCGAGGCTGTTTAAATTTCTTTATACATTCAAATGAACTAATAGATAGTAAAGTTTTCTTCTTTTTCATTTAGGCGCGAGGTTATAATCAGAAGTGGTGGATTATAACCCTCCCAATCTACTGCATCCCTAATGGTCCACTTGTGGGGTACGCCGATTTGACCTCAGAATATACCGGCAGGCTAACCGGTTTTGGATCTCTTCGTCACTGAGGCCAAATAAATGCTGTTGTCGTTGTATTTGTGTGATCCATTAATGTTTAGGCCTTGCTCTCCTTCGCGTTTGCGCTGAAATGTTGATTGACATTGCCTTAGGATCTCTCCTTTGCACGTGGCAATACCACCTGAGCCGGTCGTGCTCAATTTTTCTAGAGAAAAGTTCTTTTACATTTAGGCTTCCACCGATCTTCGCACCTTTTATTTTATCTCGCTTTGTTACTCCTGCTGTCATGCGATGCATCTTCATCTCAGCTGCCGCTAGTTTGCTCTCATATTTCTTATACGCTGTCCAACATTGTGAACCATATGTAAGCGCCGGACGCACAAATGCCGTGTAGAGCTTTCCTTTTAGCTTAGGGGGCATTTTTCGGTCACAGAAGATGGCGCAGTTTTCTCGCCACTTCATCCACCCCACGCTTACGCGATGATTGATGTCGTCATCACAGTTTGCTTTGCTATTGATCATAGATCCCAGGTACTTGAACTTTTCACACTTGGGAAGTACCTTTTTATCCAATTTAATGTCTGGAATTATTTCGGGTGGGTCAGAGAATGGGCAGCATAGGTACTCTGCCTTCTTTTGGCTAATACGATACCCATTCCCCTCTTAAACATCCACCCATATATCAAGTGCTCGCTGCAGGGATATATGATCTTCACTTATGATGGCCCCAGAGTCAGGTCAGCGAAGAATAACTGATGTACTTTCGGGTCCATCAGTTTTGCTTCAAGCAGATAATCAAAAAAAAGCAAAGGACTCAGGACGCTTCCCTGGTGCACACCGACTTCAATTGAGAACTCACCAGTGACTCCGGAAGGACATCTTACTCTTGTCTTTGCTCCATCAAACATGTGCATGATAATCCGCACGTAGGCTTCTAGAAATCCTCGTTTTCTTAACGCCACTCATATCAGATCTCGTGGTAGTCTATCAAAAGCTTTTTCAAAATCAACCAGCACCATATGCAGATCTTTAAGGGCATCCCGATGTTTTTCCATTATGTTCCTTATGCTTTGGATTGCATCAGTGGTTGATTTGCCCGTTACAAACCCAAACTGGTCCTCAGAAAGCCTTATTATTTTTCGTAGTCGACTATCTAGTATCCGCTCGACGATCTTCATTGTGTGAGACATCAGCTTGATAGAACGGTAATTGTCACAGCTTCGTGTATCACCTTTTCCTTTAAACAAAGGAAGGAGATAACTTTCCCTCCACTGATTGCGTAATTAGGCATTCACCCTAATTACGCAAGTCATATTCGAGAGTCACATACGAGCTTGCTGGTAGTTTGTTATTATGAAACTGAGAGTCACTACGAACATACTCGTTATGAGTGTGTTCGTTAATGAACGCTAATGAGTTTCATGTCATGCAAAAAAAACGCATATTATCCGGGTATCCGGGTCACTTGGTAATTGAGGGAAGTCGTATTTAGTCGGTTTTTTCAACGGATTCAGTCGTAATTTTTTCACTTGACATTTTAAAAGTGACTTCAAGTGAACCTTATCAGAAACATGGAAAACAACAGATTTTTTAAAATGTTTTTATATCGATATGTTACTGGATATTTCCTTTTAAATGTTTGAAAACATTGGCCTGGGTATTGCTAAAGTAAAATAGTTTTCAGCGTGTGTTTGATATGCTCCTTTAGCGAAGAACCAGAGCACAGCCACCAACTTCAAAATTGATTCCACTGGCTTTGTGTGTACTCTTTTCACAATTGGGCTTACTTCTTCCAAACGTTGTGTTATTGTATTTTTGGGAAGTCGATCGAAAAAAAGTAATAAAACTGCAATTAATTTCTTGAGTTCTAAATTGGTTTGAAATTTTTACTTTAAAAACACACCATGCATTCGGCAATTCCTTGGAATAAACTATCTCTCATGGCTCTGCGGATGTTTGCCAACCGTTGTGTTGGTTCCTTCACATCAATGCGGTCATAAAAAATAGATAGATTGATTATAGAAAATAGAAAAATAGATGAATTGATTCTCCTTTTTCGTAGCTTAATTCGATTTCTTATATAAATCTCCGAACCTTTCAAGCTTGCTTTGATTTTTTTCATCTAAAATTTTGACACTACTTGTGTATTTGAAGTGCGATGAAACGCGTTGCTGCCCGACTGCTTCTGTGATGGAGTCGTATTCAACGCATACGACTCGCTTAATCGCAAAGCAAATATGATTCAATACGAGTACAAGTCGAGGTGACTTTTGAATACGACTTGCGTAATTGGGGTGATTGGATCCCCTCTTATAAGTTTGGAGATGAAGGTCGTGAGCTCTGAGGGCATCTGATCTGGCCCAACCGCTTTTCGCTTTTTAGAGTACTTAACCGCATTCTCAACCTCGTCGACTGTGATGACTGGCACTTCTTCTCGGTTGCGAGTGGTTTCTTCGGGAAAGTGGTGCCTGGGAAACTGTTCGTTCAAAAGTCGCTCACAATACTGCCGCCACCTGTGAAGAATTTTGCCGTCATCCACAAGAAGCTGTCCCTGAGCATTGTTGATGAACTTTGGCGAACGAATCTCCTGGGCATTTCTCCTCCTCTGAGCTGCAATTTTGAAGATTTAAGCCCCTTTATTCAAAGAGTTTTGTCGAAGATCCTGTGTGGCCTGATGTGTATTAGCAGTGGCAGAGGAAACTTCCTCTAATTCCTGATACAGGCTCTCCATTCTCTTTACTTGAACCTGGACGCATTTCTTCTTAGCAAGACTCTTGAGGTGTCTTTATTTCAATTCCAGGCGAAGCATTTCATCTCTGTTGTTCGAGGAGCACTTCTTCCATGCCTTGAATGCCGCTTTCTTTTCACTGATCACAAGTTCATCTAGACCACCTCATCTGACCCCCGCCATGTTTCATTGAACTGTTTTCGGTGGCCTTTTGAAGTCCCTAGGAGTGATTTGGCCTTCTCTATGCACGTTCGCTGTATGTCATCCCACATATGTTGTGCTCTGCACTCTACATCTTCGTTCTCGTTAATGATGTTACAGAGGTAGTTTTGCATGGCGTTTAAAAATGCTTCGCCTTTTTCCTTATCCAAATTGTACCAGTTGATTCTCCGAGATACCTTTGTTTTTCTGGCGATTCCATAAAAATTACGGTCAGCAGCAGGCGGTGTTGTGTTGTAATCGCCTCACCTAAAATCACTTTACAATCTTTGACCAGCGGTTTTAGGAAACTGTGAACGAAATGATAGTCAATCTGGATATGACAGTCATATTATATCTAAACTATTAACTTTTTGTAATAAAATAGGTATTAAAATTATAATATTGAAAAGTGAAAAATTAATGTACTAAAATTGTCCATAAAATTTGCAAAAAACTTTACCTCTCAACATTTTGTTTCCAGATAACCGTTGGTACTTTAGCAACAGTTGAATATAAGCCTGTTTTAAGTGTATCCGCAAGAGTCTGTTTTCAGAGCTTAAACTCTTATAAAACAATAAGCTTTTTTTTCATCTTTGTCCACCAAAACAATACACCAACCCATCTTATCACTGGGTTTTTAATTTTTTTTTTCATTTCTATAAGATCTTTTTTAGTTTACCATGCAACAATTAAACTGGCTAAAAATAAGCAACGCGAAAGTAGCTGAATTTTGCAGTTTAATCACAGTAGGTTAAGAATTTATTTAAGATATTTCTGAGGGATTCTTAGTTTTGCGCGTGACACGGTGGATTCAACTAATTTTCAAACTTGATCTGAAGGATGGACGTCTAGCTCATTCACCAACTTTCAGCTCTGTAGTCTAAAATTTAAGGCCTAGAAGTTGTTTACGTACGGGCGGACGGGACATGGCTTAATTGACTTTCCTGTCGGTCTCATTCATGTCTATAAAAGATCCTAGGCTGCGGCCACCATACTGAGCGACGAGCGACGCGAAAAAATTAAAACTCGAAATCGTATGGAGGCGGCCACGTATACTAGTCCAGGCAACGAAGACCAAAAAAGACGGAATAGGGGAAATAATTCGTGTAGAAGCGAATTTTGGCACAGTTGTAGAGAAAGGTATCCTGAATGACACATCGAAAGTACTGGTGGGTGGGGGCGGAGCTAACGGGTGGGCGGGACTTTAAAGGTCCCCTTTTCAGTTTTTGGTAAATATCTCGAAACTATAGCTCCCAGCGAAAAAACTTTTATCTACTAAATTAATCTACACAAAATTTTCAACAAAAAAGATTATTTACACTTTTCGGTGGGATGAATTCTTAAGGAGATACAGAGTGGGAAATAGACACTTTTAATTAAAGTGTCGTAAAAAAAATTATCGTAATTATCGTAAAAAAAAAAATAAAGATTGAGACGGATATTTTTATATACTTTTGTTAACATCGTATTGTCTTCGAAATTTTAAGAGGTTCAGCGTCATGTGTGTCTTCAAATTGTGGTGCATTATTGCCAAAGCCAAGGTAAACCCACAACCAGCCGTGCCGGTGCATTTTTTGTTCAAAATATTCTGTGGATGTGTGGAAAGTGGGTACGGGAAATGTGGCGGAATGGTACCTATACCGTTGGTAACCTTTTTTCTATTTATTAACTCACAACCAAAAAAATACATCACTATACACGTTAGAGAATGCTATAAGAAAAAGTCAGAAGATAGAGGTCACAGTTTGGTCCGCACCGTCTACCTATAAGCTAGAGATCACGGTTGAGAGGAATAAAAGAAAGTTATCTTGAGAGTTATGTGTACGACACTACTTTGGTGAAAGTAGGAATCGCTAAGTTTCTTACAGCCAAACCTGCCTTGACCAAGTAAATCTCACAAATTTATATTAATCCCTCATCATCACCTGAGGAAATTGAGCAGGCTGGTAATAAACGGAAAAAGAGTCCTGGAGGATGTCATAAGCAAACGCTAGTAAGCCCAAATCTGATCTGGTCACTCTTCTTTTAAGCCGAACGGCTTCGAAGCAGAACTCTCTTTGACGTTTCACAAATACCCGTGGGAAAACATTCACAGGCCTCATGTTTGTAAAATGCATGCTCCCATCCCGATTTCTGGGGAACCAGTTGAATTTAACAATTCAAAAGGCAAAACAATCTAAACATTCTCCCTTGAATTTAACAATTCAAAAGGCAAAACAACCTAAACATTCTCCCTGATGAAACATCCAATTTCCCTGTAATTGCCCAGAAGGCCCCTAAGGTTTGTGCCGTCTATTTCCTCTAAACGTCTAAACTGTCAAAGAAAAATTCCCCTAGAAATTTTCTGCGTTTACATGAATATGCCTCGCACTCACACAGTATGTGTGTCATATCCTCAAACGCTTGCATATCGCAGCAGAAGCGACAAATATCCGTGTCAGAAAACCTGAGCCTCTTCGTGTGTTTCCACAGGAGACAGTGACCTGTCGGCATTCCCACTAAAGCCCTAAGCTTGACCCTGCTCATTTTTAATAGTCCCTTTGATCCTTTCCACCTGGCTATCAATGTAAATGGCGATGTTACTTACTTACTTACTTAAGGTGGCGCTACAGTCCGGGGTGGACCTGGGCCTCAGCCAACAAGCTTCGCCAGCCAGCTCTGTCTCTAGCTAGCCGTCTCCAGTTTCGCACGCGAAGTTGGCTGAGGTCCCCTTCCACTTGCGTGCGCCACCTGAGTCTCGGTGCTCCTCTACCGCGTCGTCCCTGCGGTGTGGATTCGAAGATTTTCCGGGCCGGGGCGTTGGTGTCCATCCGCTCTAGATGACCCAGCCATCATAGACGTTGTGTTTTGACTCTTTTGGCTAGGTCGGTATCGCTGTACAGCCCGTACAGTTCGATGTTATATCTCCTCCTCCACTCTCCGTCTATGCAGACGGGACCGTAAATCGTCCGAAGAATTTTCCTCTCGAAGCAGCCTAAAGTGTTTTCATCCGCCTTTGACAGGGTCCATGCTTCTGCACCGTAAAGCAGGACTGGGATGATGAGGGTCTTATACATGGACACTTTAGTTGCTCGAGAGAGGGCTTTGCTACTCAATTGCCTTCTTAGCCCAAAGAAACAGCGATTGGCAAGAGTTATCCTTCGTTTGATTTCAGCGCTGGTGTCATTGTCTGAATTGATAGCGGAACCCAGGTAGACAAAGTCCCTAACTACCTCAAAGTTATAGCTGTCGATGGTGATGTTTTGTCCAAGACGTCGGTGTTGGGTGTCTTTTCTTGATGACAGCATATACTTGGTTTTGCCCTCATTGACTGCTAAACCCATATTCGCCGCTTCCGTCCCAATACTCACGAAGGCTTCACTGACATCACGCTTTGTTCTACCGATTATGTCAATGTCGTCTGCGTATGCAAGTAGTTGAACGGACTTTTGAAAGATTGTACCTCTGGTGTTGGCGCGGGAGTTCTGCACAATTCTCTCAAGTATGATGTTAAAGAAGTCGCATGACAGCGCGTCGCCTTGTCTAAATCCTTTTTTGACATCAAAGGGGTCGGTGAGGTCTTTGCCGACCTTGACGCAACAGCGTGAGTTTTCCATCGTCATCCTGCACAGACTGACGAGTTTGGCAGGGATGCCAAAACTAGACATAGCGCTATATAGCTCGTCTCTATAGATGCTGTCATACGCGGCCTTGAAATCGATGAAGAGGTGGTGTGTATCGATTTGGAATTCCTGGGTTTCCTCCAAGACCTGCCGCAGTGTGAATATTTGATCGATGGTGGACTTTCCTGGCCTAAAGCCACACTGATATGTGCCTATCAGATTGTTGACAAACGGCTTCAGGCGTTCACACAGTACAGCAGAAAAGATCTTGTATGCGATGTTAAGAAGACTTATGCCTCTGTAGTTGGCACAACTCAGAGGGTCTCCTTTCTTCAGGATCGGGCAAACAATGCTGAGGTTCCATTCGTCGGGCATGCTTTCTTCCGACCATATCTTGCAGATGAGCTGGTGCATGCTCCTAACCAGCTCATCGCCAGCGGATTTAAAAAGTTCGGCAGCTAGGCCGTCTGCTCCGGCTGCTTTGTTGCACTTGAGCTTAGACACAGCTACTTTCACCTCATCCAGGTCGGGTGGGCGGTATCGTTCGTATGCTTCGTCGGTAACGTCTTCGCCCGGGTTGAATGGTTCGTTCTGCCTGACAGCGGTATTTGGTTCGTCCTCGCCGTTATACAGTCTGCAGAAGTGGTCTTTACAAATCCTCAGCACCGACTGCGATTCTACAACGATGTTCCCTTGATGGTCCTTACAGGCTTCAGTTCGAAGTTTATACCCTTGGCAGGACCTTTTGATCCTTTGGTAAAACTTTCTAACCTCATTCCTGTTGTAACATCTCTCTATCTCTTCAACCGCGCGCTTCTCGTGCTCTCTCTTTTTCCTTCGGAAATGGCGGTGTAACTTCCGGATATCGATCTCATCTGCAAAAGCTCGGCCGCCCTAAGTACAGCCAGAACCTCTGATTGAAAGACACTATTTGTATCAGGTAGTTTTAAGGATACCTTAAGTTCCGGGTCTCTTGAGAAGATGCCGGAGCCTGTTCTTTTCCCTGTTTTCGAGCCATCTGTTCAACCTTACTGAAATGAAAAATTTCTTTAGGATAAAAAAGAATGGGCCAAAACGGACGCAGTACGTAATGACACTGATCAGACTATAAAGAGATAGCCAACTCTGCAACCCCTGCCCGCTAAAATCCGCAAAAACACCTACAGCGAACGAAACGGAACGTAGTGGAATCTGCCATGGGATTTGCCTTTGATTTCCTGTCTGTGTGAAACACTCGGCACACCAGCCGTCCCCAGTCCCCAGTCAGTGGAAGCTTGGCGGCAAAAAGAGAATTCTTGTGCCGAGTTAGCTATCTCTTTATAGTCTGATCAGTGGTAATGATCTGTACAGCATTTTCTGCAAGGAATGAGCCCGATATTGTATTTCTGTCCCGCATAATGGTATTGGGAAATATATTTAGCTTGTGAAGGAAATCGAGGTTAAGAAAGCTGAAGAGTTATGCGGAACGAACCTCGTATTCAAAGAGTAAAACGCCCCAATCGTAATTTTCCGGAAGCTCACAAGGTAATCAAACACGGCTTTCGAATGCCTAGTCTCGAAATACGAATTTCATAATTGGCAGTGGACTGAAGTGGACTGGACAGCGAAATGCAGGCCGTTGTAAGGGTTAACAAGCCGGGCACAATCACCTAAAATCAGACACACAGCGAGATACGCATTGTGTCGCTATATACGTGTTCCCGTAAGCCGAACTGCGAGACATAGACGCAGACACAGACACTCATTGTGTCCCAGCTATAATAGCGATTTACAGAATATTGTTGCTTACTTTGGAATTTTCAGTAATTAAAAATATTGAGTTAATATTTCACAAAAGCTTTCGTGTCACAAAAAAACGTAAGTGTCTGTGTGAATTTCGGTTTTCTGTAGTTTGCAACGAGAAATTAATAGACTGACACATTAAACAAAGGCGGATTCTTGCTTGCAGTTTTTGTCGGTTTTGACAAATTTTCGATATTTGAAAACGTCATGCTTGTAGTTGAATAATTTCAGCTACAACTGTCAACTTCAGCTTCACATTGTGTTCGCTCTTATGGGAATACGTGTATTTAACTTTTTACTTAGATTTAGCTACAGTGCCAGCTTCAGCTACACGTTCTAATCACGCCTTAGAACTCGTATACAAAGATCTTATACTTGTATATCTTCTTAAAATTGCACTCGAAATATTATATAAATATTATATAAGCGAAACAAATGAGTTATCGATATGCGTTTTGAAAAAATGCCGTAAAGTCTGAAATTGTCCTAAAAAGAAGAGAAAACAAGTGGGAAAGTGCAACAGTGCGTATGCAAAAGCTTCAGTCTATCTACGACGGATTGCAAAACACCCGACCATACAAAAAAAAAAAACTGCCACGCCTTCAAAAAGTGGGCGGGATACAAAAATATAACTGTTGAATGCTTTATACTAGGTGGTTGCATACACTTCGGCCTATAACTCCGCCTTTTCAACTTAGAAAAATGACTTTTTTTAACGCCACGCCCATAAAAGTGGGCGGAGGCACATAATACATATACATGAAAGTTAGAAAATGCTAATAAATACAACTTTTTTTATAGAAGTTTTAGTAAAATTTCATATATATATATATTGACAAACAGTCATTTTAAGCTAAAATCCCTTAAAAAAGTGGGCGTGGTCAATGATAAGGCTTAATTTTTTTTGCCACACCAAAGGCAATTACAAGGCAATGTTACATGCCAAATAATGAATGCGCTAGCACCATCTGGTCCAATGGACTTCCAGCCAACCCACAAAATTTCAGTTCTCTACCTTAAAATTTAAGGCCTAAAAGTTGTTTACATACAGACGGACGGACATGGCTTAATCGATTCTCCTGTCGGTCCCATTCATATCTCTAAAAGGTCTTAGGGGTCTACGGTGATTATTTCACTCCGTTACAAACTATACATCAAACTGAGTATACCCTGGGTTTGGTATAAGCATAAAATCGCAAATATACTAAACAATATTTTATATCCAAATTAAGCAATAATTGTACGCTAAGCCTTCAAAAAAAGCTGACGGACCGGTTCGTGTATGACTTTATACTTGACCGTCTTTTGACCGGCTCAGATAAATTGGTTTCTCAAATGATTTCATAATTTTCACTTAACTTTCTCATGATGCAGCACAAGTTTGGGGTATAAAGAATTTCTAAATGCAGAATTTTGAACACGATAGAATTTTGAACTTCTCAACCCAATCTTATCTGTCTTTTTCTTACCGTGTATTTTATTTTTTCTCTGCACATAGTGAAATCTAGGAACCCTTCATTTCCAGATTAAAAACAGAATCTTGACGTGACACTTACGTTTGGAAACATTACATATATTATAATTTTATATATAACATAACCCTACTTAATCCTCAGTTTATGTAATTTTCCTGGAAAAAGAAAATGGTATCATCAGCAATAAATTTGTGGTTAGCTACAAGTACATAAATAGTAATATATATATATTTTTTTTTTGGCTTGCATTACACGATAATCAATTATTAACAGGTACACAGTAGACTTTTTGAGTTTCAATTGTTTATCCAACAAACATTTTTTTTTTGTATGATTAACATATTTCTGTATGAGCTAGACGCCTGAATAACAACAAGTACATAGGTAGGTAATAAAAAAATAAACATCACAATTATTTTTCATCATTTTACGTTAACACTTAAAAAAAAATTCGAAGCAACACTGTTAAAAATAAAAATTTCTTAGACTGGTCTATTTATTATACGTGTGTAATTTTACATCTTTAATTCACATATTTAGTTTATTCTCCTCGGTTTTCTATGTTTAAAGGTTGCTTACTTCATTTATGATGTGACACGTACGTTATTTTAACAAGACTACACATCGAAGTTTTTGTTTTTTTTTTTTATAACGCAGTTTGATTCTATATGCTATTTTCGACCTATAAAGTATTTGCAAGTGTTTCTTAAATAATGGTTTTCGTTATTTAATTTTATTTGATATAAAGTTTTTATTTGTTTATATAATATAATAATTCTATAACAATTATAACTTAATTTTGCCGAAATAGTAGTACATATAACCACATAGTTTACATTTTCATTTTTTGTTTTTGATATCATAAAATCGTTCGTCTTTTTTTAACTTTTTTTTCTTTATAAATATATATTGTTTGCCTCGAGCTTTCTTATATTAATTTTTTTTTTTTATAAAACGATTTCGTGTTTGTGTGAAATTATAAAAGAAAGTACAATTATATTTCTTTTATTGTTTAACGTACAGAGTCATACTCCAAGTAATAATATTAATCGCCACAATTATTTAGCTCGTATAACCACGACCTTGTACAAAAGCATTTTTATTATTTGATATAATGCAGGTAGACCTACTACAGAGTTTAAAAAAAACTGTTTTAATCTTGTTGAAAAATAAAATTAGTTTAGTAGAAGTTATTAAAATAAATCAGTTTCTTTTATCGTTATTCGTGACGGAAGAGCAGATTAAATAATTGTCTGTTACACAGCATATAAGTTCAAAAATTCTCTCTTCTCAATGAATCTCTTTTTCAAAGTTCTTGAAATATAATTTTTGTATAAATTGTCTTGAAATGTGTATAGGACGAAGTGAGATTAAAGTTGGAAAAGTTTCTTATTCTAATTTCTACTCATAAATATTAGTATATGAATAAACTTTTTTATAATATGCATATACAGTACATGTATGCTGAAAATTACCTTTATAGAATAAGAAAAACAACATTGATCCCTTTGCTTTTTCGTAATGACATAAAAGAAATTTTGTGACAATTTAACGAGTAATGAAAAGTATAACTATTTGATTTGTCATTGATTTTTTTTAATAACTTTTAAAATAAATGTTCAAATTAAAAAACTTTCATAGTTCCAATCAACTATATCAGCTATGAACCTCGGATCTTAATTTTTCTTTTGAATTTTTATATGAAAGGCAGATTCTTGGGACAACGTAATTTTTTTCGCATAAGATTTGGATAGCACATAAACTTCAAGGAGACAGATATGACCGTTGAAATCATTTTTGGTTAGGTCTTACTTTTTTGTTCTGTATTTTCCAATGACTTCCTCAGCCTCTTCGCCTATGTAAAAATACTACATAAGATTTTGTTAAGCCCCTTATGATACTTCTTAATTTTTGCATTTTTTCTCCATTAAAACTGAAACTTCGCTTGAAATTAACCCTTGAAGTGAGTACGCAGAAGTCACAAAAAAGGGAGACCTGTCAAAAAAAAACATGAACTGTCAGTTTTGTTTTTCTGACAGGTCCCCATTTAAGTTTGACAGTGCTCAGGGGTCTGGGAAAAAATATTTTTTGTGGTATTAACGACCTCAATAGAGTAAAGGAGTAGTAAACTTCTTTAAAGTAGTATTAAAGGAATAGAAACTATTTTGCTTCATAAATGGAAACACAGGAATCTTTTTCGCAAGTAATTAAACATTTTATCAACTTAAACCCTTCGATCCAAATCTAATACCTTGCCCCCACCGGGCATTAATCCGCTATTTTTAAAAATCTTTATTAAATCTCCTACAAATCACGCGATCTACCATACAAATTTAAATCCTTTTGGCAGGCGATTAAAAATAAATCCTCATAAATCCCATTCACCCTATTCATAAACCTATTTTCCGCACTTTTATTATAGTTTAAGAATAAAAAAAGGAAGCTGAAACTGTCCCTGAACGACAGATCTGTCACAAGTATGTTTTCTATTGTGTTTTTTTTACAGCGAAAATCGTTTTCGCTTGCCGAGAGGATTTAAATTTGAGTGGTTAATCGCGTAAATTTTAGTGATCGCGGATTAAGGCCCGGTGGAGACACGGTATTAGATTGGGTTTGAATGTTTAAAGTTGATAAAATGTTCAGTTATTTGCGAAAAAGATTCTTTTGTTTGCATTTATGAAGCAAAATAGTTTATACGCCCTTGATTTTCAATTTTTAACTTCTGTTGAGGTCGGAAATCCCACAAAAAGAATTTTTACCCAGACCCGTGAACACTGTCAAACTTTATTAGGAACCTGTCAAAAAAATTGCTTAAAAATGTAAAACTTTTTACATTTTTCAGCTGTCAGCCTATTTTTGTTTTTTGACAGTTCCCCATTTTTTGTGAAAAACCAAACATGCCTCATTCAATATCACCCTATTCGTCCATTCAGTATTCATCCTATCACATTCCGGGAAGGTCTTTCTTGGCTTCTCTCAACAACGTATTTTCTTATGACAAATTTTATACTCTTTCATTGGATGAGAATTGAGAAATAAAAAAAATTAATAAAAAAGTATTTAGTATAATGCACTTAATTTTAAAGTACGAAAGAGCACTAGAACAACTAGGGTTCAAATTTAAATCTGGTTCTGCTATCGTTATTTGTTAATTGGTTGCAAAATATTAACAAAACTTTATAAATGTTTTTAGAATTAACACAAAGAGCTTATGCGTTGTTAATTCCCTGGAATGACTCAGCTTTTGAAGTTTAATTGGGTCTCGAACGAAAGAAAATTCATATATTTATCACAGAAAATAAGATTTTCCAATAAAGGGGAGTTGCCAAAATAAAAATTATTGGCTTGTCTCACAGACCTGTGTTTTTCTATGTGGTGTGAGAGCTGGGAGAGTTAATCATTTCGAGAGTCGAAGATTTTGACAACTTTGCTGACGAAGTTAACTCTTAAATTTTTAAAAGTGTTCTCTCCACGTCAACCGATAAAAGTATTTGTGGACTTGATTCATGTTGAATCAGCTGCGGAAGCTTGCAAATTCAATTTTAATTGAACTCTACGCAACCAGTCACAAAAAGCTCTTGTACTAAAATGAATGTGCTTAATATAAAAGGCCATAAAACTGCGATTAGCGCGAAAAGATTAAAAATAAATCCCGACTTTTCCACCGGGCTTGTTATTGATTTTACACGAGCACTTACGCGCGGATTAACATAAACCTTCAACTAAACTACTAATTGCGAGATCTACCATACATATTTAAAACCTCCTGCAAGTAATAAATCTCATTCACACAAAGCTCTTTTATGTCACTTTTAACCATTTTTTCACACCTTTATAACAGTTTAAGACTCGAAAAACAAAACTAATAATTTAATTCAGAAATCATAAAAATATTTAATTGCGCCATGTTTGTACCAGAAAAACTTCGGCATCAACATTAAGTCAAGACATATAAAACGATTTTAACAAAAAAAAAATACTAGATCTTTTCCCCTGAGGAAGTTGACATTTTGACAAGTAATCGACGAAGCGTCGAGAGTAAAGTAGAATACGAGACATTTCTTTTTTCGCATTTAAAAAACAACGACCGAAATGCTTGTTATTAAGAAAAGTCATGTCATTTGGAATCGATTGATGATGATCAGTCAGTCGATGTTTACGAGTTTATTAATTTTTTTTAATAAAATCCACAGACGAAAAAGCTTATGAGAACTAACAAAACAGTTCGTTCAACTCCTCCACGGTTTAAAACTAAAGCCTTCAGCCCAATGAATCCGTTGTGTCCGTCACGTTGAAGTATACAACTGACAACTCAGTAAAATATACATGTTCTTCTGGGAAGCGACGAACGTTACGCACTGCTTCTATCGGCCGCTTAGTTGTCAGTTGTGTACTTCAAACGTGACGGATGCAACGGATTCATTGCACCAAAGGCCTAACATTCCTATTTTCACCAAAAAGCTATCATTAAATTGTCACAACCATTCCGTGTACATATAACAATTTCGTTTATTTTTTTAAATAAAATAATAAAAACTAAGAGCCAATGTGACGAAGAGGCGACATTTTAATTTACTCTAAAAATATTTAATAATTTGCGAGCATCTTTTCTATATCTTATTGATATTTACCACAATTAAGAATCACAACGTTACTCTGCGGCTTTCCAGCTGAATCGCCTGCTTGGCTGATTTTCTCAACCAACTCCAGACCATCGACCACAAATGCAAAAATACCCGTAAATCCACGCATTTCCCGCAATATAACTCGAAACTGAGAACCCACCAATCCCATATTGTCGTGCCTCTTTTGGCTGCGCCGCATACCAACTGAGCCGCGTATGGCTAAAATCTTTGTATCGTCTGGCATAAAATAGTTCTCTTCAAATACTGAACGTCCACCACGACCGTTGTTTAGTTCAAAATCACCGGTTATGATGCTTTCATTCTCCCAGCATTGGAATATCTGGCAGCCCTTGTACCCGAAGCCAAGTTCGTGTGTAGACAATGCTCCAAAGTTTTTCGCCATTTTCGGAGCGACGTCGTTCCGCACTTCGATTAATATTCGACCGGCTTGTTGGCCATTTATCTCGATGTTAAAGAAATAAATCGGATAAACATGGACGCTGGGGTTGCACAACAAAGCTGAAGCCGAACTGGCTTGTTGCTGCTGGCCGTTCGATTTTTGTAACTGACTGGAATGTTGTTTCTGCTGAATATGCTGTATCATCGTTAAAGCTGGAACTGTTAAACCGCTAAAATCGCTGGATGTGTATGAACCCGGTGGTAATGGAATGCGTACTCCTGTTCTTGAAACCATTGGCCCGATCCCGCTGTTAGCGATACTATCGACGAGGTTATTTGGAAAGCCGTTGCTGGGCGTTGTATTACTTGGATGACTGTGGTGTTGGTTAGATTTGGGCGAACTTGTAGTAATGTCGGCATAAGTCTTTCCCTGGACGACTGAATCATGTGGTGAAGATTGGCTACTAAGACTATTTTGGGCTTGGACTGACGTTGGCTGCTGTTGCTGCTGGCCGTGAGAATGATGAAGCTGTTGTGGTTGGGAAGAAAAGTAAACACTGCTACTGCTGCTGCTACTGTTATTAAGTAGCAGTCGCTGATGTTTCATTGCCAAAACGTGCCGCGAATACAATTGCGAAATACAATAATTCGCCAATAGTAAAACGGGATTGTGATGGGTTGCCGTTCCGTTTAGTCCAGCAAAAGTGTCGAAATTGCCTCCGTTTATGACACAGCTATGAAGCTGAACTAACGCTTGCTTAATGAGATCAAAATCGAAAACCATACCGTAATTTCTAATCAATTCGTCTAGCTTACATTGTAGGAACATTTCTTGGTATCTGTTGTTCAAGCGTTGCTTCTCCAAATGAAGTGTATTGTACAACTTTAGGGCGTCGGCGGGCGATTGCTTATCGAGCATATCCAGGCAAATTTTTGCCTTGCAGAGACTTTCACGCATCTCTGCGATTTCTAGGGTGGGTAAGTGGTTGATCAATTCCGTTTCGATCTGTGTTTTTAATGCTGTACATGATTCTAAAATTTTTAGCAAAAAGTCTCTTTGTTTTAGCACCAAGTGCTGGACATCGTTCAAGGTTTTTTGCATGGAAAATAATTCATTCGATATATCCGTTTGAATTGTTTCTTTAGCTTCAACATGACTCTTAACTGCATGACTCCGGTGATCCTCAGATGCTGCACAAGCTCGACATACTAGCATGTTACATTGTATGCACCATAATGTGTTCGGCATTGCGTGTGTCATACAGTTCTCGCCCTTTTTTATTTGATTATTCGGTGCAATGTTTGACTCAGAACTTGAGCTTGTGACGCCAATGTTTTTGCCAGTAGTTGAGGGGTTCGAGTTACCATTAGAGGCATTGCCACCACCGGCACTGCAACTGTTAGTAGCCCCATTATTGGAATTTACCGATGACGTTGATGATGAAGAACGCTGCTTACCAGATACTGGTTTCGATTTTATGCAAAGCATTCGCAAATTTTGTGTGAGATATAGTATGGCACCATACGTTGGCAGGTTGTCCGGTTTGATGTCGGGACCGGGTAATTCGGTGCGCTTCCAACAGTGAACGCAATAAAGTTCGCTGCCCTTTTGTAAAATCGAGCTTACGCATTTCAAACAAAAATAATGTCGACATGTTAATAATTTGGGCACGGAATCGGTGTCATTAAATGGTAAATGACAGCAACTGCATAATATGAGCTCCTCTAGCTCAGGTGATACGGCTAAGTCCATCTATGGGAGGAAAGAAAAACAATATAAATATTTTTGGTTTGTTTTTTAAGTTTTACTTATGAAAAAATATTGAAATGAATGAAAATGAGGTACTTAAAACTCTATTCAAAACTTGTTGCAGTATTTCGTTTTCCAAAAAAATAAAATCTATAAATGAGCAAGCCCTTTCCTCTTATTGACCAAGGTTTAAGTTGTGAAATTAAGACAAATTTTTACTAAAATTAATATTTAGGTTAAAGCTAGAATTACTGTTTTTAAGTATGCAAGTGACCGGAGTGCAGCGTCATATATTTTAATAGCTGTGAAACAAAGTTTATATTTCCTTGATTCGCACATCTTGTTGATTCGCATTCTGATGAAGGCAGAAAATTCAAAAGATCATCTCACGCTATTATGAGATTGGTTAAGCCAGATCTGGCAATATTGTGGTATCTTTAAAATATCTTTAAATATACTTAACCACATTTTTTATACATTTTCTTATACTGACAGAATTCCTTTCCTAAATATCGGGAAATGCTTTTGTCTACATATTTGGGACATGTACACACATATCGAGATCGATTGCTATGTACACCGCATTACCTGATTGATTTTACAAAGAATTGTCGCATTCCTCTCTATAAATTAGGTCTTGAAATATATTTAAATTAGTCAAGAATCAAAGCAAGGACTAGTGTTCCACAGCCTGCCCAAGGAACTAACAAACCCCCTGTCCTAAGAGTAAAGATTGTCATGATTGCTCCCTAATGGGTCGTTTGGATTGAGCATATAAGGTGCCGTGAAATATCGCCGAGCGAATAACACTGAGTTCCTTAATTCGGCATTATTAATCTTTGACAAAGTGACAAGCAAGATCTCCGACTTGTTTCCTATCTTATTCCTATTTGATGTATTTACTTGGGCTTCAAACACATTATTATATAAATAAGATAAAAAAAAGATAAATTCGCGCGAATTTTTGAACTTATATTTTCTCCTTAAACTATAAATTAAATGCCCATTGTCTACTGAAAAGTGAAAGAGAAAATAATAAAAAACTCGCGTGATTACTCAAAAGTAATTAAAGAAAAAAATATTAGATCCGAAATTCCTGCGAATGGGAGAAAATAATAGTTACGAACTTCGTGCGTATTTTGGAGCTATTATTTTCTCGTTTCTTTTCCTGTTACGCAAAAGTAAAAAAAAAATGCTTCAAAAATTTGCGTCAGATAAAAGAAGACAAAAATAGCTCAAAAATGTTTGCGAATTTTGAAACTATTAGTTTTTTCTTTCCTTTTTATTTTTTCTATTACTCAAAAAAAAGAAGAAAATATAATTCAAAAAACTCGCTTTAGTTTAAGGAAAAGTTCGCGCTTATTTTAAAAATAATATTTTCTTTTTTTTTGATAATAGTTCCAAGGAAAGGAAAGTAGAAACTAATTCGCGCGAATTTTTGAACTTTTATTTTCTCCTTTCTTTTGCTATTTCTACTCGAAAGTAAAAAAGAAAATATAAATTCCAAAGTTTGTTCGAACAGAAAGGAAATGAGAAAATAATACTATTCGCGCGAATGTTTGAGCAATATTATATTATTCTTTTACTTTAAGTAATAGTTTCCAAATAATTCATAAGTAAAAGACTTAATTTGCGCACATTCTAATAAAGCTAAAATTTAATTTTTTTTAACTTTTTTTCTTTTTAAATCGGAAAATAATGCAAACATCTTTCAGGAAAAAGAAAGCATATTTACGTTGACTTTCGTTCGGCTTTAATTCACAGCTAACGTTCGGCGTTGTTTTGCTTTGGAAAAATGGAATACGCCGTCTCAGCGTTATTTCACGGAACCACGGCAAATAAAATTAGGGGTCAATGTATGGAAAAATTCAATGAATAATGTAACTGTACATGGTTGTGAGAAACTTGGTTCACCTCGAGTTGTGGCTTCTGCTGTTCTTTTGTTAAAAACGAGTCGCCAATAAGTTATGAAAACTACATTGGAAAACGACGAATCGGGTCGAATATAGACCTAATTTTGTGTACATTACTGAAAGGGACAGACTATCAAGTTGTTTAAAAAATTAGACTATCTTAACTTGACATGTAGCCTTTTTCCATCTAGGTAGCCACAATTCCATCTTCTTAACTTTTTTATCCCTAAATCTCTTCTAAACAATGTTTGAAGTAAATTTCGAGTCATCGTCCTGCTAAAATGCCCATTTCAAAGGCAATTAGTCCTTAGCAGTATGTTCTTTTACATTAACGGTTCATTATTACTATTACTATTTTTTGAAATCAACCCATGGTAAATTATAGACGGACAAAAATTGTGCCATATGCCAAAATAAGGGCGAATCTCCAATGTGAGTCAAGGAGGCTTGGAAGTAGGGTAGGAATGGGAGGCGATTTCTTTGAAACGAGGCAATCTTATGGTCTCTTTTAAAAGAAACTAAAAAAAATGCTTTATTCTTTGAAACATCTTTTTAACACAATTTAAAAGAATTTTAGGTACCTGGCAATACCTCCCCTGCCATCTGGCAAACCATCCCCTCCAGGGAAGGTTTGCCGCATAATTTCTTATTTTTTTTAATTAAATTTTTTGAAATAGAAAAAATAGAAAAAAAAGGTATAAAGTTGAAATATACTTTAAAGTAAAGATAATAAATCAAAAGACCAGATAAGATAACAAGAAAGTCTTAAGTCACGGGAAAGTTAATCGTGAGGTCAAAATTCCTATATTCTGGCATAGGCACCCCCTTCTACCCTACTTTGGATATATCTGAACTCATCAAGGCTATTTTTCGTTCTCGCCGTAAAGTTATGGAACTCACTACTCCTAACAATCAAGGGTTTAAGTAATGCCACGAGTTTTGAAACCGCATTACACACTTCGCTCCACAGTAACAATAAATTATTTTCACTTGTTCATGCCTTTATGCTTCCTTTTCCTTTAAGGATCTATGATTCTGAATTTATCTTCTCTAAATCCTGCTATCAAATTTTTAAAATGTTTATTATAGTCATTCTGGCTTTCAAAAATAATTGTTATTAGTTTTTTTTTTTTACTTTAGTTGCAAAGTTTTTAGTGTAATATTTGAATTTAGTTTTGTTTTTTTATTTGTTAAAAAATCTATGGAATGTGTTTACTAAGTACTATAAGAGACTTGAGTCTTAATGTACCTACCGAAAATCTTGTAAATGAACTGAAACTGAAACTAATAATAACCAAGCAAACCAAGCTGTCAATATTTTAACCGCATTCTTGGAACAGGTTAAAAGATATCAAAGTGCTTAAGAGACACCTCCATAACTAGCCCAATGCCACTTTGGTTTAGACACAACGGGATAGACAAAAAAAAACCTGTAGGTAGTTATGCTATTACTATACATGATTGTGTTTGTCTGAAGCAAACAAGCAAAACATACTCTTCGACCAAAAACCTTTTTTTTATTTAAAGATGTCGTTTTGTTTATCAGAAAGAAAGCTACATGATAAAAATTTATCTGCAAAACATTTGTATTGCCAAAAACTACTTTATCCGTCACCTGATACAAAATAAAACTGCTACTTGAATCAAAACCTCATCTTGTCCATCTGGCAGTCACTCCTTAACGTTAAGTTATCCATTCAATAAGATCCATTCATAAGAAAACAGCTGTTGCTCACTTGTTAATAGATCTATAACAGTTGTAGACTTAATGACTAAGGTATTCATTATATAATAGCACACACGTTTAATTCGGAAGGTATCAGGCAGAACTTCAGGCTATTCGAGAATGCGCCAACCAAATCTACATCTCTCGTATTAAAGGTGCAAACATCCACATATTCGTCAGCTTGACACGGGTATACACTGCTTGAATACCTTACAGAAACTTAGCTCAAGGAACAAAACCAAACTATGGTGGGTTTATGGTCACGTAGGTATTGATGGCAATGAGAAAGCCGGCAAACTTGCCACAAAAGGATCGGAAATCCATTTCCAGGGTCCTGGACCTTTTTGCTTCACCCCCAAATTGGCGATAAACGAAATTTTAAAAAACAGGCAGCATGCTAGATGCATCTCATATTGGGTGGATACCCCACGCCTGAGACAGGCCAATCGGGCCATACAACCCTTCACCAAAAACGGCAAAAGTTGCCAAAATCTAAGCAGGCATGATTTAAAAAAGGCATCATGACGTTATCTTGGACGACAAAAATCTCGAAAATATTTTTTTAAAATCTCAAATGGTACAAAATCTCGAAAAAACAAAAATCTCGAAAGACGTAATCTCGAAAAAATCTCGAATGCCAAAAACTTTTTCGGGATTTTTTTTTTTTTTTTAAATTAAAGTTAGTTAAATCTAAGGGAGGTAAAAAAAATCAGGCGGGGGGTTGCAGGGGGCAGCATGCCTCATACATATTTCACTGTTTAGCTATATCTCGTGGAAATTCGCCGGCAAATTTCAAAATTTTCTCAAACAAGTATCGAGATTTTTGTTTTCGAGATTTTTGCTTTCGAGATGTAGTTTAAAAACCTTGTAGGATACCTTATAGGACACCACCGGTTAAGATATCACCTTTTTAACATCAAAATAGTCGATTCTCCGGCTCAGCGCCAAATCAACCAACACTGAAAAAGACACATCACCCAATATTTTTGGGTAACTATGACAGATCCCCAGAAGTCAAGTATGAAAACATACGCGGAACGGTCCGTCGGCTTTTGCTGTAGGTGAGGCTAACCTGTATTGTGCAACTTGTGTAAAATTCTATTTGTTTGCTTTTATTTCTGGGAATATTTTACATTCTGTTGTATACTTTTTCGTAGTGGAGTCTGCTGTTCTTATATTGGGTAATTTTTTAGTTTTGTCACTTAAAAAAAGGCATAAAAGTTTTCCTTTAATTTTTTTTAATATTTTTTCAAAGCTCATGTGTTTTTGTGATTGTCCCTGCGTCAAATTTGGTTGATGTAGACGAAGTGGCCCAGAAGTTACGATGGATATATATACTTGTTCTTATATTGGGATTTGGCTATATATGTTCTTGTAAAGGATTGTGCTAGCAGCATCATTTTAGTCATTTTAGGAAACCATAAACTAGTTCAAAACTGCTTCAGTTTTTTTTTTTCATTTTGAAAGATGGACTACGTTCGGTATTTATTTGCAATTTTTGCCTCTTACCGTTTCGAAAGTAGAGGGAAGGACACATGTTTTCTTGGCCTTTTTAACATTTTCAAAATTTAAAATCCATAAAACAGCAATTTGGTTATTTTTTTAATTACCGTTAGGCTTTTTTCAATTTCACAATCAGCGATTTGAACTAAATCTGAACAAGATCGCTTTTACCGTTAAGATACTAGAAATATAAAAAAAGTTTTTTAAAATGATTTTCTGTTTTTGCTTCAAAACGGCAGTATTAAAACACTTTCGGAATAATTTGACCTCAGCAATTGGTTAATTTTGAGTTGCTTTATACGTGTGTTCAATATTGACTTTGTGAACTAGCGGTTTTTAAGTTATGGCCTCAAACACTTTGAAAATAGTCAACCATTTTCAACTCTCAAACTTTCTCAAAAAGTTTTCAATATTTTGAAAAAATTTAATTTTTTTATTAAAGTTTAGTATCTTCTAAACTTAAGTTTCGCTTTACTTGTTCTTGGCTGCTTATCTTCGTAAAAAAAGTATTAAAAAACATTTAATCCATTTTCCCATGAAATTTTAAACTGTACTTTAACTTTATTACTGCTTAAAAAAATTCCCCTTGTTGGATTCTGTGACTATTTCCGTTGTTCAAAAGCACAACAAATTTCGTCTTTCTACGATTTACCATTCAGAAGTTATAACACGATTGGACGGACAGGCGGACAAACAACATAGCGATATTATAAGAGGTCCCTTTTCCATACTTAGACGGACCGCTAAAAATCGCGTTAATTTATTACGATAACTTTTGTTGAATAGAGTCTTAAAATGTAGGGTTCACAATTAAACAAGATCTAATGTAAATTATAGATTAAAAATTGAGTGGAATATAAGCGAAGCTAAAAGAAAAATCAGGCAGGGGCAGCATGTCCAGACATATCTCAGTCTTTGAATATAGCTGCCCGTTGCTAAACAACATTTTTGGGTAATGTCGAAGCACCCAAAAATTTAAAATGTCTTGAAGCCAACAATGTTGGGCAATTTGACATTTTTTAATTTTGGGCGATTTGGTTTTGGGCGCTTTGACACTGAGTCGACTCTCCAGAATGTCGACTTTGTCTTGAAGAAGGCGAAAGTGCTGACCATATCCTATGTGAATGTCCAACCCTAAACGGTATTAGACGGAACTTATTCTTTAGAAAAAAATTGAGTACGAGAGACATTTAGATTTCCTCTGCTATAGCAGCGTTATTAAATTCACACGGAAAGTGGATAACCTCCTAGGCTAACTATATCCTGACGCTCATGGCACAAAAGATCTCTTAAAGTCGAGGTGCCATAGTTCGCAATAAGCGAGTCAGAAATAATTAAAAAAAATAATTGCGGAACGTCCTTTATCTTATCCGATTCGTTTGATAGTGATGAAATTTAAAATTCAGTCTATGCAATAACTTCAGAAAAATCTTAAGCACAAGGTTTTCTTTAATTTCACACATATCCTCGAAGGTATATCCTCGAATTCAAGTGGATTTTTTTTTTGGGGGAAAATTGTTTGTTAAAGACTAAAAATTACCCTCGCAATTTTAGCGAACATTTTTAGATAACGATTTTAGACTCTTCAGTACACGACATTAAGTAAATTTTTTTCGTTTTCTGTAATCGGTGAGTTAATAATGACGTTTGGTAAAAAATTTTCAGAATGGAAGCTTCTTTTTACAATATGTCGTTTATTCACTTCCGTATGGCTTCTCTTATAATAAGTAAAAGTAACGCGAGCAAAAAGGCTCAAAAAACAAAGTAAAGCCTCACTTTGATTGTAAAGTTCTGAGAACTGCTTTGCGTTAAAGAGGATACCCTTATTTAAATTGAACTGTATATGGATAAAGGATACCTACTTATGGATTTTGCTTTTTCCGAATTTCATCTTGGGTAGAAAATTTAACTCCTTGAAGTAGATGAAGGTGAAGCACAGATAAACACAACCTTACACTTCTTCAGTTTGGAAAACACAGCAAACAAAAACCAAGGTCATTGATTTTGCTTCAACAAAGTTATACTCGAATTATTAATTTTATCAAGTGAGTAATTTACAAAATTAATTTAATTTAATAAGTAAACATCTGGAAAACCAGGCCAGCATTATTTAACGTTGTCACAAAATTAAGAACTGCTTGGCGCAAACGACCTTTACCATTTAGGTAGGTATATTTTCTCTGACCGTGTGGAATATGTTCGCTCACACTGTTGCCTAAATTCCTTGTTTACTCAATCAAGGTAGCTACAAATTGTGTACCCTTAAGAGAAGATTGTATTTATGTCATCTGCTTAAATAGTAATAATTTTGCATATGACAAATCACATATTGCACTACGCTACGTTACCTACGCACAAATCAAACAAAATTATTTTCAAAATAAAAACTGATTCCTGGGTAGCTTTTTTTCCCTATTCTCATCAGCTGTGATATTCGGCATTCCGAACTTATCATTATTGCAAGAGCTGGTATGTGTGTCAAGTTAGGAAAAAGCTTTCATAATGTTCTCCTCCACTTACGTCATTCAGTTATTTGTATCTGCAAATTTCTCTCATTCCTGTTTTTTTTTAAATAAGTATCTGTTATAGGTGTCAAACATATTTTTTGAATTTTAATTAATATTTGTGCATTTTAACAACAAAAAAAAAAACGCGCCACGCAGTCAGTGCAGTGCAGGAATTTAATTGTATCTTAACTTTAACGTAGATACAAATGACAATGGGGAAAAAGTAAAAGCATTAGCGTGACATTGAGCACAAACTATGACGCAATAGATAGGGTTGTTTATAAATTTCACTTCACTGTATTTTTTCTACATAATATACCTACACTCTCTCTCATGAGTTGAACTTGCACTGCTCGCAACCGAATTGTCGTTGTTCCTGTTTAGCGGTCTATAAACGCACACGCAAACGCTGTGTACATAGATTTGACCTTGAAAATCTCATTTATATTTGCTTAATGTAAAAACAATCTATAGGTAGCTACAACTCGAGTTGTTTTGTGAACTTTTCTTGATTTGTAATTGTTTCTAAATGTTCGGTTTGATTGACTCTGTGGATGTTTCTTATTTGCTACATACTATACACACTTAATTTAAATTAACAGAATTCATCATACCGTTATTTGTTTTGCCTAATATCATAGCCAAGCATCATAAATTCTATATTGTTTTTCCTGCTGCGTTGACTGACGTTGCTGATGCTTTTGTTGCACGACAACTGGAAGTTGTTCGTTTTTGAAAAATAATTGTACTCGTATGTTTTTAATATAATGTTCATCTACGCGTTTACCAAGAGTATGCGTGTACTCGATTCTCTTATCCATATTTTAATATGAAAACTGTGTATAAATTTTCTTTCGTTTTTGATTTTTTTCAAAACTGCACTTCCGTTTAACATCAGGCCATTTTAAAACTGCTAAAACAAGTCTCGGTAGGTTGTTGTTTTTATATGCACTTTTGTTACTTGTTACCAATTTGAAGCCAATTACAAAAAATAAATCAACAGTTGTCTAAGGGGCCTTGAGTATTTTTTCTGGGTCTTTATAGAAGAGCTGGGAATACAGGGGACTCAAAACTAAAAAGGGTATTTTGTTATGTACAACGAAGGAAAACATTTTCTCCCCGAAATCAACATAAAATTGTCAAACAATGAAATTAATTATATAAGAAAAAAAAGCAAGACGGAACTTGGATTTTTCGTTGCCACTTTCACTTTTGTTTAGCTAGAGAAAGCAAGAAACAAGGAGAAGTATTAAACGAAAAAAAAAACACATCTTAAGCTTATGGCCATGAAAAGATTTAAGCATATGAACTGAATTCAATTTAAGGATTATCTGATCCTTGTCAGCTTTGTTTTATTAAATTGGTCTCACGACGACGGACGTTAAAAATCGGGATAGTGTCCCATGATTTATTACTTTTTTCCAAACTTGGCCTTATTTTGAAAACGAAAAGTTTTACGTCTTGAACTCATCGTGTCCCGCTACATGACTATCGAATGTATCATATGAAGCGACGAAAGTTTTCCAAGATGTGCTTAATTTTAATGAGAGTATGCGCTGCGCGTATATTCCTCCATAGCATATCAATGTATTTAGATAGTGATGTATAATGATAAGGGATGAATTAAAGTGTATACCAGATTTTCTGTATTTAAATATCCCTATAAACGTTGTGTTGCATGGAGAAGAAAAGCTATTTTCTATACGTCCGTTGTTGAGTGTGCAAAATATTATACTTTTTTCGTGACGCACGCGTTTTGTTTTTGTTATTCTGGGATCATACAACAGGCGACAACGACACTGTATAGCACTATACAGCGAAAAAGCTTTTTTTCGACAATGCTGGTACAAGCACCTACATAGTACGTCTCCAATGATGTTTACGTAGAACCAGCGCAGAGTACCCACTCTATATAGAAATTCAACAGTTTGTTTTCTATGAGAGAGCAAACTCAACAAGCAAAATAAGTTTGAATCTTGTATGCGGTTGAACTTGAACTTATAAGCTTTATTACTATAGGTTTGTACCTAGTTGATTGATAAAATGGAAACAAAGATAAGGCAGAGTTTTTACAAAAAAAAAAAAACTTAATCTGCTTGTGCTTGTTGAACATTAGAATTAATAATTCTTCAATAGTTAACAATGATTGTCGCTTTGCTATCCCTTTCCTGTTGGATTTGCTGACTTTAATGCTGGTACTCAAACAGCGTTGTACACTCAGTCCCAAGACTATAAGCCCACCCATTCTCAGACAAATAGGTATAAATTGTGGAGTTGGCGATTATAAAAAACTCGCTTTAAGACGCCTTCTGCGAGCAACAAAACAGTTTTTGGGTACATTAAGTCCAGTGTTGTAAAGACTGAAGTCAATTGACTTAATAATAGACTTAATTTATAAGTCTTTTGACTTGCTTAAAGATTTTAACTTAAAAATTGGAGTAGCAAGTCATTTCGAGTACTCTCGGTCTCAGTCATTTCGGAAGTTGAAAGCAGTCAATTGACTGCAAGCTCAAGACTTTTAGTCAATTGTAAGTTAGTCACGAAAAGCACACTTTGGGCCTTCTCATCGACACCCACTTACCTGGCAGCAAAGCAGGGACAATGCAGTTTGAAATAGACCACGATAGAGTTCAATATACTGTACCCCAAGGATCAGGGGCATAGTACAGCTGGAACTCCAACAAGGTCTTGGAACACTGAGTCCATGGCGCCACATTATTTTTAGGAGTTACTTAAACCTTGGCTATACGCCCAAATCCAGGAGGACGCCAAAGTGGTGTACATATCAAAGGCTGATGAGATCTTCCATGTAACTCCTAAAGACTTTCGTTGAATTAGCATTTTTTCTTTCTTATTAAAAACCCTAGAGAGAATGATCGACGCCCACATCAGAGCTAACATAAACAGCAGTCTGCTCTCGTACTCCCAACATGAGTACCGCAAGGGAAAATCGGTAGAGATGGCCCTAGACTCGTAGACTTTTGTATCATTCCTTAACATGAGGAGTCTTCAAAAATGTCAGAAAAGAAGCTATTACAGCTGCACACCTTAAGCTGAAGGTTGACAACTATCTCTGCAATTAGATCGAGGAAATGCTTAAAAGCTCGTCCATGCCGAGCTGGGAAGCTGTGTAGCCGAGAGGTTCGTGTGCAGAGGCATCCCACAGGGCGGCGTATTATCGCCACTACTATAGCTCCTCGTAGTTAGCGAACTGCTCTCGATCCTAGAGGAAAACGGCCTTAAAGTAATAACCTGTGCTGACGATATTGTGACAGCGGTAACAGGCAAGTTCCTCCCCACTATAAGGGAAGTAATGCAATCCTTAACAAATTAGCTAGGTGGACAGATAGTGTCGGTCTCGGGGTAAACCCGGCAAAGAATGATCAGTACTAGTTACAAAACTTACAAGTTACATTCTTTCTTGTGAAACAGTACTTGGTTTACAAGATAGAATAAAATGCCTCCCATATCTCCACCAACACTGAAAAGCGTTTAACTGACACTAGGAGATCACGCTAGGTACCTGGGGGTTATATTAGACTATATTACTCAGTTGGAAACTGAATACACAAGACCGTGCAAGGAATTCCTCTATTGCCCTACTCCTGCAGGAAAATCCTAGGTCCAAACTGGGGATTTCAACCCAGGGTTGTGCACTAGACATACACGGGAGTCGTAAGGCCCATAATTATGTACGCAGTACTAGTCTGGTGGAAGGCACTAGACAAGAGTTGTAATATTGCTGTATAAGAGAAAGTTAAAAGACTATCCTGTATTTACATCACCAGTGCGCTAAGAACTACCCCCTCGGCTGCGCTTGACATATAATGCTCCGCCTTCTTCCCGTTGACATCTTAGGTGAAGTGACATCTTGGCTTAAGGGGCAGCGAAAGCAGCACTTAAGCGTAGGGAATCCTCGCTACTGGCCTGTGACAACATGGCACATGCTAGCATCCTGAATGGCCATCCTTGGTAACTCGGACTACGTTGTCCCATACCTCGACATCAATGTAAAATTCAAGACCAAATTTCCAAGCCGAACTGCCTGGGAGTCAGGTGAGGTCTTAATGCATCTGCAATAGGAATCTAGTTAATAGTTTTAGTTTTAGTTAAGTTTATTTCAATCAACCAGATTATAAACATATCTTCATACATATATTTCTTACACACTACGGATAATTACAAAATAAGAACCACCAGGTTAATTAGATATTAGAGCTAAAATTTTGTTCTTAAAAACATTTCGGCTTAAATGTGCATGAAAATCAATATTCTGTTTAAATCTCTCATGCAACGTGTAATAGGTTCATTGAGACCGTAGTTTACTCTATGCACAGGTTCATAAAAAGTATTTCGTACCCTAATTTTCGCGATGGAGCGTAGAAATTAATTTGCGATAACAAAAAAGGGCAAACGATTTGAGAAGATAATATATCTCTTATAAACATAATTGAAAAATACTTGCGACGTAATTCAAGTGACTGGATACCAATAAGCAAGCATCTCGCATTGTACCCAGGCATTGGCATGTTCCAGTTTAACCTGTGTACAATAAGGCTTGTAAAACGTTTTTGAACTCTCTCAATCCCCTAGTAGTGTCGACTTAATAAAAAGGATCCCAAACTACAGAGCAGTATTCAAGAACAGACCGAACGAAAGAAAAATACAGAGATCTTAGAGAATATGGATCCTTAAAATCCTTCGAGTTGCTAGAGATGAAACCCATCATTTTATTGGCTTTTACAATAATAAAATCTACATGTTTTTAAAAATTTAAATCCCTGTCAAAAATAACTCCAAGGTCTTTCTTTTCTGAGACTTTCACCAGGGGAATGTTTTGGAGAGAGTATAGAAAGCTAATTTGCAATCGCTTTCTACACAAAGACAGCACCTGGCATTTGTTTATATTGAAGAACAAATGATTTATATGACACCATTCCTGCAATGATTCAATGTCCCTTTGAAGAAGATAACAGTCATCAAGGCATGTGATGCAACGTAGAATCTTTATATCAGCGGCGAACATAAGGCAAATTGAATGAGCTAAATAATCGGGAATGTCATTTACAAGCAAAAGAAAGAACAGAGGACCCAAGTAGCTACCTTGTGCTACGCCTGAGGTGACATGAGTCGGATTAGATAAAATATTTTTTAACTTAACGAGTTGCACGCAACCATTTAAATAGGACTCCATCCATTTTAAAAAGCTTGAATGAAATCCCATATGCTTAAGCTTGTTAAGAAGGACAGAAAAATTCACCCTATCGAAGGCTTTGGACAAATCAGTATAAATAACATCGCATTGAAAACCATTTGTAAGATATTTTGTGACATAGTTGCAAAAAATCGACAAATTGGTTGTGGTTGATCTTCCGGTCACAAAACCGTGCTGAGCTAGCGAAATAGACTCTTTTAGAACGAAGGTAAGCTTGTCATAAACTAACTTCTCGAACTAACTCTCGAGATTCTACTTATGGGGCGATAGCTAGTAACATCCTGCTTCGGTCCGGATTTGTGAATGGGAATTACGTAGGAAATTTTCCAATCGCTCAAAATCTTACCCATATCCAGAGACGCATTAAATAATGAGGTTAATGGCTCAGAAAGGGCAACAGCACGGTTTTTTAGCACAATTGGTAGGATGTCATCTGGACCAGAACTACTGTCCAGCTTAAGTATCCTTAAAGCCTGCTCAACATCACTGTTGAGCCGATATTGATCGAATTAGTCGATGAGGTCGAGGACGATAAATTAGTAGAACACGAGGCGGTGGTAGGAGAATATACCGATTGGAAAAGAATTGCAAAGTGCAACTTCTTTGCGGATAGTAGACGGATCACTAAAGGTGGAGTTAGAATATTGCATGCAGTTTGGAATACCAATTGAATTTTTACACCCGACCGAGGGTATATTAATTTTAATGCATAGTTTGTAACACAGTGAAATAATCACCGTAGGCCCCTAAGACCTTTTCGAGATATGATCGAGACCAACAGGTAAGTCGATTAAGCCATGTCCGTCTGTCCGTCCGTCTGTCCGTATGTATGCAGTTTTGAGGTTGGTTCTCATCTTGTACAGACAAAGTATGAAAATTGAAACGATCCGTCCACAGCCACTCCCACAATTGGTTTGAATGCCAGACAACCTTAAATTTACATTTTATTTCAAAATGCCTTTTGGTCAAGATAGACAAAACATATGAACTCAAATTTTGGTCGACCAGAAGCCTTTAATTAGACAAAAATTGGATCGCCCACTCTATGAACATTTTAAGATCTGAAATCTTTAAACCTGATTTCTCGGGAAATTTATTCTAAATTGAAAAAAAAAATTATATAACAAATATTAAAGATATTACCATTTGCTAAATTTTTTGCATACAAAGCATTAAGCTCCACCCACTTTTAGGGGGCGTTTTTGGGGAAAACTGTTTTTTTAAGTATAAATATTCGCTTTTAACGCATTTTCTCGTGATTCCAATGAAATTAGAGTTAATTGATTTTAATTTTCAGCCTACGCCCTTTTTTGGGGGCGTCGCCAATACAAATAATTGACATTCAGTATATGAAAGAGACCAAAAAGTTTTAAATTTTGTGTTTATGGCCAAAGAGAGTCGGGTATTTAGAAGTTCGTTACAGACGAACTCTTGCACTTACTTACTTGTTTTTGCTATTTATAAAGCGCCAAAAACACTGACTATTACTTTTCAGATTTGATTCAGTGTGTAACAAAAACGTTTTGTACAAAAATCGGTTTAAGGTATCAAATTCCTTTTGGAATCTACACTGACGGATCGAAAACAGCACTTCGAGTAGGATCAGGAGTCGTTTCCTTTCCAGTGCTCTTGACCGTCTGCTGTGAAACCGCGGCCTGGTTTTCAATTAACTCATTGGCTCCAGCGCTATTGTTTGAGGCGCTATTATTATGAAGGCTTTTATAAGCTGCAATAAAAGCCTTCAAATCGCCAACGATACGATCCGAGTTGGTAAAGCAATACCGCCAATCTCTCAACGAGATTGCTGTCAGGTGCGACAAATCCCTGTGCTGGGTTCCAGGCCGCAGGGATATTCCAGGCAACTGCAGAGCCGACGAACTAGCTAGAGAAGGTGCTAATGCTAACCCGACTCATACAACGGAACCGGCAGCACCCATAAACTCGATGAAGTTCCACCTGGACATCGAAGCCATCACAATGGCAAACAATAAACCACTGAATATCTTTGAGCTCATTTTCAATAGCTTCGGTGTTAACATTGTTAAAGGCAACTTCAATATCAAGAAGCGCTGCAAGGGCGTATTCTTTTAATTGCAGTGACGCTTCTATATTAAAAACCACGTCATGTAGTGCTGTCTCTACCAGTAGGAGGACATATTTATTGGATTAAGTTTGCTGCGAATGTGAATGCCGAGGAAAAAGTATGAAAGACTTATAGGTCTATAGTCTTTAGCCTGCTGGTTACTGCTCTTACCTGCTTAAGGGATAAAGATTACATTAACTTCCCGCCACACTTTGAGGAAGTATCCATAAATGAGACATCCACGGAAAATGTGTGTTATCCTCGGGCTTATTTATGTTTTTGTGGTCTGCAGCATAATTGGAAGTATACCGTCAGATCCAGCTGACTTAATTCCAATGAGTCAATAGCCCATTCGACTTTTCTCACACAGACAATGTTCTTGCTTCATCATCTGTTGTTGGTGCGGATTGATTTGTTCAGATATTTTCGTTTACCTCAACCACTTCAGCAATTGGGAAAATGCGTACTTCCAGTGTTTCGAGGTAGATTCTGTCCAGATTCCATTGATGTTTTTGATAGAGCTCGGAACCGTTGGCTCTTTGGACTTAAATTTTCTCAGTCTTGCTGCATCGTTAAAGTTTTCTATGTTACTACAGAATCTTTTTCAAGATGTTCTTTTTTAATATTCTTTAGACTAGCCTTATAGGCTTCCCAATCAATCTCTGCATTGGATCTTTTGGCACTACTGAATTTTCGTTTGGCTATTTTTCTTAGCTCGTTTAGTCTAGCTAGAAGACCACCAGTGGTTCTTAAAACCAGGTTTGCTGCGACTAATGGGGCACGTTTCTTCAAAAGCTTTTATAAAAGTAGAGGTCAAATCTTCTAAGCCTTTATCGATGTCGGTGACACTATTTGAAAGGCTTTTAAAGTTGTGGCTTTGTAGAATTAAACACAGTTAAGGATATTGTTATATCGAGAACTTCCCGACGATTTTTAATAATAAAAGTGGTCTCATGCCCCCTATTTTGTGTATGACGAGGTTACGTGTTATAATAAAGTTTAAAAGAGACTCGGCTCGGCTGTCGATATCGCTACTGCCCCAATTAGAGTGATGGGCGTTCGCGTCTGCTCCTATGATGGTATCCCATCCTTTGACTTCACCCTGACGGATCTGTAGGGTCCGTAGGGATTCTGGTGGAAGGGGCTCGGTGGAGTTACCTTCCATACATGACGAGCATAGAGTGAGTGGCATGAGGACATCTCTTTCCACAATCCTCGTTGTTTAATCAGCGTCACTGTATTGGGATAGAAAATATGAGTTAATATTTAAACAAAGAAGTACTTCCGATGTGGTAAACCTACAGTGTTATCAAATAGGTGCTAGAAACGTCTATAGAACCTGTGCTATAAAACCTAACTCATCAGCACTTTTAGACATAAACCTTTAGTGCTAGAAACGTTTATAGCACCACGTTTACGCAACTAATGGTGTTAATAATATGGTGCTGCAAAGTCCAATATTCCAAAATCAATACTTTTGGTTCCAGAGTGTGCTACTGGGACTACTACAGACGGGAAGCTTTTCTATAGTTGGCAATCATAACACGAATCTTGTTTGAAAATTAAAAATGGGATTTAAAATAATCCAATGCTACATCCTCGGATGATGCCAGGACAGATAAATCATCTGCGAAAAGCAGATGGCTTATCCTGACACCAGCCATTTCGAAAGATTCCTTCCCAAGAGTGCGCTTCACCATCCAGTTCATATATGCTATGAAAAGGAGAGGCGATAAGACACAGCCCTGGCGAAGCCCAACGGATTTGTACAAAGTTGGCATCTGGCTAACGGCCCTTCTGGCCATGCCTTTTTAGATTTTAGGTAACATATTACCTTGTAATCTAACTTAAAAGAATCTATTTAATAAATCGTTTATTTATCTATCTATCTATCTACATCAAAAGGCTGGTATTTGACGCCATTTATCCGAACACAGCTTCTGCAAAAAAAAAAAACAGTTCCTATCAAGTCCTGAATGGCTCCCAAAAGAGGCCCACTCAGTGCATAGTCCCTCAAAACTCTCCAGAGTTTATCCTGAGGAACCCGGTCATAGGCCTTTTCCAAATCTACAAAACACGCGTAGACCCGTTTGGCATATTCCTAGGCCTTATCAAGAATAACCTTCAGAGTAAAAAGCTGGTCGGTTGTGCCGCTGGCAGGCCGAAGGACGCATTTCTCTTCCTGCAAAAAGGCTCTATTACAGCGCTGGAACGCGCTTCCAACACCTTCGCGAATACTTTTCCCGTGTGACTTAAGAGAGATATACCCGTATAGTTGGAGCAACCTCTCTTGTCCCCTTTATTGAAAATGGGCACTATAACGCGTGTTAGCCATTTAACACCTCCTTCACCCACTGCCTTGAGGACTTTTAGCCGGATTCCATCAACTCCAGCAGACTTACCCACTTTTAGCGATTCAATCCCGGCAATTGGATTATTCTCCACCCTAATCTCGTCAGCAGTGGGATTGATATATTCAGTGCCCTTTTGGGGATTAAGCAGCTCCGAAAAGTGCTCGCTCCATCTGCGTAAGACGTCGTTCTCGTTTAAAAGAAATATACCGTCTTTAACCCCTTGTAAGATATTTAACTTTTTTCCTCTGAGACGGCGAATAGTCAGCCAAAATATCTTGTTTGCAGGTCTGTAATCGTGCTCTAACCTCTCGCCGAACTTTTTCCAAGCCTGTTCCTTGGCTGTTCTGACCGCCATATTGGAAGCTCTTCGCGCCTCAATTTACCGGGCTCGAGAAATAGAGTTCCTGCACTGATTCCACACAATATGGGTTCTCTTCTTTTGTCTAATGGCTTCTTGAACTCCAGGAGTATTAAACCACGTAATTCTTTTCTCATCACCAGCCGCCACACCAAGCCGCTTGCAGAGGTAATAACTGCCGATGAAAACAGCTGCCATTCTTTCTCCCATTGGGGATGGGAAATCTTGAAAAAGGGTCGACCTAATCTTTTCCTCCTTTATTCCTGTTCCGCGAGCCCTCTTCTGCTGCAATATTCATAACATCCCAGTGGCACTCAAGACAGACCTTGCAATAAACAGTATAAAATCCTTCGAAGTCGTTTTATTTAATGGTTTATATATTTCCAATTATCAATGTATTTTTAATAATTTATTTATACATATATTTTTTATGTGGATTTTCTGTTTAAATTGTAGGAAAAAGATCAGTACGGAAATGAGGTCCAACGCTTATCTCGTCCATTGCCAGTTGAATACTTGCTTGTTGATGTTCCCGCTTCAACTCCACTGCAACCACAATACACATTTACCCAATGTGACAAAAAGCAACCTTTTCCTGTTGAAAATCGCTATTTGGAGGGACACTTGCAGGACTTTAGTGCACTTAGTTCGTACTTGTCTCATTGGAGTGAGGACGAATTTCTTGAAGCCGTATCTGACTTCCATCTCTTAATTTTTTTGTATAAAATGGATATGTTACCGATGAAATCGCACATGAATGAGCTTCTAGAAGCGGTGCGCTCTAAAAATCCTAACATGGCTTACGATTTTAAGAAAAACGAGGTTTGGAAGGTTCTAGAATCGTTGATTGCAGCTAGTACAGATGGATCCGGGTAAAGTCTAATTTCATTTTCAAATTTAAATTGAGTGTGTACAGAAAAATTATAATTAATGTTTTTCTTTTTTAGTAGAACAGCTTCAAGCACCCTACATTCATCTGAGGAGCAGGGCAGTGAAGCGACTTCTTGGACTTGTAATCACTGCACATTTATTAACCGAGGAGATCTAAGTTCATGTGAAATGTGTGGTCTACCTAAATAGTGTGGTTTTATCAAAAGCTTTAGAAACTTAATACAAAAAAAAAAACACGACAGCGTTTAGTTCACAGCCTAAACTTTTGTAATTCTATTCATTGCTTTTCGATTCATAAATAAAATTAATCTTATTAAAAATAAAGAGTATAGGTCTCAAAGATTAACAATGTGTTTTGGTCTGCTCTCTCATTATTGCTACTTTTAATTTATATCAACCAAGGCAGTATTGTAAGAATAAGTCGTCACATTCTAAACAACCTAGATAACTAGTCGGAAGTGAACTAGTCCTGGGGGAACCGGAAATCAAACACCTTTCCAATAACTCGGTGTAAGCCATTAAAACTTAAAATTAACTGGATGTATTTTTTAATAAAGAATATTGGAAGGTGGTTTAGAAATACATTCGAAATTTGTCATTTTCGTGGAGCTTGATAGAAAGAATGTCATGGCTACACAAATGGGAATCTTTGCGAACCACTTCGTTAGAAGCTAAGCTATGGAGATGAAGAAGAAATAGGGTCTATAGAACACTTTCTCTTCCACTGTCCAGCTCTCCAAGAACGACAACTAACCTTTTTAGTAGTCATGTTCTTTGATAGCCTGGATGACCTGACCGGAATAACACCAGACACAACTAAGCCAACAAAGATTAACTAAAAGATCTGGCTGCCTTCACAGGGCACTGAAGATGGCGATCCCAATGCTGACGAGATGAGGGCGGAGAATAGTCCATCATTAGAGGAAGTCTGGGGTAGCGATTGGAACAGGAGTTATAGCACACGTTTTTAAAAAAGGAAACAGGAAAGTTTGTTCCAATTATAGTGGCATATCAACGTAGAGCGTATTGCTATTGAAAAAGCTCTTGTACACGCTGGCATTGAACTGAGCATTACAGACTCGGTTTGCAACATGCGTGCAAATAGGAAAACTAACTGTTTAATTGGGCAAACCGCAGTTAGAATGTTTGTCACCAGGGGAACACCTCAAAGTGAAGTATTATCTCCACTCCTGTGGGTGCTGGTTATCAACAACATTCTAAGGAAGCTAAGTGATATGGGTATCAGTGCCAAGGCGTATGCAAATGACGTGGTGGTAATGGTGCATGAAAAATATGTACTTAAATATCTTACATGAAATCATAGGGTGCTCTGGGGGCGATCAGCATCTGGACCCAAAGCTGTGGTCTTAGCGTGAACCCTTGAAAAACGGAATTGGTTATTCTTTCCACAGCGTGAACCCTTGAAAAACGGAATTGGTTATTTTTACCAGGAAGTACAAGATACTGCCATTCAAACTCCCCAAGTTAAATGGAGCGGAATTATCTCTTTCGGACAGCGCGAAGTACCTGGGTGACGTCCTAGCAAAAGACTGAATTGGAATTTTATGTAGGAGACAGAATTAAGAAGGCTTGTAATGCTCTTTTTATCTGCAAGAAAACGGTAAGGAAAACTTGGGGCTTAAAACCTGCCATGGTTCACTGGCTGTATACTGTGGTGGTAAGACCCATACTTACTTACGGTGCTCTGGTTTGGTGGAAAGCAACAAACAGTGTATGGAAAACTATCAGCGGTTCAAAGAACGGCCTGTATAGCCATGACAGGTGCTCTCCGTACTACACCTACGGAAGCTCTGAGCACTCTGCTGCACCTAACACCGCTTGATCTGCAGATAAAAAAAACTCGCTGGCAATAGTACGTAACGACTCACTAATTCAAAGCATTTTAAGATCAGTAGCTACGGGCACCAACGATCCTGACGGAGCTACTGCCAGGCAATCCAGCACTAACGGATGAAATTCTTAGTGTGGTAAGACTGGGAAAATAATGCATTTATCAGGCCTAATGAAATTGCAATATTTACAGATCGTTCGAAAACAGGAATGGGAACTGGTTCCGGCATCTTCTCAAAAGACCCGGAAGTAATAGTATCCTTAAAACTACCTGATATAAGCAATGTCTTTCAATCAGAGGTTCTGGTTGTACTTAGGGCGGCCGAGCTTTTGCAGATGAGATCGATATCCGGAAGAGATATCGCCATTTACATCGATAGCCAGTCTACGTTCAAGGCAATGCAATCGGTCAACATCAGATCTGATTAAGTCAGGGGCTGTCGGCATTGGGTAGTCAGAACCGAGTGAGACTGTGCTGACAAGCTGACGAGCTTGCAAGAAGAGGATGGCTCCTCGAAAATAGTGAGGGTTTTAACATTAAACCACCCCTCTGCGTAGTAAGAGGCACCATTGGGGAGAAAATTATAATGACTGCTAACCAAAGGGGGTCCAGTCTGACTGGGCATAGGTTATCTAAGGCTCTCTGGCTACGTTTTAACCGGAAAGGTAAAAGGACTATTAGAACTGAGTAGGGTCAAGCTAAAGGCCCAATCATAATAGACATTGATGAGCTTAAGTCGACTTTCCAAATTGTCCCATTGCACGCGATTCGTATGCCACGACTATAATAGCCTTATGCTGGGTTTCGTAAGGTTTTCGTTAATTTGTGTTGGCTTAAAGTTTTGTTTTTGCTTGTCATTAGTTCACTCATTGTCATATTTAAGCCCATATTTATTTTAACACGTGCTTCAAAAAATTCGAGGGAATATACCAAGAATTTTACGCTGACCTCAAAAGTTGAAACACATTTTAGAGTTGACAATCGGTTTCGGAGATATTAGCATCCAAAGTTTAAGAAAAAGCGACATAGTTTTCAAATTTGATTTAAAATTTTCATTTTTATTTTGAGTGAGATTTTCGTTGTATTTCGACATAATGTTTGGGCCTTTACTCTATGAATGCGAGGCAATTTCACGTATACGTAGAAAATTTCTAGGGAATATTTCTTTGAAAGTTTAGAGGAAGTAGACTGCACAAACCTTAGGGGCCTTTTGGGCCATTACAGGGAAATTGGATGTTTCATAATAGAGAATGTTTAGGTTGCTTTGCCTTTTGAATTATTGTTAAATTCAACTGGACTCTTTTTGGTGCATAGTGTCTGTGTGGCATTTTTCACCACAACATCAAAACATAATCATCCACTGAAAGGCTATTCGCAACGTAAGCCCCGCTTAGAAGATCGAAACGAGTTTTAACAGAGATCAGTTTAATTCCGCTGATCGAAACCATTATCGATCTGCCATCGCCTTGACTCGACGTGAGAACGAAATAGTCAACGGGATTCCTTTCCGAATCAACGGCGAAAGCAGCAGATCTCAACACAACATCGAAGATAAAAACATCCCGCTCAAACCACAGAAGTTGAACCAACAAGATCGAACCATCAGGATCGGACAGTCAAGATCCCACCATCAAACTTCGTCTGACTATAGCCTTCATGCTCTATCGGATAGCGCATCACGCAGTCGAAATCCTACGGTGTATCAGCTATCAGTTTCAGTGCCATCAGGGCAAACCAAGAACACTCACCTGTTTTTCATAAATCTTAGATTGGTCCTTTAATTTACATCGTTGATATTTAAAGTGCTTAGTCGCGAAGTTTTTTGTTAAGTTAAAATACTATTGTAAAGGTTCGTCATCAAAGTGAGTGATTTTTTTGTTGTTGTCTAGCTTAAAGAGGGATATTTTCCCCCGAACGATTCTTGGAGCCTCGTCCCTACGCCATCCTTGACCATGCTGTGCACAGGATGGTCCCGGAGTCTTCGCAACGTTAAGGGGGTAAGTGAGTGCCAATTTTTTTTCTGAGCAAATTTTTGTCAATTACAAAAAAAATATAACGATGTTACAGTATCTCTTAGTTTTGCCTTTGGTTTTTACCATAAGGATAATTAAAGCTAACAATTTAAAAGTTAAAGTTAATTTTAAAGTTAATTAATTTTTGGTAAATTAAAATTAATTTTTTTTTGTGTCTCATCGAAACCCTCTTAATAGTAAATATAGATTAATTTTTTTTTGCTTATAAATCTGGATTTTCTTTACTTGTTGTTGTTATTAAATCAGGTATTCAAACCGTAAAAAAACATATAATAATATTAACCAAATCTAAGCTAATTTGAAAGAGCCAATTGTAGTATAATTTATAGCTATAAATAAATATAAATATTATATAAATATATATTTATATTTATTTATAGCTCCATCAAATCCTCCTGTCTGTCGCAAGTTGCTTAATCTTATACTTGGTTAATAGTTTTCATTTCATTTTCATTTCATTTCATTTCATTTATTGAATATAACAACATACACCTTAGAACAAAAATCTTCAAAACTGGTGCAGTTAAGGACAAGGTTATTCAAATTAGTAGCAATAAGTAATAATAAGTAACAATAATAATAATACAAAACTAAACATAAAGAACAAGTTAAAGTTAAATAAAAAAAAATATTTTGAATTAATATTCGTAAGAAAAGTAAACATTTGTGATCGGAATCTGTCCCGAGCAGGAGGGTTCGGATTTTACAACTTTTAAGATCTTTCAAAAATTTCGTTTCTAAAAAATTTTTTCCACCGGTTTAAAAAACAAACTAAAAAACTCGCTTTTATAACCGATAGCTCAAAAGTTGTGCTCTGGGTATTTGAAAAAAGTAACCGTTGCTAGCGCAAAGTATATGAAAAGCAAAAAAAAATATAACGGTATTCTACAAAAGCTTCCAAAACGCGTTTTATGGATTTTAAATCAAAAAAATGCAGAAAAAGGCTAAAAAACCACGTATCCCCCCACACTATCTCGATAACGGTAACATATACCGTTTTGAAAAAAAAACCAGACGTAGACAATTTTTTGAGGTTCGAAACAAAAATATAGAGAGCCTGAAATATTGCACAGTTTTCGAGATATGCTTTAAATAATTTAAGTTGATTTACTAAAACGGTAGTGCTAAAAATGCCTATAACTTCTAAGTTGTTTCTATAATCAACTCAATTATACACAAGCACAAACCACTGGAGTAGATATGCAAAAGTCATTTGCATGCAGGAGTGTGTATGCAAAAGTTTCAGTCCATCTACGACGGATTGCAAAATACCCGGCCGTACCAAAAAAAACTGCCACACCTCCAAAACGTGGGCGGGATATAAAAATAAAAACGGTAGAATGCTTTATACTACGTGGTTGCATACATTACGGCCTAAAACTTCGTATTTTTAGCTAAAAAAATCACTTTTTTTTACGCCACGCCCACTCAATATATCAACTATCATAAAAGTTAGGAAATTCTAATATCTACAACTTTTGTCATATAACTTTTTGTCAAATTTCACATATATTTATTGAAAAACAATCATTTTAAGCTTAAATCCCTTAAAAAGTGGGCGTGGTCAATGAAAAGTCTTAAATTTTTCGACTACTTCAAAGACACTTACAAGGCAAAGTTACATACCAAAAATGAATACGCTAGCGCCATTCTATCATTGCTAAAATTTGGAAAAAGTATTTTTTTTAATTAGAGATGGTCGCACATACAGGCCTGTAGTGGGCGTGTTTGTGGGCGGATTCAGCTAATTTTCAAACTTGATCTGAAGGACTGGACTTCGAGCCAACCCATCAAATTTCAGCTCTCTAACCTTTAATTTATGGTCTAAAAGTTGTTTACATACGGGCGGACATGGCTTAATCGATTCTCCTGCCGGTCCCATTCATATCTCTAAAAGGTCTTAAGAGTTTACGGTGATTATTTCACTGCGTTACAAACTATACATCAAACTTAATATACCCTGGGTCGGGTATAATAATGAAAACAAAAACTTACTTACTTACTTAAGGTGGCGCTACAGTCCGGGGTGAATGAAAACAAAAAACCAGGTTTTAATTTTTTTTTTTAGTTTTTTTTGCCAAAAAAAAACTGCGTTTCAATAAAAATTTTAATTCCTTAACCTAAGATTCGCTAAAATAAGTACAGTAGACTTGTTAAAATATATTAACAGAGACTAAAATCATGAGATTAAAATCAATAAAAAAAATTTCTATTTTTAAGAATTTTAAACCCGAATACCGGACAAAAAGTCAAAAATCTCCCCTCTATTTACTACACTGAAATGGCAGCATTTAATAACCCGGATACACAGAGCCGGATATTATGTATGTACTTAATTACTTACTTAAGGTGGCGCTACAGTACGGGGTGGACCTGGGCCTCAGCCAACAAGCTTCGCCAGCCAGCTCTCTAGCTAGCCGTCTCCAGTTTCGCACGCGAAGTTGGCTGAGGTCCCCTTCCACTTGCGTGCGCCACCTGAGTCTCGGTGCTCCTCTACCGCGCCGTCCCTGCGGTGTGGATTCGAAGATTTTCCGGGCCGGGGCGTTGGTGTCCATCCGCTCTAGGTGACCCAGCCATCGTAGACGTTGTGTTTTGACTCTTTTGGCTAGGTCGGTATCGCTGTACAGCCCTACAGTTCGATGTTATACCTCCTCCTCCACTCTCCGTCTATGCAGACGGGACCGTAGATCGTCCGAAGAATTTTCCTCTCGAAGCAGCCTAAAGTGTTTTCATCCGCCTTTGAAAGGGTCCATGCTTCTGCACCGTAAAGCAGGGTCTTATACATGGACACTTTAGTTGCTCGAGAGAGGGCTTTGCTACTCAATTGCCTTCTTAGCCCAAAGAAACAGCGATTGGCAAGAGTTATCCTTCGTTTGATTTCAGCGCTGGTGTCATTGTCTGAATGGATAGCGGAACCCAGGTAGACAAAGTCCCTAACTACCTCAAAGTTATAGCTGTCGATAGTGATGTTTTGTCCAAGACGTCGGTGTTGGGTGTCATTTCTTGATGACAGCATATACTTGGTTTTGCCCTCATTGACTGCTAAACCCATATTCGCCGCTTCCGTCCCAATACACACGAAGGCTTCACTAACATCACGCTTTATTATTCCGATTATGTCAATGTCGTCTGCGTATGCGAGTAGTTGAACGGACTTTTGAAGGATTGAACCTTTGGTGTTGGCGCGAGAGTTCTGAGCAATTCTCTCAAGTATGATGTTAAAGAAGTCGTTTGACAGTGCGTCGCATTGTCTAAATCGTTTTGGACATCAAAGCGGTCGGTGAGGTCTTAGCCGACCTTGACGGAACAGCGTGAATTTTCCATTGTCATCCTGCACAGAGTGACAAGTTTTGCAGAGATGCCAAAACTAGACGTTGCGCTATATAGCTCGTCTCTATAGATGCTGTTTTACGCGGCCTTGAAATCGATGAAAAGGTGGTGTGTATCGATTTGGAATTGCTGGGTTTTCTCCAAGATCTGGCGCAGTGTGAATATTTGATCGATGGTGGACTGTCCTGGCCTAAAGCCACACTGATATGTACCTATCAGATTGTCGACAAACGGCTTCAGGCGTTCACACAGTACAGCAGAAAAGATCTTGTATGCGATGGTTAAGAAGACTGATGCCTCTGTATTTGACACAACTCAGAGAGTCTTCTTTCTTCAGGATCGGGCAGAACTGAAGCTGGGCTTAAATTCGTCGGCATGCTTTCTTCCGACCATATCTTGCAGATAAGCATGTGCATGCTCCTAACCAGCTCATCGCCTTAAGTTTTTGAATTGAATCTCGAAAGTTTTAAAACCTTAGAATTCGCTTTTTTCTCTTTAAAAATTGCGAAATTTCTGATACGTGTGATTTATTTCATGTGATTTGTCCAAACAACGCCGGAAATAAGGTCGGCACACGTTTTTTCATAAATTTTTGCAATTTTTTTTCGAAAATGCGTTAAAACGGCAGTACTGAAAATTAATATGACTTAAGCATTTCGTTAGCTTTGAACTGCTTTATACGTGGGTTAAATATTGGCTTTGTGCATTAAGCGGTTCAAAAGTAATGGCCTAAAACACTTTGAAAAACCTTCACCTTTTCAACTGTACTTTCTCAAAAACCGTTCAACATTTTTAAAAAAATAAGATTATTTCGTTCAAGTTTAGTATTTACTTAACTTAAGTTTCGTTTTTCTTAGATCTTCTCCGCTACAAGTCTTAAAAAAAAGTTTTAAAAAACATTTAATCCATTTTCTCGTGAAACTTCAAACTGTAATTAAACCGCTATTTGTGCTTAGGCAAAATTGTCCTCAAAGAAAATGTTGGGTTCTCTGACTATTTCCACAGTTCAAAAGCACACAAAATTTTGTCTTTCTACGACTAACCTTTCAGAGGTAAAGTATAAAGTTATAAAGCGATTGGACGGCGGAGGGACGGACAACGTAGTGATACCATAAGAGGTCCTTTTCCATATATGGATATCATTGGTGTGCATCATTGAAAATGTAGCTTTCATGTTTTTGCTGTCATGCTGGCTTTTAGCGGTGTCAAATAAAGCACTTCACTGACTGTAACTGGATCGTCAGTCTATAATAATTAAATATACTTAAGGCGCCTTCATTTTTATTACAAAAATTAACTGCAATCTATTGTGAGACTTGGAAGCACTTGACTTATAAACAATAAGCTACATTCTCTTATGGAACTCGTTCAAAAAGAAAACCATTTCATGTGGATGGCAAAGGGGTAGTCTTAAACTATGTCCACGTTCTTGGGGTGAAAAACGTAATGTCAAAAACATTGTGGCAAATAGAAGAAACCTTACGTGTACTTTTCAAGAAAGAGTTTTTAAATTGAAATTTTTCCCAATGCAAATTTACAATGTATAAGTGACTATTTCGTGAAGTGTTAAAAGTTTTTTTATTAAGTTTTTAATTTAAAAATCGAATCCGTCGTCGATTACAGTTTCGTGTTTTTGTTTACAGTCATAAAACAAATCATACGAATTTGAAGCTCAAACTTTACTATGCCAAGTTGGCACTTAACGTGTTAGCTGTTGTATGAACGTGTTGCTAAACAAAGAAAATCACAGCCTACAGAAAGCATGTCTGTATTTAAATTAATTGCAACGAAAAAATGTATTTTAGTAACTGTACAAAGAAAAAAGGATCCACGAACGTCTTCAATGTTCTAACTGTGCTAAGAACTATTTTATTAGCTTCTTTCTGCCATGCATATAGGTAAATGCTTGAATTTGGTGGCTTTATATTTTAACATCATAACATAAAAATCGAGAGTACTGACATTTTCCTACAACCTTCAACACTTTTATGTTATATTGAGCTTCTTCGAGGAGCGAATTATGCGAGAGATTTCATTTAATAGTGAATCCAATTAAAATAGTTGTTGATTCTTTTAGTTAGATGATTTTTTTATAGCTTTTTTAGCTATACTATTTTTTGTGCTCAAAGTGGAGCCAAGGCCGTTACTAAGGGGGATCACAGGATCACAGGCTTAATTCTACCGTGGAAAGCAAACTGACATGAACAACCAAAAGGGCACATCAGTGTTCAAAGAACGTCATAACTGCCTTCAGCTTACATTCAAATGGTTCTCGCTTGACGTATCGTACGTCAAACAATATTAGGCTGCATACGACTCTTAGGGCCGGTTTTTCAGTGCTGAGTTTAGGCCAGCTTCAACCAAGATCTGTTAATCCCGAACAGTTTATCAGTGCAGAATTAACTCCGTCAACAAAGTTGTCAAGATCTTCGACTTACGAAATTATTGACTCTCCCAGCTCTCACTTTACATAAAACACAGGAAAAGAAGTTCTAGTTATTCTCAAATCTCATTTTTCACAGAAACGCGCAAATCAACTGACATTCTACGTAGAAAAAACATTCAAAGAAGCTCATACTGTTCTCCAGAGACGATCCGAGATTAACTCACCAAATTTGGTGAGTTAAGCCTAGATCTTAGTTCACTGAAAGCTCACCAGATCTTAGTTCACTCAGTTTAACTCGGAAAGTCGGATGATCTCGCACTGAAAAACCGGCTCTTAGAGGCATTATTTGTCATAAAAAGAACTCTGTCAGGGCACTGTGAGAGGTTGGCTCTAGCTTACATCGAACTGTTGCGCCTCTGAAGTTTTTATTGCTTACTCATAAGGCGAACGACCCATGGAGGGTTTGGTTAACAGTAGCCTTCCAACCTCTGTGATCCTTGGTACGCGGCTTCCAGTGGTACCAACCAAGCGCTCTGGTTTGAAGACTGAGGTTTGGACTTTCAGGCCATCTTGAACTTGAGGGTCTCGGATTCGAAGACTCTTATGAGTTGAATGGGTTTGGGTTTTTGAAGTACATCCACATCTTGGCGCAGCGGCGAATAGAGTTTGCGGTTGCATCTTCTCCCCATTCGCCATCTTTGCACAAAGGACCATAAATTTGTCGCCAAACATAGTGTCTCCTTCTCTGCTTATAGTTTAGCACTCGGCACCATAAAGCAGAACTGACAGTACTAGGGTTTTGTAGAGCTTCGACTTTGTCTTTCTTGAGAACTTCAATTTAAACCCTTTAAGTTATTTATAAAAAATAAATAAATATAGTGGCGCAACAGCTCGAGGTGAACCAGGGCCAACTTCTCAACAATGTATGCTGTGTGTGTTAATTTCTTCACGTACAAGGGGACCTACAATTTTTTGCCGAATCCAAACGGAACTTTGAGCAGTTTTTCAAGACAAATGATACTCTCGGGGGGCTTGTCAGATCCTCGCGTAGGTGGGGACCGTGAAAAAGAACAAGTCTATTTTTTCAGGTGACGATGGCAGAATTCGAACCCAGACCTCCGGCGTAGTAAGCACACACACTAACCACTACGCCACTAAGTTATTTGCCACTCCCTTTAAGTAATTTGCCAAACCAAAAAAGCAATGGTTTCCTGTTCCTATGGTGATTTTTCAAAACACTCGCTTCTAAATATTTCTCGTCGTTAAATATTTTGAAGTTGCAGCTATCCTTAGCGAAGTTGATGTCATGTATTTGGGCTTACTTCTATTTACAAAAATCTATGAAAAGCACTGAGCCCAAAGCCCTTCTCGCGCTTCGTATTTAACGTTTAACTAGGGATCACTTTGAACGCCGCGCCGGCCGCTAAGCAAACCTTTTAATTGTATTTGTACCTACTTGGTTAACATAGTTCCGAGTCAGTGTCTATAACTCAGAATCAATATTAGCACAGAAATGTCGAAGATGGCGGATTAAGTGGTCCGAAAAATGTATTTTTTGGTTCAAATTCAATAATTTTGTGAAATCGATCCCTAAAAATGAGCGCGTCCAAAAACTTTGTTTGAGCAAGATCTGGCATGGAGTCTTGTGTACCTCATCTGCTGAATTTTATTTACTTTTCTTTCCTAAGAAAGGTTATATTTATTTTTACATGGCCAACATTTTTAAGTGGCCAAAATGGTAGTTTTTCTGATAAGCCACTACATCTCGAAAAACTCGAAAACCATTAGGTTTTGGAATAAACGTTGTACAATTAAATCTAAAACTCTTTTGACTTCACCTATATGACCCCTAAACGACCTATTTCCAGTCATACCTGCATATGAGGTCAGCAATAAGATTTCAATGTTTTCCAATGGTAGATTTGGCTTTCGTATAACTTTTCGATTGGCAATAGTATATCTATAGAAAAACGTGATGTTACGTAAAACCGTTTCTTTTTTGTCTGAGACCTTGCAATATGCGTGTTGAGTACAGGAACATTATGTTTGTCTTGGATTTAGATATACATATAAGTAGGTATTCCTTTTTTTGAAGATATACGAACCTCACTGGAAGAATATGTCCAGCTTGAATTGGTCGCTGTTTGAAAGTCAGACACTAAATAGTTTTCTTTAACATCATGTCAAATGAGCAAAATTATGTCTAATTAAATTTATTTATCTGCTTCGTATTTACTTCAAACTATGTCTCCACCGGATATAAATACAGCATTAAGAGGAGACAATTAGAAATAAATCCCAAAGTGGATCCACCGGACAAACTGAGATTAATTTGACATGCACACTATTTTTCTGTCATGCTAACATGAAAGACTCAAAAGAAAGTGGCGATGTCATTTTTCAGGACAGATCTGTCACAAAAAAACGTTTTTGTGACAGATCTGTCGTACAGGGACAGTTTTAGTTTCCTATTTTGATTCTCAAACTGTTACAGAAGTGAATAAAATATATTCGAGAACAGGATCTATGAGAGCATTTATTTTTAATCACTTGCCGAGAGGATTTAAATTTGTAGGCTTAATCGTGTGATTTGTAGGGGGTAATAATTGTGGATTAGTGCCCGGTGGAGACATGGCAGGGTTGCCAACACGATACGTTTGGGACAATGACTTTGTTTTTTTGATTTTTCTTTGCCCTTTGTCCTTCCCAACCTTTTCTCCGTCTCATACTCAATTCATATGAAAAATTAATAAGTTACTTTAAATAAGAACGAGGAACTTCAGAATTGTTGATTATGATATAAAAAAATAATAAACTACTTGAAACTACTAAGCTAGTAGAAAAAGTCCAAAACATTCTTGTTTGAAATGCATATGTGGAAAGAGTTTTTTCCATAGTCCATGTAGATAAAAGACGACCGAAATCGGGTTTCTTTCCCTTGCCATTATATAGAGGAAAACCTATATTTTTTGCATTAATCAACATTCTTTGGACTTAGAATATTTTCTTAACTGAAGGTTAAAGCAGGTTTCTAAAAGCAGGTCCCTAAATAAAATTTAAAAAACTGACTTTTTTACTCACAAACAAAGAAAGAAATCTGGACTTTGCAAATTTTCGCTTATAATTTTTTGAAGGTTTGGACATAAGAGAAATACGTGCATTACGTTTCTTCAGTTACCAGGTCAAAATTTTTAACGCATTTTTTTTAATCTAAAATAAATTTTTTAACCTAAAATGGCATCAAAATCTCATTTTCGCCAAAAAGCGGACTTAGCAGTTTTTTACATTTAGCTGACGTTATGTTATTTTATTTATTTATTTATTCTTATTAATTTTTTATAATTTATTATCTCAGATGGAAAATTAAATCTTTGTCCCTTGGTTGATTTCTCCGTCCCAGTCTATCCTAATAATTGTCCGAAGCCTCTTTTAATGTTGGCAACCGTGAGACATGGTGTAATGTGACTGCAATGCGGATTTGTAGCTCAAAAGTGCTGAGCTTAAAAAAAGAAATCTAATAAATAACATACAGGTATAAACATACAAAACATTAGCGATATAAGGATGAAAGGATAAAATATTTTTTTAATCAAACACCTTTAAAAAAACAATTCCAGGAAATTAATACCTAATTCTGGAATTAAAAAAATCTAATTTATTTTATATATTTTTGTTAATATATTAAATTGTATACATATTATATTATATTCATTAAAAATTTGTCTCTCAAAAGAAATTATCACTTTTTTTGCAGCAATATAACGATAGGTAATACCGAAAGCGCAGAACTAGTCTCACATTACGAATCAAGTCTGTCGCTACCCGACATTTTACCAATACCCTCAAAAAACTACGACAAAAATCGGGCACCTAAGCTTCTGGGGCAGCCAACAGTCGTTTATTTCCATGTCACTGTTTTATCGTTGGATTCAATCAACGAGGAGTCAATGGTAGGTGCATTTTGATCTAATATTTAAAAATTATTTTATTTTAATACTGTTTTGTTTAGACATACGTCACAGATATATTTTTAGCCCAGAGTTGGCGCGACCCCCGACTGCGTCTTCCAGAAAATATGAGCGAAGAGTACCGGATACTTGATGTTGACTGGCTGCATAGTATTTGGAGACCAGATTGTTTCTTTAAAAATGCGAAAAAAGTTACTTTTCATGAAATGAGTATACCGAACCATTATTTGTGGCTTTACCATGACAAAACGTTATTGTATATGTCAAAGTAAGTATTTTTGATACTTACAATACAATTAAAAGAGGATTAGCGGGAGACGATTAAAAGTAAATCCCAAAGTGGCTCCACCGGACAAGTATAGGATCAATTTGACACGAACATCTGTTTCTGTCGTTTCGGCTCTCAAAAGAGAGCGGCGATATCATATCCCAGATGCGAAAAACGATCTCAAGTGTAAAAAAACAATCGAGTTTCAGTTTCGAGTTTCAATCGAGTTTCAATCAAACAGTTTCAGTTTCCTTTATTGACTCTCAATCTGTGACAAAGGTGCATGAAATAGGTTTGTAAATAGGGTGAGTGGGACTCATAAGAGGATTTATTTTTAATCGCTTGCCGAGAGAATTTAAATTGGGATGGTAAACCGAGTAATTTGTAGAGGATTTAATGAAGATTTATATAAATCACGGATTATTGCCCGGTGGAGACATGGTATGAGAAATCTGTATGTAAGCGAAAAATCAGATATAATCTCTTACAACAGAGGGGCAAAAACGACAAATAATGAAGCTTGATTTGTGGTCTGCCCCTTTCTGAAAACTCGCTAGTTTCTAACCTATCTTATCTACTTCTTCTCAAACGGCGGTTTCAGTCTCCGTTTAAAAATAAAATGATAATTCGATTTGTAGGTTTCATTCTGTAATTTAATTATACTTAAACTTTACTTTTACACTTTTACATGTTTACTTTACTTTTTTTAGCCTCCGTCCATCCTAGAGTTTAAAAAAAAACTTTTACTTTAATGAAACTTAAATAATAATAATAGATTTTTTAGTAAAATTTTGCAAGTTTTTGCAAAATTTTGAAAGTACATATGTACATATTTAATATGTTTATATTATTTTTGGGCATATGTAAAACCATTTTCTCTGTGCCCATGAGTAGGCGATTGCAAAGAGGTCAACTTACCAACTCAGATTGGAAAACCTGAAAAGAAATTTTGTTCGAAATCTATATTTAGTTCTTCCATTTCAGGTTTGAGAGTTATAACTTTCCCCATAATGTTTTCCATATGAAACAAAACTATCATGTTTTAAACTAAACAAAGAACGCACAAAATGCTTTGCTGTAAGTACGAACGTTACCATGTAAAAATAATGGCGTATTCTTTTCAACACCGAACGTGAAACTGGTGTGGAGAACAGAGAACGAACACCTGAACGGAATCGTGTTCATGCAAATGTTCTTTTGAACACCGAATTAGTTCGGTGCCGACACCGAACTCGAATTTTCGCCACATTCGTATTTGATTGTGTATGTGAGGTGACGTTATGAATCAATTTTCATTCGTTATTTTTTAGAACGTGACTGAAATTGTATGAAATCGATAAAAAGTTATTAAATATCACAAATTCAAAGCTATCAAAATTCATTTCAAGTAAAAAGTACAAAAAACCGTGATTTGCCAACAAATTAACGCTACGAAATGAAAACAAAGTAAGCAAAATGAAGTCAAAGCGATTTGACACTTAACGTGATAACTACACCGGTGCAGTATTTGTCGTTCTGTACACATACACAAAGAAACCGAGCGCACCCTACCCTGGATCTGTCGCGAACACCGAGTATTGTTTCACAGCTCGGTATGGCAGTGCGGTGTTTAAAAGAATACGCCATAAGATTTTTATGCACAAGGATTAGGGGCGGGGGGATAAGTTTCTCAAACAGTTTAAAAAAGATAACATTAAACTTTTTCGTAGAATTCGTTTCAATTTTGATAGCGGCACTGGGTTCACAGTGAAACTTTATAACTTCGATGGAATATTGTTTTTTATTTTATTCTGCAACAAAGTAAATAAACTCTGCTTTCAGATTGACGCTGGTTCTATCCTGTGCCATGAAGTTCGAGTCCTACCCGCATGATACTCAGATCTGTTCAATGATGATAGAAAGCTGTAAGTTTTTATGACTTGAAAACTATAATAAAGTTATATTTAGGATTGAAAATAATTATTATGTTATAATTTTCCATAAAATGCTTTCGTAATTGTCTTTCTGGTTTCTTAAGTTTGCAGTTGGTAAGCTCGCAGTACTATACTGCCATGGTTAGACCACTCCTCTCATACGCATCGGTTGTTTGGTGGAACAGGCTTTCGCGGAAACGTGTTACTGCCTCTTTTGCCAAACTCCAAAGAACGGCTTGTCTTGGCTGCACAGGGGCCTTCCCTAGCACGCCGGGCTGTGCTCTAGATGCTTTGATGAACCTCCCCCCCTTGATATATTTATCATGGGGTGTACGCTGAAAACCATCTGTCGCTTAAAGAGAGGTGGTTTTTGGTACCACACGCATTGGAATTTTGAAGAACTTGTTCGAGAATTGTCCTTTGACCCCTGTCTTATGGACATGCCCTCTGACGCAATGACCCCAGAAATCCTTTTGCGACAAAATTACCAAGTCAACTTTCCTCAGGTAATGGAATGGCTTCGGCCAGACTCTGAGCCAGGGAAAGAATGCCATCGTATTTTCACGGATGGCTCCAAAACCGGACAGGGGTCTGGTGCTGGAGTCTTTGTGGAAAGCGAGAACATTAGACTCCACTTCCCCTTAGGTAAATATGCGTCTGTCTTCCAAGCGGAGATTTTCGCTATCCTAATGGCTATGCGCTATATTGTGACTAACAGGTGGAGGGCAAGAAGCATATGCGTTTGCAGTGACAGCCAAGCCGCTCTAAATGCGTTGCTCAACCCTCTTACCTCGTCCAAGATAGTGCTCGAACTCAATAATTCGTTGAACTTAGTCGGAAGGCTAAATGCAGTGAATCTTGTTTGGGTTCCAGGTCATACTGGTATCCAGGGAAATGAGATCTCTGATGAGCTTGTCAGACTTGGCTCAGAAGAGGTTTTCTCAGGACCCGAACCTGCTTTAGGCCTGCCTGTATCTGTTGTCACGTCTGCCATTGATACTTGGGTTTCTCGTGAGCACAGGGCTCGTTGGCGTGACTGCGACTACGACAACGACTACGCCCAGACATCTGCGAGGGGTCAGCGTCTTTTCTTCTATCTCTTAGGAGAATCGATTGCAGACTTCTTGTAGGCGTCCTTACCGGCCACCAAGCTTTTGCTAGACACTTGAATGTGTTAGGCTTAAGCGAAACCACCACCTGTCTTGCCTGTGGAGAGGACGACGATACAGCGGAACACTTTCTCTGTAGTTGTCCTGCCTTTGCTCGCATCAGGTGGCGGATCTTTGGGGCTGACGTGGTGAGTGCCAAACACCTAAGCTCTTCTTCACTGAAGCTCCTTCTCATCTTTCTTCGAAAGACGGGTAAACTAAGTACATTAATGTAAGGTGTCTGCATGGTAGTACAATGGATCAGTAGTTGTGTCTGAGTGCTCCATCGGATAGTAGAAACCTCCAACAAAAACGTAAGCTCGCAGTATTGGTAGCCACACTTGTGTTGTGGGCTGTGGCTTAATTTGTTTTTCAAATACTTGTACTCTTCTGGGCGACCGTAGGAAGAGTTGCCACTTAATGTTTGCAAATTGCATATCATTATAATATAAAGGTTCCTGAGTTCTGACGATGTTCCCCCCCTGGCAGCGTATGAAATGATCGTAGGTTTAGCCGGAGCCATTATTATAATGTTTGTAGAATTGTAAATTGTTGTAGTTTTTGTTAAGCAACGATACGTTCGGTTAGTTTTTCAATTAATGTGATTGAAAACTACGTATTCTTGTTAGTTGTTACGTATTAAATAAAAGTAAAAAATTAGAAGAGTTAGACTTATGTATGGGCTTATCATAAGTTTAACAGGTTAGCCCACAACTTAGCAATTATTATTATTACTGTTGCATAAATTTATTTGGAATTTGAATATTTACAATAAAAAAAACAATTTTACACCTTCATGGTGTCTTTATATTTCACAGTATCCCACACCGTTCAAGACCTCGTATTTATTTGGAACATGACTGATCCCTTAGTGGTAAATAGTGAAATTGAGTTACCTCAGCTGGATATTTCGAACAACTACACAACGGATTGCACCATAGAATATTCAACGGGTAAGTTTATTTTTTAATGAAATTAATTGAGTATTTAACAAAACTATTAACAATACTAACTGGGACGGTGGGTATCAGTAAAGTGAGCACCGTGGTGCATTGATAAGAGTGTCGGACTACTGTATACGAGATCCCGGTTTCGAATCCCGACCAGGGCAGTAAAAGTTTTTTTTATGATATCACCTCCGTTCGGGTCTGGCAACCCCTCCGAGGGACAATTTCTTATGAGAGACCACGAGTTTTTTGAAAGTTTAGCTTAGAAATTATTAAATTTTATCTTAATAATAAAGGTGAAGGAGCTTTTTCGACCGCTCAAATATAAAGCGGCTCCAAGATGCAGAATTTACATGGGCCTTACTTGATAAAACTGTCAATTTGAGCGGAAGTAGCAGAAATTTTTAGCAGTTTCCATTCGTCTAGATTTGCCAGATTCGGGAGTCTTATTGCAGCCATTTCCGGAAGAACGATGGGCTTTTTTCATATTTTTTTTTCTCTGGTTGTAGTTCCCCAGAAGTGCTTTTGCTTGCCTCAGGCCTTGAACCTTGAGGGCTTTCCCACATCTTAGCTCGGTTTATAATTATTATTATTTAAGTTAAGTTTCGCACTGCAACCTGTTGGTCTATTGCTCTCCCTACTAAGCCTTGGAGAGGTTAATGCCCTCAAAAGAGCTCCCCCCGCACTTTAATTCATTAATAAATTATATCGAGGGCATGTGCACATCTTTGGCCTTGGCTCAGAGAACTCAACCTAGAGCACTCTAGTCCAGTTTCACATAGGAATCTGAGAATGAGAAGTGGGTCCAAGGTGGATATCTCTCTGTCTGGGTATCTGGTTATTTGCCCGGACATTTTATCCTTTTGGACATTTTATCCGTTAGGAATCCTGTTAAGATACGTATGTAAGTTATTTTAACTAAGGCCTATGCATGCCTTGAATCACTACTGGTTGTATAGCTTCCTAGAAGCTTCTTAGCTTGCCTCAGGCCTTGAAGGTCTTTTTGAACTCAGTTTACCTTCTCCGTCTTCGTGAATTCTTCCCAAAGAGTGTGTTACCTTGAATCTCTTCTGGTTGTGTAGCTTCCTAGAAGCTTCTTAGCTTGCCTTAGGCCTTGGAGGTCTTTCTTAAGTCGGTTTAAGTAACAGAGTGTGTTAACCTATTTCGCAGAAAGGTTTATGCCCTATGAAGGTATCGACGAGGAGTTCCGCTGCTCCTCGTCTTGCCAAGGAGTCCGCTGCTGTATCCCTTCTATTTCAACATCCAACATGACCAGGTACCCAATACAGGGTCAATTTCAGCACAATCATTTTAATCGAGGCCATGTCGAGCAAAATCCAACATAGCCTAAGATCGCCACTCGTCATCCAGTTTTTGAGCTGTCACAAACTTTTCTAGCACTGGAAATCGCTTGAGCCCATAGGGATCATTGATTTAGTGCTGAACTGCTGAGCTTCGGATGGGTTAACAATAGAAATAACAAAAAAAATCAAATCTCTTTGAAATGTCCGACGTCAATTCAATGTAAAAATCTTGGCATGTTTTATAAAAACTTAAAATAGCTGTGGGGTGCCGTGGCGTAGTGGTTAGTGTATGTGCTTACTACGCCGGAGGTCTGGGTTCGAATCCTGCCATCGTCACCTGAAAAAAAAGTCTTGTTCTTTTTCACGGCCCCACCTCCGCGAGGGTCTGACAAGCCCTCCGAGAGTATAATTTGTCTTGAAAAACTTCTCAAAAAGCCGTTCGGATTCGGCAAAATCACCTCGAGCTGTTGCGCCACTCTATTTATTTATTTATTTTTTAAAATAGCTGTGCTGTGCTGGGTAGGTACATTCTCGTCTCTTTTCAACTGTGCCATACTTTCAGTAGCCTTTACTCCAAACAAGTTTTCAACATCGTTCTACTTCTGGCTTCAACCTGTAGAGAACTGATGTCTCTGATTGGAACATGGTATTAAAATCCGTTACCTGTGAAAGCGCGTACGACATAAACTCTAAATAGTGTAACAGAGTAAACTGGTTCTTCATTGTTGTCAGTATTTCTTCAGTAGTTTTCTAAGGATCGGAAAAGACAGACTCTATTAAATAGGCATTTAGAGGAACGTACACGATCTACACAAGCTTCTGACGAGGGCCATCGTGTTTGAGCAGGAGCAAGAATTTTGTGTATCGCGACTTGAAAAAACTCCTGAAACTCTTTGAATTTGATCTGTCGATATGAAGTTCTACTGAAATGAGCTCCAATTGCACGTTAAAAGTCTTCTCCCGTTTGTGTTAATTTCAGACAAGTCTTTGGTGAAGACAGGTGTAGACAGGAGCATTTTATGAGTGCAATTTGAGGCAAATCCTTTTTAAGAAAAGCAAAAACAGAACAATGCTCACCTATCACTACTTTTGTAGTGTCTGACAAAAATCCAACCATATGTTTTCAATAGGTACGTTTTTTTGAAGCATTTGAATTCAACAATCATATAGTCCAGCTCCAGATGCAGTTCCTGATGAAACCTCAACCTCGTAAAGAAATTAATGTTCAGTTTTATTGCTTTCGTTATTGATACAACGGCAGTAAAATAACATTGTTTTAAGAGCCTCATCCGTCGTTTCATCCATTATTAATGAAAAAAAGTTTCCATTTATTCGTTATTTTTCAATGGTATCCTCTTTAAACGTTTTTCCAAGAACATGAATATGATTGACACCGAACAGATTAAACAGGCTGCCGTAACCAACTTGTGACGCTCAGTTCTTTGAGCCCGAAATCATTAAATTTTTTAAGCGCTTTACATTCTTCGTTTGTGGAATCGAGTCACTGTCACCGCCAGCCAAGCTTGCTGAAATTAAAGCAGGATTGGGATTGGAACTAGCACCTGCTTCTGCGAATTTTGATGCCGGTACCGATTTTTCGTCCTAGTGTTTTCCTTTGCGTTTAAGCTTGAAATAAAATTATACCTAGCCTACTTACTTAAGGTGGCGCCACAGTCCGGGGTGGACCTGGACCTCAGCCAACAAGCTTCGCCAGCCAGCTCTGTCTCTAGCTAGCCGTCTCCAGTTTCGCACGCGAAGTTGGCTGAGGTCCCCTTCCACTTGCGTGCGCCACCTGAGTCTCGGTGCTCCTCTACCGCGCCGTCCCTGCGGTGTGGATTCGAAGATTTTCCGGGCCGGGGCGTTGGTGTCCATTCGCTCTAGATGACCCAGCCATCGTAGACGTTGTGTTTTGACTCTTTTGGCTAGGTCGGTATCGCTGTACAGCCCGTACAGTTCGATGTTATATCTCCTCCTTCACTCTCCGTCTATGCAGACGGGACCGTAAATTGTCCGAAGTATTTTCCTCTCGATTATGTTAATGTCGTCTGTGAATGCGAGTAGTTGAACGGACTTTTGAAAGATTGTACCTCTGGTGTTGGCGCGAGAGTTCTGCACAATTCTCTCAAGTATGATGTTAAAGAAGTCGCATGACAGCGCGTCGCCTTGTCTAAATCCTTTTTTGACATCAAAGGGGTCGGTGAGGTCTTTGCCGACCTTGACGCAACAGCGTGAATTTTCCATCGTCATCCATCGGTACAGACTGACGAGTTTGGCAGGGATGCCAAAACTAGACATTGCGCTATATAGCTCGTCTCTATAGATGCTGTCATACGCCGCCTTGAAATCGATGAAGAGGTGGTGTGTATCGTGTTGGAATTCCTGGGTTTCTCCAAGATCTGCCGCTGTGTGTATATTTGATCGATGGTGGACTTTCCTGGCCTAAAGCCACACTGATATGTCCCTATCAGATTGTTGATCTGACTTTCCGGCCACGTAAAGAAACACCAGTCACGAAGCAGAAATAAGCCTCGGATACCTAGCCTACATAACATATAAAATCGAATTGAATAGAAATTCAGTCGTTAAATTACCTTCGGATCTTGTGGTTTTTTGTGCTGAACTGTTAAGAGAAGAATGTGTAGAAGAATGTGTAGGTATAGCAAGAGAAAAAAATACCTACACATGTAATCGTGTCATATGAACGTAATGTAGGGAGAAAAGATTCTCATCTAATTGCCATTGTTTCTATTTTATGCCGAGAGGGGATTCCCCGAATTATATATCACGTTTCAATGCATATACATGTGTTCTCCCCCAATATAAGCCACAATACGTGCTCTTAACTTTTCAATTAATATTAAAATTCCAAAAAATTAAACATTTTCTTAGTCAACTAATAATTGTTTTAATATTTAATATTAACCTTCAATATCTTATCTTTTCAGGCAACTTTACTTGCTTAGCAATTGTCTTCAATCTACGCCGCAGGCTAGGGTATCATTTGTTTCATACCTACATCCCTTCAGCATTGATTGTTGTTATGTCGTGGATTTCCTTTTGGATCAAACCTGAAGCGATTCCGGCACGGGTAACGTTAGGTGTCACTTCGCTCTTGACATTGGCTACACAGAACACACAATCGCAACAGTCACTACCACCCGTTTCTTATGTGAAAGCAATTGATGTTTGGATGTCATCATGCTCGGTATTTGTCTTTCTTTCTTTAATGGAATTTGCTGTCGTTAATAATTACATGGGCCCAATTGCTACGAAAGCAATGAAAGGATACTCTACGGAGAGTCTTCAACACATACCAGATTCGAAGGTAGGGCTTTACTTTTGATACAAAAATATTTACCTACCAACTGACTGATCAATTATTTGTTTTTTTTTTATAGAATAAAATACACAGAGAATCCATGATTGAGCCCCAGTATGATATGACGTGTTATGGACACGCAACAGCAATTTATATAGATAAATTTTCTAGATTTTTTTTCCCGTTTTCGTTCTTTATTTTAAATATTGTATATTGGACGACTTTTCTGTAGCCAAGTATGGATTAGTAATAATAAAAAAAAATTCTGAAAACCAAGTTTGCTTTTTTTACACTTTGACTGCCATGTCGGAGGCTTTCGCGCGACAGCTCATAATTCCTCGCGAGCAGTGTTTTTCAACACTCTGATGGAGTTGTTCCTGACTTCCCACCTCGAAAAATATGCATGAAACGCTTTATTCCCTCTTGGCCTGTTCTTGTCAGATTACATATTCATATCGACTTCTTTTCCATATACTATACTTACCTGCACGTAAATATACTAGGGCAGAGATGCCTAGGTCATCGACAGCGTATGCACACCAGTATTCCGGCCCGGAAAATCTACGAATCCACCCCGCAGGGACAGCGCAGTAGAGAAGCACCGGGACACGGGAACGCACGCAAGTGGGAGGGGACCTCAACCTTAGCCAACTTCGCTTGTGAAATTGTAGAGCTGACTAGCGAAGCTTGTTGATCCACCCCGATCCCCGGACTCAAGCGCCACGGCCACCATAAAATAGTTTACACATAAATACCGTAAAGCTACGATTACACGGTCATTATTTCGAGTCTTTTAAATAATGACGCATTAATTGCTCAAAATCTTGCGTTCACTGCTAGAAAATATACACCCACCCACAAAAATTAAGCGGGAATCTCAAGCGGCACTGCCAAAAGCGAAGATTTTTTAGCTGGACAAACCTCGGAAATAAGTACAAAAGAACAGAAGACTTATTTTCACCCCGCTGGGACTCGAACTCAAAACCGATATGGTTCGAAAGTCGGCTGAGAGCTCCACTAACGGCCTTTTCGATAGGCAATTCGGAAAAACTCTCCCATCCGGGATAGCAACCGAAAAAGCAATCTGTTTTGAAAATCGTAAAAGTGCAATTTTTTGGTTCAAATTCAATATTTTTGAAAATTCGACCCCTAAAAGGGGATGTGGCTAAAAACTTTGTATGAACGAAATCTGGAATAAAATCCTTAAATCCTTTGATTCTTCCTTAAATTAGGCTTAGGGCCAGTGGAAATTACGTTTTTCTGAAATTTTTTAGCTTTTTCTTCAATTCTGCCTCCAAATGTGGGCGTGGCTCAAAGTCTTGTATGAAAGAAATGTAGGACTATGTGTTTTTTACATAATGTATTGAGTAAATTTTTTTTTCGTTTTGGAACAAAAATATTGAATAAAATGCTTTGCGAAAAAATCTTTTGCGGAGAAAATGATAGATCGAAAGAGCATTTCAACAAAAAAAGAGGAAAAAAAAGAGCGCAGGCACAGAGAAAGGATGAGTAAGCTTGATATACAAAGCTGGGGTGGAATCCTCTAAGCACGGTGAAAACTGATAATTGATCATCACATTTTTAAATTTGTGATCCCGTAAGGTGATGATCACAGTGATCATCACCATTTTGTGATGAATTTCAGCTGACAGCTATTTTAGTGTCCCTCTCCATTAAAGCTTGTCGTGTTTTTGCAATAATTGGGTTTCTTTTTGTGTTTTTTTCTGAACTCCGTCAGTTTTAGTGATTACCTATGTGTACCTATGATATGTGTAACTCAGTGAGTTTGTTTTCCAGTCAAAAATCCAATAAGAACGATAGTGGATAACTCGAAGTCTAAGGACTGCTTCACGCAATATTTTAAGTTTTTATTTTCCGTTATGGGATTGTTTTTTTTTTTTTTTTTTTGAGGACCATTTTGACTTAAAACCAGCAAAAATGTTCCCGCTCTATTTTTGAGTTGTTTTTCCAACACACGAAAGTCGTAGCTCGTAAGTCGTGAATCGTAGCTTTTCGGTAATTAGGGGTGGGCTGCCATGAAATCGGCCATTCTTTCGATTTGATGTTTATTTGCTTTAAACCTTAATTAATGAATTAAAGAATTCAAACAAAAATAATAACTTAAAATATGTACGTATACATTTTTACATCGCAGTAATAAAATTACACTTGCCGAAAAATTTAAACATAAGTAAATTAGATTTATTTGTGAAGCGCTGTATAGAAATGACATCAACTGACAGATGAAAATGTATGTGCTGCCAAGTTTTTAAATTTTTTTGGTGATCACTTTACAGAGACCAAGAACTGGGTGATGGTCAATTTTGATAATCAACATGGTGACCATCAGCCATCACTTTAGAGGATTCCACCCCTGATATACAAAACTTGCTTTTGACTGCATTTCAAAGCAAGTCGCCGACTTAAAGGACTCAAGTAAGCTTTTTTGTTTCTACAAAAATGTGCCTGAAAATTAAAAAAAAACAAAATTGTTCTGTTAAAAAAGGCTGCCTGACAACGAAGAACCATGATAATGATATGATAATGTTTACTTTTAATTTATTGTTCATGCCATAGTTACATTACCTAATACAAAAATCAAAACATATTATCTATTCTATTTCTTTAAATATTACCCAGCCGTTGCAGTTCCATTTCTCTTTGATTCAGGTAAGTCTTGTCTGACTGTGATACAGATGCAGCAGTCCCATAGCTGACGTTTAGGTCCTCATCGTCTTCATCCCACAGGTCACCCTCGTTAATGCACAGGTTGTTTAGGACACAACAAGTCAATATAAATTTGCTCATTCTTTCAACTGAATGAAAATCTAACCACATCAACTGCCTAAATCTAGTTTTGATGCCACTAAATGCGTTTTCAATTTTCACACGTGATTGGCCTGGTCATGTTTCCTGTATCTTTAAAAGGAGTCGTCATCTCCTAAAAAGTGAAATTGTGTTCCACATATGCTCGGAAGCTAATTACTAAGAAATGAGAGTTGGTATACCCTCGAATCGTGTATTTTGCTTGGGGAACCAACAAATACATCAATATAACGCTTATCAGCATCACAAGTTCCCTGCAGAGTTAAAGACAATAAGTCATGGCGGTTTATGTATGTTGAACGAAGTTTATTTGCAGGTTTGGTCACATATATGTAGGATCCATCGATGCATCCTATGACGCCTGGAAATCCTGCTATCTGCAAATTAAATTTTTTGTAAACATTTGAGCAGGATGGATGCTTAAAAGGGGATTACACTACCAGTTCAAACTTTGCTGCTACCTGAATTTTTTCCTCGTTTGTTGAGTGTAATTTAATAAAGTTTGGCGAAACCTCAAAAATGAATTCTTGATAAAATCTCGAGAATTCTTGATAAAATAATGTGCATTGTAGAAACTGCTACGTTAAAAAGGTTGGCAACTTCTCGGTATGAGTTCTTATAACCAGCAAACCTGTTGCAACGAAAACGATTAAGATACACTACCTACTCATTAGGAGAATCTTAAGGCTTACCAGAGGAATGCGAGTACTTGTGTCTTTGAGGAGACATCTGTCTTACCACCGCAATCTAGTTTTTTTTTTTTTTAAATGTGTTGATGCTTCTTAAATCTGAATAAGGCAACCGGCAGTACATCTTCTCACCCGAAACTGTTAACAGATCCAAAAAACATTTTTTTCCATTGCAATTCAAAAGAAATTTGCCTCATTGTCTGAATATTTATCCACAACTTCTTCAAGGAACTTTTCCACTTTCGGTTTTTTGCCAAAATCTCTAAGCAAAAGTTCAACTGCGATTACATCATCGTCGCCACTTGATGACGATGAGGATGACGAAGATGATGATAGCAAACTATTTATTTCAAATGAAATATTCATTTTTATTTTCACACAATTAATTTTTGTTATATAATCCACTCGATGCCGTGAAATTAGCAAATGTGTCAACACAAAAATGGCATTCATGTAATTCTTCAAACATGAATGCCATTCTTCAAACAAAATAGAACTTAATGCGTTCAAAAACACAGCAAATCCAAGATCCTCTGCCGTTATCTAGGAACGGTATTTTATCTGCTGAAACTTAAAAAACTTGCAACTCTCGATAAATGTGTGTGAATAATAAACTGCTGGATCATTACATAACAAAACAGCATTCAAAAACGAGCGTTCAAACGTATCATTGGCCAAAATGCGTCACTTGAACTGGGGAAAGGGGGAGTCAAAACCATCGTCCGGGTCCGGTTTATAAAGTTTTATTTGTTCGTCGCCCGTCTAAGATTTAAACATGCATGAGTCAACAAGCAGTCAAGTCTTTGATTTTTTCTTAATAGATAGGTACGGATTGAATGGAATTTAACAAATTTTTATTTTAATACTGTATCGAATTGCCCGTTTTATTTAATACACTTTTAATACATTCTTCATTTCGTTAATACATCATCTAGATAAAACCTTATGAAGAATACAAGAAAACAACACAACTGCAATGGCACCCCTGATCGAAATACCAGCTATGTAGCTAGCGCCTCTCGCCGCTCCTTCGAGTCCTGTTAACAAACGTTTTATGTAAAGTTTCACAAGTTTTAAAAATTATCACTCGAGCTTACCTGCGATATAGTTGATATTATCATCACTGGACGGGGCCACTTCTGGATGAAGTTTTATTTCTAAGAAAGTAGTAAAAATTATATTTAATACAGCCACAATATATTAACATATTTAAAACGTCATATCGAAACTAACCGTAAAGTCTTAGAGTTCCTTCGGCACGTCCCAGAGAATTCGTACTAACACAATGATAAGTTCCAACGTCAGCAACTGAGAAAGATCTTACTACCAAGAGCATTGTTCCTTTATAGCCATCCCGCTTTTCGTTTATGCCATATTTCGGACTGAAATGACATTATAATTGGCAAACATACTTCGCTTGGATTAAGTTTGAGATTTTGTACCCATCCAAGAGCATTTCCGGCGAGGATTGGCTTGCATCGGTTGGATTTGTCGAGGAAAGACTGAGCGAAGTTGTCCGAGATCCTTTGAGCCAATATGAGACCGGAGATGGGGAGGCTTCCACATGGCACTCAAGCTGAACATCGGATCCCAATGGTGTGCCTAGCAGTTGGCTTGGAGCACGAACCATAGGAGCAACTGTTTAAAGATAAAATAAGTTTAGATATTGCCACAGAGGAAATTAGTTTTTATGTAGCAATACGTAATTCAATGTGCTAAAAATGCGAAAAAAATCGTTAAATTACAATTTGCTATTTTTTTACCCATTATACGAATATTTGACAATTGTTCATCTAGAGATTTTTTTCTATCTAGGCTTTCATTTAAAGTTCAACAATCAACCATCAAGTCTTTTACAATACTTTCCAACATTAGTCAGTTTAAATCCTGAATATGGAAGGACCATCTAAAAAGGACTCGTTGAAATCGGCAAGTCACGAATTTGACTAATCGGGCACTAAGTAATGACTAGCTTTACTATTAACAGGCTATTTGTAATTTCGATCTCGCCAGGCTTAAGCCCGATTGGCCTTTGTTTAAAAATGCCAACCAGGTCACCCAGCTCATTTTGAGGCAATCCTGAAATTTTCTTATTGTTGCGATGTTTTATCATCCTGGCTAATTTTTACTCCAGGTGGTGACCAAGGAGGCTGCTTAAGTTAAGTAGTAACAATAGAAAGCGGAGCCATCTCGAAATTCACCCAAAAATGATTTAATCTGAATATAATGAAGATATGGCTTTCCCACAGGACCAAGATCTATTTCGAAATACATTTTAGATAAGGCTTAGTGTGCATTGTTTTTCTACTAAGTTCGTTATGAAGATGTGCTGTTTATTGTACCTGACAGTCAAACCAAAATATAAAAATCATGCAGGAACTTTTAAAGTAAAGAGTTCGAGTTAACAGCTCTTCCAATGGATTGTGTTCGTCTTGCTTTAGGTCACCATAACCAAATCGAGCCAAAAGAATATAGTATCTTCTGGACAATCTTCGTTTCCGTCCGTCGTCTGTCCGAATGTTTGTTTGACAACTCCTATTAGGATTAGGGTTTTTAGCAATGTCTTTAAAATATTTCATAACAATTAATTTATCCCAGTTTATATACACTTACATTGTACGCTTAGCGAAATACGTTTGCTTACAGCCGGTGGAACATCATTCGATGCTATGCAAAGATAAGCGCCCATTTGCCGTCTTTCCAATCGTAGTAGTTTTAAGGACGTTCCGATGTAGGACTCAACTGAAAGAAAAAAAAAAAAGAAAATTAAGTTAAAGTTTTTTGAATGAGTTCGTGCTTTGTTTCGTTGGTTCGTCGTAACAAATCCGTTTGTAATGGACAACATATTTCTACACTAACAATCATATCCTACAGAGCCTTAAAGCAATTGCGTTACACAGCTTTCGGTCTCACAAGGAAAAAAAGATATTCTGAAGTGTTGTAATGCTTTTGCCTGGGGTTCGTTGAATAAAACTCATTTTCATTAATTAAGAATCTAACCGAACGTATCGTTGCTTATTTTGGGGAGCGGCCCCTATGGCAAAGCCATCAAAATTAAATTTAACATTGAAAAGCGAAAAATTGCAGCAATTTAAAATCCTACAACATTATAACAATGGCTAGTCACATGATCAGTTCAAATGCTGCCAGGCTCAATTTCACTTTTATAATTTCACAAAAAACACCTTATTTATCAGACAAAATTCACTTGAATTCGAAAGGAGAAAGAGACGTCGTGATAAGGCGCCGCCTTCCGATTTTTATGCTTTCCTTTGAAAGAACTGAGAGCACAGATGATATTTTATAAAATAATGATTATACTTTACATCAGAGTTAAAATCGAACCCATACATAAAGGCAATAGACTTATACCACAGTTTAAGCGTTGCCAAGAATTTAGGCACATAAGTGGGTACTTCCAAAAACAACCACGTTGCATGAAATGCGCCATCTCTTAACAGAGTGCAAAAAAGCAGCAACGAGAATTTCTTAAGCAAAATCTTCGAGGACAGAATCCAAGCCTTGGGCATCCGAAAACGGCGGAAACTCCTAAGCAAAAGACTCCAACGACGCCTTCGCTGATCAAAAGTGTGTGATTGGCAAAGAAGGCGACCACAAAAGGCGTTAGAGCTCCACAAAAGAGCGTCGCAGAGAAACCGCCACTGGTTGGACCAAAATCCCACATTCAGGTTGCGTCAAACGAAAACAAGGCAAGACCGCTGTAAGATCGCAGTGTCTCAGATCCTCGCTGAAATCTTGGGAAGACTTGAGGATCAGACTAAAATTAACAAACTTATATCGGACAAACTGAGCAAGCTCGAGTTTAAACCTCATAAAATTACAAGAAAACATGTTATTTCAAATATAGGCCGTTCAAATTCAATTGAAGTTATGGGATTCTCTTTGACAAAATATAAGAGTTTTCAATGAAACATGCCGCCTATCCCTACTTCCGTAAAAACATCTTGCTTAAACGACGGGCAAGACACGACTGGCCTCCCACACAGGTGTGGGATATCTGGGGAAATTTACCTTTTCGAGGGAAAAACCTTGAAAGGAAAATACATAAAGGGAAAAAAGGAAAACTTGCAATTCTAAGGGAAACCCCATCAAATTGAAAAATAAAACAAAAAGTTTCTGCTTTCGGCCTGGCAGAGGCACAACCGACCAGCTTTTTACTCTGAAGGTTATTCTTGAGAAGTCCTGGGAATATGCCAAACCGGTCTATTCGTGTTTTGTAGATCTGGAAAAGGCGTATGACCGAGTCCCTCGGGATACACTGTGGAGAGTTTTGCAGGACTATGCGCTGAGTGGGCCTCTTCTGAGAGCCATCCAGTCGTTGTATGGAAACTGCAGAAGCTGTGTACGGATAAATGGCGTCACATCCCGTCCTTTTGATGTGCGCGTTGGACTTCGCCAGGTCTGTGTTCTGTCGCCGCTCCTTTTCATAGCATATATGGACTGGATGGTGAAGCGCAGTCTTGGCGAGCAATGTTTCGAATTGGCTGGCATCAGGATGAGCCATCTACTTTTCGCAGATGATTTGGCCATCCTTGCTTCATCCAAAGAGGAACTTCAACGAGCACTGGATAGGTTTGCAGCCGTCTGTGGTGATGCTGGGATGAAAGTAAACGTGAACAAATCGGAAGTGATGGTTGTTTCCCGAACTCCTGTGCAATGTATTCTGCACATAAATGGAGTTCCACTGAAACAGGTGGAGAAGTTTAAGCATCTCGGGGTCTTTTTCACGAAAGATGTGAGAAGTGATACTGAGTTGTCCTGTAGAATTTGCCAAGCTGGAGCAATAGTGAAGGAACTGCGCCGGCCGGTCATCAGGAAAGCTGAGCTTGGAGTGAAAGCAAAGATCTCAGTTTTTAATTCAGTGTTCGTTCCGACCCTCATCTTTGGTCATGAAATTTGGGTAATGGCCGAAAGAATTAGATCGCGGGTACAAGCTGCCGAAATGAGATTACTAAGATGCGTTGCTGGTGTTACTCTAAGGGACAGAGTGAGAAACGTCAGTATTTATAGGAATCTTAATGTTCAGCAGCTACTTCTCCGAGTGGAGCGATCAATTCTTCGATGGTTTGGACACGTTGTTCGCATGCCCCTGACAGACTTCCTAGACAGGTTATGCTAGCCGAGATGCGAGCGCGTCGCCCCCCTGTTAGGCCAAGAAACAGGTCGTGGGATCAGGTAAAGAACCTCTCTGAGTCCCGCCTGGGGATTGCGCCGGAGTCTCTTAAGTTGGTGGCGGAGGATCAAGAAAGATGGAAGGACCATGTAGCCACCCTCGCTTCGCGACCCTTTTAAAGGATAAGCGGCATCCGAAAATGATGATGATGATGATGATGATGAAACAAAAAGTTGAGAACGATGACGGTTCTATAAGTTTCCCAAATTCAATAAAAGTAATTATTTATGCTTTATCATACCCTCGCTCAAATGCAGAATCTCAACGCATTTCATCCATAGCAACGGAATATGTAGGAAGAAGAGTAGGAAACGACTTCAAATGCAATTAGCGTCATCAGATCCTTGAACCAGAATATTTATATCTAACATTGAGCTTACTTTTAACTCTTTTTTTTATACCCCATCCCATAGGATAGGGGATATATCCAAGACCTTAAGGGCATATCGAGACCGAATTGTAAGTCGAATGAGCCATGTCCGTCCGTCCGTTTGTCGGTAGTTTTTAGGCCTTAAATTTTGATCTAGGAACTTGAAACTTGATATCTGTTCTTTCTAGGTCCCGAAGCAGTGCAAGTGTAAAATTTTTTCAAAACGTTGGCTGAAATGGAAAAGCCATTGTCCTCACTATGGATCTTCAAGTAACAAAAATAAACCCTCAATTGAGCGTTAGTGCTGCATATGATAAAACTAAGTTGTCTTGTCACAATTTTACTATATTTAACCTGCAGAGCCATCAAGCTACATGTTTCTGGTTTACTGAAATCGATACCGATTTGGATGCATCCTGTTTAATGTCCCGCATTTGTGATTTGATGTAATCTAACCATCAATAAATAGATTGTCAGTAATAGGTCTAAATTCAGAATTAGAACTGTCAGGGCGATCCACCTGAGCGCGGATTGCATTTGTATGTGGACCGCCAACCTAACCTATTGAATAGTCTTGAATAATTAATAAAGTAGTATTAAGCGAGTATTTGAATTGAAATATAAGATATTTAAAGTGAAGTTATTTCCCTTCAATACAATTTCTTTAAGGACTTCACCGAAAATATCGTTTTTCCATCAATTCGGCCAGGAAGAAAATGGGATCATCTACAAGCATTCAAGGAGTTCCTGCCCGAAGACTGTCGATGCTTTTATGAAAAATTGTCATTCCCATAATCTCATGTCTGCTAAATAATTAAGTTATGGGAAATGGTGCAACACATACCTTATCAGTTATATAATACTGTGAATTAACATTTTATTTCGTTTTGTCGTTATATTAATTTTCTATAATAATACATCGTTATTTAACGCTGAATAAATTTTAACATTATTTCTTTAGTGGCACAAACGAATGGCGCTGATTAAATTCCTCCTATCAGCTGAAAAAGATTTATAATTTGCGTATGAATATCTCCTAAGTTATCCTTTTTAAATAAAAAAAAAAAACTTTTTATAATGTTAATAACTATTTTACAATAAAGAGGCTAAATTTTAATCATGTTGTACAAAATTTCATGTATGTAAGTGTTTCTATCACGAAAATCGGCGTCTTCTGTAAAGTTTGTGTATTCTGTAAAGTTTGCAAAATGTGACATAGGAGGTATTCATAGTTCACCTTCGCTGGTTTCACTCAATTTAATACTCAAATTCATCGGAAATCGTCAGTAACTATTATTTAAAATTGTTGTGTTTTTGCAAAACATTTCATATTTTTTAATCAATAAATCCTATCCTTGCAAGAAATCCAAGATCAATCAAAAATTTTTGCAAAAGTATAAAAAAAAAGTTGTTATTAATACATCAGAGCCTGAAAATGAAAGGCACTTCAAAAAATCAATACGCTTCTGCAACTATGACAAAAAACTAATCTTTGAAGTCCTTACAGTTTGTCAAAGTGCTTCAAACCCATAACGTGCCTTTGAACAAATCGCAACAGCCTCATATAAAAAAGCAAAGGTTGACGGTTTAATGCTTTTTGTCAAGGATTTCCTGTTGGAAACTGGCGTTATATTTACTGAGGGAGGAACAAATAAAAAAAAAGAATTGACAACGTAAGGACTGACGTTAAAAAAAAGTCGGACATTAAGGCAAGCCTAGAACTGAAGGAGTGGGAAGTGCTTTTACTTAAGCCAATGGATGCTGAGAGAAACCCATTAATTTCGAAAATATCAGGTGGGTTTAATTATCTAGTTATCTAGTATTCTGATAACAATTGGAATTTTAAAAGGTGTCATCAACCATGGTGACACACAATTGGTTCAAGAAAACTGTTTTTCCAAATCCTGGAATCATGAACTGAACCCGGCCATTCGCAAACAATACTCGTGAAATGTTCCCTTGCATTGCAGGTAGTTTAATAATGTATTGATTATTAAATATTATTAAATATGTATTCCTCAGAATGTACATAAATGCGGATTTCTTATTTTTACGTGCTCCTATGCACGATTGGTATTTCAAAAGGCAATCCTCTCATGACATTTTTTTGACTCTCAAGTCACTTTTTTGCAAAAAATGCGTTATAAACATATCCGTAAATTTTTTTCTGGTGCACTTAATAATACTTAACAAAAATTACTCCAACAAGACACCTGAAAAACGCACAGATTTTACGATACTTGGGAAAAGCCGTAGAAGTAAAATTAAGAAAAATTATTTTTACGAAGCCGCCGTAGGTATAAGTTGGAAATATGATTTGTTACCTACTTTTATAACCGCAGTTGACAATAAGAACGATTTTTCGACTACGTATTTATAATTTACGTAGGTTTTTGAGAGAATACATTTTTGTTTAACTACCTGATAAAACCTCAATCTCAAAAGGATTAACTTTGAGATGGGCACCTAGTTTCAAAATTTACCTAGCGAAAATTATATAAACCACAGTTTAATTTTTGAAGTCGAGGTTAAACAACAGAACCTTAACCGAAGAATACCTAATCCCCGTTTATTAAGAAATTCGTTTCGAAGGCTTCGGGAAACGGGACCTGTTTCAACAAGACGACCTAACGCAGGAGCTTCACCAGGAAGAGTTGCGGTTGATAATAGAATACTGGAAGCTGTTACAAATGATCCATCAATTAGCATCAGGCGCTTACCTTTGCGATTCAACGTTTCAACACATGAAATTTTTCGTCTCCTGCATACGGAAAATTTGTATCCATACCACCATACACCTGTGCAGGAACTGCTTCCGAATGATTCGGAGCCGAAATATTAACAGTGTGAATATTAACAAATGAAGTAAATCATTTTTTAATATAAGTACAATAAAGCTAAAGAAAAAGTTTAAAACAGAGAGAAAAAATAATAATTACTTAAAAAAGCTTAAAAAGTTCGATTAAAAAAAAAATACTTAAAAAATGATAATTACTTAAAATTTAGATTTAAAAATTTAATCCATTTGGGTGCTTATTGAGTTTTGTTTGTCATGTGCAGAAATAGTTTCCTCTGAAATTGAGTTGACGGCGAAATATTATGCAATTCTATTAGAAGTCTATTCCATAATCGAATTGCATTTACATAGAAGGAACGTTCCCCAATGGTATGTGAAAAGCGCGGCAGAATCAGTTTCAAGCCTCTGTCAGATCTAGCAAACTGAAGTGTTTCCCTCAAGTATTCAGGAAATATGTTATGAACAATGCTATGAAGTTTTACAATATTTCGAAAGCTGTAGAAGTCATCTAAGCTCATTCCTTACAAAGAAGTTTTAAGACGGGATATACTTGCAAACCTTGGAATGTTGTGTATAAATCTGATACAATCATTAAAAGCAACATTAAGTCTGCGTTTACACTCGCTGTCAAGGCAAGGATAAACAGATATGTTATACATGAAAAACGGTAGCAAAATACTTTGCACTAGATGCTGTTTCAAGCAAAGTAGCAGTAACTGTGTTGACGACCTAAGACTACGAATACCAAAATAGACTCTTCTTAGAGTGTCAGATGAGGTGTCATAAACAACAGCTCGAGTGTCATAAACAACAGCTCAGATGTCTGTTTATGACAAAACCTAAATATTTAACGCGCTCCACATAAGGAATAACTTCGGAGCTTAGGACTAGCCTGGGAAAATCTTCACAAATAAATTAATTTCTTGAACAAACCATGGCGACAGTTTTCATCGGGTTCACAAATAAATTCATTTCTTGAACAAACCATGGCGACAGTTTTCGTCGGGTTCAGTTTCAGTTTATTTACGTTCGACCATTGCAGTACGCTAGCAATATCTTCATTTACTCTGGCCACACAATCCTCCATTAAGCCGATTGGCTGAAACAAATAAAGAAGCACATCATCCGCGTATATGTGTATTACACTGTTGGCAACTATTTCCGGAAGGTCTTTGATATACAAAGAAAACAGGAGCGGCTCTAGCACAGAAAACCCGACTGCAATTTAGAGAGTTTTTCTTTTTCACATAAGTAATTTAACATTTGGTTAGCAAGCACTTTTTCAAAAACCTTAGACATGAAACACAGCAAACTTATTGGGCGAAACTCTGATGCAAGTGAGGCATTAGCTTTTTTGGGTATTGGTATTATCTTTGCCGTTTTCCAGCTCTCAGTACTCTGCAGCTATAAATGCAAACATTAAAAATGTATGCGATAAACGGATACAAAACAGGCAAGACTAGCTTCAAAAATTTGGGTGATATATCATCGGGCTCAGGGGCATTTGACTTGATAGTTCTAGCAGCATTATGAACGTCTTCTATCCTGATGCATTGAAATGAAAACCCATCATCATGACGATTGGACTGACACAATACAGTTTCAAACAAAGCTGGCATAGACGTACGTGGAACCAGAAAATCACTGATCTCATTTGGATCGAAGTCACATTTAGATGTTCGCTTTTGCTCAGCAACACCAATTTCCTTGAGGTTCTTCCATAGATCTTTCGAAGGTAAATTGCGATCAAGTTTTCTCAAGAGATATAGTCTTTTTGACGAGCGTATTAAGGAATTGACTTTATTACGAGCATAAGCAGATTGCCTCCGGTTATAATCAGTGGGGTTCCTTTTAAATCTTTTAAAAAGACTCTCCCTCTCCATTATATAAAGTTTTATAGTGTTGTTATACCAAGGACACGATTTTGGTTTTATTGTTTTTCTCACTATTGGTACATAACGATCAAATAACCCATTTAATATATTATTAAAAATTATAACCTTGTGATTAACATCAGGCGTATCAAAAATGTGGTCCCAATCGCTGTTATGACAGTTTTCTAAGAGAGCCGCCTGGTCAATGCCGCGAAACAATCTATAACTTATAGTTTTCTTCGGGAAAATGTTAGAATGACTTGTGTCTAACATAATAGAGTAGAAAACGATGTCGTGTATGAACTCAGAAGTAGGTCTTATTTGGTCATTTGCAATGACGCTCAGCTCTGAGTTTGATAAGAACATGTCAAGCAAGGACGGGTTACTGTCCGACTTAAAGCAGGTTGGGTTAAGGCTATTAATAACCGAAAACCCTATTTTTAAACAAAAGTAATCAAAAAAGCGTTTTTTACTATTATTATTTAAATAATTAACGTTAAAGTCACCACCAATTAACGTTGACAGCGCAATCCAAAAACGGGCTTTAGCATGCATACAAACTGGAGGGGGACACTTTGAGCACCTGACTTGATTGCTTGGTTAAAAAAGATAGAAAATAAAAAATATAAACCAAACACAGCATTTTTATTCCGAATAATGGGAATTAAAAACTATGAATCGACTTTTTCTTAATTCTTTTCTGCTACGGCTTTTCCTAGGTATCTTGTTGCAGCAATTTTTATTAAGTATTGTTAGGTTCAGAAAAAAAATTTACCGGAATGTTTTTAACGTATTTTTTGCAAAAAAGTGACTTGAAAGTAAAAAAAATGTCATGGGCAGGGAAAAGGATCCGACTTAAGAGCAAATAGGTATCTCGAAAGTAAAAAAAGCCATCAATTTTATTTTAATACAGTTAAAAGAAGTACTATTTCTTCTAGAATTTAAATCCTAAATTAATTTCCCGTTGTAAGTATTAGCGGACATATTTCTGTTAGTATGGGTCAAAGTACCTCAAAGCAGGTGTTTTCTTAAATTCCCAATAAATGATATGAAAATTAGAGATAGGCCCATACTGTGGAACGATTTTTTTCTTCAATTATACCCAAAAATCATATCCCAAAGTATTGGCATCGAATTATGAAACACCCTGTATAATAATTTATTATTAAAGATAAGACATGCATTTAGGTCCGTTAATTAAACAGACATTGTACAACTTTAATACTCAATATCCATATACAAACATATATACATTTTTTTTCATTAATTTTGAGCAACTACCTTTTACAAGCTCTCTGCTTCCTGTCTTCTTCAATATAAGAAGTTCTCCATCTTCTCTTTTCCATAACACTTTTGGAGTAGGATTTCCTGTAGTCTTACAAGTAAGAATTACGTCTTCTCCTTCCGGCACGGCCAAATCCGATGAAGAGTCTTCGTTAAGTATATCGGGAGGAACTAAATTTATGGTTAAAAAAAAAAGAATAAAATATTAAACTCATTAGCAATACACAGTAAAATCAGACAAAAACAAAACACAATTAGTTTGCTAGAGATAATTTGATATGCTCAATAATTGGTAGATGGATAATCGAAACCAATGGAATAAATTTGGTGCTCAAAGGATAGACATGTTTGCACTAAAGAGGATACAAGCTTCCATCTGCCTATCAACTCCTACTTTCACCTCCCCGTGGTAAGTACTGGTTGCCTTGTCTAGTACCTCAACTGGAAATTGGATTCTAGCGTCTTTGGAAGGTTGTTGGACGCAGCAGACGCGAGGGGGAGGGGGGGAGGAGAGTTTCCACTAAGACACTTCTCCTTGGCGTCCACAGTTCCAGTCAGGCCGAACTACGACATGTTCGGAGCTCAGACCTATAAAAAGCGGCTAATCCGGTTGTTTGTCCTTGGAGGTATCAAAAGGATCTGGTCCTCCAGGTTGGTGGTTGTGCCGTAGGGGTGTTTTTCCGACCACGTAAAGAAAACTTAGTCAGGAACCCGCGACTAGCCTCGAAATCTGACGAATTCACTGTTGACGAGACGACCAACGCAAACAAAATAAGAAAACGATCTTCACTTAACAGACCTCGTGCGGCCGAGCAAATATCGGACTTAACAACTGGAAAAACTGCGACCTCTTCTACGGTGACTGCTACTGACATCTAAACCAGCGCTTATTATTAAGATGTGGTTTAGAGGCTACATTCGCCAACAGAAGCCTTACACGAGCATGCTCCCACAGAGGAGAAAGATGACGACGCCAAGGATATGTTCTAGGAGCTCCTGGACAAAATGTATGAGCAGTGCCTTAGTTTCGACATTAAGATTGTCCTAGGCGGTTTTAATGCCAAGCGGCAACAAAGCAGCCGGAGCAGATGGCCTAGATGCCGAACTTTAAAAATCTGCTGGCGTTGAGCTGGTTAGGAGCATCAATATACACCGGTCGGAGGAAAAGATGCCCGATGAATGGAACCTCAGCATTAATTGCCTGATCCTCTAAACTGTGCCAACTACAGATGCATCAGTCTTTTTAGAATCTCATTCAAGATCTTTTCTGCTGTACTCTGTGAACAGGTGAAGTCGTTTGTCAACAATCTAATTAAGGTTTTACACCACAGACTTAAAACAACAGCAAAGAATTTTTTATTGAATGTCACTAGCAACTCTACAAAAATGTTCGTTGCCTTTTCGCAAAGCATTTCGCTGTCGAAGTGGAGAAAAAGAATTTAGGCCAGGAAAGTCCATCATTGAATTCCAGGAATTCCAAATCATTAATCACCACCTTTTCATCGATTTTAAGGCCGCGGAAAGACCTCACGCTCACCAAAACCCTTTTATGTCAAAAAAGGATTTAGACAAGGATGACGCGCTATCATGTGACTTCTTAAACATCATGCTTGAGAAAATTGTGCAAAACTCCTGTGCCGACACCAGAGGCACAACCTTTCAAAAGTTCGTTCAACTACTCGCATAAGCAGAGTCGCATGTCGACATCGACATAATCGGAAGAACAAACCGTGATATCAGTGAAGCGGATTATTGGGATGGGGGCGGTGTATATGGGTTTAGTTGTCAACGAGGGCAAAACCTAGTATGTACATATATGCTGTTATCAAGAAAGGACACCCAAGAACCGACGCACGTTTTGGAAAAAACATCACCATCGACAGCTATACATTTGAGGTACTAAGGGACTTTGTCTACTTGCGTTACATTATAAATTCAGACAATGACACCAGTGCTGAAATCAAACGAAGGATAACTCTTGCCAATCGCTGCTTCTTTGGGCTAAAAAGGCAACTGAGTAGCAAAGCCCTCTCTCGAGCAACTAAAGTGTCCATTTATGAGACTCTCATAATCCCAGTCCTGCTTTACGGTGCAGAAGAATGGACGATGGACCTGTCAAGAGTCAAAATACTGGAATCAAAATGGCTGAATCAAAATGGCTGGATTATTTTGCATTTTTCTTCTTAGGTAGGTACGTCAAATATTTTTCTTCTTACGTCAAACATGCCAAAATGGCATGCAGTCTAATCGAAGCATTAGAAAAGTTGTTGGACAATGCAAGGTGAATTACACCTTCTGGCTGGCAGTAACAAATGTAGGTAGCTGACCTTCATTGTTGGCAGTAATAGGATCAATTTCAAAAGGCGATCTCCTCATGTGTTAAATTTGCTGCCGCCCCATCTGCTCTGAGCATTAGCCTTTAATTTAAGTCCTATTCTTCTTTGGATTTCCCTAACCCCTGAGTCTCTAGAGATTTACCCTTTCATAACCAAACCAAAAAGAAAAAAATAAATGTAAAATTCAAGTAGATTTTAAGACAAACCTTGAACATCTATACACCCAACTTGCTTCTTCATAGGACTGGTATTTATTTGGCACATGTAGCATCCTTTGTCACTTTCTCTCAATTTGCTTATCTTAATTTTCCATGTGTGGAAATTTTCGTGGGTTACACTTATTCTCGCGTTGTGCGTAACAACCCTTCCTTGCAAGGCAAGAACAGTTTGATCCGATGCTCGTAGCCATCCAACCTGTTAGGCAATTATTATCAAATTTAAAATTATGAAAACAAAAAACTATTTAAAACTTAAGGCAACCTTATTATTTCCCAAGTTTCGCACAGCACAAGCAAGAATAGCTTCTCTTCCAGCAGGATATGTCACATTATTAATTGTTCCAATGAATTCCGGATCCAGATCGAGGTTAGTATGATTTAAATCTGGAAAAATAGGTACGTAATTGTATAATAACCACTTAAGTTGGAAATATGTAGGCAAGGTAATACTACGTTTTTAACAAATGACATGTTTAAAATTTGAGGCGAAAAAAGCCCTGTGTCCCAAAGTTACGCAACGTGTTTTGGCCATTTCCCTTTTTCTTTTTAAGTAGCTCTTAAAAAATTAGTTCTTAAAAATATCGGAAGATCCGCCGATTCGACATAATCTTCCGTAGTTCTGAAGAAATGCCTTGCTACACTGGCAAAACCGTTTTCACACCCTTCCCACGGAATGTTCATCTTAATGCATGGTTTTTAAAAAACAAATTTTGTTTGAGGTTGCTACTTTTTAATGTAGCTTTTCACACCTTCTGGTCTATTTCTATTGAACTGCCGTGTATGTATATGCCGTATATGTATAATGTATTTTGTTTTAAAGCTTGCAACCCAATAAATCCGTTGTATCCGTCACGTTGAAGTACACAACTGACAACTAAGTTGAATATACACGTTCTTGTGAGATGCGGCCCATAGAAAAATGCGTGACGAACGTGTCGCTGCACATAAGAACGTATGTTTTTCACTGAGTTGTCACTTGTGTTCCTCGACGTGACGGAGGCAACGGATACATTAGGCTGAAGGCATAAAAGTGCGCTTCAGTGATGAAGAACTAAGGTGTTCCGCACTCACCAAGTCAGCCCCAAAGATCCGCCACCTGATATGAGCAAAGGCAATATAACCGCACGGGAATCGTTCGGCTGGGAATTGTTTGGCAGTCACCAATTGACAAGTGCAAGTCGTGTGACTCGGTAGCTCAGTGCGAGAGTGCTCGGCTTGCGTTTCATTGATTCGTAGTTCAAATCGCATTGAGGGCCAGGGGCAAAGTTTTATTTTTTTTTTAATATATTCTGCAATGTTAAAGGCTTCACCTTTATAAAAGATTCCTCCACTTCCTGCCCACTTTCTCCAGGATTAGAGATTCCTCTAGCTCCTGCCCATTTCCTCTAGAATTCCGTGGGTTCATTGGAGTTCCTGGCCTGGTAGTACCCATAATGATATGCAAACCCTTTATAAAGGATCCTTCCAGCTCCTGCCCACTTCCTCCAGAATTCTTTGGGCTCAGTGTAGCATTAATTGGGTTCGTGGCCTGGTAGTACTGAAAAATTATGTGCTTCCCCTTTATAAGGGATTCCACCAGCTCCGGCCCACTTCTTCAGAACTCCTTGCGCTAATTGGAGCTGCTATTCCATAGTACCGAAAATCCTCCAGCTCCTGGCCACTTCCACCGGAGTTCCTTGGCTTCATTTAAGTATTCATTGAGTTAATTGGCGTTAACCTAACCGGTTCGTACCAAAAAATGCCTGCTTCACTTCCTCTCCTGCCCCCTTCCTCCAGAATTAATTGGGTTCATTGGAGTTCTTGGGCTAGTTTGTACCGAAAAATTATATGCTTCCCCCTTATAAAGGATCCTTCCAGCCCCTGCCCACTTCCTCCAGAATTCTTTGTCCTCAGTAGAGTATTACTTGGTTTCATTAGAGTTCCTGGCCTGGTAGTACCGAAAAATTATATGCCTTCACTTTATAAAGGATCTCTTCAGCTCCTGTCCACTTCCTCCAGAATTCCTTGAGCTCATTGGAGTATTCCTTGCATTTATTGCAGTATTCCTTGGGTTCATTGGTGTTCCTAACCTATAAGTAGCGAAAAATTGACTGCCTCATCTTTATAAAGGATTTCTACAGTTCCTGCTCACATCCTAAGGAAATCCTTGGGCTCATTTCAGTATTTCTTGGGTTCATTGGTGTTCCTAACGTATAAGTACCGAAAAATTGAGTGTTTCACCTTTATCCTGTTAGTATCGAAAAATGGACTGATTCTCCTTTAGAAAGGATCCGTCCAGCTCCTGCCCATTTCCTCCAGAGTTCTCTGGGCTCATTATAGTATACCTTTGGTTCATTGATGTCGTACGACAGGCTTCTTTACTTTTTATTTCATATGATATAATAATAATAGTAAATTTATCAAGGAGAGAGGCATATAGAGCAGAGTTTAGAGTACAAGGGCGTGCCTCTGTGCAGGCAAGAAAAGGCTGAAAAGGCTATTGATTTCTGCGAAATCATATTCCCACAAAACAATTGATGCTTAAAAGAGGATCGGCCTTACCATGGTCGATGGCGCTATAAATCTAGAGGACTTTTTTTAAATAAGAATCATGCCCAGCCAAAGATGCCTCTACACTGCCAGAAAGTAGAGAGTGCTTTTTCGGTTTTAGATCCAACATTCTCAGACTATAGAAGATTTCTATCGAGGATTATTCCCATATATCAAACTTCATTGGGTATCGGGATAAGGGACACCTTTAAGCATAGTTGAGTCAAGCCAAAGCGACCTTCGTCTCCTTCTCGTAAAAAACAACCGCTGTATTAAAAGGATTCACTGGAAGACCAGTCCTACTGCACGAATCATCGATCAAGTCGCGCTTGGCAACAAACAGTCCCTATGTTAAAACCGACAGGAATGACGGCAACCGGAACAGCATCCGTTTCGGCTTCGGTGTAGGTTTAGGGAAGGTTGAGAGCCGATAGCATCATAGAGTCTATCGACGAAACGCCGCAGCGCGACCTTTTCCGGTCAAGAGCACATTTAAATTTCCAAACAATGTTTTAAGCGCAGCTTCCAAAGTTTTGTCTTTGATGCGATCAAAGAGCTATCTTGTGCACGATGGCTAGATTTTAGGCAGTCTTACCAGGTTTTGGTATCAGCACGACTTTTACCATACGCCAAAGGGTGGGTATGTAAGCCAAAGCAATGGCTTGCAGTGATTATTATTTTCAGCGTAGGCAACCCCTTTTTATACCCGACCCAGGGTATATTAAGTTTGATGTATAGTTTGTAACGCAGTAAAATAATCACCGTAGACCCCTAAGACCCTTGAGAGATATAAATGGGACCGACAGGAGAATCGATTAAGCCATGTTCGTCCGTCCGTCCGTATGTTTCACAACTTTTAGACCTTAAATTTTAAGGTAGCGAGCTGAAATAGGTTGGCTGGAAGTCTAGTCCTTCAGATCAAGTTTGAAAATTAGCTGAATCCGCCCACAGTCACGCCCATCACAGGCCTGTATGTGTGACCATCGCTAATTTTAAGAAATACTTTTTCAATAATTGCCTTTGAAGTTGCAAAAATTTTTTAGCCTTTTCATTGACCATGCCCACTTTTTAAGGGATTTTAGCTTAAAATGACCGTTTTTCAATAAATATATATGAAATGCGTGGCGTTAATAAGTCATTTTTTTAGTTAAAAAGGCGGAGTTTTAGGCCGAAATGTATGTAACCACAGCTTTCAACAGTTATATTTTTATTTCCGCCCACTTTTTGGAGGCGTGGCAGTTTTTTTTTGGTATGGTCGGGCATTTTGTAATCCATCGTAGATAGACTGAAGCTTTTGCATACGCACTGTTGCACTTTCCCACTTGTTTTTAACCTCGTTTCACCATAACTGGGTGAATTTCGTCCTGACAATGTTACTTGAAAGCTCAATAGATGCAATTGCATATTGCTAGCGTCTCTTCATTCTTCATAGTAACTCTTCATTTAATAGTAACTCTTCATTTAATACAGGTACCAATATAGCCAAATGATGATTGATTGTTTTGTAGTGGTCACCGTTGCCAATATCTTTGAAGAGAATGTGGTGTCATAAGTCCCTAGGAGGAGACTAAAGGTCTTAATGAGGACACAATCCGGTTTAAGGATTTTATCAAATTTGTAAGGTTTCCTGCTGTTGAAGAGTTTTAAGCCTAACAAGCCTACTTAGAGAATTTCTTTCCACTGATGCTGCTCCCTATATTGATCACAGTTCCAGCATCCAACACCATCACCAGTTCACAAGCAGCACCAATAATTTTGGTGCGCTTCTTGGCTCATATCCGTGGGGCGTGGGAGAGACCTTGGCGCCATCCGTGCTGATCTTTACCTAGAGCTAGAATAGAAAAATATATAAAATTTGTAGATTATTCTTACCTAGAATAGTCTGCGAAAAAGACTTTAAGAAATTTGCCGACGCACATAGTAGGAGAAACGAAGTTGTTTTTCCATCCATTTTTTTATTAAAACCTGTTCACGAGACTCCGATCCAATAAACGCATGTCCAATACCCTAGAATAGAAATAAATTATTGTGAAGTTATTAATAATACAAATTATTTCTCAAATTAATTATTATTATTATAATTTATTAACATATAATTAAAACTGACAGTGCGAACAGGGCAAAAAATGAGCACACGCAACTAAGGCTTTCGGCTTTTTTTCAAAAATATTGTACATGCCTTTTTTGTATCGCGCCAGGGTTGTAAAAATGTTCAAAAGATACCAACGCCAACGGCCTTTGTTTATTAGTTATTATGCCCCATTCATGCACCTACCTTATCCTGGGATCAATAAGTATATTGATATTGAGGTTAGATGCTTATACACCTAACACATCTCCTATACCAATGAGAGGCACTATAAGAACTGTCAGCACGTGTTATGCGTTATGGCACTCAAGAAAAGTGTCATGGCATAACAGTGAAGGTTCGTTTCTTTCATACGTGCTTTTACACTGAAACTAAGTTATCTCAGCAAAGTTATTGCTTTTGTAGTGTTCTTCGCGTTAAATAGGCACCTCTTACCACTATCGCGATTAATAGCTGGGCTCCAATGAGTATCTGTGTCTGTGTCTCGCAGTTCAGCATACGGGAATACGTATATAGCAACACAATGCGTATCTCGCTGTGTCTCTGATTTTAGGTAAAAACTGAGGCGAGACACAGACACTCAATGTGCCCGGCTTTAAAAAATCCATAGTAATGTTACTCCATTCCAGGAACTTAGCGGCTTTGGTTGTATACCCTCTGGGCTCCGGCTACTACAAGATTTGCTCTACAATAGCTTTTTTAGGTCACTCGACACGAATTGCCGAGTTTTTTTTTTCGCGAGAAATTGGGACTTCACCCATAAATGACACAAAAATACCCCTTAATAGGGGTGTTTTTGCTATATACTCGCTTTGAGTGCTAATTGGTGTAAAAAAAATGGTTTTACCTTTAATTTGAATATTACGTAATCTTTTATAAAAAACTTTAGCAGTCGGGCTAAATTAAGCGGGTAAAATGTACTCTTAAGAGGGGGATTTTGAGACATTTACACTTTTTGACTCAAATTATGCGTAAGAGCTGTTTCTGACTTTGAGTTGCAACATTTAATAATAATTTATAAAACATTTAACCCTTTGGTTAGTAAGAGGGGTTAAACCTCCCCTAAATATGGGCTTGACCATTTTAAGAGCTATCGGGATGGAATTTTTTCTATTATAGCTTTTTTTGTTTGCTAATCATGATGTACTTTATTTTCTTGAGAAATTAGGGCTTTACCCTAAAATTTGCAAAAAAAATACCCCTTAAAAAGGACATTCGAAGAACGAAATGGCGAAAATTGCGTTTAGGATAAACAGGTAAATGAAGCTGACAGTCTTAAGCACCCGAATGAACAATTGGACAATTCAATTTTTGAACCAGATATAACTTTTGAGAGCACTGACGATGCAGATCGTAATGAGCCGGAATATAAAGAAATGGATTGTTCAATTCTACTACCAGAAAACTCTGATCCCTGTACGCTTATCTCTTTGTTTTTATTAATTTAAGGTTGTTTTTTTTTTTAAATTTTAATGAGAGGTCAAATAGAAAGTTATACGCATTCTTCGTAGACTTTCGGGCAGCCTTCGACATCATACCTCGCGAATCGCTATTTTATAAGCTTCACGAAATTGGGTTCTTGACAAAAGTATTTAATATTCTAAGGGCGATGTACGAAAACAATACGGCTTGTGTATGGGAAGGACAGGAATTATCCGAAGACTTTCAAACGACAATGGGCGTTAAGCAGGGATGTATCCTGAGTACGTTACTGTTTATATTGTACGTTAATGACACAGTCGATGTTCTTAAAGGTGGAATAGAGATAAACGGGAAAAAAATCCCGGCCTTGTTGTTTGCAGATGATATGGCTCTCCTTTCAGATACGATCGAGGGTATGCAGCTGATGGTAAATCGTCTAAAAAGAAACTGTAAAACGTGGAATCTATCTCTTAATCTAACGAAGTCGAAGATAATGATCTTTAGACTTTCCAAGGTGAACACATCGAAGTCGTTCGGGAATACAAGTACTTGGGTGTTCTGATTACACCGAATCTTAATTTGAAGAAGCACTTTATACAGAAACTAGCTGAAGCAAAGCGCGCGATAGGAGCAGTTTGGGGAAAGTGCCTCGACAACAAAAACATAACCCATAGTGCGAATCAAAAAATATTCCGTGCAACTTCATCTGCAATCCTTCTTTACGGAGCACAAGTACGGGGTTTCTGTCCTTCTGAAGAAGCTAAAAAGTTCCTACGTTTCTTTATAAAAAGAATGCTTAAGCTGCCAGATAGCACACCCACTTACATGCTCCATCTGGAGACCGGTATTGCTCCCCTCTATATGGACACCCTAAGGCTGCACTTCAATTATATACTGCGAGTTATGGTAATGAACGAGGATAGGCTCCCGAAAACAGTACTCTCACATGCAATTAGGACAAGGGGAAACTGTGTTCAAGAGTGGATGAAGTTAGCTACTGATTGCGAAATAAATTTTCTGGCCCACCCAAATGTAAATCTTCTTACACTTAAGGATGTACTGAAGGTACATCGGAAGAACACAGAAGATACATTAGGTACTTGTTGGAAAAAAAGGGCAGAGATTACACAATGCGTACGTGATGCAAGCTAGAGACTCACAACATAGGCTTTATTACAGCAGAGTGAACCACTTCCTGTATGACAAAACATATCTCGTAACCAATAAAACCAGCGATATGTTGAGTATTGTATTTTTAAAATAAGAGCAGAACTCTTACCCCTCAACTATATGCCACATCGTCCTGATCTTGCTATACTGTGTAGTTTGTGTAACAGGAACGAACGCGAAGATATACACTATTTCCTAGCAGTATGCCCCATTCTTAAGGAAATACGGCTTCAAGTCTTTGGTAGGCGTAGTATAGGAGTGGAGGAATCCCTAAGTGTTCTCAATGGTGACAGAGGATGGGAGTCAGTATACAACTACGCTAAAATTGCATTACGCTACAGAAGCTGCATACTTCGAAAAAACTTTTAAAGAAAATTTGATTAAAAAAAAAGAAAAACTTCAAAACTGTAATAAATAAATTCATAAATTAGGCAAATGTCTTTAATGGCTTTAAGCCAAACCATTATAGACTAAGAACAAAATTAGTAGTAGTAAAGGTCTTATTACTACTACTACTAAAAAAAAGGACCAAAAATTCGTGATTAGGAACCCCAAAACCTATAATGGAGAAAATTCCACCCCGTAAGCTCTTAAAATGGCCAAATTCATATTTAGGATAGTACTTATAAATGCCCTCTTATTAACCGAAGGGTTAATTTTTTTTCAATAATAAATGTTCACCTAAGAGTCAGAAGAACAAATTTTTTGCTTGATTTAAGTCAAAAAGTGTAAATATAAAAAAAAAAACACCTTTTAGGGGTACCCTTTTCACCCCCTTAGATTAGGTTAGGTTGGGCGGCCGCCTCTGCCAGGGGCATACTTAGATCAAAGAGGTCCATTGTGATACCACTTGTAGGACCGAAATTACCAGCTCGAGGACCTAAATCATAACTACTTGTTTGGGTAGGAGGGGTATAGGCAACCAGTGACGGTGTAAACGTGTACCGAAGGGCACTAATCAATTGTTGATTTGTTGAAAACTTACCCGAGGGTAATAGAAGCTGGGGGTAACCATTTCGGTGTGAGCCAGAAGAGAGCCAGTAAGAGAAATGGAGAGAGCCAGTGATTCCTGAAGAAATGGTGGTCTCGTAACTGTTGTCGAAAAGTTAACACCAATTAACACTTAAAGCGCGAATATAGCAAAAACACCTATTCAGGGGCATTTTTGGGTGATTTGAGGGTGAAGCCACAATTTTAGAAGAGCAAATCTGGTGGTGGCGGGAAGCTGAACAACCCCCCACCGCCCCCATCTAAGGAATAAGAACCGGCGATTCCAAGCTATCTACAGACCTCTAACGGCTCTCGGACGCAATCCTGTACGGAAACGCTAGAGCTTCTCATGGAAACACACTTTCCAGGCTGCCAACACGTCGAGGGTCAAAGCCAGGAAACAACTGTTCTTGTAACTGAAACTACAGCTCCAGAAGACATAAAGTAACGGAAACTAAGCTAAACTGGGCAAATTACTCCCATTTAAGTCACCCAGCTGTGATGACCTGTATCCTGTAATCTTACAAAAAAAGCAAGGCAATTATTTTCTCTGTACTTAAAAATCTATTTAGCCGCTGTCTACAACTTGGTGCTTGGTCACATCCCCAAAATATGGAGAGAGCTTAAAGTTATCTTCATTCAAAAAACAGGGAAGCCAAGCACTTTAGGCCCATCAGCCGATCAACCTTTATGCTAAAAACTTTAGAAAAACTAATGGATATGCACATTCGCAATCAAATTGGCCCTAAATTGATATCAGCAGCCCAACATGTCTGCACTAAAGGCAAAGGCGTTGAATCAGCACTGCACAAAGTAGTCAGCGTGATTGAGAAGTCACTTCAAGACAAGGAGTATACCCTCGCAATCTTCCTTGGCATTGAAGGTGCTTTTGCCTGCGTAATTTAACGAAGTTTAGGGAACCTTACAGTTGACCAAGCTTTAATTAATCTGATTATCTGATAATCTGTTTAACAAGAGGGTAACTAATGCATCCATAGGCGACAGTGTTGTTAAGGGGACTGCCTCCAGAGGCGCCCCATAGGAGGAGTCATCTCACCACTTCTATGGGTAGTGGAATAGTCACTAAGATACCTTTAAGAATGGGCGTGGGAGGGATTCACGTGGTAGCTTACGCCGATAACCTTGTTATAATCATCCATAAAAAATTCCCACCCACTATCAGCGAACAGTGGGCAACGCAGTGCAGTTAAGGTGTTAACCCACTAAAAACCGTCCTCGTGCTTTTCACAAACAAAAGAACCATACCGCAATCCTCTTTACCGGCGATTGAGGAAACTTCCCTTCAACTCTTCGATAGAGCATGCTACTTATGGTTGATACTTGACAGGAAACTAAGCTGGCAACTCAAAGTTGAGGAAAGAATAAGGAAGACTCAACCGTATTTTATACTTGCAGTCGCATTTTCGGGGAAAATTTGAGTCCTAGACCTAGTCAGTCACCTGAATGGATCCCAAGCTCATTTGGTCATGGGCAGATTCTTCACAGCGTTATAAGAACCGACACCTTCTCCGACTACCTTCGAAACGCCTTTTCACTGCATGTTTCCTGGCAGGGATGAGTGTGATTCGGAGGAACCGCTAAGAAACTTATCGAAAGCCATGTACACAGATGGGTCAAAAATGAGCATAGGCGCGGGGTCGGGTGTCTACTCTGAGAAACTAGAAAAATCAATAAGATTGCCGGATTCTTGCAGCGTTTTCCAAGCGGAAGTCCTTGCAGTCAAGGCAGCCAGCCCATTGTCAATAAGAGCAATACCACAGGATGATAATACCAATAGCTCCCACTAAAATCAAATCCAAACTTGTTAAGTGCTGTCACAAAGAGCTATAGGTTCTTGGCTCACGGCACAATATAAGTCTCTGCTAGATTCCGAGCCACAGGAACTTTCGTGCCAACGAAAAAGCCGACGAGCTTGCGCGACATGGATTAGCACTGGATCCTCAACAAGCCCTTCAATGGATCAAACTCCCACTCTGTGACCTTAGAAGGCGGGTGGAAAACAAGATCCGGATGATCACATGTGAAAACTTAAGACAAATTTGGCCTAAATATGATAAGTCCCGAACAAACGCGTTCATCAAGAGCAACAGGAAGACTCTGTCGTTAAAAAAGACCGAATAGGGGAAATAATTCGTGTAGAAGCAAATTTTGGCACAGTTGTAGAGAAAGGTGTCCTGTATGACATAATGAAAGTACTGGTGGGTGGGGGCGAGGCTTATGGGTGGGTGGGGCTCTAAAGGTCCTTTTTTCAGTTTTTGGCAAATATCTCGAAAACTATAGGTTATAGCGAAAAACTGTCAACCACTAAATTAATCTGCATGAAATTCTCTACAAAGATAATAAACATTTTTTCGCTGGAATAATCACTTAAGGAGATACAGCGGGGGGAAATTGATAATTTTAATTAAAGTGACTTTTGTCATGAAAAAAATAAAGATTTTCATGACAAAGAACATAATTTTATTGCATCGCTTTATTGCATCGCTTCGTAGTCCAAATCGGAAGACTCTTGAAGTTAAGAGTCATGTGTGTCTTCAACTTGTAGTGTGTTGTTGCAAAAGCCAAAGCATACCCACACCCAGCCGCGCACCGACAAGCTATCCACAGGATATCGGTGAAATGCCGGTGCATTTTTTATTTAAGATCTCCTGTGGATGAGTGGTAAGTGGGTGATGTGACCCACTTCAGAGCTACAAATATTTCCAGAATAAAACGTTAAAAGTGGCGAATAAAGCTATTAACAAACAAACAACTTTGATAACCTTTTTTCTATTATTATTTATAAACTCACCATCAAAAAAATAAAGCACACTGTTACAGAAAGCTTACAGAAATAGTCAGAAGATTGGGGCCATACTTTGTTTCACACCTTCTACCTAATGAGCTAGAGATCACTGTTGCGAACATTGAAATACGTGATGGGTGCCACAACCAATGCATTGGTCACAGAATGTGTGGATCTGGACTGAAAGATGTTCTATGCCTAGTTTTTGCCGCATAATCAGATGGCAAGGTTAGGTATTGTTGTGGAAGGAGCAAATGTTTCAGAGGAAAAGAATGGGAGGTTGATTTAGGGTTATGTGTGCTGCCAAAATGGAAAAACTTTTTTTAGGCAAAGTAGCAGTAAAAGTGGGTTGCCATGACGTAGTGGTTAGTGTACGCGCTTACTACGCCGGAGATATAGGTTCAAATCCTACCGTCGTCACCTGAATAAAAATTACTCGTTCTCTTTCACGGTCCCACCTCCGCGAGTTTTTGACAAATCCATTGAAAGTAACACTTGTCTTGAAAAACTGATCAAAGTGCCGTTCGTATTCGGTAAAAAATTATAGGTCCCGTTGTATGAAAAGTTGGCCCTGATTCACCTCGAGCTGTTATATAGTATAGAAGAAGCTATGGTATAAAATTGGTATATCGTCACCAAAAAACAAAGCTCGCCGGATGAAAGTTTCAAATGGCTTGACGTAAGGAAGGGGAATTGCTGTTTTTTTACTCTCGCAGCGAATCATCGGAAGAGGAAGTACTGCCATATGCTCTACTGCTGCTATACATCTAAATATTTCAGTAATTGGCGAAGATGTAGAGTCAAATTGGCAGTCGAAGATTGGCAGTCCTCCTTGGGATTGGTACCACCATCTACAAACATATTCTTTATGAATCCAGGCGGTGGGAAGGCGGAGACCAAAGTGGTGTTAGTAGGTACCCACAAGAACTCTTTCATTTGTACAAATTACCCTTCTTCTTCAAAATTTTTATGGATGCGACACTACTTTGGTGAAAGTAGGCAAGTAAATCTCACATATTTTTAAAAATCCCTCATCATCACCTGAGGGAATTGAGCAGGCTGGCAATTAAACGAGAGCGAGTCCTGCAGAATGACAAAAGCAAACGCTAGTAGGCCCAAATCTAACCTTGCCACTCTTCTTTTAACCCGAAGGGCTTCGAAGCAGCCCGCTCTAAGGGGTTTTACAAATACCCGTGGGAATGCATGTACACGCCACATGTTTGGAATATACATCCTTTGGGCGCGTTTGCAGGTGTTAAAACCCTTCTCGGTAGCTTTTGCTCATAAGAATGTACCTACATCCGCCGAACAGGTACCCGGTAAGTAGGGCCGTGAAATAGTCCGTTGGATACACAGGTAAATCTGTTAACATAATATTGTCAAATACTGCTTTCTTCAAATCGCGTACTTAATAACTATATTTGGGCATGGGCTGTGGGTCAAAACCGTTTAAAAAATAGGTATAAAGATATACGCCAGCCTCCAACCACTCACCCAATAAGGTTGGGCCAGCAGAGATGATGGTACACACGGCGAAAACCAATGGAAATCAATTCCAAACAGCACTATTTTGCCGATGCATAACGACTGCGGGTGTGGGTATGCTTTGGCTCTTGCAACAACGCACTGCAAGTTGAAGACACGCATGACTCTTTACCTCAAGATTCTTCAGATTTGGATTACGAAGCGATGCAATAAAAGTATGTTAGAATATCGTCTCAATTTTGATAAAAAATGATTTTGAAATTTTGAAAAATGATAAAAGTCAGTTTAATTAAAATTATCAATTTTCCCCTCTCTATCTCCTTAAGTGTTCATTCCAGCGAAAAAGTGTATATATTATCTTTTTTGTAGAAAATTTTATGTAGATTAATTTAGTAGTTTACAGTTTTTCGCTATGTGCTATAGTTTTCGAGATATTTGCCAAAAACTGAAAAAAGGGACCTTTAGAGCCCCGCCCACCCGTTAACTCCGCCCCCACCCAGTACTTATGCATGTCATTCAGGACACATTTCTCTACAAAAGTGCCAAAATTCGCTTCTTATTTCCTCTATTTTTGCTTCGTTGCCTGGACTATAGGTAGATATACTTTCTAGTCACAATCTTTTAAGACATCATGCTATGGAACAAAATCTCGACAATGACGATATCTGCAGAGGATGTGGTGACACGGATTGCTGCGAGGTCACACCTCACCTTCTGTGCCACTGTCCCAGTCTAAGTCAGTTGAGAAAAAGAACTTTAGGAAACTACTTCTTCCATGACATCTCAGAACTTTCAAACGTACCACTAACATCTCTTTCCAGGTATGTTAGGTCAACAAGGTGGCTCAAGAAACTTAGCACGGCGCGGAAGAAGGAAGCGAAAACATCCAATCAACAAGGATCATTCCCCAAAACGGGCCTCAATAGACCTAAGTGCGATGGGGCGCGGTTTACATCGCTTCATCAACCCAACCTAACCTACCGGCTTTCTCTCTAGGGACCTCTTACAAAAATCAAAGAACAAATTTTAGACAACAACACGAAGACACAACGAGGAACGAGGACAACTGCTTCTGCACAACGGATAGGACGTGATATCACAGGCTTTTCATAAAACCGAACTCTAGGCTGTGCTGCTCTAGTGAAAGCAGCAGCTTTTATAGTTTTTGAAGAACGACACTCTCACTCAAGCTATATAAAAAATTTCAGCATCCCAGGAATTTTTCTGAAATCGTACCACGCCAGAGAGAAATGCACACGAAACAAAACACATGAACATTTCTGGATGTATTTGCATGTTCTCTCAGCGTGAGCAGTGACGTAAACTTTACTAAGCTGCAGTGCAGGTTGACAAAGCAATATATGAACATAAATACACACATTTATTTGACTAACTTCTTCGGCCATAAATGAGATTTCTCATCAAAGTTATTAAGAAACCAAAACTCGAGTGCGTCGAATATGCCAACTCTAACAACACACTAAAGTCAGGAATCTCCAAAAACGCTGAAAGACCACTTTTATTTTAGTAGAAAGCTTTTCGTATTTTTTAATTAAAACTAATTCTAGGATTAGGACAAGCTGCATGCAAAGTTTTTGAATTTTCAAAACTTCTGGGTGAGTTTCCTCAACCTCAACCAGCTTAAATTATTTTTCTGATGGTCAACGTGAAATTTTTAAAATTAAGAGTAGGTTACTGACTGGTCTTTGTCATCGGTAAAGGATATTATTAGATAAGATCTGGTTGAAAACAGAAACCAACTATTTTGTGGAAGCAAAAAATATTGAAGGTGTACAATATCAAAGGTAATTTGATGGGAATACGACTGGACTAGTAATTCATGTAATTTTCGACTTGATTTTTGCACAAATAATTTTATTTCATATACCTGGTCATTGTGGTCATTTAATACTCGATGACAACAAGGATACTCTATCAATCATTTTTTTTTATAATTTACTCGTGCAAATGTTTCAGTTTTAAGCGGTGTTCTGCAATTTTTCAACTTAACCATAACCTTACAATTATTAACAGGCAATTTTCATTCGAAAACTATTTGCTTTTGTTCCGAAAAACTACAGGCAATAAGGACACGGAAATAAATAGTGTGAAATAAGGAATCTATGTACATATGTAGGGTTGGTTCTTCCTTCTTGTGGGAATTATTTTCAATAGAATATTTTCATTATAATTTAAAATGCATTTTGTGTCAATTTTTGCATATTAAAAGGACGTCTTAAATAACAATGGTTTAATTTTCTGACCATACATTATTTAAGCCTAGAAAAGTATTTAATAATTAATAAATTCTATTAATTTTTCATAAGCCTTCCTTTCTTTTCTGATGAAATGTTTACTTTGGCAGTGACCTTCAATACAATTTATCTTAATTTTTTGAGTAAATCAAAGGTGTAATGGCGTTTTGCAATTGGAATTAGCGCATACACAAGTACACATAAAATATTAATCCAGGTTTCTCACACAAGTTCAATAACATTCCGAAGTGGAATGAAAATTAATAAAAATTATTACAGATAATAATAAGTGCTTAATCTGACATAATGCCTTACACATATTTGCATCCCTTAACGTGAAAAATTTCAGACGCAGACTAAAAAACATAAAATGGTACGTTAACTTTTGCTGTCAGTCAGCCACCTACCCCAAGACAAAAATGCACTCTTTACTCGAGCGAATGATAATTCTATAGTATTTGCATCTCCTTAATTTTGTCTTTATAATATAGTTTGATTTGTATAACTTTAATATGTATATTTTTCTCTACATACACTTACTTCCGCATAACTTACCTTGGCTTTTTTATAATTTTTCCGCAGGCAGTTCTACTACCTTAAACACTTTTGTAAACACTTCTAATGACTCGAAAACAAGTATACAGGCTACACACTAAGATGCTTTGCTTGAGCGAATAAGTCTAAGATGTCTTAAAATTGGCAAAGAGGTCCTTAATTTATATTGTGCATTGAAATAAAAACAACACTATATGGGTGAGAACAACTGCAAGGTATTCTGCACTATAAGAAAAACAACACTTATGTATATAAAAAAAACCGATACTGTTCCGAGCAAAGTTAAGATATTGATAACGAAAGCGTATCACATACATTTAACATTTGTGTAATATTTTCGCTGGCTGGAGTCTGCGTCATGGCCTTCAGTACCTAATCGATTTTTCAAACTCCATACGGCGAACAGTAATGTAGGTATATCAGTGATAAGAAGGGTGATAATAAATATTACCTGCAATAATAAATATGGTAGTAGTACAAGTACATAGTAGTAATGTGAGCATAAAAAATAATGGCAATAGGCAATGACTTATGACAGTACTCAGTACTAATACTAGAAAAAATATTAATAATAATACATATTTAGTTATATGAAAAAAACAAATGCAATATTTGTAGTTATATAAAATAATAATAATATTATAATATAAATATATATTATATATAATATATTTATATTTATATATTTAATAACGCTAACAAATTTAAATATTTGTATATTAATGTTAAATTTTAATATTTGTATTATATTATTATTATAATAATAATAATATAATTATAATAATAATAATATTATTATAATAATAATAATATACTTATAATACATAATATAAGATCCCCTCGCCCACCTCAAAGGAGAATCTTCCCAAATTTAGAAATTTTCTAATACCATGTCTCCACGGAGCACTAATTCGCGATTAATATAAATCTTTATTAAATCCCTTACAAATCACGCGATTTACAATACAAATTTTAATCCTCTGGCAAGCGATTAAAAATAAATCCTCTCATAAATCCAATTCACCCTATTCACAAACCTATTTTCTGTACCTTTGTAACAGTTTGAGAATCATAAAGGGAACTGAAACTGTCCCTGTACGACAGATCTGTCACAAGTTCGTTTTCTATTGTGATTTTTACAGAGGAAATCGGTTTGCGCTCCTGGGAAATTACATCGTCACTCTCTTTTGAGAGCCAAAATGACAGAAACAGAGTTTTCGTGTCAAATTAATCCTAGCATTTGTCCGGTGGAGCAACTTTGAAATTTATTTTTAACCGTCTCCCGCTAATCCTCTTTTAATTGTCGTTGTTGGAGACATAGTATAACATCACTCCGATTCACAAAAAGAGGACTTAAAAATCGAAGTAACAAATTATCGCTCTATCGCTAAGCTTTCCCACATACCCAATATCTTTGAAAGTATTTTATACGATGCGTTAAGCAAGTGCAAGCCTCTTATCTCCCCTAACCAACATGGCTTTTTTTGAAAGGCAGATCCACTACTACTTACCTCTTCGAATTTGTGTCTTTTGCTCTCTCAGCTTTAGAGGCAGGTAAAAAAGTGGAAATTATTGCAACCGACTTTAGTAAGGCATTTGATAAATGCTTTGATAAATTTCTCATAATCTGATCCTTTTTGAATTGCCTGCCTTCGGTTTCGAGCCCTTACAATTAAAATGGATTTCTTTATACCTGCAAGACGGTTTCTACTGTGTGCGCTTCAGATCCGTTCTATCTGGTCCTTTCTTGGCTTCCTCTGGGGTTCCATAAGGCAGCCATCTGGGGCCTCTTTTCTTCATTTTGATCATCAACGATGTTGAAAGAGTTATAAGACACTCCTCTCTCTCTCTGTCTCTCTCTATGAGGACGACACCACAATTTTCAAATACATCTTCTAACCTCATGACTACTGTCTTTTTTAAAAAGATCTTCAAAGTTTTTCATTCTGGTGCTCAAAAATTGCTTAGAGTTCAATATCTCCAAGTGCTGTTCCCGTAGAAACCAAACATCCCCTCATCGCCCTTACATCCTCCATGATCAGCCTATATCCATTGTTCAATTTCATTGTCCAGTTCGTGACCTTAGAATTCTACTCGACGGAGAACTTAACTTCCGATTCCATATTTATGAGATGATTTTAAAAGCCAACTCATAACTTGTCTTTGTCAAACGTTACTTACTTACTTACTTAAGGTGGCGCTACAGTCCGGGGTGGACCTGGGCCTCAGCCAACAAGCTTCGCCAGCCAGCTCTGTCTCTAGCTAGCCTTCTCCAGTTTCGCACGCGAAGTTGGCTGAGGTCCCCTTCCACTTGCGTGCGCCACCTGAGTCTCGGTGCTCCTCTACCGCGCCGTCCCTGGGGTGTGGATTCGAAGATTTTCCGGGCCGGGGCGTTGGTATCCATCCGCTCTAGATGACCCAGCCATCGTAAACGTTGTGTTTTGACTCTTTCGGCTAGGTCGGTATCGCTGTACAGCCCGTACAGTTCGATGTTATATCTCCTCCTCCACTCTCCGTCTATGCAGACGGGACCGTAAATCGTCCGAAGAATTTTCCTCTCGAAGCAGCCTGAGGTGTTTTCATCCGCCTTTGACAGGGTCCAGGCTTCTGCACCGTAAAGCAGGACTGGGATGATGAGGGTCTTATACATGGACACTTTAGTTGCTCGAGAGAGGGCTTTGCTACTCAATTGCCTTCTTAGCCCAAAGAAACAGCGATTGGCAAGAGTTATCCTTCGTTAGATTTCAGCGCTGGTGTCATTTTCTGAATTGATAGCGGAACCCAGGTAGACAAAGTCCCTAACTACCTCAAAGTTATAGCTGTCGATGGTGATGTTTTGTCCTAGACGTCGGTGTTGGGTGTCTTTTCTTGATGACAGCATATACTTGGTTTTGCCCTCATTGACTGCTAAACCCATATTCGCCGCTTCCGTCCCAATACACACAAGCGTGATGTCAGTGAAGCCTTTTACACTTTCAAGGAATTTTCTGACAAGATCCCTTTACATTACTTTCGTTCGTCCCCTGCGCGAATATGGCAGTAAAGTCTGGTCCCCCCCATTATAAAATGCCTGCATGAACTGCAATTAAGAACGTTTAACGTCGCTTTCCTCGATTCGCCCTTCGTGGTCTCACTTGGAATGACCCTCTCATCTTGTCTCCTTATCGCGACCGCTTCAAACTCAACAACACGAATTCGCTTGAAAAACGTAGAGGTGTTGCAGACACTCTTTTCATTCCTTGTTTGCTTTTAGGCTACATCGATAACGCATCTCTCCACAACTTAATTTTAACACTTACCCTCGTAACTTACGACACCCACGCTTTTTCTTTATTCCTATCCACCGTACATCATATGGCTCCAATGAACATATCTCCCGAATGTGTCGGAAGGTTAACTCAACCCATACCTTCTTCGATTTTAACTGCAGCACTCCCAGCCTCAAAGCACTCCAGCCTTCCTCCTAGTTTTTAGGCATTAGTTCTTCATTTACTTATTAGTCTTATCTTAAGCCAAATATATGGGGGCTTTAGCCCCCACAAAAATTAATATTACGCATTATAAACATGGCGAAATATTGCCCTTTCTTGAAGACATCGAGCTACTGACCAAGCAGCATGCACCGGGGTCAGAGTATCCAAGTTGGTCAGTTACTCTAACCGGTGCATGCGAAGAAACCATTCTCTAAAATATAGACCTACCTCAATCGAATAACATCCTTCTAAATGACAAGGCGACAGTTGCCTGAGGTTCCTTGTCAGGGACAAGAAATATCCTGACAGGTCTACCTGCTCGACGTATGAAATGGTCACCTGGAATAAATAGACGGTCCTGCTCTTATTTAATCGAAATACCAGACAGCCCAAGATTATATCACAAGAGACAGCCAAACTTACCGAGCAGCGGACAGCCAAGCAAACCAAAGTCCAAACAAATACTGATCCACTCACATCATGTATCCAATCCAGTCATATTATTGCTTTACTCCGTAAAGGCATAACAGGGTTTTCATGTTCCGTACTGGCTAAGCAAAGTTTGTGTTGAATTGGAAACTCTATTTCTCCTCTGTTCTCTAATCCTCTAATCCTTTTCGTTGTCATAACCAGCGCTGCCACTTTACTACTATCGTATTAGAAACTGCTACGCGATTTCAACAAATGCCTTATTTACTACACTGCTATACACTGCTCTCCCTAAGTCTTATCGCACATAGGACACTTTTAGTCACGCAACGATTGATTTCAATTTTGTGTCCTTTGAGCTTATTTCATGCTTCATATTTATTATGAATGCTGACATTTTGGAGTGGAAACCAATAAATAATTCATTGTGGGTTTGTGTGTATGTACCTTTGCGAACTAGAGAAGTTGCTCATGTGAGCGCAGCCCGCTGCTTCTGTGGATTGTGAGTAAATTATTGATACTTTAAAAAATTGCTAGTTTGCGAAAAGCCTAAATACGCCAATTTTCTACTCTTTCTGCAAATCGTCGAAAAAAATTTTGCAAAGTGGAACTATTTATGAACATTAAAAACATAAAAGCAAAAATATTCGCTATTGGAGTTGGGTGCTTGGCTTGGGGATATTTATTATGTTTTTTTCCAAAACGCTAAGAGGGTAAGCAATCTCAACAAGTTTCAAGAGTTTTGCAATTTGAAGTCACGGGAAATTCTTTGTACTTTATAAATACTTTGGCTTTCATTAAAGTTTGAACACTGGAAATCACTTTTCTTTTAATTAATTTAATGTTTTTTCTTATAATTTTTTAATTAAGTTAAAAAATTAGTATAGAATACCAAACCTTAGTGGTAAAAGCTCATATTCTTTCAAAATATGAAAATAATATTAAAAAACTAACAAAAAATTATATTTTGAACTTATTCAGTTTTGCTACGCGAATTTACGGACTTTTTCTATGTGGCAGCACTGGTCATCGCCCCTGAGACGAAAGCTTATATTATAAAAAAAATACTGATCCAATCGGAAATGTTATTCCTATCATCAAAGGCACAAATGCAACTCGCCCACAATTATTGGGGCACTCCACCAGTGGGAGACGAGGACAATTACTTCTAAGCATTATTTGAAAAAATTTTAGAGCAGCACTTGTAATATACAAAAATTGTAGTCCTCTTATCAGAGATAGAACTCCAAGTCTATAGCAACAAAAAAGTACAACAAAGTTGTCGCAGCAGTAAACACCCATATTATACCCGACTATGCCTGCCTTATAACTGTTTCCGCCAGCTTCATTCCCTCAAATACGCTGCTGCCGGCGTAAGCTGTTGCAAGAGCCATGGAAAAAAATCAGCTTCAATGAAAAACACCACTTTAGACAGCATAGAGGAGATGCATCCATGGGAACGCCGACTATTTAATAATGGTAAATAATAGTTAAAATAAGGCAGGCTTACAGCTTACACGAGTGGAATAAGATCAAAGCATATCCAGAAGATGATTAAAGACGTAATTTTTTCATAATTATACAACCGACTTTGGACTTACTGGTGGACATCAAAGACAAAAAAAAAACATACAGCAACTCAAAGACAATTCAAAGGTATAAGGAAAGGAAAGCCCAAATGTAAGAAAAGGGCCTTTTTGTAAAATATCAAGCCCAATTCTACAGTAAACTTGAAAGCCGCAAACAAATAGCATACTTGCACAACCTCCCATAGAACAACTTCAAGCCTTTTGGAATACTATGTGGAGCTACTACTGCATAACTCCATAACTGCAGCTATTCGAAATCACCTCGCCAAAACACAAAACATTTTCTTCTAAATAAATTAACTGCATCTTATAAGCTTATTGAAAAATATTTTTCTGTTGAACACTATTTTTCTAGGGTCTAGGGTGGTCCTTACTTGCATGGAAAAAAATTTCTTATTCTTTTTAATGAGTAACCTTTTTCCTTCCTTTGCATTAAAAATTTACACGAAAAATTTAAAAAAAAAAATCGGACTATAGAAATAAATCTGTGGTAATAAGTTAGAGTAGTTTATGCCAACTTAAGCGAAAATCCAGTTTCTTGGTTCTTTTAGTCTGGGTCTCGTTATTCTACGTCAGTTAAAAATCGTTATTTTAAAAAAAAAAAACGGTTCAAGTTTTTTTGGTATACAATTGCATTTTTATAATAGCTTAAGTCTAGATCGAGAAAAAATTTATGCAATCTTAGAAAATATGTATCTTTTTAAAACAACATAGCTCATGACATAAGTTATTTTGACTTATGAAAACATAATAAGTTTATCACTTAGGTCGACATAAGCTAATTTTACCCAATGCTGAATTGCAGCAAATTTGTTCTTATGTCGACTTATGCTATTTTAAAAAAATGTCTTTTTGATAAAACCCAATTTTTTTAAAACGGCTTAAGTTATATAAGCTATTTTTCTCCTTTGAAATGCAATGTAAGTGTTTTCATAGGTTAACATAAGCTATTTTCCTTCGTGCAAATAAATTCCTTTACGTGAGTTAAGTGAAAATAAAAATATCTTCATTTCTGAAAAGGTCGTCGAACAGGTAAGTGCTGTTCAAGATTTTGTTGAGCTATTTCAACCAAGCTATTTCTTAACGAAGAATTATACTAAAAATAGGATATGTTTTTTTCCAAGTGGTCGTAAAAACTCAAAATTGTATTACACAAGACCTTTTAAATGACTTAATATATATCGATCAAGAAAAATACTGTATATGGCATTAAAAAAAAGCCTCATCGGGTAAAGATGAGCGTGGATCTTACGACAGCGGTTGCAGTAAAAATAGTGAGTAACATTTTATTTACTTATAAAAAGTTTTCAAAACGATTAAAATTTGTTGGCTAGTTTTGAAGATACCGATGGTTTTAAAAGCCGATGTTGAGAAGGTTTCCCAACATTTTTCTCTTTTTGAAGTTGATGGAGATGATGACAGCGTATAGGATCCTGATTTTCTTCCCAGTGCAGATAGTGAGAGTGAAGAAAAAGTGTCATCCGTAAGAACGCAAGGCAGGCTGGAGTCCTTTTGGAAAGAAATTTATCTGAACATCAGGATCATATAATGCATGCCCCCTGACAGACTTCCTAGACAGGTCATGCTAGCCGAGATGCGAGCGCGTCGCCCCCCTGGTAGGCCCAGAAACAGGTGGTGGGATCAGGTAAAGAAACTCTCTGAGTCCCGCCTGGGGATTGCGCCGGAGTCTCTTGAGTTGGTGGCGGTGGATCGAAAAAGATGGAAGGACCATTTAGCCACCCTCGCTCCGCGACCCTTTTAAAGGATAAGCGGCATTCGAAAATGATGATTATGATGATCAGGATCATATGGTGAGTAAAAATGATAGTGAAGTGATAACATCCAATGGCTGTGTTAAAGAAGCAAAAGAAAATAGAGCTACAAAGAAAGTGAAAAGAAACACTTGAGGGGCCTATATAACGCCTACTGAAAAAACTGTGAAAGCCAGGGAGTTTAAGCCGCTAGGGATTTGTCGCAAAAATTGTAGATCAAGAATAACTACTGAGGATCAAAAAAATATATTTGAAAAGTATTGGGCATTGGGCGACTACAACCTGCGACACGCCTACGTTTGTGTCTCATCGTTGTTGCGGAAACTAAGTTTAAGCGGACGTCAAAACATCTAACTAGACCAAGAAATAGAAACTATTACTTCTTAGAAGCCCATGGAAAAAGAACTCCAGTTTGCCAAAAATGTTTTCGGGCTACTTTATCAGAAACTGGGCAATTCATCAAAACGGTCGTAAAGAAGAGGATCAATTCATCGGGGAGAACAACAGAACCTGTCATGCGAGTGCGTGGGGTGTCTAATAGGATAACGATTCAACTAGAAAACGAGATCCGAGACATAAAACAGTTTCCGAGACATAAAACAGAGACATCGCATAAACAGTTTCCCAGCGTACGAATCGCACTATACCCGAAGAGAGAGCAGTCAAAAACACTTTCACAGTGACTTAAAACTCTCTTCTATGTACAACTTGTATTGCGAAAAATACGAAACAATTATTACTTTCTCAAAAATATTTAAAACTATGAATGTTAAATTTAAAAAAGACCGTCAAGTATGAAGACGTACGCGGAGCGGTCCGTCGGCTTTTGTTGAAGGTTATAGTCATCTATATTGCGCAGTTTGTGTAACATTTTATTTATTTATTAAAATTTTTTCTGAATATATTTTACAGTCTGTTATATACTTTTTTCGTAGTGCTGTCTACTGTTCTTATATTGGGTGATTTAATATTGGGTTTCGTTACTCTAAAAAAAGGCTGGTAAACAGCTTTACCGTGACGAAAATAGAGGGAAGGACATACTCTTTCTTGGCCTTTTTTAGGATTTTTATATTTTAAAACCCATAAAACAGCAATTTCGATTATTTTTAATTACCGTTAGACTTTTTGATCAAATTTTGCGGACATGGATTTCTGAGAAAACGGTTAAAATATGCTGTTTTTTATTCCGCTTGTTTGAATGGGCTTAAAAACTAAGGGTCGAAAACGGTAATTTTGAAAAGTTTTTAATGCAGTTCGCTTACCTTTTAAACATTACATACCTCAGCCAAATTTAAACAAGGTGGTCATAACCGTTAAGGTCGTTTACGAAAATGTTTTCACGTTTTTCAGTTAAATCTTCGAAGTTTTTAGATATTCGAAGTCTGCTATAGTTTTGTATAAAATTTAAGATGGTCTATGCCCGGTGTTAATTTAAAAATTATACTTTATACCGTTTGGGAGATAGAGGGGGAGACATGCGTGCTTTTGACCTTTTTTATAATTTTTTAAATTTCAAATCCATAAAACAAATATTTTGAAGTTTTTTCCAGTTCCCGTTAGACTTTTTTCCAATAGCACAACCAGCAGCCATAGCCTTGGATGTTTTTTTTTAATTCTATGGCCACCGGTTTATGCGCAAACTGTAAAACAAGCTCCTTTTTTATTTCGTTTCTTAAATAGGCTTCTAAAAACTTAGGTTAAAAACGGCAATTTAAAAAAAAATTTAACGCAGCCTTCCTTCTTTTTGTAAGCTTTGTACATCTTTGTACTCTTCGCTTATACCGTTAAGCTACTAGAAGATTTAAAAAAAAAATTTTTTGAAATGCATTTATGTTTTTCAGTTAAATCAGAAGATTTTGAAATTTTGAAACCCGCTATAATTTTCCTTAAAATTTTGAATTATTTCTGATACGTGTGATTTTTTTCATAGAATTCCACCAAACAGCGCCGGAGATAGGGGGGGGGGGGGGCACACGTTTTTTCATGCATTTTTGCGATTTTTTGTTCCAATATGCGTTAAAAATGTTGTCTCAAACTCATTTACTTTGAGTTGTTTTATACGTGTATTCAATATTGATTTTGAGCGATGAGCCGTTCAAAAGTTATGGCCTCCAAAACTTTGAAAAACGTCATGCATTTTCGACTCTTCATTTCTCAAAAACGTTTTAATATTTTCAAAAAGTTTTATTTTTTAATTAAAGCTTAGTATTTTTTAAACCTTAGTTCCTTTTTTTTAGTTCTTACCTACTTAACTTCTTAAAAAAACACTAAAAAACATTAAGTCCATTTTCACATGAAATTTCAAACGGTAATTAAACCGTTATTATGTTTAAAAAAAATTGCCCTCTTTGGATTCTCTGACTATTTCCGCAGTTTATACACACACCAAATCTTGTCTCTCTACGACTTACCGTTCGGAAGTTATAAAGCGATTTGACGGACGGACGGACAACGTAGCGATACCATAAGAGGTCCTTTTTCCATTTTTGCACGGACCGCTAAGAACCGAAACTCGATACATGCCACAAATGCGAAATTTTTGAAGTCGAAAGTTGAAATGGGAACTGGAGAAGAAAAACTTGTCTTCAAACAAGAACAAGAAAAACATCACAAGGCTGCCGATCTAGCATACGAATCCAAGAACAGAGACAAAGAACATGCTAGCAGAATGGATTCAGTTAAAGTTTATGCATTCCACTTGCAACAATGTCTTCCCACACCGTTTTTAAGAACAAACGTTTCGTTTTTCAAAAGGCAACTATGAACGTACAACTTAACCCTTCACGATTGTGTTACTAATCAAGCTTATTGTTACATGTGGGACGAATCTGTGGCAAACCGTGGAGGAAATGAGATATCTTCTTGCGTCTTCAAGCACCTCCAAACAATCCCACAAAAGCATCTCATTTTTTACAGTGATTGCTGCTTAGGTTAAAACAAAAATGGATATGTTACTACAATGTTTGGGGTTTTCAGTAACAATTTCGATATTGAAGTGATTGATCATTAATTTCTGGTACCTGCCCACACTCGTATGGAGTGTGATTCTGACCAGGCGGCTAATGAGAGGAAGAAGAAAACATGTACGGTAAAATTCACCGTCCAAGGGATTGGTAGATACTAGCTTATAAGATCAATTGGAAAAAAGCCGTTCATTGTTCAGGAAATGACTCAAAAATACTTCACTTCCTAGACTTTGCCAAAACATCGAAAGAAAAATTCATTTGGCGAAAGATTGCTGACGTCAAAAGCGAATTCAGTTGGCAAAATTTTAAATGGCTGCGCTTTACCAAAAAATTTGACATTGTTCAAGTCACATTGAACAATGACATTGTTCGAGTCTAGATGAAAATGAGGCATTTAAGAGGCTAAATACAAAAAAACGGGGTGTACATTAACAACGTTTTTTTTCCGGTGGTAGGAAAAACCTTCATAGGCACTACGAAGACCGGCCGCGCGTGCTCATAGTAGTGTGAGATTCTTACTCACTAAAAAACCTCCCATTTTCCGTCAGACTGCGACTAAGTTTTTTTAACAAGTAGTTTAAGCTTCTGTAGTAATCGCGTGTGGCAGGCTGCCTTCCAACGAAGGCACCTACAATACCGTCAATTTATGCGGTTTCATCTTATACTGCTAGATGTAACGGTCTCATTCGTTGTAGTCGGCGCGTAAGATTTGTCTGATCCAAAGTTCGGATAATTTCATTGTTGCAATGTCCTCGAAGACGAGTACTAAATTTGCGAGAAAAGTTTGTTACCTCGTCAGTCACGGTTGCAATTCCTACATCTCGGTGTAGATCGCTATTTCTTATGTACCATGGAGCATTAACGATTGCTCTGAGGGTCTTACTTTGAAAAGTTTCTAAAATAGATATATTGCTTGGTTTAGTAAAACCCCATCATAGTTACCGTACGTCCAAGATGGTTTTAGCACCGATAATCTTCCGATAAGCCAATTCATTTCTCTTAACCTGATTTCGAGCTCGTCGCGTTTCTTTTCAACGTGCGGCTTCCATTTAAGTTTTGCGTCTAGAGTCATTCCTAGATATTTCGCTTCACTTGAGTACGGGATTCGTACGGAGTTAATTAATAAATGTTTGTTGTTTATCTTTTTATAAGTAAAGTTAATATGCGTTAACGCAATTGACTAAGTCTCGTTAAGGACGACTCGCCAGCTCTTCGTCCAGTCACATATTTTGTCTAAGGCGCGCTGAAGTTTTCCTGTTGATAATTCAACTGTCGTATCAAGAGCTAGAATAGCAGTGTCGTCAGCGAACGTAGCTAAAATTGTTCGCTCATAGTGGGGTATGTCTCTAGTATAAAGTAAAAATAATATTGGGCCGAGAACGCTACCTTGCGGGACACCGGCATTTATCTCTTTGAATTCCGAGTACTCATTTTCGTATCTTACGCGAAAGATTCTGTTTTCAAGGTAAGACTCTAAGATTCTATAGAGTTTTGTCTGGTAAGCTAAGCCTTAACTTGTACCTTAGGCCTTCGTGCCACACCTTGTCGAAGGCTTGCTATACGTCGAAAAAAGCGCTAGTACATATCTTTTTCGCTTCCAGAGCTTTTTCGATTTCGTTTGATATTCGATAGACATGGCCGATTGTTGAATGCTTTTTTCTAAATTGGTGATCCGGAATCAATCGTTTTCTTCAATGATTGGTTGCAACATTTTCGTGCTCTTCTCTGTAGGAAACATTAACATATTTCAATAGGATTTTTATATTTACAGGATTTAGGATAGGCATACTTTCGGCAAATTCAAGGGTTGGTGGATATTAAATCCATGCTTTATCCAAAACTTCATCGGAAAAGTAAGTCAAACCCATACTATTTAAGATATAGATCTAAATTTTTAATAAAACGCACGTAAAATTAGGTAAAATTTGTTTACTGCAGTAAAAAAAAATTAATTCCCGGAAAATGAATTTCAAACAAAAGAGCTCCAAGATTAAATGAAAGGTTCAACAGCTTCTAAAGTGGAAGTGGTACAAGAACTAAGCTTAGTTCTTGTACCACTTTAGAAGCATATACTCCTTGAAGAACAATTTTAAAAACGTGATGTCCGCACGCTAGGTAGAGTATGTCTCTGCCTATTTTATTTTCTAACAGAACACAACACTAGTTCAGTTTAAACGGCCGGTGTTACATGCAGCTGTATCGAAAACAAAAGCTTGAACTTCGTCAATCATGGAGCAATCTTCCAATACTTCATGCACTGCATATGATACTTCAATACCAGTTCCAGCTGTAAGTTCTGGAACTCCAAGTAGCTGTTCAATCTTTAGAGCAATCTTTTGCGAAGCCCCCTGGCACTGGGGATTCAGAACAAGCATTTTCATCTTCGACCTCCTCTTCTTGAGATGAAAATGTAGTACAAAGTTGCACTAGCAAAACGATTTGTTTATGCAAATGTTAATATAAAAAAAACACTGTAGGGGAGAGTTTTGTACCTTGGACCCAGAGTACCTTAATTCATGTGTTTCCCCTCTAGTAAGTTTTACTCCGTCAAAAAAAATTCTCATTACAATTAACGTAGCATGATGCGACCAGATGATTTAGTCTGCATATGTCACTGCGAGCAGTCATTCTGAAAATTTGCTTGGTGTGCATGTTTTTTGCTGTCAAAAGTAAAATTTTTAATATTTTTTTGAAGTCTGCTGTGGGAAAATTTTGGTTTGAAGCAAGCTCCAAACGTTTTTTTTTAAAAATAATGTAATTTTTGACTATTTCAATAAACAAAGTTATTACTTGTTAAACGAATAAAGTGTACATGGTGAACCTTGGTCCCCCACTCTCAGTGTACCTTGGACCGGTCCATCGCTATTACCACCATAACTTTTAATTTTTTACTTACGGTCCAAGGTACACTATGGCTTTGTCCAAGGTACACTTACATAGTTTACCTTGGTATATAGAATCCATCTTCCTTCATTATGCTTCTGGGAAAAATGTATGAATTTTTTTAAACATCAATCAAAGATTTCAAAAAGCCTAGTAAGTATGCTATGGTTTCCAGGTGTCTCTTTTGAAATACAGTTTAGTACTTTTTACTCTTAAAATTGAACCTCTCCGTTTTTATGGACGATCTTCACTTGTAAATCCTATTCCTGGGGATGGATCGCAGAGCGATGATGAATTGGCAGGAGATTCGGATATGGAATTAGAGACGGAGATGTTTTTTCAAAGTGGGACATTACGGTCAAAGAAACTGACATCGAATGCGAACCAGATGACTAACCAAACAAAGAAACAACAAGTGTTTTGGAAAAGATGACTCTTCCTGAATAAGAGGAAGAACATTTCAAACTTAAAGGGTTGGCTTATCTTCGAGAATTCGTGAAAGGCCTAGAGACACCATCGGCTTTTTCTAAGTTTTTCTTTACTTATGATTTGCTGACATTTATAACAGAGGAATCAATTATTAAAAAAGTACTCCAAGATGATAAAAAATAAGCCCGTAAATATAACAGGGAATGAAATTGAGCAACTCATCGGGATGGTGGTATTCATATCTTATTGTCAACTTCCATCGTCAAGGCATTACTGAAGTAAGACTGTAGGATAACCGATTATTTTGGAAACGATGACATGCAACAGGTGGGAAGCAATCAAAAGGTTCGAGAAATGACAACAATGATTACAAGCCATTTGGAACGAAATGACACGATACAATTTTCAAGGTAAGACCACTTTTAGAAAAAAATACGGGAACGTTTACTGTTGATTCCAAAAGGAGAATTCCAAGTAGTGTTCCTTAAACATCGATAGTCTATCGATAGTAAACTACTATCGAAAACATCGATGGTTCTTAGAGCTATCACAAGAATCAAAAAATTAATATATATTTTTCCTTTTTTATTATAAAGCGCTAAAAGTATTGATTTTTTAACTGAATGCACTCTCTGGCATACAATGTAAACAGAGTTTTCTCATTATGGTGAATATGTCAACCAAGGAGCCGATTATGAGGGAAATCCCCCGTCTACAGAACTTCGTGTGTGGTAAGATCTTTCGGTTGCGGTTGGTGTGAGCAAACACAAATGTACTCTGAAAGGGGATTTCCCCATTTTTCTACATTTCTAGTGGCAGATATTCTGTGTGTGATCTGTCATCTGTGATGAGATATCATTTTGGTGTGGTGGACAGACGAACACGACGTAAACAAAAGCTGAAAACAATTTCATTATTTATAATGTTTGAAGAGTAAAAACAGTAGTTATGAGTGGCATTAACCAAAATCGCATATCTCGTGTGTGGAAATACTTTTCCAAGTTAAGTGCCGACTATCGATGTTTAAGGAACACTAATTCCAAGTCGTAGATGAACAAATAATACCTACGAAATGCGGCCATCATATAAAACGATATTATAACCCAGCTAAGCCACTTAAATGGGGCTATAAAAACCAGGTTTTAAGCAGAATTTCAGGCTTGGCTATGATTTTGATTTGTTTGTCGGACAGCAGAGTAATTCTTTTCCTGAAGGGTCACAAGATCTGGGAGTCTTTGTCAGTGGCGACGTTGTCACTAGTACCGGACTCAATCAACAGGCGAACAAAAACGTTAACAAGTTTTTTTTTTTGACAACTGGTACAAAAGTCCGGTTGTAGGCTTAATTGTTTAAAAGTGGTATTTGGCCACTTAGAAAAGAGACAACCATGTGCCAAACTCCAGAATTCCGAAAGAAGAGCGGATGAAGCAAGGACGTGACAGCATGCTTGAAAAAGTGGCAACTATCGACGGAGTAACATTAAATTTAGTATCTTTGTTCGACAACAAAATAGTTGGCTTGATGTCACCCTACGTTGGAATAAATCCAATAATCAATAAGTGCCGTTACTCCCGAAAAGATAAAGAGCATAAAAACATTCCTGCTCCACAAATTGTTGAACTATATATAATAAATATATGGGTAACTGAAACCGTATCTGTGTTAGCAACCAAGTTTGAGACTTACTTGCTAAACTAATTTCGAGCTTAAAAATTATTAGATGAAGTAAAAGAGGCGATTGCAGAAAATCACTTTAAATTCCTTAATAAAAATGAAAATTGATTTATATATGAATGGTGAACTTTTAGAACTCATGACATTTGAACTTGTACCTGTAGCCGTATAAGAGGTACATTCTCCTTTAAATTTTGAATAATATTCTAAGATTTATGAGCCACTCGATTTTCCACTAAAAATAATTTAAAAAAAAAAAAAACGTCCGGGCCGAGAAATAACATTTTTTTTAAGATAAATGCATTAATGACTACTGATGAATATGTAAAACAGTTGGAAAATGAAATGGGTGCGTTTTTCTTTGCCTTAAATCAACAAAACTATGCAAGATAAACGATGAAGGTTCTAAAAAATCTGTTGAACATTAAAGACAGCCACCCAGACTTGGTTGAACGCTTTGAAAAGTGCGTGGATTTGGCGTGAAAAGAACCAATAAAACATTTTCAATGACGCCATCAGATTTAATTTGGGAACAAACAATCAATACAGATGCAGTAAACAGTCTGACTGGAGTGTCATCCTTCTCAAACTCCTTTACCGCAATACAAAAATGAGCCAAAACTTATCCTTAAGCCGCGTTGTCACAAGCAAAGTAAAACAGGAACAGAAACACAATCTCATACATTAGCAACTGAAACCTAATTTCGCTGAATGCTTTTTGCGTTGCTAATGTATGAAATTCTGTTTCTGTTCCTTGTGATTACGTGGCTTTATAGAACAACTGCTAATATTTCAGCACTGCACTGGGTCTATCACGCAAGGACGATAAGGAGATAGCCAACTCTGCAACCCCCTGCCCTCAAACACCCGGAAAAAACGAAATAACGGGATCTCCCTTTGAGTCCTATCCGTGAATACGTGTGAAGTGAGGGATGACACCAAACGAAAATTTTGACATAGGTGAGTTTCTTTGACGTCAAAAACAGCTGACATTGTGACAAGAAATGAAGGTTCGTATAAATTTTTTTGTGCAAAAATTATTGTTTTCTTGCAATAATAAAGTAAGTCATTTCTAGAAGCAAGCAAGCATCCAACAACTAGAATGATTCATCCACGAGAGCGGAAAATCTAAAGAAATCACCATCAACTCCCTCACCTCCGCCAATGATCAAAGCAAAGACTGGCCTCTGGCAAATTACTAGTGTTTGTCCAAAGATTGCCAATTGCCAATCCACCCCGCCAGAGATGGGTTTTTTGAAACAGATGGATTTTTGTTTTGATTTTCCATTTATAATTACTTCCCTCCACAGGTAAGGAGCAGATATGGAAAACTATCGTTTTGAGTTGTACTAAAATTACTTTCCATTTTGTACTGAAACTGACAATTGGTTGTACTGAAACAAATTTTTTGCATGAAAAATTATAATGCGTTATTTAAACGAACAATTTTTGAAAGAAATAAGATGTTTAAACAACTATCGATGTACTTGGATTTCTAATTTTCCAAGTATTTCTATTGCTTGCTGATTTTCAGGTAAAATTTCTTTTCAATAGGTTCTGTATTCGGGTGACATACTTTTATGCTCGAATTAAACAAGATTGTACTTTTGTACTGAAGACAATTCGAATCGATACAATTTTCTTTTTCTTTTTTTCTTTCACCTCCTGAAGGAGGTGAGTTTTAGCCATTTTGGTGAATTTAAAGGAAATTTTTTTTTTTTTTTTTTAAATAAATTCTCAAAAATTGTAAATATTATAAAAAACAGTCATAGATTCAATTTTAGGATTATTACTAAGTCCACTAAAGCATCTTTTACAATATATTTTTGCATATTATTGAAAAATATTATGTTTTTCGCTCAATTCGCATGTTTTTTGTCACGGGAAAAGAGTATTTGTTATTTTTTTCTTACTTTAATGCGTTTTTTGTCATTGAAAAAATATTTCGAAGAAAAAGAATTACAGTATAATTACATTTATTCACCTCGGTACCTTAAAAAAATTATTAAACCAATATATAGGTTGCGTTCCAGAAGGCAGTCATTTAACAATGCGAGAGAGCATTTACAAATCAAAGAGAGCATTTGACAATTAAAGAGACCATTTGACAATCAGCTGGTCTCTGGCTGTCCCAGTCATAACACTTGTCAGCTGAGAATGTATTAGTGACTTTTTTTCCTGTTTTAGGTAAGCATTGAACATACATATACAAACCACAGTCAGTCGAAGCTTGTGGGCCAAAAGAGAACCATCGACCGAAGTTGACAATCTTCTTAGAATCTGATCAGTGCTCGAGTTTTGAAAATGGGGCAGATTAAAAGTTTTGCGGAAGATCTAAAAAACCTTAAGCCCAGTTTAGTAATCGCGAAAAAATTTAAATTGAGTTTTATGTTTTTAGTTTTGGGTATATACTAATGTTTGAGATCGTCCATACCACATCGTTCTTTAAACCAACGTAACATTCACCTATAATTATTGTTTTGTAAAACTCTATTTTGGCCATTATTATTATCATTTGTAATATTTAGTTTTATTTGCTTACTTTATTTTGACGGCTATAGCTTGCTATTAATTAGTTCATTTGTTTATTTAGTAAAACTTTGTGCATGCAGAAATGTCTGACTTGGTAGAAGATTACTTGAAGGTATTTTGGATTGACGAGCCGGCATAGCCAGAAGCTCCAACTTTGTTTCAAAGTCGCAAACAAATCCAACAAAAAGCGAATAAAGAATAAAATGTTATGTCGGTGTAAATAACCTTCTTGTCGGAATGTCTGGTGAATCGGATGAGATTTGAGAGTCATATTTCAAAGTTTAAAAAAAATCCTTCAGAGTAAAAAAATTGGAGAAAGTCTGCCGGTGGAAAAGTTAACGAAGTAAAAATGGAAAGAAACTTAAAAGGATCTTAACTCCTGTTGCGCAATAGTTGGGGTATCTAATTTATCTTATTTATTTATTTTTTTCATTCCTATACAAGAACAAGAACTCAAATTCCTTTGAGAACATATTCAAAAAATTTAGCTGATTTTATAAAAAGAAAACCAACTGCGTTTAGATCTCAATAAAATGGATCAACAGATAAATCTGTTTTCTTCTGCGTCATTTAGAGAAAACGGTGAAAAGTCAAAATTGACGGATTCTTCCTTCTTCATACTTTCGGGGACGTTCCTTATATGTACGTTTTCTAGTATTGCTCTGCTAAAAGGCTGACCATAAAAGGCGAAGCTATGCAGAAGATGAAATGAAATATTGTTCCTTCAAAAAAAGCCAGAGGACATCAGCAAACGTTTTGAAAGCTTGAGAAATAACCGTAGAACCACAATGTTGGCAGCGGTAGTATGCGGCAGCAGCGGCAGTATGAAGCGCGGATCTGTGAGGCGCGTCACAGGAAAATCTCGAACACAAACACAAGGCTGAAGCGCGCTTATGTCAGACAGATTCCTAGTTTGTAAGCAATGGCTGAGAGTTTTCCACTCCCACGATTTCTTTTTATTATTTATTTTAAAGCGGCAACACAAAATCCAAAAAAAAATTGTTAATTTTTTACAATTTCAATAAATATCTCCACGTCCTTTCCTGGAGGAAATTTATTTTCTCCCGTTTACTTTCCTGGAAGCGAGCTGTCAAGCGTGCAGCACTGTCAACCGTGTAGCGCTGCACAAGTTAAAAGTTGGCCAACCTACCGCTGCCGTTGCCGCCACACATTGTGTGCGCAGTACACTGAATACATGTGTTTGAACTTTTGACAGCTCTTACTTCCGCTGCAGCTACATCACAGTGTTCCTAAGGTAACCCTTTTAAGAAGAAATTAAATGAGTTCTTAGTTCGTAAATGTAACGAAAATTAATATTGTTACATCTTAGACCAAAAAAGACTTTATCTTACATACGAATCCAATTGTTCTTATGAAGACAGAAAATGTGAACATCGTTCGGAGAGAAATAAGAGAATTGGCAATTTTTCGGGAAGGAGGTGGCACGCGGATGATGCTTCCCTGCGGTCCTTTTTACCGCAAGTAACTTTTCTGTTGTCATAACCACACCTTTCTGTTGAGTACCACATCTAAAAAATCATGACAAAGTTTGGCTTGAAGTCGGAAAAAATGTCAAAAAATACACAATAGACTGGGAGCAAGGCTTTACCGCGCTTACTCTTTTCCATTGTATTTCCGGCTGTCTGAACTTCAAGATACGTTCGCCAAATTTGGAAATGGAGCTTTAATAAGCGAAGAAGATGTCCGATCTTTGAAAGAATATGTCTGCGAAATTTATCAAATCAGATCATCGAATGTAAATGAGGCCAGATTTAAACTATTTGATGTAACCTGTGTACATTTTTTTATTCCTTTACATGAGTTGAGCAACTAGCCCAATGAATCCGTTGTGTCTGTCGCGTCGAAGTACACAACTGACGGCTCAGTGAAATACACACGTCCTTATGGAAAGTGGCGTAGGTGGTACGTTTCGTACTTTTTCTATTGACGGCTTTCCATAAGAACATGTAGATATATTTCTGAGTTGTCAGATGTGTGGCGTGACGGACGTAATGGTTTGATTGGGCTTCAGATGAAGACACTAGTTATTTTAGTGCTCGAACACAAATTTGTATGGTCTGCATACGTGTCTCTGACATCACATTCTGTCTCTCAGTTTGAGAACTATTGCCCCTTTGGGATTTGCATTGGACGTGAAAATTATTTCAGCTCTCAATGTGTGATGCGTGATGTCATTGCCATCATTATAGCAACTGATGAAATCAGATATGTAGTAGATTACTATAGACCTTTTACCATGGCTGTCAAAATCTGACGCCATTCACATTTTTCGACCCCGGGATGCCAAGCGAATCGCGTTTTCAAGTTTTTGAAAAAGTGCGAATTATTTATAAACTACTAAACCTAGAGTGTGCCGATAAGGAAAGAAGTTATTGTGCTTATTCCATTCTTTAAATTGACCCAAAAATTACTTTAATAAAATGTGTGGAAAGTTTCGAAAAAGTAGTAAGATGTGATCTCCTCCATGATCCTCCTTTCCATGTTTTATAATGAAAATGTTTTTAGCATAACCTAGGGAGGCTGATCAAGTCTACAACTTTCTCTTTCATCGAAACACAGAGTTGCATTTTTTTAATAGTTATTTACGTTAATGTGCAATTTTTCTTCGATTTCCATATAAAGAGGTAGTTTGTTTGGCATCCCGCACTAGAAAATACCAGTAGACGTCAAACTGTTAAAAGCTCTATATAGTTTGCAGAGATAGCGCAAAATGCTCAGAAAAATGTCAAAAAGAATCCCAACGTTTATCAGCTAGCTCTTCGACTTCGAGTGGACTGATGAATGCTTCGATGGCCACACTTCCCTTAAAAGGTGCGCAAAACAATGATCTAGAAAAAGAATGAAATTGCTAGACCCCATCCAAAATCTCTCTTGCACCCTCCTAAGAAACGCATCCCAATCCCAATAGACAAAATCAGTTTAAGACGATTGGTAAAGTTGAAAGCCTCCCAAGATTGGGCAATGTAAAGCAATTTGTGATGATAGGAATAAGTGTATTTGTTTTTCTATACAAACACCGCCCCAGTCGTTGCACCATACACACATTCACACTCTTGCTAAAGATCAATTCTAATTTTATTTTATTAACTTGTAACTGCTTCGACATGATGAATTTCTATTTTTCGTTTTTTAGATGCTAAAAATAAGAAAAGTGCCAAAATAGGGTGCATCTTTGAAACAGATTTAGAAATTTTGGTGGAATGGAATGCAGAGGAATTGATCACTTCATGTAGGTATAATGGCAGAGCGATGTAGGTACTTGGCGCTTGATTGCACAATCACGCGTCGTTAGCTTTTGACTAGCTAGACGTATAGGAGAATAAACAGAAGAGTGCAACTTGAATAAGTACCTTTTTGAGTCTTTGTTATGAAACAGGTGTGGAATCGGCTAAGGCGATCTATGATTTTCACATTTTGTGACAGTCAATATTATCAAACAAAATAAACGGTCTGCCTAAGGTGATCGCAAAAATATTGTTCCGCATCGTTGCTTTACTTAGGCTTGTGATGTAAGAACATTTTTTTTATATCATGCATGTAGAATGTCAGCCTACGTGTGGGCAAAAAACCAGCTAACCACACAGTTTGAAAACTAGGGACCAGCTGATTTTGACGGCGATTGATCGAGAGCTGTCAGAAGAAAAGATGGACATAGATGAATTTTCGTAATTTGTGACATCACTAGCCACAGATCACATAATTCGATGCCACACTAGGCAAACCTTTGATCATAAAGTTTATTGAATGTCTTTTAAGAACACATAAGCACATGTAAATAGAAACAAACACACAATCGATAGGTAAAAATCTGCTAAACCAAGTTGTGCTGTCTTTTTAAATATTTTTTTTTTTATTCAAAGCTGCTTTGTTAATACAGCCCCTTATGTCTTAAGATGTTATTAGTTTTTTGATAAAGAAGTTCTAAATTAGTAAAACAGACTTAGAAGCACTTGCGATGAACTATTCCAGGGCCTGATTCATCATATTCCTGTTTGGATATCCACATCTGTTGGAACGTAGACAAAGATGCTAAGATTGAACCGCCGATCCATACCGAATACTTTCTTTCAGGGGGAGCAATAATCTTAATTTTAATGGTTGATGGAGCCAGGGCAGTAATTTCCTTTTGCATACGATCAGCAATACCTAAAATAGGACCACAAGAGCTAAGTAACACCGGCCTTTAAAATAATTAAAGTGAAAAATCGTATACCTGGATACATGGTGGTTCCTCCGGATAGTACAGAGTTGGCATAGAGGTCCTTGCGGATATCAACGTCACACTTCATGATTGAGTTGTAAACAGTTTCGTGAATACCGCACGATTCCATACCCAAGAATGAAGGCTGGAACAAGGCTTCTGGGCATCGGAATCTTTCATTTCCAATTGTAATGACCTGACCATCAGGCAATTCATATGATTTCTCCAAAGATGTAGAAGCAGCAGCAGTAGCCATTTCCTGTTCAAAGTCCAAAGCTACATAGCACAGCTTTTCCTTGATATCTCTGACAATTTCACGCTCGGCTGTGGTAGTAAACGAGTATCCTCTTTCGGTAAGAATTTTCATCAAATAATCTGTCAAATCACGGCCAGCCAAATCTAAGCGAAGAATAGCATGTGGCAATGCAAAGCCTTCATAGATGGGTACAGTGTGGGAGACGCCATCACCAGAGTCTAGCACAATGCCTGTTGTACGACCGGAAGCGTACAGGGACAAAACTGCTTGAATCGCAACATACATGGCGGGCGAATTGAATGTTTCAAACATAATTTGGGTCATCTTTTCTCGATTTGCCTTTGGGTTTAGGGGTGCCTCAGTTAACAAAACTGGATGTTCTTCTGGTGCCACACGCAATTCGTTGTAAAATGTATGATGCCAGATTTTCTCCATGTCATCCCAGTTCGTGATGATTCCATGCTCAATGGGGTATTTCAATGTAAGAATACCTCGTTTGCTTTGAGCTTCGTCACCAACATACGAGTCTTTCTGGCCCATGCCCACCATGACACCCTGGTGCCTTGGTCTGCCAACAATGGAGGGGAACACGGCTCTTGGAGCGTCATCCCCAGCAAATCCAGCCTTGCACATACCGGATCCATTGTCTATGACGAGAGCACCCGCATCATCATCACACATTTTGTCGATTAGATTAAGTTAGCGCTGCAATTCAAATTTAGGTAATAAGCTTTAAAATGCTTCACACGGAAGGACTAAGAGTGTTTTTTTTTTTTAATCCTTAAAATGACAGTCAATCACTTAAACTTACAAATGCAGTTAAAAAAAAAATTGGTATAATTACAGTATTAAAACGCGTTAGGCACCCAACTAAACAGCAAATGACTTGCTTTTTATGCTGCTTCAATTTTATATTAAAATTCTAAGACCAAGTACCTACACCTAGCAAACGCACATTCTTACATCGATTCTTCATCAACAATGTCCTTATATGTAAGTAGCTGCTCTTTCAAATGCTTTTACTTGCTACGTTTTCGATTAGACTCATGCTTGCACACACAGTCTGTGACTTTGCGCCACACACATCACATGCATGTGCATGTATTGTCTGTTTTAACATCGCTGCGGCTTGTATCGAAGACAATCGCAAGAAATAAAATAATTGCATCCACAAATAGAAACAAACCTTAGAAGGACTGATATAATGTAAGAAAACTTTACGAAAATAACTTTTCAAGGTTATGCGGTCGAGGAACAACATCATGTATGTTTTAAGGTGTATAGTTTTGCCTGCATTAAAGCACAGTCTTGTCAATGCTCCCACACCATTCAAATGTATAGGTATGCTCTTATTTTATATATTACGTAAGGAGTTGAATGTTGATAAAAATCAAAGCCATGGACTTTTCATAAAAAGTGAAGATGCTTGGAAAGAGAAGAAGATATCTTGCAGTTTCGTCAAGAAAGGGAACTTGTTTCTAGACGAATTTTTACATATACCGGAAGCATGTGAAATTTCCGGACAAAAGTCCTCTCGATAAGGAGTCGTTTTTGTTGAAAAGAAGTCGTTGGGAAAACTTAAAAATAAATTGAGTTTGGCCACAATAGACCTAATTATTTTAGGACCTTTTAGGTAGGGTAAAGTCGGGGATATGGCGATCCTTTTTGTTTTTTAATATTTCCAAAATCAAAAGACTATTATGTTTAAACGAAACCACAACTTTAACATAAACGTAAGATTAAACGGGTATTAGCTTTTTAGATTTCAAGTCAGGGCTCGTTTCAAATTCAGACTTGGCGATCTTCAGTTTATCCGGAGCCAAACGTCGTGCTTCTCAACTTATTGGAGGTCCAAGCGTCATGTTGATGTGGTGTCAGACTTAAAGGCTCCATCGGGGCGAGTTTGGCTGGGGCATTATCTCAGAAGTTCCATGTACTTAGAACTACTTGAAACGAATTTGACATGAGAAGTGCTCTTATGTACATGCTCTTATGTACTTTCCTTGAGTGGAAAGTCCGGCTAGGCCATACAGTAATCTACTGTATTACTCACCGTATGCAACGTCGACAAGCAGTTTGAAATAAGAAAGGAAGTCAGGTCCGATTATAGGCTGGCGGACGAGAGCCACCACAAAACGCCAGGTAAAGTCTCGTCTTCGCCCTAAGTCCACTGTAACAGAGCAAAATCCATGCATTGGAATAGGAGATCCGTTAGCTGCAAAAAGTGTATAGTCGGAGCGATGTGGACCGGTGTGTAGAAGTACAGATACATCTGAACCTGATTCACCAGGAACTAAACCTTTGCCGTTTTTCGGAGGTTCGACTTCCATGGTCTGTTTGTGTTTGTTGTTGAATGACATTGGGTATTCTGTTCGTCTTCTTCGAAAGTGTCAGCCCTGTTCTCATCACACTTTGTATCGTTGCGAAATTCAGAAAAACTACCTTCCTTCTTTGTCACAAATCGGTTTCTCTAATTTGGTAGTGTGTTCCTTAAGGGAAACTTCAATTTAGCTTTTATTAACTTTATTAAAAGAAATGAAACTTAGACACGATGAGGCTATAAATACGAATGTGTTAGTTCAATCGAATTTTGCTTTCCATTTAAAAAGAAAATACCTTGAGTTGGTTTTTCTCGTACTCCTATCTTCTGCCTAATTTGCATCAGCGTATCCAATCAAAGTGTGCTCTACATTTTCATCCGATTTAGTAGAAGTTTAAAATGTGATGTTCCTTTAAGATACTTTAAGTCTCTTCAGATCCGTCCAGTCGTCTGACTTTGCCGATTTGTCTTGCACGCTAAAATAGATACAACAGCTGAAAATCCTGGTCGAGTATTAATGGCAATATAAAGTAGAATGCCAGTTAACTTTTGCTACTTCATGTTACAAGGCAGCGAAATAGAGATGTCTTCGCTCTTTCCATATCCTGGGTCAAGCGGTACTTTTGAGATTTTTGCTTAAGATTATTAATGTATTGAGTCTGTCCTAACGAATTATTATTTTTATCGTCCTTGAAGACTTCTAATCCTTGGTAATGCTAGGTAATGCTTTACGTTTCCGAGATCTTTTATTTCAAACTGTGACGCAAGTATTCCCTCCTACTCGTTTATGCACTCATCAGACGTACTGGCGATTGTGATATCATCGACATATATTAAAATGTATTTCCAAGTCTTGTTATCGGTCCGTCCAAAAATGGAAAAGGGACTTCTTATGCTATGGCTCCGTTTTTCGTCTGTCCGCACCTGTAACTTCTGAACGGCGAGTCGTAGAAAGATGGAATTTAGTACACTTACAATAATCCGGGAGACGGCCGCAAGGTTATCTACCTAATCGAGTTCATGGATAAAAACTGCATTTTGTTAAAGTTTAATGATGGACATTGACAAAACAAATGGGCGGACAAACCGCTTTTTTGCCCATTTTTTTCATGACTATTTATACAATAAAGGCAGTGGGTGATTTTGTAATTAATGATTTAATAATCATTTCAAGAAGTTAGATTAAGTCTTTAGAGGGACTATCAAAATAGTTGTTGGGACAAAAAAAATAGGGGTCCCTTGGCTTATTCAACTATTTTAAAAAGCGGTGTTTTTTATGTAAACCTACCTCATCGGGAAATATATACCTAATTGTTATTGTAGTAACAAATAAGAACTTAGATTATCCTCTTTAAGACAAACTTTAGGATGGGCCAAACAACGGGGCCGACCATTCAACGAAAAATGTGATTTTCTAAGTAAAGTAAAATTCTTTTTTAGTCGCCAGTACGAGTAGCTAGATAGGCACCGGATAGATAGGCATATGCAATGTTTTTTTCGAAGCTACTTGCACCTTGTACGCCTACTACTTAACGGTAATAACTTTTATAATGAAGTTTGGTTTGTATGAATTCTTTCTAACTTAAAATTTTATGAAACGGTTTAAAAATACCTGCGCCCAGTATTGGGGAAAAATAGCCGTTGCTAGCTCAAGGTACATGAGAATAAAAAAAAAACAAGTGAGTAAGTGTAAGAGTTCGTCTGTGACAAACTTGTGACAAACTTCTATATACCCGACCATATATACAACGTCACACCAAACCTTAAAGTTTCTTGGCCCGATTTCATATATTATTTTTATAAGCCACGCCCCCAAAAGTGGGCATGGGCTTCAAATAAAATTCAACTCATTGTAATTTCGTTAGAATCATGAGAAAACACGCTTAATATTTCTGAAATAAGCAAAATTATTTTAGAAAAAAGATAGTTTTTTTCCTAAAAACTCCCCTTAAAAGTGAGTGAGAGTGGGCGGAGCTCAAAACTTAGTGTGGAGCAAACTTAGCAGATGGTAATATCTTTAATATTTGTCATAGATTTTTTTTTCGATTTTGAGTCAACTTTCCAAGAAATCGGGTTTTTAAAGATCTAACATGGGTATTGTGGGCGGCCCAAATTTGGCCTTGTTAAAGGTCTTAGGCCAATATTGTTCAGTACCAAAATTTAAGTTTCTATGCCTTGTCTAACTTAGATATAGAGGTTGTCTCACATCGAAGTCAGTAAAGGGCGTGGCCGTTCACGGATTGAGCCAATTTTTACACTTTGTCTATACAAGAAAAAGAACCAAGCCTTGTACCAAGTTTCAGCTTTCTAGCTTGATTTGAAGGCCTAAAACCTTCACACATACAGACGGACGGGCGGACAGACGGACATGGAGTTGACTAAGAGTTGTTTTAATCTTCAATTCAATTTTTTACGAAAGCACGAACCTTGAGTAGCAAGCCAAAATATGTAAAAAAAATGAACACAAAAAACCCGTTTTTCATTTTTTTTAACAAAAAATAAAATAAAAATTTTTTGCCACCCTGTGTTTCGATAAAAAAAAAATCGAGTACCTTAATATAAAATTCGCCTAAAATAATGCTGGTATGGTACTTCATTTTTTTCCATTTTCAATGCATTTAATGGAGCACGACAAATTTAACATACAAATTTTCAGTGAGAGTGATTGTGTAAACAATAGACGAAAAATTGAACAACTTTTGTGAAGGCGTAAGAAAAAATGAAGAAACAAATGAGTGCGAGCTCTCATTTTTATTGATAGCTCTTCATATTTTTCGTTTTCTGCTGAACAGCAAAATAATTTAAGCAATAATGGATCTGCAAGTGGTGGCTCTCACCAATATAAATTTTTGCAATATAGCTGCTTTAATAGAATTGGAAGACAAATGACAAATTTTTCACTCAAATTTTCTTCGCCTTAACGGTCTTGACAAATTGACTTTTATTTACGTGACAAATTGTTTCTTGTTTACATTTCACATGCCATTTAAGGCAGATGTCTTCTCTACTTTTGTCTTCTTTACCTACCAATGACTTTTCCACATTTTAAATTAGGAAAAAAGTAAGTATCATAAAACCATAAGGATAGCACACTTACAAAAAAAAAATATTACAGTAGGATAGACCAGTGCTAGTTGGGACACTTTTTTCTTGAGGTCCTTTAACTTTTGACCTATTCACAACACAGCAATATAACTAGGATCCATATCTTCTTGGCTTCTAAAGTACTAAATACATTTGAAAAAAATTAGAATGAAGCAGATGAATAAAATTGCCTTTAATGCACCAGGTCCAAGTGGTCCGACTTGTCCTGGGCCAGTAGATGGATCAAGTTGGACCAATGCCTAAAATGTCAGAAGAAAAAACTTAGATTAAAGACAAAAATGCTCTTTTTGGAGGTTGAGAACTTAAGAGGTTGAGAACTTTTTTAAAAAAAAAAACACAAAAAATTCGAAAAAATTAATGAAATATTTATTTGAATCGATAGTTTGAACCTTGCAATTTAATGTTTAAAGATAATTTTATGCAAATGTTGACCGCGGTTGCGTCTCAGGTAGCCCATCTGCTGAGTCCAATTTTGGCATACTCTTTCACACATATCGGCCGGTATCTCACGAATGAATGCATGGATGTTGGCTTCCAGTGCGTCAATCGAAGCGGGCTTGTCCCTATAGACATTAGCCTTGACATACCCCCACAAAAAATAATCTAATGGTGTCAAATCGCACGATCTAGGCGGCCAATTGACCGGCCCGAAACGTGAAATTAACTGTTCCCCAAACTCGCCTCGCAATTGCGCCATTGTTTCGCGATGAACATTTCGAACCGAGCACGAATTTTGATAGTAAAATTCAATAATTTGCAAGCGTTGTTCATTTGTAAGACGATCCATGGTTAAATTGCAAACCAAACTGAAGCTGTTTGACAGTGACACAAGGTACTAAACACACGTCAGCTGTCAAAACCAGTGTTGCCAAAACCAAACCAGCTAAAAAATCACCCGTTATAATGGTGATCGCGATAAATTTTTGCAGCAGCAGTCTCCAGTTATTTTCTCCACATCGAGCAAAGTGCCTGCAAAAAACTAACTCAAGGTACACACGCGAATAGAAATATCTGTCAAAGGCATCTGTCTCCGTCAATGAGGATTTCGTTGACTAAAAATTATGATTTTGCCATATTTTTCCAAACTTTAAACAATCCCCAACATCTGAAATTCACATTTTTTATTACGATTATGATTATGATTACACTTCTAAACATTTTATTATCTACAAACATACGTATCTCAGAAGATATTAAAATATTTAACTACAAGTTACTGCAAAAGCGTTCCCGTACACAGAATTGTCGTAAGAGAGAACGGAAACGAGAGAGTAAATCATTTCCCCACCTTGAACAAACTTTTTTTTCCCCCGTGGGTAGGAAAAACCTTCATAGGCACTACGAGGACCGGCCTGTTCTCATCACACTTCAGCCCTGTTCTCATCACACTTTGTATCGTTGCGAAATTCAGAAAAACTACCTTCCTTCTTTGTCACAAATCGGTTTCTCTAATTTGGTAGTGTGTTCCTTAAGGGAAACTTCAATTTAGCTTTTATTAACTTTATTAAAAGAAATGAAACTTAGACACGATGAGGCTATAAATACGAATGTGTTAGTTCAATCGAATTTTGCTTTCCATTTAAAAAGAAAATACCTTGAGTTGGTTTTTCTCGTACTCCTATCTTCTGCCTAATTTGCATCAGCGTATCCAATCAAAGTGTGCTCTACATTTTCATCCGATTTAGTAGAAGTTTAAAATGTGATGTTCCTTTAAGATACTTTAAGTCTCTTCAGATCCGTCCAGTCGTCTGACTTTGCCGATTTGTCTTGCACGCTAAAATAGATACAACAGCTGAAAATCCTGGTCGAGTATTAATGGCAATATAAAGTAGAATGCCAGTTAACTTTTGCTACTTCATGTTACAAGGCAGCGAAATAGAGATGTCTTCGCTCTTTCCATATCCTGGGTCAAGCGGTACTTTTGAGATTTTTGCTTAAGATTATTAATGTATTGAGTCTGTCCTAACGAATTATTATTTTTATCGTCCTTGAAGACTTCTAATCCTTGGTAATGCTAGGTAATGCTTTACGTTTCCGAGATCTTTTATTTCAAACTGTGACGCAAGTATTCCCTCCTACTCGTTTATGCACTCATCAGACGTACTGGCGATTGTGATATCATCGACATATATTAAAATGTATTTCCAAGTCTTGTTATCGGTCCGTCCAAAAATGGAAAAGGGACTTCTTATGCTATGGCTCCGTTTTTCGTCTGTCCGCACCTGTAACTTCTGAACGGCGAGTCGTAGAAAGATGGAATTTAGTACACTTACAATAATCCGGGAGACGGCCGCAAGGTTATCTACCTAATCGAGTTCATGGATAAAAACTGCATTTTGTTAAAGTTTAATGATGGACATTGACAAAACAAATGGGCGGACAAACCGCTTTTTTGCCCATTTTTTTCATGACTATTTATACAATAAAGGCAGTGGGTGATTTTGTAATTAATGATTTAATAATCATTTCAAGAAGTTAGATTAAGTCTTTAGAGGGACTATCAAAATAGTTGTTGGGACAAAAAAAATAGGGGTCCCTTGGCTTATTCAACTATTTTAAAAAGCGGTGTTTTTTATGTAAACCTACCTCATCGGGAAATATATACCTAATTGTTATTGTAGTAACAAATAAGAACTTAGATTATCCTCTTTAAGACAAACTTTAGGATGGGCCAAACAACGGGGCCGACCATTCAACGAAAAATGTGATTTTCTAAGTAAAGTAAAATTCTTTTTTAGTCGCCAGTACGAGTAGCTAGATAGGCACCGGATAGATAGGCATATGCAATGTTTTTTTCGAAGCTACTTGCACCTTGTACGCCTACTACTTAACGGTAATAACTTTTATAATGAAGTTTGGTTTGTATGAATTCTTTCTAACTTAAAATTTTATGAAACGGTTTAAAAATACCTGCGCCCAGTATTGGGGAAAAATAGCCGTTGCTAGCTCAAGGTACATGAGAATAAAAAAAAAACAAGTGAGTAAGTGTAAGAGTTCGTCTGTGACAAACTTGTGACAAACTTCTATATACCCGACCATATATACAACGTCACACCAAACCTTAAAGTTTCTTGGCCCGATTTCATATATTATTTTTATAAGCCACGCCCCCAAAAGTGGGCATGGGCTTCAAATAAAATTCAACTCATTGTAATTTCGTTAGAATCATGAGAAAACACGCTTAATATTTCTGAAATAAGCAAAATTATTTTAGAAAAAAGATAGTTTTTTTCCTAAAAACTCCCCTTAAAAGTGAGTGAGAGTGGGCGGAGCTCAAAACTTAGTGTGGAGCAAACTTAGCAGATGGTAATATCTTTAATATTTGTCATAGATTTTTTTTTCGATTTTGAGTCAACTTTCCAAGAAATCGGGTTTTTAAAGATCTAACATGGGTATTGTGGGCGGCCCAAATTTGGCCTTGTTAAAGGTCTTAGGCCAATATTGTTCAGTACCAAAATTTAAGTTTCTATGCCTTGTCTAACTTAGATATAGAGGTTGTCTCACATCGAAGTCAGTAAAGGGCGTGGCCGTTCACGGATTGAGCCAATTTTTACACTTTGTCTATACAAGAAAAAGAACCAAGCCTTGTACCAAGTTTCAGCTTTCTAGCTTGATTTGAAGGCCTAAAACCTTCACACATACAGACGGACGGGCGGACAGACGGACATGGAGTTGACTAAGAGTTGTTTTAATCTTCAATTCAATTTTTTACGAAAGCACGAACCTTGAGTAGCAAGCCAAAATATGTAAAAAAAATGAACACAAAAAACCCGTTTTTCATTTTTTTTAACAAAAAATAAAATAAAAATTTTTTGCCACCCTGTGTTTCGATAAAAAAAAAATCGAGTACCTTAATATAAAATTCGCCTAAAATAATGCTGGTATGGTACTTCATTTTTTTCCATTTTCAATGCATTTAATGGAGCACGACAAATTTAACATACAAATTTTCAGTGAGAGTGATTGTGTAAACAATAGACGAAAAATTGAACAACTTTTGTGAAGGCGTAAGAAAAAATGAAGAAACAAATGAGTGCGAGCTCTCATTTTTATTGATAGCTCTTCATATTTTTCGTTTTCTGCTGAACAGCAAAATAATTTAAGCAATAATGGATCTGCAAGTGGTGGCTCTCACCAATATAAATTTTTGCAATATAGCTGCTTTAATAGAATTGGAAGACAAATGACAAATTTTTCACTCAAATTTTCTTCGCCTTAACGGTCTTGACAAATTGACTTTTATTTACGTGACAAATTGTTTCTTGTTTACATTTCACATGCCATTTAAGGCAGATGTCTTCTCTACTTTTGTCTTCTTTACCTACCAATGACTTTTCCACATTTTAAATTAGGAAAAAAGTAAGTATCATAAAACCATAAGGATAGCACACTTACAAAAAAAAAATATTACAGTAGGATAGACCAGTGCTAGTTGGGACACTTTTTTCTTGAGGTCCTTTAACTTTTGACCTATTCACAACACAGCAATATAACTAGGATCCATATCTTCTTGGCTTCTAAAGTACTAAATACATTTGAAAAAAATTAGAATGAAGCAGATGAATAAAATTGCCTTTAATGCACCAGGTCCAAGTGGTCCGACTTGTCCTGGGCCAGTAGATGGATCAAGTTGGACCAATGCCTAAAATGTCAGAAGAAAAAACTTAGATTAAAGACAAAAATGCTCTTTTTGGAGGTTGAGAACTTAAGAGGTTGAGAACTTTTTTTAAAAAAAAAACACAAAAAATTCGAAAAAATTAATGAAATATTTATTTGAATCGATAGTTTGAACCTTGCAATTTAATGTTTAAAGATAATTTTATGCAAATGTTGACCGCGGTTGCGTCTCAGGTAGCCCATCTGCTGAGTCCAATTTTGGCATACTCTTTCACACATATCGGCCGGTATCTCACGAATGAATGCATGGATGTTGGCTTCCAGTGCGTCAATCGAAGCGGGCTTGTCCCTATAGACATTAGCCTTGACATACCCCCACAAAAAATAATCTAATGGTGTCAAATCGCACGATCTAGGCGGCCAATTGACCGGCCCGAAACGTGAAATTAACTGTTCCCCAAACTCGCCTCGCAATTGCGCCATTGTTTCGCGATGAACATTTCGAACCGAGCACGAATTTTGATAGTAAAATTCAATAATTTGCAAGCGTTGTTCATTTGTAAGACGATCCATGGTTAAATTGCAAACCAAACTGAAGCTGTTTGACAGTGACACAAGGTACTAAACACACGTCAGCTGTCAAAACCAGTGTTGCCAAAACCAAACCAGCTAAAAAATCACCCGTTATAATGGTGATCGCGATAAATTTTTGCAGCAGCAGTCTCCAGTTATTTTCTCCACATCGAGCAAAGTGCCTGCAAAAAACTAACTCAAGGTACACACGCGAATAGAAATATCTGTCAAAGGCATCTGTCTCCGTCAATGAGGATTTCGTTGACTAAAAATTATGATTTTGCCATATTTTTCCAAACTTTAAACAATCCCCAACATCTGAAATTCACATTTTTTATTACGATTATGATTATGATTACACTTCTAAACATTTTATTATCTACAAACATACGTATCTCAGAAGATATTAAAATATTTAACTACAAGTTACTGCAAAAGCGTTCCCGTACACAGAATTGTCGTAAGAGAGAACGGAAACGAGAGAGTAAATCATTTCCCCACCTTGAACAAACTTTTTTTTCCCCCGTGGGTAGGAAAAACCTTCATAGGCACTACGAGGACCGGCCTGTTCTCATCACACTTCAGCCCTGTTCTCATCACACTTTGTATCGTTGCGAAATTCAGAAAAACTACCTTCCTTCTTTGTCACAAATCGGTTTCTCTAATTTGGTAGTGTGTTCCTTAAGGGAAACTTCAATTTAGCTTTTATTAACTTTATTAAAAGAAATGAAACTTAGACACGATGAGGCTATAAATACGAATGTGTTAGTTCAATCGAATTTTGCTTTCCATTTAAAAAGAAAATACCTTGAGTTGGTTTTTCTCGTACTCCTATCTTCTGCCTAATTTGCATCAGCGTATCCAATCAAAGTGTGCTCTACATTTTCATCCGATTTAGTAGAAGTTTAAAATGTGATGTTCCTTTAAGATACTTTAAGTCTCTTCAGATCCGTCCAGTCGTCTGACTTTGCCGATTTGTCTTGCACGCTAAAATAGATACAACAGCTGAAAATCCTGGTCGAGTATTAATGGCAATATAAAGTAGAATGCCAGTTAACTTTTGCTACTTCATGTTACAAGGCAGCGAAATAGAGATGTCTTCGCTCTTTCCATATCCTGGGTCAAGCGGTACTTTTGAGATTTTTGCTTAAGATTATTAATGTATTGAGTCTGTCCTAACGAATTATTATTTTTATCGTCCTTGAAGACTTCTAATCCTTGGTAATGCTAGGTAATGCTTTACGTTTCCGAGATCTTTTATTTCAAACTGTGACGCAAGTATTCCCTCCTACTCGTTTATGCACTCATCAGACGTACTGGCGATTGTGATATCATCGACATATATTAAAATGTATTTCCAAGTCTTGTTATCGGTCCGTCCAAAAATGGAAAAGGGACTTCTTATGCTATGGCTCCGTTTTTCGTCTGTCCGCACCTGTAACTTCTGAACGGCGAGTCGTAGAAAGATGGAATTTAGTACACTTACAATAATCCGGGAGACGGCCGCAAGGTTATCTACCTAATCGAGTTCATGGATAAAAACTGCATTTTGTTAAAGTTTAATGATGGACATTGACAAAACAAATGGGCGGACAAACCGCTTTTTTGCCCATTTTTTTCATGACTATTTATACAATAAAGGCAGTGGGTGATTTTGTAATTAATGATTTAATAATCATTTCAAGAAGTTAGATTAAGTCTTTAGAGGGACTATCAAAATAGTTGTTGGGACAAAAAAAATAGGGGTCCCTTGGCTTATTCAACTATTTTAAAAAGCGGTGTTTTTTATGTAAACCTACCTCATCGGGAAATATATACCTAATTGTTATTGTAGTAACAAATAAGAACTTAGATTATCCTCTTTAAGACAAACTTTAGGATGGGCCAAACAACGGGGCCGACCATTCAACGAAAAATGTGATTTTCTAAGTAAAGTAAAATTCTTTTTTAGTCGCCAGTACGAGTAGCTAGATAGGCACCGGATAGATAGGCATATGCAATGTTTTTTTCGAAGCTACTTGCACCTTGTACGCCTACTACTTAACGGTAATAACTTTTATAATGAAGTTTGGTTTGTATGAATTCTTTCTAACTTAAAATTTTATGAAACGGTTTAAAAATACCTGCGCCCAGTATTGGGGAAAAATAGCCGTTGCTAGCTCAAGGTACATGAGAATAAAAAAAAAACAAGTGAGTAAGTGTAAGAGTTCGTCTGTGACAAACTTGTGACAAACTTCTATATACCCGACCATATATACAACGTCACACCAAACCTTAAAGTTTCTTGGCCCGATTTCATATATTATTTTTATAAGCCACGCCCCCAAAAGTGGGCATGGGCTTCAAATAAAATTCAACTCATTGTAATTTCGTTAGAATCATGAGAAAACACGCTTAATATTTCTGAAATAAGCAAAATTATTTTAGAAAAAAGATAGTTTTTTTCCTAAAAACTCCCCTTAAAAGTGAGTGAGAGTGGGCGGAGCTCAAAACTTAGTGTGGAGCAAACTTAGCAGATGGTAATATCTTTAATATTTGTCATAGATTTTTTTTTCGATTTTGAGTCAACTTTCCAAGAAATCGGGTTTTTAAAGATCTAACATGGGTATTGTGGGCGGCCCAAATTTGGCCTTGTTAAAGGTCTTAGGCCAATATTGTTCAGTACCAAAATTTAAGTTTCTATGCCTTGTCTAACTTAGATATAGAGGTTGTCTCACATCGAAGTCAGTAAAGGGCGTGGCCGTTCACGGATTGAGCCAATTTTTACACTTTGTCTATACAAGAAAAAGAACCAAGCCTTGTACCAAGTTTCAGCTTTCTAGCTTGATTTGAAGGCCTAAAACCTTCACACATACAGACGGACGGGCGGACAGACGGACATGGAGTTGACTAAGAGTTGTTTTAATCTTCAATTCAATTTTTTACGAAAGCACGAACCTTGAGTAGCAAGCCAAAATATGTAAAAAAAATGAACACAAAAAACCCGTTTTTCATTTTTTTTAACAAAAAATAAAATAAAAATTTTTTGCCACCCTGTGTTTCGATAAAAAAAAAATCGAGTACCTTAATATAAAATTCGCCTAAAATAATGCTGGTATGGTACTTCATTTTTTTCCATTTTCAATGCATTTAATGGAGCACGACAAATTTAACATACAAATTTTCAGTGAGAGTGATTGTGTAAACAATAGACGAAAAATTGAACAACTTTTGTGAAGGCGTAAGAAAAAATGAAGAAACAAATGAGTGCGAGCTCTCATTTTTATTGATAGCTCTTCATATTTTTCGTTTTCTGCTGAACAGCAAAATAATTTAAGCAATAATGGATCTGCAAGTGGTGGCTCTCACCAATATAAATTTTTGCAATATAGCTGCTTTAATAGAATTGGAAGACAAATGACAAATTTTTCACTCAAATTTTCTTCGCCTTAACGGTCTTGACAAATTGACTTTTATTTACGTGACAAATTGTTTCTTGTTTACATTTCACATGCCATTTAAGGCAGATGTCTTCTCTACTTTTGTCTTCTTTACCTACCAATGACTTTTCCACATTTTAAATTAGGAAAAAAGTAAGTATCATAAAACCATAAGGATAGCACACTTACAAAAAAAAAATATTACAGTAGGATAGACCAGTGCTAGTTGGGACACTTTTTTCTTGAGGTCCTTTAACTTTTGACCTATTCACAACACAGCAATATAACTAGGATCCATATCTTCTTGGCTTCTAAAGTACTAAATACATTTGAAAAAAATTAGAATGAAGCAGATGAATAAAATTGCCTTTAATGCACCAGGTCCAAGTGGTCCGACTTGTCCTGGGCCAGTAGATGGATCAAGTTGGACCAATGCCTAAAATGTCAGAAGAAAAAACTTAGATTAAAGACAAAAATGCTCTTTTTGGAGGTTGAGAACTTAAGAGGTTGAGAACTTTTTTAAAAAAAAAAACACAAAAAATTCGAAAAAATTAATGAAATATTTATTTGAATCGATAGTTTGAACCTTGCAATTTAATGTTTAAAGATAATTTTATGCAAATGTTGACCGCGGTTGCGTCTCAGGTAGCCCATCTGCTGAGTCCAATTTTGGCATACTCTTTCACACATATCGGCCGGTATCTCACGAATGAATGCATGGATGTTGGCTTCCAGTGCGTCAATCGAAGCGGGCTTGTCCCTATAGACATTAGCCTTGACATACCCCCACAAAAAATAATCTAATGGTGTCAAATCGCACGATCTAGGCGGCCAATTGACCGGCCCGAAACGTGAAATTAACTGTTCCCCAAACTCGCCTCGCAATTGCGCCATTGTTTCGCGATGAACATTTCGAACCGAGCACGAATTTTGATAGTAAAATTCAATAATTTGCAAGCGTTGTTCATTTGTAAGACGATCCATGGTTAAATTGCAAACCAAACTGAAGCTGTTTGACAGTGACACAAGGTACTAAACACACGTCAGCTGTCAAAACCAGTGTTGCCAAAACCAAACCAGCTAAAAAATCACCCGTTATAATGGTGATCGCGATAAATTTTTGCAGCAGCAGTCTCCAGTTATTTTCTCCACATCGAGCAAAGTGCCTGCAAAAAACTAACTCAAGGTACACACGCGAATAGAAATATCTGTCAAAGGCATCTGTCTCCGTCAATGAGGATTTCGTTGACTAAAAATTATGATTTTGCCATATTTTTCCAAACTTTAAACAATCCCCAACATCTGAAATTCACATTTTTTATTACGATTATGATTATGATTACACTTCTAAACATTTTATTATCTACAAACATACGTATCTCAGAAGATATTAAAATATTTAACTACAAGTTACTGCAAAAGCGTTCCCGTACACAGAATTGTCGTAAGAGAGAACGGAAACGAGAGAGTAAATCATTTCCCCACCTTGAACAAACTTTTTTTTCCCCCGTGGGTAGGAAAAACCTTCATAGGCACTACGAGGACCGGCCGTGCTCATAGTAGTGTGAAATTCTTACTCACTAAAAAACCTCCCATTTTCCGTCAGACTAGGACTAAAGCCGCGTTGTCACAAGCAACGTAAAACAGGAACAGAAACAGAATCTCATACATTAGCAACTGAAACCTAAATTCGCTGAATGCTTTTTGCGTTGCTAATGTATGAAATTCTGTTTCTGTTTCTGTTCCTGCTCCTTGTGACAACGCAACCTTAGTTTCCTTAACAAGTAGTTCAAGCTTCTGTAGTAATCGCGTGTGGCAGGCTGCCTTCCAACGAAGGTACCTACAATACCGTCAATTTATGCGGTTTCATCTTATGCTGCTAGATCTAACGGTCTCATTCGTTGAACAAACTTACAATAATTTTCTTGTGGTAAGAAATTTCCAAGTTTCAAATGTCTGATCTCGACAGTTGTTGACACAAATGTTTGTTTACATTTTTTGATTTGCAGTGTATTTTTTGTATTGGCGCTTATTTTTTGAAACTTTGTCGGTAACGTGATTAAAAAACGTGTATGTATGTTTCCAAAATTAATTTCAGTGCATTGAAGCCGTTACAAATCCTTTCAGTAAATTCAGTGCGGCACAAAAATAGTTCAGTGAATTCAAGCGGTGCAATCAAACAAATGGCAGGAATATTTTTGTTGTATATGAAGGATATGTTGCCGCAGTTATGTGAACGGCAAGAATTTTCCGCTAGTAAAAGAGCGAATTGAAAATTAATTGCAGAGTAGCGGAAAATTCTTTCTTAAGCCGCGTTGTCACAAGCAACGTAAAACAGGAACAGAAGCAGAATCTCATACATTCGCAACTGAAACCTAATTTTGCTGAATGCTTTTTGCTTTGTTAATGTATGAAATTCTGTTTCTGTTCCTTGCGATTACGTGGCTTAAAAGTGTTTTAAAGAGATGAAAATTGCCCTTAAATACGGGAACGGTTTTGTAGTAAAAAGTAGCATTTTGAAAGAAACGTCAAGAGCAAAAACAATTATATATATTCATGTTTTTAAACAAAAACGATAAATCATGAGCGTTCAAAGTAGCAATTCTTGAAGTTACGTGTTAGTACTGGCGGATTTGGAGTTACCTTCTTGCCGTTCACATAACTGCTGCCACATATCCTTCATATAGCTATAGCAAAAATATTCGTGTCATTGCACCGCTTGAATTCTTACTTACTTACTTACTTAAGGTGGCGCTACAGTCCGGGGTGGACCTGGGCCTCAGCCAACAAGCTTCGCCAGCCAGCTCTGTCTCGAGCTAGCCGTCTCCAGTTTCGCACGCGAAGTTGGCTGAGGTCCCCTTCCACTTGCGTGCGCCACCTGAGTCTCGGTGCTCCTCTACCGCGCCGTCCCTGGGGTGTGGATTCGAAGATTTTCCGGGCCGGGGCGTTGGTGTCCATCCGCTCTAGATGACCCAGCCATCGTAAACGTTGTGTTTTGACTCTTTTGGCTAGGTCGGTATCGCTGTACAGCTCGTACAGTTCGATGTTATATCTCCTCCTCCACTCTCCGTCTATGCAGACGGGACCGTTAATCGTCCGAAGAATTTTCCTCTTGAAGCAGCCTAAAGTGTTTTCATCCGCCTTTGACAGGGTCCATGCTTCAGCACCGTAAAGCAGGACTGGGATGATGAGGGTCTTATGCATGGACACTTTAGTTGCTCGAGAGAGGGCTTTGCTACTCAATTGCCTTCTTAGCCCAAAGAAACCGCGATTGGCAAGAGTTATCCTTCGTTTGATTTCAGCGCTGGTGTCATTGTCTGAATTGATAGCGGAACCCAGGTAGACAAAGTCCCTAACTACCTCAAAGTTATAGCTGTCGATGGTGATGTTTTGTCCAAGACGTCGGTGTTGGGTGTCTTTTCTTGATGACAGCATATACTTGGTTTTGCCCTCATTGACTGCTAAACCCATATTCGCCGCTTCCGTCCCAATACTCACGAAGGCTTCACTGACATCACGCTTTGTTCTACCGATTATGTCAATGTCGTCTGCGTATGCAAGTAGTTGAACGGACTTTTGAAAGATTGTACCTCTGGTGTTGGCGCGAGAGTTCTGCACAATTCTCTCAAGTATGATGTTAAAGAAGTCGCATGACAGCGCGTCGCCTTGTCTAAATCCTTTTTTGACATCAAAGGGGTCGGTGAGGTCTTTGCCGACCTTGACGGAACAGCGTGAGTTTTCCATCGTCATCCTGCACAGACTGACGAGTTTGGCAGGGATGCCAAAACTAGACATTGCGCTATATAGCTCGTCTCTCGATCGCAATATGGTCAATCTGGTTGACGGTTGATTGATCGGGAGATCTCCATGTCCCTTTGTGGATATTGAGATGCGGGAACTGTGTACTAGCTACCACAACGTGTCGCCCCGCAGCAAAGTCGATCAGCCTGAATCCGTTATCGGAGGTCGTGTCGTGCAGGCTATGCTTTCCGACAGTACGACCAAAGATGCCCTCCCTTCCTAGCTTGGCATTAAAATCGCCTAGGACAATCTTAATGTCGTAGCTAGGGCACTGCTCATAAGTTTTGTCCAGGAGCTCGTAGAACATATCTTTGGTCTCGTCATCTTTCTCCTCTGTGGGGGCATGTGCGCATATCAGGCTAATGTTGGCGAATTTAGCCTTGATGCGGATCGTCGCGAGGCGCTCGCTTACAGGGTTGAAGCTCAAGACTTTTTGCCTAAGTCTGCCTCCAACAACGAAACCACATCCAAATAGGCGCTGTCTTTGATGCCGATAGCAGTCGCCGTAGTAGATGTCGCAGTTTTTCATCCTTCTTTTGCCCGGCCCGTCCCACCGCATTTCTTGGATGGCAGTAATGTCTGCCTTGCAGTCGTTAAGGGCCTCCGCTAGTTGCTCGGCTGCACGTGGTCTGTTAAGGGACCTAACATTCCACGTGCAGATCCGGAGCTCGTTGTCCTTTTCTCGTTTGCATTGGTCGTCAACAGTAAATCCGTCCGAATCCGAGGCTTGTTTCTGCTTCGTGACTGGTGTTTCTTTACGTGGCCGGGAAGTCACCCCGACGGCACGACCCCCAACCTGGAGGACCAGATCCTTTGCTTAGCTCTAAGGACGGAGAGCCGGATAGCCCGCTCCTTATAGGCCTGAGCTCCGAATACGTCGTAGTAGCCCATATAAGGTGTTCACTAAGTAGTTCGGCCTGACTGGAACTATGGACGCCACCGTTGATTCCATCTGGGGAATTCCTCCGCTGCCGTCCGGATGCAAGGAGAAGTGCCTTAGTGGGAACACTCCTCCCCCCCTCTCTCGTCTGCTACCCCCAACAACCTTCTAAAGGGGTTGGAACCCAATCTCCAGTTGAGGTACTAGGCACCCGGTGTTCACCACGGGGAGGTGAGAGTAGGAGTTGATAGACAGAGGTGGGTTTAGAAAACCTGTGGATGCTTGTATCCTCTTGAGTGCACATGTCTATCCTTTGACCACCGCTTGAATTCACTGAACTATTTTTCTACTGCATTGAATTCACTGAAAGGATTTGTAACGGCTTTAATGCACTGAAATGAATTTTGGAAACATTCTGCACTTAGTTGTACACGTTTTTTTAATCATGTTACCGAGAAAATTTAAAAAAATAAGCGCCAATACACAAAATAAACTCGAATCAAAAAATGTAAACAAAAATTTGTGTCAACAAATGTCGAGATTTGGCATTAGAAACTTGGAAATTTCTTACTTCAAGAAAATTTTTGTAGTAACAAATTTCAAGTTTGTTCAAGGTGGGGAAATGATTTACTCTCTGGTTTCCGTTCTCTTTTACGACAATTCTGTGTACGGAAACGCTTTTGTAGTAACTTGTGGTGAAATATTTTAATATATTCTGAGATATCCGGGTATGCGAACAGACCTAATATGTGCCCGAAAATTATTTTGCTGCAAAATTGTGTGGAGACTTTCGACTAGAACATCTATAATAACGTAAAAATCTTGCACGTCAGCTGCGTACGGCTTTCCAAAACTGGTTGCAAAATTTTTGCTACGCAGAGAGTTTTGTACGGGAGCAAAATTTTTTCGCCATCAACATACTAGCTTTAAACAAAAACTTTTTTCAAACATAGAAAATTTCGAGCAAAAAATAATATAAAAAGTAATTTAAAAGTATTAAAAGCTTCGCCCACGTAATACCACGTTTTCATACGGTAAGAACTAAAAGTAAAAAAAAGAACTAAGCTAAGTAGGGATTTATATATAACAAGCTAATATAGGCATAAGATTAGGCAAAAAAATTAAGCTCTCAAACATATATGTATTTTTTATTCAGGGCGACAAGCTGATCCAAAAATTCGGTACCTTGCTTCGAATTTCGAGCGTTTTTATACGACGCAAGGATTACCCCTTTAAATACACGCAGTTGTGTACTTCGACAACGAATGCAACGGATTCATTTGGCTGCACGCTTAAGACTTCATTGATGGTTTGATTCCATAAGAGTTCTCATCAGAGTGTCGTGGGGTGCACTTCTCTTTTGATAGCTGCATTTTTTCTCTTTTCAAAATGAATTGTCCGATCTGCTCCGAAAAAGTCGAAAGAAACATCTTGCTTAAAGTGTCTTGTGATTCCTGCAAAAACTTATTTCATGGTTCCTGCGTTAGCGTTTCTGAACAGGACCTTGAATGCTTAAAGAACAGTGGCTTCACTTTCAATTGCCCCAAATGTATCGCTTTAAAAAAAAACCGCAGTGTTCGTCTAATTCATCGCTCACCTCAAAGCAGAACACAATAAAAAAAGTGCTAGCGGCTCTAAACAAAAAACCCAGTTTATGAGCAGTCCAAGGCCAACAACGTCAAGTTCCGTTCAAGCTACTCTTAACCCAGACGATCCTGCACTTCAAATGATTTATGCTAAACTCGCCAATTTAGAGCAAATCAATAAGGAATTTCTATTGAAGCTAACGGAATTGCAAGAAGAAAACACTGCGCTTAAAAAGAAAGTTAATTTGCTGGAATACAAGTTGAATTGGCAAAATCAATCTTCACTTCGCAACTGTATCGAAATAGCTGGTGTTCCTGAGGCTAACAACGTAAATTCGATGCTTCTAGCGCAGAAAATCTTCCGTGATGCGTTAAACATTGAGGTAACCGACAATGAATTCACCGAATGCAATGTCAAAATTATTAGCAGAAAAAAAAACGACGACGTCAACACCCGTGGCAGTGGCTCTTCAAGTAAGCGGATCATCTGTGTACGACTGGCAAACTTCGATCTCAAGAGGCGCATCATGAAAGAAAAGAAGAAGAATAGACAAAAGCTCCAGTCTTGTGCTCTTTACAACACCACCAACAACAGCAGCGGCGAATCCGGCGATGAGAGCCGCAGTCAACGGCGCACATCTGTGTTCATCAACGATGCGCTCACCAAATATAACCAGGCGCTGCTGATGCGAGCAAAAGAGTTCAAGAAAACGAAGGGCTATCAATTTGTGTAGTACGGTAGAAACAATATTAACATGAAAAAAGAGGAAGGTAGTAACATCATCACAATAAGATCTTTCGAAGATCGTAATAATCTTACTTAATGTGCATACTAAACCCTAGCTATTATTATGAATTTAAATCTTAATTGTCTTGATGATTTCACTACCCCTCAACTCCTCAATACTAACTGTGAAGAAGCTTTTAAAACTAGTTCTTATTGCGTCGACAAATTGCTTTTCATTCACCAGAATATTAGAAGTTTGCGTGAAAATTTCTGTGCGCTCGTTTCGCACCTAGAATCTTTTCCTTCCTTGCCAGATTTTGTTGTTGTGTCTGAGATTTGGATCTACGGATATGAGAAAAATCTCTACAAATTACCGGATTTTGAATTTTTCGCAAATACAAACGAAAGTTACGCTGCCGGTGGAGTAGGTTGCTTTGTTAAAGAGGGGATATTTGATGATTGCGTGCCTTCGTACCCTGACCTGGTTAGTGCGGATGTTTTGAAACTTACTGTTGAAGCAAATAAGGCAACTTTCACAATCTTGTGTGTTTATCGACTGCATAAATGCGATTTTTCGGTTTTTTTGAAGAATTTTCTCGTGTGCTTAGTACTGAAAATTCAAAAAACCTTGTGATATTAGGTGACTTTAACTTAAATGTACTTGAAAGTAACGATACAGTTGCTAATTATTTGGCCTTGCTGGCTTCACATGGACTCGTGTCTTTTGTTAACGAACCTACAAGGCTTACATCTGGTAGGTGCCTTGATCACATATATGGTCGTTTTCGTCAAATCTCTACAGTTAAGTGTGAAAAATGTGTCTTAGATCTTTCGATCACTGATCATTGTATGACCGGCTTGCTTGTCAGTCACTACATTAATAAAAAAGTTACTCAAAAGCCTACGACACAAAGTAAAAAAGCTATTTCAAAAATTAATTTTTCGAAACTCAAACTTAACCTTTTCGCAGAGACGTGGGAAGATGTTCGGGCAGAGTCGGAAGCCTCTAAAGCATATGACCTTTTTCAGAATATACTTATGAAAAATATAAATAATTGCAGTTTCTCAATTTATGTTAAAAGTTCCTTGAAAAAACTAAAACCTTGGATTTCTTCTCAGTTAGTCCAGCTAATTAAAAGTAAAAATAGGTTGAGATTCAAATATTACAGGCACCCTGAAAATCTTATTTTAAAAAGAAGATATGAAAGACTGTGTTTGAGGGTAAAAAATGAAGTTTCAGAGTGTCGTAACTCTTACTATCAAAAAAAGTTTAGTATTTCAAAAGGAAATTTAAGAGATGAATGGAAATTAATTAACAGTATCCTTAATAACCCTTCTGGCTCTACTATAAAGCCTGTTTCCGTCACTCTTAATGGAAAAACCGTCACTGATGTTGTCGAAATTGCTGAAAGTTTTAACTCACATTTTGCTAGTATTTTCTCTCCTGTGTCTTACGCGCCAGCTTGTACGTTTTGCAATTCCTTTACTAGCTATTATGAGTTCGCCCAAAGCACCACCTTTTTTTTCGACCCTATCACTGGTTTTGAACTTCTTAAAATCATAGGCTCCTTGAAAAATTCGAATTCAGTTGGATTTGATAATATCTCCAATCGAATACTTAAGGAAATAGCTTGTTTCATCGTTGATGTTTTAGCTTTTATTTTTAACAAAAGTATTCTAACTGGTGTTTTTCCGGATGCCTTAAAATGTGCTGATGTCGTGCCACTTCACAAGAAAGGTCCAAAAAACGAAATGAATAACTACAGGCCAATTTCGCTACTACCAGGTATAAGTAAAATTTTCGAGAAGGTAGTGAAAAGCAGAATCTTCAGTTTTTTAACAAGAATTCACTTCTTTAGTCCGCTTCAATTTGGTTTCCAAAAAGGCAAATCCACTGAGGATGCTTTGTTAAACTTTTGTTCGCAAATTTTCTTTAATCTGGATAGCAAAAAACTAACTGCAGGCTTGTTCATTGATATCACGAAAGCTTTTGATTTAATCGATCATCAAATCCTTCTGCGTAAACTTTCTTTGGCAGGCTTCAGAGGTTTTATGCTCAATTGGTTTGAGTCTTATTTTTTGAATAGATCTCAGAGAGTAAAAATTAACGAGACTAGAAGTGGAGTTAAGGTAACTAATTTAGGGGTACCCCAAGGTTCTGTCCTCGGTCCCATTCTCTTTCTGGTCTATATCAATTCCTTACTTAAGCTCGATTTCAAGGGTAGTCCCACAGCCTTTGCTGATGATATAGGTTTATCCTATGGCTCGGAAAGCCTTCTAGATTTGATAGCTTCCATCAACTCAGACTTAGCGCTTCTGAGGTTATGGTTTGCAGAGCACAAGCTAACGATAAGCTCTAAAACGAAGTTAATGCTTTTCAGTCTTTCGTCTCGCTCTTTCGACTTTCCTGTTTTATTCCACGCTCCCGAGTGCCAAAAGTTCAAGTTAATGTCGTGTTCATGTAACCACGGTTCATCTGCTCTTACTTTTTGTGACAATGAAATTTGTTGCACTAGCTGTTTCGAAATAGAAAGGGTTGATGAATTTAAGTACTTGGGTCTTATTTTTGACTGCACTATGAGTTTCTCTAACCACATTCACAATCTAAGGCAATACTTTTGTGCTACGTTAAGAAGTTTCTTCTTTTTAAGTAATGTGTGCTCAAAAGCCTTACTAAAAACTATTTATTATGGTGTTTTTCACTCAAAACTGCAATATGGAATAACTTGTTGGGGCGGAGTCTATTTTGACTCAGACCAGACTCCAACCGCTGTTAACGCTTCAAAAATATATGATTCGAAAAATTAGCCGAAAAAGTCGCCTTTATCCTAGCTTTCCATTATACTGCGATTTAAAAATTCTTTCTGTCCGTCACTTATACTGTTTCAAGGTACTGAAGTCGTTCTTTTATAGGTCTGGTAACTTAAATTGTAGAATACTCGAAAATTATCACTTACGTGGTAATCTGATGCATTTAGTTCCGGTTCCTTTTTTTCGAACTACGGCCTATAAAAACTATTTCGCAGTATCATCATGTCATCTTTTTAACAAACAGCCCTTATCGTTAAGGAAACTTACCTCCTCTTTTATTTTTACAAAAAACTTGAAATGCTGGCTTTTGACTAAAGACTCTAGAGCGATCGAACTCTTTTTTAACTCATAGCCTTCTTCTAAAATTCTGGTTGAATTATTTGTTTTGAAACTTTATCTTTTTCTTTTGCCAATAAGCTTTAAGCTTTTTCCAAATAAAGTCACTCATAATTTGAATTATATTATGTACATAGAAAATGTTTTAAGTATTTCTTAAGTTATTTAATATTCTAAGGGTCACCCCACCCATTTTCTTTATTGTTTACTCATTAAGTGGCATTCAATACTGTTACGTACTGATTAATACAGAATGTCACTATAATATTATTTCATTATAAATTTATTCTTAAATTAAGTTGATTCTTTTGTGAAAAATTTTAATGAAATATGTGTAAAATCAATCAATCAACTCAAGAAAGAAGCTTGTGTCAATCTGTAAAGGCTGTTTCCTTGTGTTTACCTTCAGATTCTAATCCCGGTGGTTGTTTCATAAAGATGGATTCTTTAATATGACTGTTGACGAATGCTGGTTTGGCATCAAAATGTTTAACTTCCAATTTTCTATTCCCAGCCATTCACAACATTGCTCTGAATGTAGCTTGCCTTGCACAGGAGCAAACACATGATCATAATCAGTTCCGTAGTTTTATAACTAAAACCTTGCGCAACCAATCTGGCTTTCAATCGCTGTATACGCCCCTCAACTTCACGTTCAACCATAAAAGCCCACTTACACCCGACAATGTTAGCATTTTCTGGAGGTCGAGTCAAGGTTCAAGTTTAATTTTTAGTAAGAGATGCCATCTCCTACATCGCCATTTTCCATTTATCAGCTTGTTTGCTATTAACTGCTACCTTGTAACTGTTAGGCTCCTTGATAACATCCATTTGCAATGAATTACTGATTTCATCAATTGACCTTTTCGGTGGAATACCCTTAGTCGAACATGATGAAGACCTTTTTCTAGGGATTGGTTGTTAACTTGAGTTTGGTTGGATTTCTTCATCCAAAGCGTCTTCAAAATCTGACAAAACTCCATCTAAATTTTCTGCTTTAGCATCTTGATTGCTTTGGTCATTACCACATTTTGTTCATTTTCTTTTGGCAAAGATTCGACTTCTACAAACTGAACAAACTTAATGTCACGACATATGACAATTCGTTTCGTTTCCTTATTAGGCATTCTAAAACCCTTTGAATGTTGATCATATCCAATAAAATATCAAGCATTCAGCTTTATTGTCGAGTTTTCTTTTCGAATGTGAACGAATGCATGAGCTCGAAGTAATAAGATTTAATATATTTGTACACATACTTATCTTGTAATTTGCGAGTAGGTAGATGAAATAAATATATAAAGAAAGACTTTCATAAACTGAATTGAACTGAGCCTATCTTGGATTGGCTCATAGGAATAGGAAAGGTATTTGTGACAGATCTGCTATAGGTGGGCAATGGTCAAATGTTCAATTAATTTCGAAAAAAATTGTTTTGTTTGCATTAACGAAGAAGCAAAATTAATTTTACTTCATTAATTTTCAATTTGTTTCTATTACGGTCGAAAATACCACAAAAAGAATTTTCTCCCATGTCCATGACAACTGCACAACTTTAATCAGAACCTGTCAAAAAAATGCTGTAAAGCCGCGTTGTCACAAGGAACATGAACAGAAACAGAAACAGAATTTCATACATTAGCAACGCAAAAAGCATTCGGGGAACTTAGGTTTCAGTTGCTAATGTATGGGATTCTGCTTCTGTTCCTGTTTTACGTTGCTTGTGACAACGCGGCTTAAGATATAAAACTTTTTTCATTTTTCAGCTGAAAATTATTATTTGATACTGTGTTCTATGCTTTTTCAATATTAAAATTATACAATAACAATCATGCAAAATGACTTTTTTTCTTATTCGAACGATTCGCGAACGTATCTTCCATATTTGGAACGAACCATATTATACAGATCACAACGGATTTGATGCGTTCGTGAAAACGAATTTTATTTCTAAACGAACCAAAAAATAAAGTTCGCACAGGAATCAAAAATTACATTCCTTTGCGAACTTTTCACGAGAGAACGAATTATATTTTATCGCTCTGTGAACCTTGTATTTCACGAACCCTGGTAGATAAGTAATAAGGAATGAACAACATGAATGAGTACGTTCTCATTGTCTTTGACAGTTCTTCATTATTTCAACACATACATTTGGAAAAAGTATATCCCATTTTCCATCCATACGATGTTAACAATTTTGGCGGCTTTTTTTATTATTTGCTTTTGTAGTTGTCCACTCAACATTGACTTCTTATCACTCAACATCTATTTGTCCTTTTTACCTACCGATTACATTATATCATTTTTATTGAGTGAAAATTAATGAAGTGTCATACCAGGCTTACCGACAGTGAAATTGCTCGTGGAGCCTAGCCCTTATGACAGTAGGCCAGCTCTAGTATGCAACAGGAAATTTTGCTGTGTAACTTTTCTGGAAATGCTTTTCACTTGGATTTCGTGAATCATAATCGGCGGCGACTCAGTCGAGGTTTGCTTTTGTTAATTGTGTGTTTTGTGGTTAGGTTAATATGCAAGTTAAACAAATCGGAATGGAGCTAAGCGAAATTGAAAATGAGCTATATGATCGGCAAATAAGGCTTTGGGGACTGGAGTCGCAAAAGCGGTAAGCTTAAATGTCATCTTTCAAAGTAATTCCAGGTTCAATATTCCGCACTTAACTTTCAGACTCTGTTCAGCGAAGGTGCTCATATCTGGTCTCAGCGGCTTCGGGGCAGAAGTAACTAAAAATTTGATACTGTCAGGAGTACATTCGGTCCTGCTTCATGACGAGAAACTTGTTTCCGAGGAAGACTTCTGTGCTCAGTTTTTAGTATCGCGTGATTCGGTTGGCGTCAATAGAGCGACTGCATCTCTGGAACGCGCCAAACGCTTGAATCCCATGGTTGAGATATCCAGCAACACTGAGCCCTTAAGCAAGCTGGGAGCAGACTTTCTAACCAAGTTCGATATTGTCATCATCAGTGATGCGAAGAAAAGTGAACTGATTCGTATCGACAGCATTTGCCGTGCCAATAAAATTTATTTCTTCTGTGGCGACGTTTGGGGTTCTTTCGGCTACTGCTTTGCTGATTTACAAGATCACACATACAACGAGTAAGTTCAATATTGTTTTGTAACGAACTATGTACATTATGGCTGCTTTCAGGGAGATAATTAAGCACAAGGTTGCAAAGGCTACAGCCAACAAGCAAGCTACTTCGGAACTACTCGCGACTACAGTCAAGAAAACACTGAACTCGTCTTCCTTGCAAGAGGTTTTCGATTTCAATTACAGTTCGCAAAGTTATTCAAGCAGAATCAAGCGGGTTGGACCCTCGCTTATTGCATTCCACATATTGCACACTTTTCGCGAAAACTTCAGCCGCGATCCTTCCTACAAAACGCGCAATGAAGACCTCGCTAGCATAGAGAAGATTCGCACTGATCTGGGTGCCGAAAATATTACTTCGTCATGGATGTCGAACGTCATCAGTCAAGTCTCAGCGGCGTCTGCCATTGTGGGTGGAGTACTCGCGCAAGAAGTCATTAAAGTTATTTCACAAAAGGACTCGCCGCTTAATAATGTCTTCTTCTTTGATCCCGAAAACTGCACTGGTTTCATCGAAAAAATTTCAGCCAACGAGCAGGTGTCTTAGTCAGCTGGCAATACACTGGAGAAACAACACCGGATTCAAATACAACACCGGAATTTAAATAATTCGCAAACTACAATGTAAACAGTGTTTTTTTTTTTCTTTATCTCAATATAAACATTTTTTAAGACAAGATTTAGTTTCTTATCATTTTTCGGATGTGTTGCAGTTGCAGGACATAAACAGCAGAGATCCTTTTCTCAAAATCACCGTTGACAGTCTAGTTTCGAGAAAGGTTTCGCCTTCTTGAAACTAGACTGTTTCAAGAAGGCGAAAACACTCGGCTCGCGCTAGCAACCGAAATTGGAATAGACAAAATTTTTTCAGATGGTTCGAAAGCAGGCAAATGAATAGGTTTCGGCATATTCTTAGAAGACTCAGAACTAAAAGAACCTGAAAAGTTTCCAAACACCAGCATTGCATCCCAATCAGAGATTCTGAGTTTTGCAATCGATATTCGGAAAGAATAAAAAAGACTGCCAACCTAAAATGGTGAGCTCTGAAACATGCACTGGGTGTTTAAGGCTCTCTGGCCTTTTTTGACTGCAAAGGATCTGAGGAATTACTAAAATTAAGCAGGGACCCGCATAGAGTAGTCAAAAAATGATTCACATTAAAAATAAAATAGAGTGGCGCAACAGCTCGAGGTGAACCAGGGCCAACTTCTCAACAATGTATTCTGGTGTGTAAATTTCTTTTACATACAAAATGATTCACATTATGGGGATACAATTAGCCACCGGTTTTCTTAAACGACTTCTGCCTATAAACTCCTACTCTCACCTCCCCGTAGGAACTCCTACCTCTCCACCCCCTAATTCCAACCCCCTTGGAACAGGTAGCTGACATAAGAGGGGGGGTTTATATACACAAAGGCACTTCTCCTTTCGTCCGCATGGTAGCAGAGGAGTTTCCAAGATGGACTTAACGGTGGCGTCCACAGGTATATAGGCGCATAGGTATATGAGCTACTACGACGTATTCGGAGCTCATGCCTGTAAGGAGCGGGTCATCCAGCTCTCCATCCTTCGAGACATTAAAAGGATCTGGTCCTGCAGTTTGGGGGGTCGTTCCGTCGGGGTGACTTCCTGTTCCCGCTACAAACATCAGATTCCGACGGATATACAGTTGACGACCAATGCAAACGAGCCTCAGATCTGCACATGGAATGTTAGGTCTGTATTTTTTAAGAAGTTTTCTTAAAAGGCGGAAGTTTTCTAAGGACCAGTTTTTGAGTGCGAGATCATCCGAGTATCCGAGTTAAACTGAGACTAACCCCAGAAATGAATTTTACAGTGAATATTGACCCGGGATTAATCTCGGCTTAACTCGGTGAATTTGATGAGTTAATCCCGGATTCACTCTGGTGAACGGTATGAACTTCTTTGAATGTTTTTTCTGTGTGAATGGCTTTCCGTGATTCTGTGCAAAAGGACATCTGAAAATGACTGGAACTTCTTATGCTTTGTTTTTCTATGAGATGTGGAGCTCGAAGATTTTGACAACTTTACTGACGGAGTTAACTCTGCTCTGAAAACTGTTCGCTAAGTTGACTCTAGATTCGTTGAGTTAAGATGAATGTCTAGTTATTCAGTAATTTATAATAAAAAGACTAGTGGGAAAAGCTAGAGGGACCATTAATTACTGTATAACTAGATATTCAACTTCGGACATGTAAAAGCTTTGCCCACAAGCTGAAATTAATGAATTTACTTATACTCTAACATTTTTGTTAACAAATTTGATTAAATTCATCAATTCATCAGAATTGATTGAGTTTTGGAGCCTTTACATCAGCTGATCGCGTAATGAAATTTAAAACTTTAAAGGCTTAATAAACAAGTGAGTAAGTGCAAGAGTTCGTCTGTGACAAACTTCTAAAAGTTTAAAGTTTTCAGTAAAGAAATTAAAAAGCATCTAGAGCATAAAATAAAATAATAAAGCATTGCATTTAAAGCCGTCTGCCGTGAGTTGACAATACATTGATTTATTACAATACAGATTACTACATAGTTTTGAACTGTTGCAGCTCCAAAAATAATTTTTTTCTTTATTTAAATTATCAGAATTAAACAAAATCTTAGATTAATCTATTAGGATAAAAGTCAAAAGTAATTTTGTCAGTATGTAGTGTGCTTGCGGTGACAGAAGTTTTTTAATTAATTTAATGCATTTCTTTATGGAGAAAAAAGTGTAGGTATCTCTGCAGCACAAATCGTCATCGAAAACATATTCATGGTCTGGTTGGCTAGCATGGATTGGCTGGTTTTTCTACACGCAAACAAACTCACAGTCAACTCCGATGACGTCAGATTTACATATACTTTTGCGAGCAAATGTCATAACATGCGTATGCCGTAATCTTTATATTCCTTCATTCATGCGGCAACGATGTAAAAACAGAAATGCGTCTTTATATAGTACGAAACCACGATATTTCTTAATTCTTAAAAACAGTTTATTTACTCTGATTAGGGGTGATAAAGGCAATTCCACCCTGGTTAAAAGGGTAAAAGTGTGGAAAACAGCCCATTTACTTGCACGAGGAGAGCTAATCTCTGTTAAAAAAGCTTAATCGCTCACAAAGAGTGAATGACTCTTATAGAAAACTATTTTTTCCGCCATTTAATTTCTTACCTCTTAGAGTTACCAGCGTCAAGGTATACGCACCTAGTTGATTTGCATTCGTTTGTTATAAATAAAATTAAAAAAATATATACCGAAAAGATTTTATGAATGTAAGAAGATATTAATTATTTCTTTTTGTAGGAGGTTAGAGCTATATTTTTGTTCTTATTATGCCTTAAAACTAGGCTATATTTTGAAGCGTATAGCTTGTTACAGTAAATTATCACCGTGTAATCGCATACTTAGCATTTTTATTGGTTGAGACCGATTACATAATCGACCATGTACCTAAATACGGACGGACATGGCTCATTCGACTCACATTTTGGACGCGATCATATCCTCTTACATCCTGTTTTACTCCTTACCCTGTTAATTGACGTAAAAACACATTTTAAACAGAGAAAATGCGGCAACCCTTCTGTGAGCTATCTTTTATAATTTATTTTTTAAATTGATTATTTTTGAGGCGCTTTGTATTTATCGGAGTAAAATGTTAACTTTAGCAGATAAATTTTCAGTTGCACTAAGTTCTTTCATAAATAAAAATAAATATAAATAGAGTGGCGCAACAGCTCGATGTGAACCAGGGCCAACTTCTCAACAATGTATGCTGCGTGTGTTGATTTATTCACAAACAAGGGGACCTACAATTTTTTGCCGAATCCGAACGGCAGTTTGAGAAGTTTTTCAAGACAATTGATACTCTCGGAGGGTTTGTCAAACCCTCGCGGAGGTGGGGACCGTGAAAAAGAACAAGTCTTTTTTTTCAAGTGACAGTGGCAGGATTCGAACCCAGACCTCCGGCGTAGTAAGCACACACACTAACCACTACGCCACGGCACCCCACTTCATAAATAACCTCAGAAAAAATATTATTAAGCTCAATAATATTGATGACAATGGTGTACCATCAAACAGCGCATTGAAAATAACAATTACTTTTAGAAGTATATCTTTTTCTCTTTTTCACTCCATGTCCTTATGAAAAATTAAACCATTTTTGGTACACAACATGACAAAGATGGCACGAAAATTGTTTGTTATTTGTTTCTCTCTCTTTCAAACAAGACTAACTCTTAACATCCCATAAGAAGAACTTATTGTCTTATTATGAGACCGAATAACTCTTGCAAGGAGAGTTTAAGAGTTTTTATCAGATCAAATAACTCCCATAAGTGGGGCCATTAAACTCCCGTAAGACTCTCTTTAGCGCTCTCGTAGTACTCTATGAGAGGCAAATTCCAAGAGGCAAGCTCTGGAAGAATACTCTCATTAGACTCTCGTAGAGTGTTATGGGAGAAAAAATGTTAGTTGGGCGGTGAAAAAAAAAAAAAATAATAGTAATATTTTATGTAGGTACTATGGCATAAATTGCTTGTACATAATAAATGATTATTTTCTGATTTGCTGAATTAATCTAGAAAACTGTTACGGAATCGCAAAGCTTGAGAAGAGTTTTCCAGCCCTGTGCTATGTTCAAAATCAGCTTCGCCTCTTCGAGTGAGAGGTGGTTCGGTCTAAAACACAAGTGGCGAATTTCAACCCAAATAGGACACGCATCGAGGAAGTGGAAGACATTTACGATTGTATTCATATTGCATAGGCAGCAAGTTTTTGAAGATCTAGTCTGTGTGGTATGTAGTTTAAGCTTAAGACCTCAGTTCTTAGCTTGAAAATTAAACTTATTTGGTAAGCTGACAGGATATTGTTAAAATAATCGGCCGGACCCAAAGAGTGCGAAAGCTCTCTGTATAGCAACCTTGATCATGACGTAAGAGCTCTACGTTGACACTGAATGAAGAAGTTTTTATCCACCTTCGCAATACAATGATATAGGTTGTTCCGCATGTTAACGGTCGGAATATTGGCGAATTCGAGTGTTACATCATGTGTTGCAGCAAGGTCGAACCATTCCTTAAAGGGTGATAGCCTACGTTGCAGTGGGTACGACATCACCCTTTGAAGTTTGGACACAGGCCTATTCAACACTTTTAAAATGTAGTCCGCATTAGCTTTAAGATTCCTAACGTAGATTTGAGGGAGTCCTGCTTCGACATGGATTGCATAGTTTGGGGTTGTTGTGGCCTTGTGGGGAGTTTGAAAATCCGTTCGAAAAACAAGCGCTGGACCATTTCAATATCCTCAAACTGTTCTTATCCGAAAACCTGATTAGCATAACAGAGGCAGGTGTTTATGGTTGCCTCAAACACCCTGAATTTTGCAGAGGGGTCCACATAGCTGTTACTGAAAACCTTTTTCGAGAGGAGATTGATTGCCGTCAACGGTGCGTTTTTCCTTGATATGTGGTTGGACGTCGAGGTTGTGGGATATCAGAGAGCCAAGATACTTGAAATCACTCACAACTTTAATAGGCTCATCACCTAGTAGCCAGCGCTCGCGAACGTTTCTTCTACTACTGCGATTTTCGTAAATCAGTATTTTTGATTTGGAGACATTGATTATAAGGCCCCACAATTCGCAAAAACGTTTTAGATGATTTATCTGCAGCTGAAGCGAAATAAAATTGTCAGCTAGAATGACGAGATCGTCAGCAAAAAGGAGGACTTTTAACAGTATGCCCCCAAACTTTACTCCTCCCGGCATGTCTTTCCAGATATCCCATCAATAAACAGAGCAAACATGATTGGACTGGGGTCACAGCCTTGGGGAACACCTGCTGAAGTCCTAAAAAAGTCAGACATGCAACTTCCATTCCACACAGCTGCGGATGTATTTGAAAGGAGCCTTTTATAGATTCTAAGGAACTTTGAAGACAGTCCAAGAAATGAAAGTTTGTACAGCAAAAAGCTTCTGTTGATGGAATCAAACGCCGCTTTAAAATCGACAAAAAACGCGTGCAATTTTTTTTTTCTCATCAACATACTTTTTTGCTACCGAGGTCAGTACATAGGTTTGATCAATTGGCCAGAGCCCCGAACGAAAGCCGGCCTGGAAAATGCTGAGCAGATGATTATTTTCAATCCAGCTTACTAGCATATGATTCATAATGTGAAAACTTTTCTTGAGCACAGAGGATCGAGATTCCTCTGTAGTTTTCAGGGAGATCTGATTTCCTTTTTTGTAAATCGCGCAAATCTTGGACTTAAGAAAAAACGAAGGGATACATTCTTCATCAAAAAGCTTATATAAAAGTATAAGAAGCTGGATCAAGAAAGCAGGTGGTGAGTTTTTGTAGAACTCCACAGGAATCCCATTAAGTCCCGCCGACTTTTTGTTTTTTAAGCTTTTAAAAAACAATCACTAAACCATCACTGTCCTTGGACCTAAAGCTCGAGACAAGCTCGATGCGATGCGAGTAATGTGTCTTGTCTGATTTTCTTTGCACAAAAGTTTGAACTCCTTTTTTTGCTTGAACATAGAGTGACTTAAAGAAATCACTTTTTGTTTTTCGAAAAAGCGATAGCCAATTTCTTGCAATCGGCCCTACCAATAGTAACACAGCTAAAGCTATCGCTTAGCGCCTGACTAAGTCCTGTAAGACGTCAGCTATTTGGTCGCATGTCAAAGATTCCTAAATGGGATTATTGCTGACTAAAGATGACAACCTACGCCTATAGCTGACTACCTCGCTTTCTATCCACTTAAGGTTATTTTGTCTGAAACTTCTATATACCTTACTTACTTACTTACTTTTGGTGGCGCTACAGTCCGGGGTGGACCTGGGCCAGCCAGCTCTGTTTCTAGCTAGCCGTCTTCAATTTCGGACGTGAAGTTGGCTAAGGTCCCCTTCCACTTGCGTGCGCCACCTGAGTCTCGGTGCTCCTCTACTGCGCCGTCCCTGTGGGTGGATTTGAAGATTTTCCGGGCCGGGGCGTTGGTGTCCAGCCGCTCTAGATGACCCAGCCATCGTAGACGTTGTGCTGTGACTACTCTGACCCTATAAACCGTGTAACACCAAATCTTAGAGTTTTTTTGAAAGTCCACCAAAACTTTCTAAAAACGCCCCCTTAAAGTAGGTGGAGCTTAAAACTTTGTATGGAGCAAACTTAGCAAATAGTTATATCTTTAATATTTTTCAAAGAATTTTTTTTCGATTTGGTGTGAACTTTCCGAGAAATCGAGTTTTCAAAGATCAAACATGTTAAAAGTGGGCGTGGTCCATATTGTGGGTGGTTCAATTTTTTCCTCGTTAAAGGTCTTCGGCCAATATTGCTCAGTACCAAAACTTAAGCTCCTACGCCTTGTTTAACATTACCAAAAGGCATTTTGAAAGATAATTGGAAATATAGGTTGTCTCACATGGAAGCCAGTAGTGCCAGAAGACTATTTTCACACTTTGTCTGTGCAACAGAAGGACCAAGCCGTGTACCAATTTTCAGCTCTCTAGCTTGATTTTGAAGACCTAAAACCTTCACACATACAGACGGATGGACGGACGGGCATGACTTAATGAATTCACCAGTCGGTCTCGATCATAGTCTCAGGGGTCT